>QXEO01000548.1:1056192-2256192 GCA_007115705.1 Dactylis glomerata | reverse complement strand
ATTACTGTAATGACCTCTCCTTACCATTTTTATTTCGTTTTTGTGCCAAGAAGAACCTCTAATTGGAGGAAGGTAAGATTTGGGGAAGTTGTTGTCCTGAAACAAATTTCTGTGCTGCACCGTAAAAATTTGTGAAAATTCTTAGAACGTCTTTTTGATCTACAATTTCTTGTGCACATGCCCCAGGTTATTTCCAAACTTTAATTAGTTTTGCACTTTCCGATTTGAGCAACAGAAGGTCCTCAGAAAAATCGATCTTTGTCAGCTGTTCTGTTTTGACAGATTTCTGCCACTATTTGTGTTTGCCTCTCGATCGCTTTCTTTTTTAGTTCTTTTGATCACGGAACTTTTGAGGAAGTTGCTACAGTAGCTTATGCTTTAATGAGTGTCATACTTGAGTTTGAAACTGAACCAAAAGTGTAGATTTATTATCATGCTTACACTAATGTTGCTAATAGAATTATGTGAAGTTTTGTATGAAGGAAGTTTTCAAGTGTAAGGAAAGGAGAGCGATGAGATGAGATGAAGTATGGAAAAAAAGCTCAAGATTGGGGATTCCCATGTCACCCCAAGAAATATTCAAGAAATACAAGCGTCAAAGCTTGGGGATGCCCCGAGGCACCCCCTCTTCATCGGCAAAAATCAGGTCACCTTTCAAGACACTATATTTTTATCTATTATATTATTAAAACAACTAACAACCAACGGTGGAGATTTGCCATCCTAAAACATGAAGATTTAATGGTGTAGATTTACCCACGGTCTGACCGCACGTGTAATATGATAAGAGGTCGGAAGTTGTCCGGTGTAGAGATAAGAAGTTGTTGTCCGGCTTCAATACGTCAACATACAAAGACAGTCCAAAAATAGAACGGGCACCAATCTCTATTCCAATCCGGATCCAGTAATCGTCCCTTTATAAAAATATACAACTACGTTGGCTTAGCTTAAGCCCCAAAAAGCATACACGCTTGGACACCCAAAGAATTAAAAAAATCACGGACGGCGACAATGGAAGGCTTAGGCGACCCTCGGCTGATCAAGCTCACCAACAACTCCAGCTTGCATCGGCACATCAACGGGAGCCTCGCTTGCATAATCGGCAAATCGAAGGAACAGCAGGCGACCCTAGCAAACCAAAGCCACGGCATCAATTTAACGCAACTGCAATCTTCAGGTAATCGTTGCCGGCCGTGTGTTTAGATCTTCTCTCCCAGCATGTACTTTTCTTCAGGCCACCCTGTTTTCATGTTGTTACTAATTAGATATGTATAGACACACGGTTTCCGTAGTGCAACACAAATATTAAGTTTAATTACTTTTCCAGATCAAAATATAAAATTTTATCTACACTCATTACTAAAGTAACTATTTTTTTGAAGGCAACAACTCTATGGCGTACAGGAACTTACGTGAGCTAAGCACAAGTGGACAAACATGGACCATCAAAGTCAAAGTAATAAGAATGTGGGATTCAATCAACCCTTCGACCGATGAACTTATAAGCATCGACATGATATTGATGGATGAACAGGTATCTGTTAACACTTGATTTATTCTGTTGTGTAAATTGGTACTAATATTTTATTTTCCTTCTATTTTGAAGGGTGATACGATACATGCTACTATATGGAAGAATATGACAGATACATATAGATCAAAGATCAATGAGAATTCTGTATATGTTATTAGCAACTTTAAAGTTGTTGAATCTACAAAATATCGCCCAGTCAGCAATGAAAATAAAATCACTTTTGTATACAATACAAAGGTAAAGGAGATGAAAGGAGCATCAGATGATTTTTCAGATTACTACTTTGAGTTTGCTGCCAAGAATACCCTACAAGAACGGAAAGAAAAAGACAAACAATGCTCAGGTATGTTCATAGTCGTACTTATGAATTAAAAGTGGTTTATTATTTTTAATAAAAAGGTTAAATCATTCTAATTAAAATTCATTATTTTTGCAGATGTCATTGGATTACTTACCCATATTAAGCCGATTGAATCAAAGATAACAAAGAGAAACACAACTACAGATATGCGCGAGATTGAAATTATGATACCAGAGTAAGTGTATATCTTTACCACCAATTTTTGTTCAACAATAAATACTGTTTTCTTCCATTAACCGTGTTATTTACATTTAATAATGTGCTATGAAAAATGTAGGGGTTATAAAATCAGAGTTACTTTATGGGGCAAATTAGCTCATTGTTTAAGTGAGGATGTAATTGGCAATCAGACCGTCATTATTGTTACCTCAACAATGGTGCAGAAATTCTATGGTAAGTAAAATAGTTTTACAATAAATATGTTATTTCCACAAACAAAGACTAACTGATTTATTCTTGATTGTACAGGTTTGTCCCTGAAGTCAACAAGCGCCACAAGATTATATACAAATCTAGATATACCTGAGACTTCAGAAATTCTTAACAGGTAAGAAACACACTTAATAGTTTATTATTATCAAATAAAAGACCATATCAAATCTTCAATTACTAATTGAAATAGTCTCTCTTTATGTAGTCATTCAACCAAAGAAACTTTACCGCAGATGATGGAGATAGATAAAAGTACTCAAGGCACATTGGAAGAACAAATGTTTTATAGAAGAACAACATTACAAGAACTTACCAGTCTCAGGCACGACAACCCAGAAGAGCAGGTAATGCCTCATAAATCTTTCAAAATGTTACTAGACTAGCCTCCAAGACCTATAAAGCATTTACGTATTTTTGAATGTTAATACTTATTCTTTAAAGAGCTAACATTTAAAAATAAACTTTCAGGACTTTGTGTTCACAACAATAGCTACAATTGATAGGTTAGAAGAAAATATCCAATGGTGGTACATGTCATGCAACGTATGCAACAAAATTGCTACCAAAGAATCTGATAATTATTATTGCAAGGACTGCAACATAAATCCAGAAGGTGTAACACCAAGGTAAGGATATTCCACTACTTTGAACATCACTGCTACACTACTTTGAACATCACTGTTTATTATAATATTTTGATTACACTAATAAAATGGGATGTTAGGTACCGCATTCGGCTGATGATTAGTGATCATACAGCTACTACAAGTTGCACTTTATTTGATGAAGAGGCCAAGAGAATGCTGAATACATCAGCCTCATTCTTGCTAGATTCTTTAGATGGAAAATCACAAGAAGTTCCAAAGGTTATACAGCAATTATGTGGACAAAGACTTATCTTTCGATTCAAGCTAAACAGTAAAAATCTTACTCTTGGTATGCAAAACTATGCGGTAAAAAGGACATTTGTGCCTAATGATAAGCTTGAGATGAGGTACTTGGAAGACAAAGCAGAAGAGGTAATAGTCCATTTTATCCGTCTAAAATAAAATAGTGCATATTTTTTCTATAGAAGAATATATTTAAGAATCTTCATGATTGTGATTAATAGGATTTAATGGACGACGAAGTCGACAGCATGTTAAAACAGGAAGCAAAGAAATCAAATGAGCCAGTGAAAAAGGTGATTAGATACTTGACCATACAAAAATGTATATCATTATATGTCTATTACTCATCGATGTATTGTAATTTTGCAGGTACAGATAAAAAATTGCAAACCTGCCAAAAACACGTTTGAGCTGGTCCAGGTCAAGGTAGAGCCAGAAGATAACTGCAATGGGAGTACAGAAAATCAAAACGGTCAACAAGATAAAAAAACAAGAACAAGTGTCAATGGCAGAAATAGGAGACGGAAATCTGTTGTAATATCTGATGACAACTCGGATGATGATGGAAATGGAAAGGTTAAGTCCATAACAGCAGAAAAAGCAGTGCCAAAAAACAAGAGAAGTGCTCATGGAAAAGCCAGTGATACAAATTTTAAAATTTCAGGGACGGATGTTGCCTCCGCCAAAGATAAAACTGTTGTTATTGCAGCTAGAAGGATGACACGGAGCTTGGCCGAAGGCATCAAGATAGAAGACGCTAATGTAAAATGCCAGAACATAAGAGCTAAGAGAGAAAGGAAATTGTCCACATAACAGTAGTTAACCCGTCAAAAGTAAGCCAGAGTAGTTGCTGATGATAAGAAAGGACTAGATGATTTTATAGTTAATGATGTTCCTTTAGATATTATACACACATATATGATGTACGTGAGATCTCAAGTTATGAACAGCCAAATTAAATTTAATGTGTGTGCTTTTTATTTAAGACCTATGTGTATTCATGGTCTGGAATTTGTTTTCAGCTACATATCGTCCAAAAAAAAGTTCAATCATCATGCCCAAAACAGTCCAAGCCCGTAGCAGCTTACATTTTTTATTTTAAAAAACTCGCCAATCGGCCAAAAAATAAATATTTGTAGGTCAAAAGAGGTAGAATCGACCAATCTACTTTATTACTAAAATTTCTAGAGATAAATTCAGCCAAAATCTATTTAAACTCACAGTTTGCTAAAAATTGAGTCTTAAATTAAGAAATATATCTAAGTCCAGCGAAGTTGTGTCAACCAATCTACTTTATTACTAAAATTTCTAGAGATAAATTCAGCCAATATGTATTTAGCTTAGACTCACAGTTTGCTAGCATCAATTCTTAGACTAAGGTAGCAGGGATGAGGTGCAAACCTGCGTTGGTACATGCGGCCTCGCACATCTCTCTTCTTCTTTTTCAAGCTTGGTGTGCTTCCTTGCTTCACCCAATGCGTCTACTATCTAAGTGTGCAGGCGGCCTCGCACAACTCTCATTTTCTTTTTCAAGCTTGGTGTGCTTCCTTGCTTCACCCAGTGCGTCTACTAGGAAAAAAATTCTGCTCCCCCATTGCGTCTTCTCTGTGCAACCATGCCTCTGCTAATAGCCACCGCTTTCCCACATAGAAACCAGATCTACACTTTATATACTATATGAATCTCTAATTAGGCCGGGCCGGACACTGAAACAGAGTTTCTGGCAGATAATCGGAAGCACCAGCGCATGTGGAAGACGAAATTTCATGGATTTGCGCAGATGTAGCAGGAGAGTAAAATAAGGCACAAGGAGCTGAATATGATACACACCTTGATGCCAGATCTGCTGCGGAGCAGGATATAATCAATAGGACGGAGATAGAATCACGAGTTTCCATCCCCAACAGCTAATCAGTGGTGATGGCTGTTGTGGAAGAGAAAGTGCGTTTGCGCCCTCGAAGAGAAAGAGGTAGAAGCAGAGTAGAAGAAGATGTAGTGCAACGGAAGTGATACACAGCTAGCTAGCATAACAAGTTTGGTAAGTTTGTTAAGTTCCTAAAATTAGTATTTAAACAAACCGTCTTTGATTCATTGTACAATCCGTATCCGTTTGGTTCTAGGAAACGTCAAATAAAAACACTATATATAGTGCATCACCACATCACGACTTTTTTGTGTATACAGAATAAACAAATCATAGCGGTTCACCAATCAAAAAGATTTGCGCTTCCCGGATAACGCAACTCGCCGATTTCCGGATAACGCAACTCGCCGATTCAGTAGACAACAGCATCATTATACATCAAACAGGCGATCTCACGGTATCTTTCCTCAGTCTAATAAATTTTCTACTCTTGCAGTCTTTTTCTCATTCTAATAAGTTTTCTGCTATTGCAATCTATTGGAAAGTTTACAAAATTAAAATCGTTCATCAACAGAAATACGAAAATTGCTAGATCATATTATCACAGAAAACATACAAAAAGGTATGAACACAACCATCCATTGTTTTAATACAACAAAATAAATAAAACTTTGATATTTTAAATCTTAGGGTCTGATCTATTTACAGCCTCCGATCGCAAAAGGGTGTCAGATGATTTAGAACAACTTAGAACTTTGTACACCCTTCGACTCATATTACTCTTCGCTAATATAGATATATCTACCACTAAAATGTGTCTAGATACATCCATATTAGCGAAGAGTAATATGGGTTAGAGGGAGTACTAAATCACCAACACTCTTTTCCAATCGGAGGGAGTAGCATATTATCTGTAACTCCTTTTTCTATGCAACATACACTCTTTATCAACATGACTATATACTGAAACTCTTCATATAACCAGAATATGTCGGAACGATCAAAGGCGCGGCAAGATGCTTGCGTGACAAATATAACCGCAAATTGCATACAATATACGCCCGCGAAAACCAGACGATCAAAGGGACGAGCAGATGTACTACAAAATGAAGGCACGACAACACCGCCAAACTTGGGTAATATCCCCTACACTTCATGTGTGATGGAGTATTTTTATAACATTGCTATAGGTTCTGTTATACGTAAAATGCATTATATATTGCCGCTATTCTAATCATTAGATTTCAAAATAATTTCGATTTCTTTTCTAAAAAGAAAATATTTTAATTCAAACATTTTTCTTTAGTTATTTCTATGCAGAAAGAAGTGCTTTAAAAAGCACCTATGTTCCATCATTCCCAAATTATTGCAAATATCAATTAACGGAGCATTTGGATTCCTGGAGTTATCGTGTCATTAGTCTAGGATTTACCCTTTTAACAAACTATAGATTAATGGTAGCTAAAAGCTAAATATTATTTAAACTAGATGCATTATATGGCATATGAGTATTAGTCTATTCATGACATATAACAAAAAAAACATTTGTTAATACTTACTTTGCATCAAATAAATAAGATAACATATATTAGTAATCTCCAAATGCAATAATACATATGACAATATAAAAATCATGCTGCAAATTAGATTTATTTTGAAAAACCCTATACATCATTGACGACATTGCCTTGCAGAGATGACAGTTCAAGACACAGCAATAGCAGCAGCCTGTAAAAGGAAAAGAAAGAACAGACAACCTCAACAAACAAGGAACACAAAGCGAGCTCGAGTAGCAGAGTGCAGAAATACAGTCGTACAGGGCCCTGAGTTGAAGAGAAAAGAAATACCTGAACGAACGGAGGACTTGAAACGTACAAGAAGCCAAAGCACCAAAAATAGCCTTGGAAACAACTTTCAAAGCACCAGCGCAAGCACGTCATCCAGCAAGGCATGGAACTTCGGAAGGCCAACATACAAATGCAAACACTGTGATGCATTGCTTTGGTGTGAAGAAAGACTAAATTCAAAAAGAGGAACTAAGGAACCCTCTTTTGGAATATGTTGCAAGCAAGGAAAAATCTATCTTCCACCACAAGAAGTCCCTCCACCTTACCTTGCAGACCTCTTAAATAGTGAAGGACAAGATCCAGTGAACTTCAGACAAAATATCAGGGCATACAACTCAATGTTCTCATTCACATCGATGGGAGGATCTGTGGATAAAGAAATAAACACTCGGAAAGGACCATATGTATTCCGTTTGCATGGAGAGAACTACCACCACATTGGAACTCTTTTACCAGAAGGTGATACCAAACCTCGGTTCGCACAGCTATACATCTATGATACAGAAAATGAGGTGAACCATAGGATAAGTGCATCAAGATGCAATAATGACAAACCAACAGTAGACCCCAACATTGTCAAAGAACTGCAAAAAATGCTCGATGACAACAACATCCTCGCAAAAACATTCAGAATGGCAAGAGATAGATTCAAAGAAGGAGATTACCATGACTATACACTTCGAATACTAGACAAACGAAATGGTACTCACAATCTGCCATCGGCATCTGAAGTTGCAGCATTGGTCGTAAGAGATCCCACTGGAGAGAGCGAAGGACGCGACATTGTTGTTGAGTACAAAAATAAGGTGCCGCAAAGGATCTCGGAAATCCACCCAAAACTCATGTCCATGCAATACCCCTTGCTATTCCCATATGGAGAAGATGGTTTCAGACTTGAAATACCCTACAAAAAAGCAAATGGAGCTGAAAAGAGCAGAAAATATGTAACTTTGTCAGAATACTATGCATTCTACCTACAACAACGTCCTAACCAGGGAATGTTGTTGCTAATGTCTGGACATCTATCACTTCAGTTTTGGGTTGATGCTTGGACATGTGTCGAGCAGAATAGACTAAACTGGATCCGATACAATCAAGGAAAGCTAAGAACAGAACTTTACAGTGGACTGCAGGATGCGCTTGAGCGAGGGGACACCAGAACAGAGCAAGTTGGAAAGAGAATAATTGTTCCTTCATCTTTTACAGGTGGTAGAAGAAACAAGGCACAAAACTTACAAGATGCATTTGCAATATGCCGTTGGGCTGGATACCCAGATCTCTTTATAACATTCACGTGCAATGCAAATTGGCTTGAAATCCAATACATGCTAGATGAAGCAGGAGGTAGACAAAAGCCATCCGATCGGCCAGATATTGTGGACCGAGTTTTTATGATAAAACTAAAGGAACTAATGAGAGATATAAAAGAAAAGAAACACTTTGGAGAAACACTTGCAAGTAAGTGCCATTGACTATCAATCATTACTTTCATGCATCCAAAAAACTAACTTATAATCAAACAATACGCAATGACTCGGTAACATGCATCCATATTTTACTAAATCTAACATACTATTAATACATTGCAGTTATATACACAATAGAGTTCCAGAAGAGGGGACTGCCTCATGCCCACATACTAATATTTCTCAAGGACAAAGACAAGTATCCAGAACCATCTCAAATTGACAAAATAATAAGCGCGGAGATCCCTGACAAAGATGAGGATGCAGAGGCATTTGCAGCCGTCGAAAACTTCATGATGCATGGACCATGCGGAGAGGCAAATCAAAAATCGCCATGCATGATGGATCATAAATGCACCAAGCACTTCCCAAAAAAGTATAATGACAATACTACAATTGATGAGGATGGTTTTCCAGTATATAGAAGAAGGGATGACGGAAGGCAGATAAAAAAGGGAGGGGTCATGCTAGACAACAGATTTGTCGTGCCATACAATCGGGATCTGTTGGTCAAATTTCAGGCTCACATAAATGTTGAGTGGTGCAATAGGTCAAGGTCAATCAAGTATCTATTTAAATACATCCATAAAGAAGACGACCAGATTACAGCCTTGCTGAAGGAAAGAGATGCGTCAAACGATAATGATGAGATCAAGAAATACCTAGAGATGAGGTACATATCAACAACAGAAGCATGTTGGAGGCTATTCTAGTTTGATCTACACCATCGTGAACCACCCGTCGAGAGACTTCAATTCCATCTTGAAAACGAGCAGCAAGTCATTTTTCCTGACTCAACCGATCTTGAGAAAATAGTAAGAAGGGAAGGATTGAAAATTACAAAGTTCACTCAGTGGATGGAGGCAAATAAAATACATGATCTAGGAAAAGAATTAACCTACGCAGAATTCCCTTCAAAATTTGTATGGAAAAGCAAAACAAAAAGCTGGGAGAAGCGGAAGAGGAGGGACTATGCCATTGGAAGAATCTACTACGCAAATCCAGCAAGTGGTGAGCGATACTATCTAAGGATGCTTCTAAACACAGTGAAAGGATGCACATCATTTGAGATCATTAGAACCGTTGGTGGAGTCATTCACCCAACATACAAAGCAGCATGCAAAGCTATGGGATTTCTAGATGACGACAATGAATGGATTGATTGTATCAATGAAGCATCAAGTTGGGCATCTGGAACACAGCTGCGTCAACTATTCACAACCATATTGACACACTGTGAAGTAACAAGCCCAAAGACGTTCTGGGATTCAACATGGGAGGCATTATGTGAAGATATGCAGTACAAAAGAAGAACTATCCTAAACTTTCCAACGCTGCAGCTTAGCACAACTCAAAAAAAGTCATATGCTCTCATTGAGATAGAGAAGCTGATGAGGCAAGTAGGAAAGTCACTTAAGGACTACCCAGACATAGAACTACCGAATGCCGCAGAGCTAGAGGAACTTGGGAACAGGCTAATAAATGAAGAGTTAAACTATGACGTGGACAAACTCCAAGCTGAGCATCAAAACATACTAAGCAATCTTAACCAAGACCAGAGAAAAGCATATGATGCAATAATAGAATCAGTTGACAATAGGCTAGGAAAACAGATATTTGTGGAAGGCTATGGAGGCACGGGCAAAACATATCTATGGAAAGCAATCACGACAAAGATAAGATCAGAGGGAAAGATAGTGCTTGCGGTAGCATCATGCGGAATTGCAGCGTTGCTTCTACAGGGTGGAAGGACAGCACACTCAAGGTTCCACATTCCACTGAAAATCAATGAAGAATCAACATGTGAAATAAAACAAGGCTCGCATTTGGCTGAACTGCTAAAGAAGACATCACTTATATTGTGGGATGAAGCTCCTATGGCAAACAAACATTGCTTCCAGGCACTAGATAAAAGCCTGAGAGACATTCTCAGGTTCACAAACGAAAACAGCGATGAAAAGCCATTTGGTGGTCTGACAATCGTACTGGGAGGTGACTTCAGACAAATACTACTAGTAATAACAAAGGGGAGAAGAGAGCAAATAGTTAATGCTTCAATCAAAAGGTCGTACCTGTGGAAGCACTTTGAAATATTTGAACTAACAAAGAACATGCGCCTGAAATGTTTGTCAGATGATCCAATACAAAAGCAAAAAGTCGCTGAATTTGCAGAGTGGATACTGCAAATAGGCGATGGAAAAATAGCAACTGATGAAGGAGACGATTGGATTAAAATACCAAAGGACCTACTGCTACAGAGGGGAAAAAATGCAAAAAAAGAAATAGTACAAAGCATATACCCAAACTTGCTGCAAAGATACCGTGAACGCGACTACCTAGAAGAAAGAGCAATACTATGTCCACGGAATGAAACCGTCAGGGAGATAAATGAGCACATTATGAGCCAGATACAAGGTGAAGAGGTGACATACCTAAGCCTGGATACAGTGTGCAAGGCAACAACAAATAATAGAATGGAGAACATGTGTCCAACTGAGTTCCTCAACAACTTGAAGTTCCCAGGAATACCAGACCATGAGCTAAAACTTAAGGTAGGTTTGCCGGTGATGCTCCTACGCAACATCAACCAAGCAGCAGGTTTATGCAATGGTACGAGAATGACAATAACACAACTTGGAAACAAATACATCGAGGCTCAAATAATAACTGGAACGCATGTTGGCGAAAAGGTATACATACCTCGGATTATCATGTCACCAAGCGAATCAAAATGGCCATTCGTGGTGAAACGAAGGCAATATCCATTATCAGTCTGCTTCGCAATGACAATAAATAAGAGCCAAGGTCAATCCTTGAACAAGGTAGGAATATATTTGAATAAACAAGTATTCTGCCATGGGCAATTATATGTGGCATTATCAAGAGTCACAAGCAAGGAAGGATTGAAGGTGCTGATCGATGACACTGAGTGCCAAAGTGAAGACATCGCAAAGAATATTGTTTATAAGGAGATTTTCTAATTCACAGAGATGTACAAGACATTTAAGATATTTCAAGCTACTATTTACGTAATTCTGGAATAATTTAGCACAAAAAAGACATTGCTCGATGCCACTATTTTTGAAAAAAAAAACAAAAAACTTGCTGCTGAAATTCAATCAAATGCATTTGATATTATAAATTGGGGATAAATAAAAAATTAAAACTACAAATGTGGAAGCCTAACGCAGAATCTGGTACGCCCCTCTTATTCATGGAGTCATTCAGCCAACATACAAATCGGCATGGAAAGCTATTGGATTTCTTAATGATGACAATAAAAGGATTGATTGTATCAATGAAGCATCAAGTTGGGCATCTAGAACACAGGTGCGTCAGCTATTCACCACCATACTTTCCCGCTGTTAAGTAACAAACCAAAGATGCTATTATGTGATCCAACACGGGAGGTATTGTGCAAACATATGCAATACAAAAGAAGAAGAATCCTAAATTTCCAACACGGAGAAAAAGGTGTGTGCTATAACTGATATAGAGAAAAACGGGTGAGTTGAGCAGGGAAGTCACAAAGGACTATCCAGACATAGAGCTAGCTAATTTGTTGTTCAAAATATAATATAAAAATGAATCATGTATTCTTATTTGGGGGAAACTGAAACTTCGAACAAGAAGTTAGGAAAAAACGGTTTAATGGTAAACTGCTGCGGTGGTGTCAATCAGTCGCCGCCGATGACGGTCCTGAACCTTGGAGCCTGTCGTACCTGCGCAATCTGCGAGTGAAACTGCCGGCAAAGCGGACACTCCAGGCATCGCTGGCCGACCTGCGGGCAGCCGCTGCAAACTGCAAGGTCCTCTCCTACATCCCAAAATCAGCGACGCCGGCATGCAGCCTTTTTGGTGGGAGAACGTCATATCAACGGCTCCAGCGCGAGTCAACGCCTTAGTAAGATTTGAAGGTGGACAAGAAATCATATGGATTGGGACTAGAAATCATATGGAGACTCGATCCAATGATACAGAATAGAACAAAATAGAAAGGGGAATTTTCTTACTTGCTTTTTTCACAAGAGAGAGAGAGAGATAGAGAGAGAGTTGTAGATAAGTGTGGCTGCCTGGGTGGTCCGTGCATTGTAGTAGTCCGACCGTCTACACAGGTATTTCTATATGGTGGATCAAGTGTATTAGAAAAATGGTTGAATAAGATATAAGAAAATTATATTAAAGTTATTTCGGAAAAAATAGTGACCTAAAGAATTGGGTACATAGATGCATTCAAAAATACAAAACTAAGGGCTGAGGAAAAGATCTAATGACTAAAAGGATTAATAAAAGCAAAATTTCTAATAACATAACAAAACGTCAAAACAATTTAGTATTGGAATTATATTAATCTAGATTAAAAACTGGAGTAAAAAAGAGTATACTCTATAATTGTGGAAAATGTTATAATACTAAAGTAATATTATAATATTGAATAATATTCATCTAAACTTTAAAATATGGTAGGAGACTATAAAGTCCATAAATTATGGGATTTCCATAGGCTGGCTAGCCGCGCAAATGCGCGGGCCACATTGCTAGTTGCTTCGTATTATATGCGTTTTTCTTGGAGCATTGATGCGGGCAGGATAACCACCCAGTTGGGAACCCCAAGAGGAAGGTATGATGAGCACAGTAGCAAGTCTTTTCCTCAGTAAGAAACCAAGGTTTGTCGGTCCAATAGGAAAAAGCCAAACTCCAGAAGGTGATGCTTGCTAGCTTCGTGATACTCCAGCAAGGGCGCCGTTTACGATTCTTGTTGGTGCGTCTTCAACTAGTAGCAATGCGGAACCTGCACACAACACAACCAAGAACTTTGCTCCCAACTTACGATGAGGTTGTCAATCTCACCGGTTTGCCGTAAACAAAGGTATGAGCGGATCGAGTGGAAAATAGTAGTAGTATGCGAGAAAGTAAATAGTGTGAGTAATAGTAAAACGGTGTAACAATGTAAAGGAAATTGGACCGGGGTCCACAGTTCACTAGTGGTGTCTCTCCATAAGATAAATAACAACATGCTGGGTAAAAAAATTACAGTTGGGCAATTGATAGAATAAAGATAACGTGCATATGTCACGAGGATCACTATGAGATTTACTCTGGGCATTACAACAAAATACATAGACCGCCATCCAACTGCATCTATGACTAATAATCCACCCACGGGGATATCGTCCGAACACCCCACGAGTATTAAGTTGCGAACAACAGATAACTACATTAAGCAAAGTGTGTAATGTAAATAAAACGAATGTCCTTGGACACAAGAATGTTGTTTTCTCCCTAGTGGCAACAACACATCTACAATCTTAGAGGTTTCTGTCACTCCCCCAGATTAAATAGAGGCATGAACCCAACTATCGAGCATAAATACCCCCTCTTGGAGTCACTAGTATCTACTTGGCCAAGATAGCTACTAACAACGGAGAGCATGCGAGATCATAAACAACATAGAGATAACATAAGATAATATTCAACACATCAACTTAACATAACACCAATATTCATCAGATCCCAACAAACACAACATGTAGAATTACACAAAGGTGATCTCGATCATGTAAGGCAGCTCACGAGATCTAAACATGAAGCACATGGTGGAGAAGACAACCATCTAGCTACTGCTATGGACCCATAGTCCAAGGTAGACTACTCACTCATTGCACCGGAGGCAAGCATGGCGATGAAGAAGATCTCCGGTGGCGATTCCATTCTCCAGTAGGGTGCCGAGAAGAGCTTCTGGACCCTCCCGATCTCGGGTCGACGACGGCGGTGGATCGCGATGTGTTTCTGGAAAATTGATCGGGTCTTTAGGTTTTTCCCGTCGGGGGGTCTTTATAGGCGAAGGGGCAGCGCCAGAGGTGGGCCAGAGTGCCCTCACCACAGGGCGGTGCGAGCCAGGGGCAGGCCGCGCCCCCTGGTGGTGAGGCTGCCTTGTGGCCCCCCTCCGTCTCCTCTTCGGTCTTCTAGAAGCTTCGTTAAATAATAGGAGGTTCGGCTTTTGTTTCGTCCAATTCCAAGAATATTTCCTGTGTAACTTTTCTGAAACACAAAAATAGCAGAAAACAGGGAACTGGCACTGTGGCATCTTGTTAATAGGTTAGTCCCGGAAAATGCATAAAAATGCCACGAAGTGTAACAAAACACTAAGCAAATGGTGTAAGAATAAGCATGGAGCATCAAAAATTATAGATACGTTTGAGACGTATCAGCATCCCCAAGCTTAACTCCTGCTCGTCCTCGAGTAGGTAAGTGATAACAAAAGAATAATTTTTGAGGTGACATGCACCAACACAATCTAGATCATCTATGTAAAGCATTGAGTGCTGGGATCAAAAGAACTTAAAACATGGGCATGAAAGACACAATCTTGATAGAAGAAACTTAGCAATCATGTTATAACATGAAAAAGAACACAAATGAAAGATTATGAAAATGAAACAATGAAAATCAAACGTGTGTTCAAATCATATGGAAAAACATAGCAAATGGTTTTCAGCTTGTCCTTCATGGAATAGCAAAACATAAATGCATAGGACACCTTCAAGTTTAAGAGGGCGACTAGATACAAATAATTTAAGAACAAGTGAAACCAAAATCATGAATCAATCAATGATAAACTTTGGGACTATGCACATTAAACTCAGAATGACAACTATGCTCTCTTAGACGGTGCATAAAGGTAGAAGGTGGTAACTCAACATAAAAGTAAAAAAGAAAGGCCCTTCGCAGAGGGAAGCAGTGATTGCAAGTTTTATAAACCTTCAAAAATTATGGTACTTACTAGCTTTGAGCTCTCATTGCCCCCATCATAGGCATCTTGAATGGTTAAAGTTAATGCGAGTACAATTATGAAGCATATGCTTGACAAATCATAAGTTGAAAACCTCATGTCCCGTGAAGTACGAATACCCAAACCTCATGCTACGCGACTTAGAGTCCCAAGCAAGCTCTTGTCCTTGTAAGTATACACGTATCATCGAGAACCGCCAACGGGGTACCTTCGTGCCCGATGACATGGAACAAGCCCACATCAAAATGACAGGACAAACAGACAATGAACACCTCGGCATCTCTTTTATTTACCATTGGTATAGCTTTTTATTTTGAGATGCATCATCGAATGTTCACTATGGGCATGCTGTAAATTTCTACCATGAATTATGCATGGCTTAGATTGGAGGCCCAGGCATTTCTCTAACACGTATACAAACTCCATGATCCCGCAAGATTCCCAATTTATTTCACATCGCGAGTATTCATAAACAAAAGATCACGATATCAACTCAAATAAGAAGTGCAATGTTGAAAGCTTACCCCATGACGGCATGGTTTGGCTAATTTCCAACTTACAACTTGCAGGCATAACAACTCAACATAAGAGAGCCACAATGTCAAATTTTTAAAGAACGAGAAAAGTAAAGTGTGACATCAGGTTCGTGAGAGCTTTACTGACCAATTTTCGCATAACACCAAAAAGAGTTTAATTTGAAGGATAGATAAAAGCAAGTCAAATGTACTTTGGAATAGCAAATTGCTAATAGGTATGTATGGTGGACACATTGGAACAACTTGGTTTTTAGGATTTGGATGCACGAGTAGAGCTCATACTCCGTACAAAATGAGGGCTAGCAAAAGACTGGGAGCGACCAACTAAGAGAGCAATAACGGCCATAATCATGCATAGAGACAAAACATCATTAAGAGAAGCATAAGATGGCATCAAAAGTCAAAAACTAAATGATCATAGAGGCTTACGACGACTTTCGATGAGTCAAACATGTGTAAGCATGCGCCAAGTCAACCCAAATAAAGCATCAAGGAGAAAACTAAATTAATGCTTCCAAATAATAAAAACAACACATGATTTTTTTCAAAGGCCCATTAAGCAATCTCAGTCATTTGAGACAAGTCATGCTACAGCAAAAATCACTAAGCATACTATCAAAACGATATCAAGCACGACATGCAAAAGTCTAAGCCGCAGTCTAAACAAGCTCCTTTTTGTACCACTTTTTTGCATGAATTTTTTTCTCTTTTCCAACACCATTCGAACCTTTTTGAAATAACTCTTTTGATGAAAACCAACATGGACCAGAGGTCAAAATACACCTTGATATAAAGATATAACAAGATCTGAACAAAAATCAAGGCAAAAAACGAAAGCTAAATGCAGTTCTAGAAAAAGAGAACACTCGTTGAACGATAAGAGTGAAAAACGGAGTGTTCTTGGCAAATGAAATGAAGGCAACTTCTCCAAAAGAAATTTGTTGGGGTCCAACCATTTATTGCAGCAAACAAAACTATACAAAACTGAAAACTAAAGACAAGACGCTCCAAGAAAAACGCATAGTGCATGAAGCAATAAAAATATAGTGTGTTGAAAGGTGACCTGATTTTTGCCGATGAAGAAGGGGTGCCTCGGGGGCATCCCCAAGCTTTGATGCTTGTACCTCTTGAATATTTCTTAGGGTGCATGGGCATCCGCAAGCTTGAGATTTTTTCCATTCTTCAACTCATCTCATCATTCTCCAATCCCTACACTTGAAAACTTCCTTCATACAAAACTAAACACAATTCTATTAGCAACATTAGTGTAAGCATAATAATGAATAAACCCCTTTTTTGGTTCAGATTTCAACTCAAAACCACCACATATAAAGCATATACTACTGTAGCAACTTCCCCAAAAGTTCCGTGATAAAAAGAACTCAAAAAGAAAGCGATCGAGAGGCAAACACAAATAGTGGCAGAAATCTGTCAATACAGAACAGCTGACACAGGTCGATTTTTTCGAGGGTTTTCTGTTACTCAAATCAAAAAGTTTATAACTAATGAAAGTTTGGATATAACCCGGGGCATATGCACAAGAAATCGGAGGTCAAAAAGATATTCTGAGAATTTTTACGAATTTTTTACGGTATAGCACCAAAATCTTTTTCAGGACAGCAACATCCCCAAATCTTACCTCACTTAAATTAGAGGTTTCTCTTGGCACAAAAACGAAATAAAAATGATAAGGAGCGTATATTACAGTAGTAATAACTTCCAAGACTCAAATAAAAGAAAAATAACTGAAAGTAAAACAATGGGTTATCTCCCAAGAGTGCTTTTCTTTAACGCCTTTGAGCTAGGCGCAGAAAGGTGCAAATCAAGTAATATCGAAAGAAGCATTAAGATCAACTGCAGAAGTCTTTTCAATAAGACATTGTATTGCATCCACATAAGTTTTTGAAAACCCCTTGTGATCACGCTTTGGTTCACTCAATTCACTAAAAAGATTTTTAGGACAGATCCAATCAAAATTATTTTCAAAAGCCTCATGCAATCCCAAGAGTTTGCTAGGTATTGGTACTTGGGTTTCTTATTTGTTTGTACCAACAACATTAACAGGCGAACCAAGGATATTAAAACGCTTAAAAACTTTCCTAGCTTCAATAACAACATCTCTAAATTCTCTATGCAAAGTCTTCAAGATAAAATCTTTCTTTTCGGAGTCTTCAATATCATGAAGCTTAAGAAACATGTGTTGCATAAAAGGATTAAGGCTAGCAAACCTAGCTTCCAACATGTGAACTAAATAAGCAGACGCAACTTCATAACTAGGAGCAAGCTCAGCCAAAGATTTATCCTCAACATCTTTATGCATGCTAATATGATTAAAGAACTCTTCAATGTTACTTTTCCCAATAATAGAACCACTACCTACTGAGAGGTCCTCCGAAACATACTTAGGGAACAACATAATGAACTAAGAGTAATAAAGTAACAACTATAAAGGAAACTAATTTTTTTGTGTTTTTGATAAAACGATGCAAGTAAAAATAAAGTAAAGCAAAACTAAAACAAAGTAAAGGATATGCGTGCGAAACTCTCCTTGTAGAAGTCTTCTTTTTCCCCGGCAACGGCGCCAGAAAAACAACTTGATGCGGGCAGGATAACCACCCAGTTGGGAACCCCAAGAGGAAGGTATGATGAGCACAGTAGCAAGTCTTTCCCTCAGTAAGAAACAAGGTTTGTCGGTCCAATAGGAAAAAGTCAAACTCCAGAAGGTGATGCTTGCTAGCTTCGTGACACTCCAGCAAGGGCGACGTTTACGATTCTTGTTGGTGCGTCTTCAACTAGTAGCAACGCGGAACCTGCACACAACACAACCAAGAACTTTGCTCCCAACTTACGATGAGGTTGTCAATCTCACCGGTTTGCTGTAAACAAAGGTATAAGCGTATCAAGTGGAAAACAGTAGTAGTATGTGAGAAAGTAAACAATGCGAGTAATAGTAAAACAGTGTAACAATGTAAAGGAAATTAGACCGGGGTCCACAGTTCACTAGTGGTGTATCTCCATAAGATAAATAACAACATGCTAGGTAAACAAATTACAGTTGGGCAATTGATAGAATAAAGATAACGTGCATATGTCACGAGGATCACTATAAGATTTACTCTGGGCATTACAACAAAATACATAGACCACCATCCAACTGTATCTATGACTAATAATTCACCCACGGGGATATCATCTGAACACCCCACAAGTATTAAGTTGCGAACAACAGATAACTGCATTAAGCAAACTGTGTAATGTAAACAAAACGAATGTCCTTGGACACAAGAATGTTGTTTTCTCCCTAGTGGCAACAGCACATCTACAACCTTAGAGGTTTCTGTCACTCCCCCAGATTAAATAGAGGCATGAACCCAACTATCGAGCATAAATACCCCCTCTTGGAGTCACTAGTATCTACTTGGCCAAGATAGCTACTAACAACGGAGAGTATGCAAGATCATAAACAACATAGAGATAACATAAGATAATATTCAGCACATCAACTTAACATAACACCAATTTTCATCGGATCCCAACAAACACAACATGTAGAATTACACAAAGGTGATCTCGATCATGTAAGGCAGCTCACGAGATCTAAACATGAAGCACATGGTGGAGAAGACAACCATCTAGCTACTGCTATGGACCCATAGTCCAAGGTAGACTACTCACTGATGTCTACACACGCTTCTGTTCTTGTAGACGGTGTTGGGCCTCCAAGTGCAGAGGTTTGTAGAGCAGCAGCAAGTTTCCCTTAAGTGGATCACCCAAGGTTTATCGAACTCAGGGAGGAAGAGGTCAAAGCTATCCCTCTCAAGCAACCCTGCAATTACGATACAGAAAGTCTCTTGTGTCCCCAACACACCCAATACACTTGTCAGATGTATAGGTGCACTAGTTCGGCGAAGAGATAGTGAAATACAAGCGGTAGTGATGATTATGAGTAGCAACTGTAATATGAAATAAGTATCGCTGTGAGCAAACATGTAACAAAACAGTAAGTAAACGGTGTGCAATGCTTGGAAACAAGGCCTAGGGATCATACTTTCACTAGTGGACACACTCCCAACAAATATAACATGATTGAACAAATAAACAACTTCTCTTCACTATGGTACTCTGAATTACTCTCCTATTGAACAACACTAATCATTGCGTAGTGGCTACAGAAGCACCCCTTAAAGTTCATCAAGTACTTGACAAACACCACTCATAGAGATATTCAAATCAAATCACAATTCAAGATAAATATTATTGCAACTTAGACCACACACTGTCAACATTACACCATGAAAGGAGGAATAGATCACTTCAATACTATCATAGCGATAATTATTCTCATAATCCATAAAAGATCACAATCGTAGCCTAGACCAAGTACCACCATGATGCATGCACTGTCACCGTTACACCATGGCAGGAGGAATAGATTACTTTAATAACACCACTAGAGTACACATAATATCTGAATAATAACATCTACTTGTTCAACATGATACAAAGCTCACGATCACATAAAGATCACATCATGGGAGAGAGAGGTGAACCACATAGCTATCGGTAGAGTCCTCAGCCCCGAGGATGAACTACTCCCTCCTCATCATAGGAGACAGCAAGGTTGATGGAGATGGCGGTGAGGTCGATGGGGTCGGCAGAGACGGCGATGGAGACCGATGGAGATGGCTCCGGGGGCACTTCCCCGTCTCGGCAGGGTGCCGGAACAGAGACTTCTGTCCCCCGAAATTCGTCGGTGGCGGTGGCAGAACTACGGAACTCTTTCTGGAAAATTGCCGACTCCCTTAGGGTTTTCCGTCCCGAGGCTTCTTATAGGCGAAGGGGCGTCGTCAGGGGGCAGCCAGGGCCTCCTCACACCTAGGTGGCACGGGCCAGGGGCAGGCCGCGCGAGCCTGGTGTGAGGGCGGCCTGTGGCCCCTCTCCTTCGCCTTTTCGGATCTCTGGAAGCTTCCGGGAAAAATAAGACTTCAGGAACTTGTTTCGTCCAATTCTGAGAATATATCCTGTGTAGCTTTTCTGAAACACAAAAACAGCAGAAAACAGGGAACTGGCACTGTGGCATCTTGTCAATAGGTTAGTTCCGGAAATCGCATAAAAACGCCACGAAGTGTAACGAAACACAAGGCAAATGGTGTAAAAACAAGCATGGAGCATCAAAAATTATAGATACGTTTGAGACGTATCAGCATCCCCAAGCTTAACTCCTGCTCATCCTCGAGTAGGTAAGTGATAACAAAAGAAATAATTTTTGAGGTGACATGCACCTACACAATCTTGATCATATATGTAAGCATTTTGAGCTGGGATCATAAGAACTTAAAACATGGGCATGCAGATATAATCTTGACAATAAAAACTTAGCAACCATGTTATAACATGAAAAAGAACACAAACAAAAGATCATGAAAATGAAACAATGAAAGTCAAACGTGTGTTCAAATCATATGGAAAAACATACAAATGGTTTTCAGCTTGTCCTTAATGAGAGAGCAAAACATAAATGCATAGGACACCTTCAAGTTTAAGAGGGCGACTAGATACAAATAATTTAAGAACAAGTGAAACCATGATCATGAATCAATCAATGATAAACTTTGGGACAATGCACATTATACTCAGAATGACAACTATGCTCTCTTAGACGCTGCATAAAGGTAGAAGGTGGTGACTCAACATAAAAGTAAAAGAAAGACCCTTCGCAGAGGGAAGGAGTGATTAAACATGTGCTAGAGCTTTTCATTTGTAAAATAGAGAGATAAAACTTGAGTTTTGACAGGTGGTTGCTTTTGTCAACGACTAGCAATGGGGTTCTTACTATCTTCCATACAAAAATGTAGCAAGTTTTTGAGAGAGAGATTGGCACTTTTTGTGCTCTTTTTATAAAACTTGGCACTCCTCCCCACCTTTTTTCCTTTCACAAACCATGGCTAACCGATTCCATCGGGTGCCCACCAACATTCACATTCCATGGAGGAGTGCCTTTTTTCTTTCTTTTTTTCTCTTTTTTTTTCTTTTTGGAATAAGCAATATGGAAGATAGCAAATCCGACCACTACGTCCCCATGAGCTAAAAATAGTGTCATAAAACAAGAAGTGTTTTGAAGGTTTTTTTGAAAGGTAGCACATGAAAATTTACTTGGAATGGCTTGAAAATACCATGCATAGGAATTTATAGTGGACACAATGGCAAACTTGGTTTTTGGGAGTTGGATGCACGAGTAGAGCTCATACTCAGTACAAAGTGAGGGCTAGCAAAAGACTGGGAGCGACCAACTAAGAGAGCAATAACGGCCATAATCATGCATAGCGATAAAGCAACATTAAAAGAAGCATAAAATGGCATCAAAAGTCAAAAACTAAATGATCATAGAGGCTATTGGCGACTTTGTATGAGTCTAACATGTGTGAGCATGCACCAAGTCAACCCAAATAAAGCATCAAGGAGAAAACCAAAATAATGCTTCCGAATAATAAAAACAATGCATGATTTTTTCAAAGGCTCATTAAGCAATCTCAGTTATTTGAGACAAGTCATGCTACAGCAAAACCACTAAGCATACTATCAAAAATACATCAAGCACGACATGCAAAAGCCTAGGCCGCAGTCTACACAAGCTCCTTCTTGTACCACTTTTTTGCATAAAGCTTTTTCTCTTTTCCAACACCATTTGAACTTTTTAAATCCAACTCTTTTGAGGAAAACCAATAAAGATCAGAGGCAAAAATACACCTTGATGAAAAGATATAACAAGATCTGAACACAAATCAAGGCGAAAAATGCAAGCTAAACACAGTAGCAGAAAAAGAGAACACTCATTGAACGATAAGAGTGAAAACTAGAGTGTTCTTGGCAAATGAAAAGCAAGTTCATCTCCTCCAAAAGAAACATGATGTGATCTAACCATTTATTGCAGCAAACTAAACTAAACTAATACTAAAAATAAAAACAACTAACGCTCCAAGAAAAACGCATAATGCATGAAGCAATAAAAATATAGTGTCTTGAAAGGTGACCTGATTTTTGCCGATGAAGAAGGGGTGCCTCGGGGGCATCCCCAAGCTTTGACGCTTGTACTTCTTGGATATTTCTTGGGGTGATGCGTGGGCATCCCCAAGCTTGAGCTTTTGTCCATTCTTCAACTCATCTCATCACTCTCCGATCCCTACACTTGAAAACTTCCTTCATACAAAACTAAACACAATTCTATTAGCAACATTAGTGTAGCATAACATATAATCAACCTATTTTTGCTTCAGGTTTCAACCTAAAACCACCACATATAAAGCATATACTACTGTAGCAACTTCCCCAAAAGTTCCGTGATAAAAAAAACTCAAAAAGAAAGCGATAAAACGACAAATACAAATATTGGCAGAAATCTGTCAAAACTGAACAGCTGACAAAGGTCGAATTTTTAAGGGGTTTTCTATTGCTCAAATCAAAAAGCGTTCAACTAACGAAAGTTTGGATATAACCTGGGGCATATGCACAAGAAATCGCAGGTCCAAAACATATACAGAGAATTTTCACGAATTTTTACGGTACAGCACCGAAAACAGTTTCAGGACAGCAACATCCCCAAATCTTACCTCACTCAAATTAGAGGCTTCTCTTGGCACAAAAACGAAATAAAAAGGATAAGGAGCGGTTATTACAGTAGTAATAACTTCCAAGACTCAAATAAAAGAAAAAGTACTGAAAATAAAACAATGGGTTATCTCCCAAGAGTGCTTTTCTTTAACGCCTTTGAGCTAGGCGCCGTAATTTGCAAAGATGCTCATGTGGGCGCCATATAAGAGCTTGAGGCAAAGGCGCCATATAGGAACTTAAAGCAATAGAGAGCATCAAAAAGCAAGTATGAAACACATTTAAATCTAAACCACTTCCTATGAAAAATAGTCTTGTAAAGAGACAAGTCATAAAAGCGCAAAGCAAAAAAGCATAGGAAGGCAAAACAAGTACAACTTCAAGAATTGCAACATAAAGAGGGGAAACTCAATATTGTTGAGATCCATCAAACCATGTTTCCCTCTCTCATAATAACTTTCAGTAGCATCATGAATAGAACCAACAATATAACTATCACATAAAGCATCCCTATCATGAGCCACATGCATAAAAGAATTAATACTCACCACAGGAACAATAGTAACTAGATGATACCCCGCGCGTTGCTGCGGGAACTTAGAAAATAAAATTGTCTATATTGCTTGACTTAAACTTTGGATTGGACAAAACAAATATTAATGGGTGAAACATTCTTGTCTATATCAATCAAGAAAATATAGGAATTTTTTTAGTATTGGGAAACACTTAAACATTTTGTAACAAAGTATTAATTAGTTCACAATCAATGTAATTTTTATGTTTACAAAAATTGAAGAGGGAATGATTTGAAACAATCAAAATAAATAACGGAAGATCCTGTCGTGGGATAATATATGAGACGTCGTTAAGGGTTGTCAAAGTAAGGGGACTGGGTAGTGATATGTAGTTTGCACACAAATACAACTTGCTGCCCAATTACATACATGAAAAACTCTCGGTATTTTTCTCTTTCATACACACAAAGAATATAAGTGTGATTAAGTAGCAGTGTACTGACAGGAACATTATGATTTGATTGTACAACTGAGTTTGCAAGTAGATAGATGAACCATCAGGTTCGTTAAACAGTACAACTGAAATTGCAAGTTAAAAACTAAACCATCACTAAGAAGTTGAAATCTGAACCATCAGAATATGTATCTACCTCTTAAATATTTTATATTGGTGACATCAATTGTATAGTCAAACTAATCATCATAGGCCTACAACTCCGGGTGTACAGAAATAATTCTCATTCGTAATTCAAGGACGCCTTCATCTCCGGGTGTACAGAAATGACTCGCATTCGTAATTCATAATATATGGATGGGTTATAGTCTTGCATGAATCAACCCTTTTCTTCCATGAATTGTGTGAAATATATCTCTTCATTCATCCGTCAGCACAGATGACTATGGGCGCTTATCATGGATAAACTACACTTAAGGTTCCTATGTTTAGTAGCCTGTCGTGCACTTCCTTAAATAAAATGAACAAACATAATCTATTGATTTTCAGAGATATCACTTCTTTTGTCCAATCTGGGCAAACAATTGTTATGCTTGTCTCGCTACAGGTTAGCAATGCCATCAGGCAGGAACAAAGAAAAAACATGTCTCAATAGCTGACGGGTTGACAAACCTGCTAGCTGCTTCCAATCTGGCCGGTGGTAAAGGGAGGAAAACATCAAATACTTGTTGGAGTCAAGGTTGTAGAGACGGTGAAGCAGAATTGGGCGGTTAAAATTAGAAAAAATCAGCCTGATTGGAAATTAACAAAAAGTATAATCTCATCTGGAAGGCGAAAGCAGAGAATGAATGAGAGAGACGTATGGAGATGTCGGAGCGCAACCTCCACCAGCGGCCTCAACGTTGGTACCTGCCCATCCCCATTTTAATTCCTCTCTTGCGTTTTTCAATCTCTCAAACATAGTTTCCCAATCTAGCAGGTTAAGCTCCAGCTTCAAATCTACTCGATTTGATTGGATTATGCATGATGCTGCTTCAAGCACACGGGTTTCTTTGGATTTATTGGATTGTGTGTCTGGTCGCTGAAATTAGAAAAATCAGCCTGATTAGAATTATTTCAACAGAAACAACTAACAAAATCACAAAATGAATGAGAGAGACATATGGTAGAAGTACAACTTAGCCAGGATCAGGGAGAATCATCCGGTCCCAGATAGCTCCAGAATCCAACGCATGGCTACTTGAGATCCCAATCATCCGGTCCCAGATAGCTCCAGAATCCAAGGCATGGCTACTTGAGATCCCAATACTAAACAGAGCTCCTTCTCGAAACAGCAATCTAAATCCCCAATCAGTAGAAAATGAAATTGTAACTTCAGCGAGGAGATAGAGAGAGAATCACGGAAGAGGCCATGGAAACATAGGTGAAATTTATAGAAGAGCCTGCTGGGACATTGCAGGAAGGGGGAGACCGAATGGTGGATAGGTAGGACATGAAGGGAAAGAACGATGGGGTCGGCAACACTAAATACATTAGTTTGGAGTGGGATTCGGTGGTGGAGAAGTTGAAGAGAGACGGTGGAATCACTAATTGGAGGAGTAAATTAGGAATTAGAGGGCAGACGGCCGTGCTGCTATGGAGAGGAAGCCATTTATGAGGACGATAGAAATTCAACACAGATAGAGGCGCGATGGGCTACAACGTACCGTGTGGAGAAAAACGATGACGTGGACGCAGGAAAACGCAGGAAAATCAGATAGTGGGGGTCTCCTATATAGATATAGAAGATAGGAGCAGATTCAACAGAATAATTATTCTCATCACCATAATCATCATAAATAGGAGGCATATTGTAATCATAACTAATTTTCTCCTCAAATGTAGGTGAACTGAAAACATTATAATCATCATCATAAACTAGAGGCTTAGTATCATCGCAAGCTAAAGAAAAGCTATTTCGCCAAGCATATTCTTCAAACATATCATCATAAGAAGGAACATCACATATGGGAGATAAAATATTAGCAGAACAAACTTTCTCCACTAAAGCTGGGGAACTAAAAATATCATGCTTAACAAAACTAGCTTCCCCAAGCTTAGACTTTTCTATAGTATTAGCAACAACGGTGTTCAAAGCATTCATACTAACAACACTATTAGCATGAAAATTAAGCTCCAAAGGTTTTTTAGTTTTCTCTTCAAACACTTCATATCTAAACTCAGGAAAAAGACTACAGAAATCTTTGTTTTCCATTAAGCCTAACTAGTGAAAATAAAAACAAGAAACAAAAAGATGTAATTGCAGAATCTAAAGGAAATAACTCCGAGTACTCACACAGGAGGATGCGAGTACCTTTTACCTTACCTCCCCGGCAATGGCGCCAGAAAAGAGCTTGATGTCTACACACGCTTCTGTTCTTGTAGACAGTGTTGGGCCTCCAAGTGCAGAGGTTTGTAGAGCAGCAGCAAGTTTCCCTTAAGTGGATCACCCAAGGTTTATCGAACTCAGGGAGGAAGAGGTCAAAGCTATCCCTCTCAAGCAACCCTGCAATTATGATACAGAAAGTCTCTTGTGTCCCCAACACACCCAATACACTTGTCAGATGTATAGGTGCACTAGTTCGGCGAAGAGATAGTGAAATACAAGCGGTAGTGATGATTATGAGTAGCAACTATAATATGAAATAAGTATCGCTGCGAGCAAACATTTAACAAAACAGTAAGTAAACGGTGTGCAATGCTTGGAAACAAGGCCTAGGGATCATACTTTCACTAGTGGACACACTCCCAACAAATATAACATGATTAAACAAATAAACAACTTCTCTTCACTATGGTACTCTGAATTACTCTCCTATTGAACAACACTAATCATTGCGTAGTGGCTACAGAAGCACCCCTTAAAGTTCATCAAGTACTTGACAAACACCACTCATAGAGATATTCAAATCAAATCACAATTCAAGATAAATATTATTGCAACTTAGACCAAGTACTAACACGGTGCACACACTGTCAACATTACACCATGAAAGGAGGAATAGATCACTTTAATACTATCATAGCGATAATTATTCTCATAATCCATAAAAGATCACAATCGTAGCCTAGACCAAGTACCACCATGATGCACGCACTGTCACCGTTACACCATGGCAGGAGGAATAGATTACTTTAATAACACCACTAGAGTACACATAATATCTGAATAATAACATCTACTTGTTCAACATGATACAAAGCTCACGATCACATAAAGATCACATCATGGGAGAGAGAGGTGAACCACATAGCTACCGGTAGAGCCCTCAGCCCCGAGGATGAACTACTCCCTCCTCATCATAGGAGACAGCAAGGTTGATGGAGATGGCGGTGAGGTCGATGGGGTCGGCGGAGACGGTGATGGAGACCGATGGAGATGGCTCCGGGGGCACTTCCCCGTCCCGGCAGGGTGCCGGAACAGAGACTTCTGTCCCCCAAAATTCGTCGGTGGCGGCGGCGGAACTACGGAACTCTTTCTAGAAAATTGCCGACTCCCTTAGGGTTTTCCGTCCCGAGGCTTCTTATAGGCGAAGGGGCGTCGTCAGGGGGCAGCCAGGGCCTCCTCACACCTAGGTGGTGTGGGCCAGGGGCAGGCCGCGCGAGCCTGGTGTGAGGGCGGCCTGTGGCCCCTCTCCTTCGCCTCTTTGGATCTCTGGAAGCCTCCGGGAAAAATAAGTCTTCAGGAACTTATTTCGTCCAATTCCGAGAATATTTCCTGTGTAGCTTTTCTGAAACACAAAAACAGCAGAAAACAGGGAACTGGCACTGTGGCATCTTGTCAATAGGTTAGTTCCGGAAATCGCATAAAAACGCCACGAAGTGTAACGAAACACAAGGCAAATGGTGTAAAAACAAGCATGGAGCATCAAAAATTATAGATACGTTTGAGACGTATCACTCACTCATCGCGCTGGAGGCAAGCATGGCGATAAAGAAGACCTCCGGTGGTGATTCCCCTCTCCGGTAGGGTGCTGGGAAGAGCTTCTGGACCCTCCCGATCTTGGGTCAACGACGGCGGCAGATCGCGATGTGTTTCTGGAAAATTGATCGGGTCTTTAGGTTTTTCCCGTCGCAGGGTCTTTATAGGTGAAGGGGCGGCGCCAGAGGTGGGCCAGGGTGCCCTCACCACAGGGCGGTGCGATCCAGGGGCAGGCCGGGCCCCCTGGTGGTGAGGCCGCCCTGTGGCCCCCCTCCGTCTCCTCTTCGGTCATCTGGAAGCTTCGTTAAATAATAGGAGGTTCGGCTTTTGTTTCATCCAATTCCGAGAATATTTCCTGTGTAACTTTTCCGAAACACAAAAATAGCAAAAAACAGGGAACTGGCACTGTGGCATCTTGTTAATAGGTTAGTCCCGGAAAATGCATAAAAATGCCACGGAGTGTAACAAAACACTAAGCAAATGGTGTAAGAACAAGCATGGAGCATCAAAAATTATAGATACATTTGAGACGTATCAAGCGTCTTTACTTTCGCTTTCAGTTTTCTTTTTTTACTGCAATAAATGGTTGGATCACATCATGTTTGTTTTGGAGAGAGACACACTTCGTTTTTCATTGCCAAGAATACTCTAGTTTTCACTCTTATTGTTCAACGAGTGTTCTCTTTTTCTAGTACTGCGTTTAGCTTTCGTTTTTCACCTTGATTTTTGTTCAGATCTTGTTATATCTTTGTATCAAGGTGTATTTAGAACACTGGTCTATATTGGTTTTCATCTCAAAGAGTGGTTATAAAAAGGTTGAATGGTGTTGGAAAAGATAAAAAAGTTTCATGCCTATAGTGGTACAAATGGGAGCTTGTTTAGATTGTGGCTTAGACTTTTGCATGTCATGCTTAATGTTATTTTGATAGTATGCTTAGTAGTTTTTGCTGTAGCATGACTTGATGGGTTCGTAGCATAGAAAACAAAAAATTTCCTACGCAAGAACACATAAACTAGCCAAGATACTCTATGAGTTGGTAGCAACGGAGACTAACCCTCGATGACCGTAAGCGGGGATTACGTTCCCGCACAAACGTTAACGATGGAGAGTCGATGAAGACGCACGTAGTCGACGTAGTTGTTCACTTGACATAGTCGACGTAGTGGTTCACTTGACGATCACAAGATCGTGTATACGGCACCACAAGTGGCAGCGCCCCCGTACTCGGATACACGTACGGTTCGGTGACGACCTCCATGCCCTCGGTCCAGCGGGGCAGCAGAAGTAGGGATCCGCCGGAACTCCTCCTCCTCCACTTCTCCAAGTGTTGGTGGCTAACAATTTTGGCAGCGCTTCGCTTAAGCAACAGCCATGGTGTGGAGCAACAAGGTAGGCGATGGAAGCAACTAAGTGTAGGGACAATAGGAGCATGTCCAACATATATATAGGAGAGAGGGGGCAGCCATCCATGAGGGTGCGGCCAGCCCCTCCCCCTTTTCTCCTCTTCATGGTGGTGGTAACCCCCTCCTTCATGGAAAGGTAACCCCCCTCATCAAATGAGTAACCCCCATTTTAATTTTGCATGACATTCATGTTAATTAAAATCCACACTTATTGAATTAATAAAACATTTTTATTTCTTTAATATTTGTTAATTCAATCAATTAACAAACATTAAAATTTACCTCCTTGAGTCATTTCGATATACCGAAACAGTTTCGGTGCTTTTCTGAAACAACCCCTGTGCTGTCCAATAATTTAGCCGGAGTTCCAAATCCACTCAAAACGCGTCAGCAAACCTTAAGTGTGTCACCCTATGGTTCGTGAATAAAGTGGACATGATCGAGACTCCTCTCTGATCAATAATCAACAGCGGGATCTGGAAATCCATGATGACTCCCACTTACTCAACGATGAACTAGTGATCGTGTGAACCAATAACGAACATAGTTAATTCCTTTTGTCTCGCGATATTATTACTTGTCCGAGATCCGATCATTTGGTATCAACCATACCTAGTTCGATCTCGTTCCTGACAAGTCTCTTTACTCGTTCCATGATAATGCATTCATGTGACCTAGTCACATGCTTGCAAGCGATTCTAATGCAATATCACCGAGAAGGGCCCAGAGAATATCTTCCCGTCATCGGGTCAGACAAATTCCACTCTTGATCCATGAGCCTCAACTAATACTTTTAGAATACCCAAATCAACCTTTATAATCACCCTGTGACGGTGTGACATTTGATATCATCAAAGCACTCTTCCGGTATCAGTGATTAACATGATCTCATGGTCTGAGGATTAGAACTATTTCGTATGAGTTTGATATAGCAATGAACTTGATGACTTGATCGTTTTGCTATTCATACTATGGGTGTGAGTGTTCATCATATCAGTCTTCTAATGATATGACCCCGTTATTAACAACATCCAATGTTCATGATCAGGAAACCTTGATCATCAGTTAATCAACGAGCTAGTATAAAAGAGAGGCTTTACTAGGAACCTTTTTTAGTTTATTAATCACACAAGTATTAATGTTTCTGATTAATACAATTCTAGCATGAGAAATAAACATTTATCATAAACATGGAATATGATAATAACCACTTTATTATTGCCTCTCGGGCATATTCCCTTCAGTCTCCCACTTGCACTCGAGTCAATAATCTAGTTGATACTTGCGTATATAACACTTATGGCTTTCACTTGTTATCCGTACGCGTTGCAGTGGTTAATCTGATCTCCAGATCTGACACTTTCAGTTCTGTGTGTATTTGCATGTCTTTGCGTCTCTACGTATCACTCATTCTCAAATGAGATAGTTGGGTATAAATTTGGTCCTTTGGTGAGACCTTAGTTCCTTTAGCTAAAATCATGTTGTCACTATTGTCGCACAATAGATCTTCACAGTAATAGCCAGCTTGGAATTACACCTAGTTTGATAACAAACTTCTTGACACAAATGCCCTCTTTTGCTACTTCTAAAGTAGCCATATACTCAACCTTTGTTGTAGAATCCATCACAATGTCTTAACTTTGGAACTCATCCAAATCCATCATGGAACTTCCTTCCATTACATTGTGCCACCAAAACATACAGCTAAAATTGAGATAAACTTAATTTGTATCTTGTGACAAACTTAGTATCAATGTAACACTTTACAATGAATTATGTGTCACTTTGTCATACATAATATATATCCTTAGTCCTTCCAAAGCACATAAGGATATCTCTACTATTGTCCAGTGATCATCTTATGACTTTTATCACTCTGGTATATGCTCATAACATTTAGAGCATAGGACATATCTGGATATGTACATATCATGGTATACATGATCGATCAAATCATTCATGTGGCTTCACTCATCAAGTGTCAAAAACACCTGAATCTTGTTTCAACCTCTTCCATGCGACAAGAACTTTTCTTGTCGTTTCCATATTGAACTTCATTCAATATTTCATCTATGTACTTTGGCACAACCATATTGGTACCTCGATCTATCTATATAGACATCGAGACCCAATATTTTGGTTTTGCCTAAGTCTTTCATTGAAATCTAATTTTAATGAAATTCTTAACCGATGCCAATAAAAGATACATCATTTCAAATTAACAATATGTCTTCTACATAATGTGCTGAAAATATGTCTCAGCGCTCCCACTTAATTTCTTGCAAATGCAAGCATATTCATCGTATCTGATGAAACTAAACTTTTTAATTATTTCATCACGGTGAATATTCCAACTCCGCGATGCTTACTTCAACAATTGAAGTTTGCATGCATTTTAGCATCCTTTGAATTTACAAAACCCATTGGACCATGTCATGTACAAGTCCTAGGTAACCATTCTATTAGAAGAATGTTGTCTTGTTTGTTCAACTAACATATACCAAACTTGGCATATGTAGTGGTTGCTACAGTAATCCTTCCAGACAAAATATCGCTATGAAAGATCAAATCTTGTCATAGTCAACTCATTGAACACAATCGTAAACTCTTTTAATGATGTGTCGACTATTTCAAAGATGTTAAACATCCATGTTTGTCTTTATAGATCCAAATACATTTATTAGGCTTCATGCCTTTTGAGGGTCTTCCAAGTTCATAAACTTGGTTTCTCGTGTATGGAACTATCATGGATTTTATGGCTTCTAGCCATTTGACGGAGTCAGGGCCCATCATTGCTTCTTTGCATGCAGTCAGTTCATCATTGTCAAACAATAATGATTCATTCTCAAATCTAACTATTTGATTGTTACCCGACTCACGCGGTTCAATAGGAACTTTGATCTATGTGACCACAACCTTTGAGGTACGACAGCCATGCGCATTGTGGCCGCCTCTGGGACACTTCCCAACACTACGCTACTCAGTACATATAGCTTAGGTTCAACAACCTAATCAAAGTTCTATTGTCCTCCCACTTGACTTTTTGCGAAAAATTCCTTCTCAAGAAACTTGACGTTTTCGGCGACAAACACTTTTGTCTTAGGTGTTCTGGAGGAATACCCAACATTTATTTTGGGATAACCTACAAAGACATATTTATCCGACTTTGGTTGTAAACATTTTACATATGCCTAGCATACCAAAATTTTAGAAAAGACAACTTGGGTTTTATCCCATGCCATATCTCATATGGTGTCATTTCAATGGATCATGATGGCGCTCTTTTCAGTGTAAAAAGCGGTAGTCTCTAAAGCTTTATCCTTAAAATATAATGGCAGTTTTATAGACGACACCTTTGATCCAACGATGTCAAACAAAGTTTGATTTTATCTCTCGAATACTCCATACTCCTATGGTGTTTCGGGAAATACAAATCTATGGAACGATTCCTCAACTTTTAGGTGTTTGCTAAACTTGTAACTCAAATATCTTCCTTTATGATCAAATCATAAATTCTTTATTCTCTTGTTACAATGATTTTCATATTCAACTAGAAATACTTTGAACAATATTCAAATATTTCATGCTTCTTCCTTATCAAGTAAATATACACATATATCTACTCAAATCATCGGTTAAAGTAAATGAAGTTCAAGAATTCACCACACACGGCTACACATAATGGACTATATACACCAACATGTACAATATCCAATAAGTTAGTCGTCCGTTCTTCTTTGGCCTATGAACGGAGTTTTAATCATATCTAGGAAATTCTCACAAGTGTCAATTGATTCAAAATCAAAAGGCTCCAGAATTCCATCAATATGGAGTTCCTTCACGTTTTCTTTCCAATATGATTTAAACGGTGGTGTCACTCATAAGTGATCTTCTAATCATTTGTCTTAAGACATTTTTAGCATCAGTGTTATGGATGTGATTTCTCCAACAAGATAAGCGTTCATTCATCTTTTATGAATGCGGTAATAATTTGAACAACCATTGTTCTCATAATACCAGAACAAAATAACAATTATTCAAATAAATCTTGAAGGCTAGGTTTAATTCCAATGAAACACAATAACACTTTATTTGTTTTCAATGAGAATTATCCGATATTCATTTGCTAGTTAATTAGGCCATTGTAGTTCTTGTATTGCGTTGTATGACAGTTCATACCAACCAATTTAGTATCAAATACCCAAGAACCACATTGTTTTAACAAGCAACGAATACAACCATAACATGTATATCTTCTATATACCTGAGCTAGACATTTCCAGTCTTTTCTTTTCCGCCAGAATAAATTTTGGATTCTCTTTTAGCAATTCTTTTTCGTCTAGAAGAATCTATCAACATCAATAGTGGGGCCATACACATGGCACATAGTTCAAGGCATGATTAGTCAAACACTAATACCCTTGGACTCGCACTTTGAAGTAGATCACCATTATCAAATATTTGGCGTTCTTCCAAATTTCATTCTTTAGTAATCTTTTAGTGTAGTAAACATTTTACCTACATCTTCCATTCATCCTATCATGACAACTTTCATGATCAAGCTACTATAGCTCATGAGGACGAATTGCGAGTATAATATTAGTTCCTAAACCTTTTAGGAGATCTGGACGCCTGGCGTCTCTAATCTTCGCAAATTCTCATACAATACGAGAACATGTGTCTTACTAAATTATACTCTATCACTTTGCAACCAAACATTGTTTCAGATATCACAATATCTTCCACACATGATAGTTTATGAAACAATTCTTTCAACTCCTAGATAACCTTGATACTAAAAACAACTTTTGAATATCAAGGATCATGGAGGCAAGTGTGATACTTAGATACTAACACTGGAATTGTTACTCTTGATTTAATACTACTTATTAAATTTTATTGAGTAACAAGGGTTTGCTAAAAGTTTGCAATAGGACTTTAAACTTTAGATTGACATTCAAACAATACGATACCAGTTCGTAAAGTTAACATCCAGAATTCTATAGTTCTATTATCTCAATTATAGCTAATCACAAGGTAGTAAACGGATGCCAATAACTACAACAAACTATGCAAATTCACTTTGATTTAGTTCATGATAAATTGAGTTCTAGAATTCAAAATTACTAAATGAACTCCCACTTAAAAACAACATCCCTCTTAGTTTTCTTAAGTGATTACACGAACCAAATTCACTATACCGCAACCGATCATCACGTGCAACGGCATAGTTTCAAAGGCGAACATCACCATATTCATCATATCAACCATATGACTCATGCTTAACCTTTCGGTTCGTGTTCCGAGGCCATGTCTGTACATGCTAGGCTCGCCAAGTAGAACCATAGCACTCGCGTGTGTAAAACTGTCTTACACCCGTCGTATGTGAACGTAGAGTCTGTCACACCCGATCATCACGTGGTGTCTCGAAACGACGAACTTTCTTGACGGCGCATGCTATGGAAGAACACATTTTTATCTTGATATTTATGTGAGAGGGATCATCTTATAATGCTACCGCGCGATCAAATCTAAGCAAAATAAGATGCATAAAAGGATAAACATCACATGCATATAAAATGTGATATGATATGGTCCTTCACGCATTCGATCTCCATCTTGTGCGTCATGGCATGATCTCCATCATTCCACCGGCGTAGCACCAAGGTCCATGGCGTGCCACCTTGGTTGTCTTCCTCCATTACAATATATCACTTGAATATATATATTCGGCATGCAGGCCATTTAAATGTAAAGACAACCATATGGCTCCTGCCGGTTGTTTATAACTTACAAAAAGGATCATTGCATGCAATTTGTAACATAAACAATTTAACCATATCACATCACATGCCCTGCAAAAACAAGTTAGACGTTTCTAATTTGTCTTGCATATTTTACGTGGTTTGGGGCTTTCTAGGAAGAACCGTTCTTACCTACGAACATGTAACCACAACGGTGATAAAAATATTATTAACAACTCTTTGTAAAATAGATCATAACTATAGTGGGAGAAACGTGCACCCGTAAAGCCACATATGCCAAAGCATGTCAAGTGTGGGACAAGTCTCGTGAACGCGGTCATGTAATGTTAGTCTCGGGCAGCTTCAATCCCACTATGATCCAAAATACAAAAAATTGCAATAACATGATCATCAACGCCCACATCCACATGTGTTCTAACTGTGCATACCAACTACGCATAGAGATGGCTCTGATACCACTGATGGGTTCGTAGCATAGAAAACAAAAAATTTCCTACGCAAGAACACATAAACTAGCCAAGATACTCTACGAGTTGTTAGCAACGGAGACTAACCCTCGATGACTGTAAGCGGGGATTATGTTCCCGCACAAACGTTGACGATGGAGAGTCGATGAAGACGCACGTAGTCGACGTAGTTGTTCACTTGACGTAGTCGACGTAGTGGTTCACTTGACGATCACAAGATCGTGTACACGGCACCACAAGTGGCAGTGCCCCCATACTCGGATACACGTACAGTTCGGTGACGACCTCCATGCCCTCGGTCCAGCGGGGCAACAGAAGTAGGGATCCGCCGGAACTCCTCCTCCTCCACTTCTCCAAGTGTTGGTGGCTAACAATTTCGGCAGCGCTTCGCTTAAGCAACAGCCATGGTGTGGAGCAACAAGGTAGGGGATGGAAGCAACTAAGTGTAGGGACAAGAGGAGCATGTCCAACATATATATAGGAGAGAGGGGGCAAACATCAATGAGGGTGCGGCCAGCCCCTCCCCCTTTTCTCCTCTTCATGGTGGTGGTAACCCCCTCCTTCATGGAAAGGTAACCCCCCTCATCAAATGAGTAACCCCCATTTTAATTTTGCATGACATTCATGTTAATTAAAATCCACACTTATTGAATTAATAAAACATTTTTATTTCTTTAATATTTGTTAATTCAATCAATTAACAAACATTAACATTTACCTCCTTGAGTCATTTTGATATACCAAAACAGTTTCGGTGCTTTTCTAAAACAACCCCTGTGCTGTCCAATAATTTAGTCGGAGTTCCAAATCCACTCAAAACGCGTCAGCGAACCTTAAGTGTGTCACCCTACGGTTCGTGAATAAAGTGGACATGATCGAGACTCCTCTCTGATCAATAATCAACAGCGGGATCTGGAAATCCATGATGACTCCCACTTACTCAACGATGAACTAGTGATCGTGTGAACCAATAACGAACATAGTTAATTCCTTTTGTCTCGCGATATTATTACTTGTCCGAGATCCGATCATTTGGTATCAACCATACCTAGTTCGATCTCATTCCTGACAAGTCTCTTTACTCGTTCCGTGATAATGCATTCCTGTGACCTAGTCATATGCTTGCAAGCGATTCTAATGCAATATCACCGAGAAGGGCCCAGAGAATATCTTCCCGTCATCGGGTCGGACAAATTCCACTCTTGATCCATGAGCCTCAACTAATACTTTTAGAATACCCAAATCAACCTTTATAATCACCCTGTGATGGTGTGACGTTTGATATCATCAAAGCACTCTTTCGGTATCAGTGATTAACATGATCTCATGGTCTGAGGATTAGAACTATTTCGTATGAGTTTGATATAGCAATGAACTTGATGACTTGATCGTTTTGCTATTCATACTATGGGTGTGAGTGTTCATCATATCATTCTTCTAATGATATGACCCCGTTATTAACAACATCCAATGTTCATGATCAGGAAACCTTGATCATCAGTTAATCAACGAGCTAGTATAAAAGAGAGGCTTTACTAGGAACCTTTTTAGTTTATTAATCACACAAGTATTAATGTTTCCGATTAATACAATTCTAGCCTGAGAAATAAAAATTTATCATAAACATGGAATATGATAATAAGCACTTTATTATTGCCTCTCGGGCATATTCCCTTCATGACTTGTCTCAAATGACTGAGATTGCTTAATGTGCCTTTGAAAGAATCATGCGTTGTTTTTATTACATGGGAGCATATTATTGTGGTTTTCTCCTTTGATGCTTTATTTGGGTTGACTTGGCGCATGCTTACAACATGTTTGACTTTAACAAGTCGCCATAATCCTCTATGATCATTTGGTTTTTGACTTGTGATGCCACTTTATGCTTTGGTTAATGATGTTTTGTCGCAATGCATGATTATGGCCGTTATTGCTCTCTTAGTTGGTTGATGTCTACGCACGCGTCTATCCTTGTTGACAGTGTTGGGCCTCCAAGTGCAGAGGTTTGTAGAGCAGCAGCAAGTTTCCCTTAAGTGGATCACCCAAGGTTTATCGAACTCAGGGAGGAGGAGGTCAAAGCTATCCCTCTCAAGCAACCCTGCAATTATGATACAGAAAGTCTCTTGTGTCCCCAACACACCCAATACACTTGTCAGAGGTATAGGTGCACTAGTTCGGCGAAGAGATAGTGAAATACAAGTAGTAGTGATGATTATAAGTAGTAAATGTAATCTGAAATAAATATTGCTACGAGCAAATATGTAATAAAACTGAAAGTAAACGGTGTGCAATGTTTGGAAACAAGGCCTAGGGATCATACTTTCACTAGTAGACACTCTCAACGAAATAACATAATTGAACCAATAGATACTAACTTCAATATGCCACTCTAAACAATTCTCCAATGGAAAGCGAACACTAATCATGTGTAGGGCTACTAAGCACTCCTCAAAGTTCACATGTACCCAAACTAGATTGTCCCACACTATCACCATGAACGCACTAGATGGTTCCAATAAACACCAACAATTCATAGAGACATTAACCAAAAAGACACACATGATGCGCACACTAGTCACCTTCACATCATGATACAAGGTATCTCCGGAGATTACAATAATAAGACATGGGAGTAGCATAATATCTGAATAATAGCATCTACCAATTCAACTAGATACAAAGCTCACGATCACATAAAGATCATATCATGGGAGAGAGAGGTGAACCACATAGCTACCGGTAGAGCTTCAGCACCGGGGGAGAATTACTCCCTCCTCATCATCGGAGGCAGCAACGACAATGGAGATGGCGGTGAGGTCGATGGAGACGGCAGAGACGGTGATGGAGACCGATGGAGATGGCTCCGGTGGCACTTCCCCATCCTGGCAGGGTGCCGGAACAGAGACTTCTGTCCCCCGAAATTTGTCTTCGACGGCGGCGGCGCTGCGGAACTGTTCTGGAAAAAACACCGATTGTTTTCGGGTTTTCCGTCCCGAGGCTTCTTATAGGCGAAAAGGTGGCGTCAGAGGTGGGCCAGGGCGGCCTCACCACAGGTGGGCGCGGCCAGGGCCTGGGCCGCGCCCCTGGTGGTGAGGGTGCCCTCTAGCCCCCCTCTGGCTCCCATTTGGTCCTCATCCTTCCTCCGGGCAAAATAGGAGTTTCGGTCTTCGTTTCGTCCAATTCTGAGAATATTTCCTGTGTAGCTTTTCTGAAACACAAAAACAGCAGAAAACTGGGAACTGGCACTGTGGCATCTTGTCAATAGGTTAGTTCCGGAAATCACATAAAAACACCACGAAGTGTAAACAAAACATGAAGCAAATGGTGTAAAACAAGCATGGAGCATAAAAAATTATAGATACGTTTGATACGTATCAAGCATCCCCAAGCTTAACTCCTGCTCGTCCTCGAGTAGGTAAGTGATAACAAAAGAATAATTTTTGAGGTGACATGCACCATCACAATCTTGATCATCTAAGTAAGCATTGATTGCTGAGATCAAAGAACTTAAAACATGGGCATAAAAGACATAATCTTGACAATAAGAACTTAGCAACCATGTTATAACATGAAAAGAAACACAAACGAAAGATCATGAATAATGAAACAATGAAAGTCAAATGTGTGTTCAAATCATATGGAAAAACATAGCAAATGGTTTTCAGCTTGTCCTTCATGGAATAGCAAAACATAAATGCATAGGACACTTTCAAGTTTAAAAGGGCGACTAGATACAAATAATTTAAGAACAAATGAAACCATAGTCATGAATCAATCAATGATAACTTTGGGACAATGCACATTAAACTCAGAATGGCAACTATGCTCTCTTAGATGGTGCATAAAGGTAGAAGGTGGTGACTCAACATAAAATTAAAAGAAAGGCCCTTCGCAGAGGGAAGCAGTGATTATACATGTGCTAGAGCTTTTCATTTGTAAAATAGAGAGATAATAATTTGATTTTGAGAGGTGGTTATCTTTGTCAACGACTGGCAATGGGGTTCTTACTATCTTCCATACAAAAATGAGCAAGTTTTTGAGAGAGAGATTGGCACTTTTGTGCTATTTTATAAAGCTTGGCACTCCTCCCCACCTTTTTCCTTTCACAAACCATGGCTAACCAATTCTATCGGGTGGCCACCAACATTCACATTCCATGGAGGAGTGCCTTTTTCTTTTCTTTTTTCTCTTTTTTTTTCTTTTTGGAATAAAACAATATGGAAGATAGCAAATCCGACCACTACGTCCCCATGAGCTGAAAATAGTGCCACAAAATGAGAAGTATTTTGAAGGTTTTTGAAAGGTAGCACATGAAAATTTACTTGGAATGGCTTACAAATACCATGCATAGGAATTTATAGTGGACTCATTGGCAAACTTGGTTTTTGGGAGTTGGATGCACGAGTAGAGCTCATACTCAGTACAAAATGAGGGCTAGCAAAAGACTGGGAGCGACCAACTAAGAGAGCAATAACGGCCATAATCATGCATAGCGACAAAACATCATTAAAAGAAGCATAAAATGGCATCACAAGTCAAAAACCAAATGATCATAAAGGCTTATGGCAACTTTGTAAGAGTCAAACATGTTGTAAGCATGCGCCAAGTCAACCCAAATAAAGCATCAAGGAAAAAACCAAATAAATGCTTCCATATAATAAAACAACGCATGATTTTTTTCAAAGGCTCATTAAGCAATCTCAGTCATTTGTGACAAGTCATGCTACAGCAAAAATCACTAAGCATACTATCAAAACGACATCAAGCATGGCACGAAAAAGTCTAAGCCACAGTCTAAACAAGCTCATTTTTGTACCACTTTTTTTGCATGAATTTTTTTCTCTTTTCCAACACCATTCAAACCTTTTTGAGACAACTCTTTTGATGAAAACCAACATAGACCAGTGGTCTAAATACACCTTGATGCAAAGATATAACAAGATCTGAACAAAAATCAAGGCAAAAACGAAAGCTAAACACAGTTCGAGAAAAAGAGAACACTCGTTGAACGATAAGAGTGAAAACTAGAGTGTTCTTGGCAATGAAAAGCAGAGTAAGTCTCTCTCCAAAATAGACATGATGTGATCCAACCATTTATTGCAGGAACCAAAACAAAAGAAAACTGAAAGCAAAAACAACTGACGCTCCAAGAAAAATGCATAGAATATGAAGCAATAAAAATATAGTGTCTTGAAAGGTGACCTGATTTTTGCCGATGAAGAAGGGGTGCCTAGGGGGCATCCCAAGCTTTGACACTTGTACCTCTTGGATATTTCTTGGGGTGACATGGGCATCCCCAAGCTTGAGCTTTTGTCCATACTTCATCTCATCTCATCATTCTCCAATCCCTACACTTGGAAACTTCCACAAAACTTCACACAATTCTATTAGCAACGTTAGCATAAACATAATAGTAAATCAACCCTTTTTGGTTCAGTTTCAAACTCAAAATCACCACTATAAAGCATATACTACTGTAGCAACTTCCCCAAAAGTTCTGTGATCAAAAGAACTAAAAAACAAAGCGATCGAGAGGCAAATACAAATAGTGGCAGAAATCTGTCAAAACAGAACAGCTGACAAAAGTCGATTTGTTCGAGGACCTTCTGTTGCTCAAATCGAAAAGTGCAAAACTAATGAAAGTTTGGATATAACCTGGGGCATATGCATAAGAAATTGCAGGTCAAAAAGATATTCTGATAATTTTCACAAATTTTTATGGTGCAGCACCAAAATCTATTTCGGGACAGCAACTTCCCCAAATCTTTCCTCCCTCAAATTAGAGGTTCTTCTTGGCTCAACAACGAAATAAAAAGGATAAGGAGCGGTTATTACAGTAGTAATAACTTCCAAGACTCAAATAAAATAAAAATTACTGAAAAGAAAACATTGGGTTATCTCCCAAGAGTGCTTATCTTTAACGTATTTGAGCTAGGCGGAGTAATTTCAAAAGATGCTCATGTAGACACCATAAAAGAGCTTAAGGCAAAGGCGCCATATAAGAACTTGAAGCAAGAGAGAGCATCAAAAAGCAAATGTGAAACACATTTAAATCTAAACCACTTCCTATGCATAGGAATCTTGTAAGAGAATAAATCAACTAAGCACATAGTAACAAACATGGATAGATAAAACAAGTGTAACTTCAAGATTTGCAACATAAAGAGGGGAAACTTAATATTGTTGAGATCCATCAAACCATGTTTCTCTCTCTCAAAATAACTTTCAATAGCATCATGAATAGAATTAACAATATAGCTATCACATAAAACATCCCTATCATGAGCCACATGCACAAAAGGATTAATACTCCCCACATGAACAATCGTAGTAGGAGCAAATTTAACAAAATTATTCTCATTACCATAATTATCAAAAATAGGAAGCATATTGTAATCATACCTTGTTTCCTCCTCAATAGTAGGTGAACTGAAAATATTATACTCATCATTGTAATCATCATAAGCAGTAGAATAGCTATCTTCCAAAGCATATTCATCAAACATATCATCATAGGAAGGAACATGGATAGTACTAATGGTGCAACAATTATTAACCTCATAATTTTCAAAAATTGGTACCAAAAAGATTTTCAATATTGAAAGTAGAGTGCTTTTCCCAATCATGATCACTAACATAGGTAACAGGCATAAGAACATCATCAAGTTTAGAATCATCATAATCTATAATAGGAGCAACATGCTTAAGGGAAGATACCGTTTCCTCTCTCCTTTTACTCCTCTTCTTCTTCTTCTCACTTTCTTCTTTAGGAGGGAGAGGCTTGAAAGGCATCTTCTCCACATAATATGCTTTACTGACAGAAACAACAGAAGAAACTTTGGAGGATTCCTCCTCTCTATTAATAAGATGGAAACATATATTAGTCCTATCATAGCTTGGCAAAACATCATGTTTTATAACATTTTGTATGTAAGTATTTGCACGATAATCTTTAACACAATAAAGATGACAACCCTGCAGGATGCTAATATTTTTAAAAGCGCTCATATCTACCAAAGAAGTTTTTCTAGATAACTCTTCACACCCCAAAAACAAAGTAAGCTCATCATGCTGATTGAGAGTGATCTTGTCATCACAATACAAGCTTGCGGTACTCATTCGATTAGAAGGGTCACTATTATGGCCTGAGAATTGAAAATTAAAATGACCCTTGTCATGTCAAAGTTCACAAATAAAAGGATAAAGCTCACAAACCTTTTTACCAAGCTCATCTAGAGCCTTATCCCACATTCGGGTTTCTTCATTCCTGTGGTGGATACAATCATCTTCTTTGTCGTAACTCTGTTCACAAGGTCTAAGTACTCCATAAAAATTAACATGCTTATAAGAAGTAGTACTTTCAGAAGTTTGAGCATGTTTATTGCAATCATTAATAACAATATCACTTTCTAAGCAAGTGTCTTTAAAAGGTTCATGATACACATCCCCATTTCCCTTGGGAACATTAATATGAGAAGCAAAGGCATTAAAGCAATCAACCATAATTTGAGGATCAAGAACATATTTAGCACTAAGCTCTTGAAAATCAGCAGTTTCAGCGAAAGACTTAATGCAATCATACTCATAATTTATACCTGATCCTTTACCTTTGTCGCTATCCCAACCTCCAATATTGTTTTGAATTGTTTCAAGCAGAACCCACTTGACGTCAACATCCTTGCTTGTGAAAGACCCATCAAAGCATGCATCTAGATAGTCCTTGTAATATCTTGAAAGCCTTGCATAAAAATTAGGGATTTCTATTTTCGTGCCCTCAGGTCGTTAGTTGTACTCAGTTTTCCCCAGCCGCTTAGTTTTTCCTCAGTTTTCCCCTCGCTCTAGTTTGAAACCCCTCACAGACGCTCGGACGGGAGGGTTGCCGTCTGGTCAGAGGCCTTAGACCGTTACCGGTGACGGCTAGGGAGCCGAAGTGGTTGTGAATGGACCGTTGCTTTTGAATGGTGTTTGACTGTTGACCCAATGAGACACGTCGGACTGGTGGTCACTCACCCAAAGCTTTCCCCTCCGCCCGAGACTGGAAGAGCTCACCGCCCCTCCACCGCCACGCCGTCCTGCCCTCCTACCTTATGGCGTCGTCCGCCCCCGAGCCGCCCCCGCCCCCACCACCACCCCCGGGAGGTGGAGAGGGCTCCGCCTCCACTAGATCTACCCCTATCGCAGTAGACTTTGTACATCTGTTTGGTGTGCCGATTATGCCCCTCAACGGCGGAGAATATTGGGAATCGGAGGGATCTAACGCATGGATTCCATCTGGGTAAGCATCGTCTGCCTATGTGAATTAACAGTAGGCAGTTTTTGAGCGCGAATCGTTGTTGCTCAACTAACTGCGTTGCTTTTCGAATAGGATTGATCCAGCGCTGGCTTTTCGGCTGGTGGTTAGGCTGGATACTAGCTTTTTGCGTGATTCTGAACGGAATGTGAGTGGATTTTACATCCCAGCGGTGGTTGCAACTACCATCTCATTGAGGGATTTAAAAGATAACATCTGCGCTCGGTACCCCTGGGGCACTGGCGATTCAGTTGATTTCCAATATTTCAACAGCATGGAGGGAAGATATGTTCCACTAATTTCCGACGACGATCTGGGAATTCTTTTTGCTTTAAATGATTCTTGCCGTGTCGGTAAAATTCGAATCCATGTGGACAGGGTCCAGGCATCATCTGGTGTTGGGGCATCATCAGGTGGTCGGGCATCATGTCTCTCTAGTGTTGCTACCTCTGCTAATCGTGTGCGCCGCCCCGCTCCTTGTAGGTCCACAGCAGCACCATCTGTCCCCAGTGCTAGTGGTAGTGGTAGCCAGATCGTTCCTGCGGTCGATGTGGAGGATGATGCAGAGATTGAGGATCCGTCTCCTCAAGATGATGAGGATGAGTTGATGTTTCCTGAATTGGTAGATCGATGCAGTAAGCAGGCAATGGAGGATCAATACATGGAAGATATTGCACAAGGTGCCAGATTTGATGACACTGATGATGAAGAGAAGGATGAGAACAATGACAGCCTCATTTTAGCCGATTACGAAGGTGATGACTTGCCAACAATTGAGTGGAACAAGGAGGATCCTCAGCTTGCAGAAGGCACCATATTTCAAACGATGATGGACTGTCGTAATGCAATTACTACATATTGCATTCTCACCAAGAATGATTATGAGGTTATTAAAAGTGAGCCAGGTAGGTTCACAGTTAAGTGCCCATACAAGAGGTGTAAGTGGAGGTTGCATGCATCCACAATGCTCAGAAGCACCGTGGTTCAGGTACTACGCCAACCAGTTGTGTATATTAGATCACAGTGTAAAATTTGTTAACTGTTACTGACATCCCTTATAATTATGTTTCAGATAAAGAAGAACTCGATCGACCATACTTGTCCACCACGAGCGGGAGCGCCAGAGGAGAAATCAAAGCTAGCGAAGACTAGGTGGTTGGCAGATGCAATCATAGATTGGCTGAGAGAAACTCCATCACTTGGTCCAACAACACTCATAAAATTGATATCTGATAAGTTTACTATAAAAATACCTTACATGAGGATGTTCTATGCAAAGGAAATGGCTCTTGACAGGATCAATGGTCCATGGAATGAAAGCTTTCAGTTGCTTTACACTTTCAAAGATGAAGTGGAGATGGCTAGTCCAGGCAGTGTTGTAGCGATAGACAAGCATACAGTTCCCTACAAATTGAAAAGCGGGAGGATAATGCAGATGGAATGTTTTAGAAGGGCTTTTGTTTGTTTCAAAGCTTGCTGGAAAGGCTTTCTGGACGGTTGCAGGCCTTATTTGGCCGTGGATGCAACAGCTCTTCATGGCAGGTTTAAAGGACAGCTAGTTGCTGCTACTGCAGTTGATGGACACAATTGGATGTTCCCTGTTGCTTATGGAGTTTTGGAGGTTGAGTCAGAGGAAAGTTGGACTTGGTTTCTGCAGAATTTGCGCGACCTTATAGGTCATCCACCAGGACTTGCTATCCACACAGACGCTTGCAAAGGTTTGGAGAGTGCAGTAGAAGCAGTATTCCCTGGAGTGGAGCATAGGGAATGTATGCGACACTTGGTACAGAATTTTACAAAGAAATTCAAGGGTAAAGTTTATACTGACAACCTATGGCCAGCTGCATACACATGCAGCATTAGGAAGCATCTGTTTCATTTGGAAGTGTTGTATAAACAAAAACCTGGGGTGAAGGAGTACTTGAATGAACATCATGGTAGGGTGTGGTCAAGAAGCCAATTCAATGAAATTTGCAAGGTAGACTATGTAACAAGTAACCTTACGGAGAGTTTCAATGCAAAGGTCAAGTCATTGAAAGGGCTTATGCTGTGGCAAATATTTGATAAGATTAGGCAGATGATCATGATAAAGATCGATCTGCGTCAAAGAATTGCAGCCACAAAATATGTTGGCCATCTCATGCTCCCATCTTTGATTAAGTCTTTGCATTCCAGGGCAAAACAATTGAAGATGAAATGCATCAGAAAAGGAATGGAGGCTGAGGTAACCTACACTGACAGTAAAAACAGGCAGTGGAGGTATCCAGTGAGTTTGGTTGATAGGACATGCCATTGTAGGCGATGGCAGATCCGTGGGATACCCTGCATACACACATTGTTTTTCATGAGTGTTATAGCGGGTGTAGAAGGTGAAGTTGATCAGTATGTGTCAGAGTATTTCTCTGTTGCTAAATTTAGGGCTGCATATGCTATGAATGTTCCTACCTTGTTGGGAAAAGACCGATGGATGACAGTCGATCCAGGCTTCAAACTGTACTCTCCAGTTTTGACTAGACCGGCAGGTAGGCCGAGGAAGAATAGGATCAGAGCTAGTGCAGAGGGTGGTGCACCGATTCGACGACGTAAGTGCAAACGTTGTGGAACCCCTGGACACATTGCTAGGCTTTGTAAAAATCCAGTTGACCCAGCTTTTGGAATGGAAGATCAGGCGGGAGTAGCAAATGCAGAGGAGAATGAAGCAGCAATTCAACATGAGGAGATTGAAGCAATGGATCATGAGCTGCTTGAACCGATGGATCCAGAGCAGATTGAACCGATGGATCGAGAGCCGCTTGAACCGATGGATCAAGAGCTGCTTGAACTGATGGATCGAGAGCAGAGGGAACAGATGGATCGAGAGCTGCTTGAACCGATGGATCGAGAGCAGAGGGAACAGATGGATCGAGAGGCCATTGAAGCAATGGATCGAGAGCTGCTTGAAGCATTTGAAGAAAATGCAATAGAAGAAAGAGCACAAGCTTCGTATGATATGGTTGTCTCAGTCTTGGCACAACCCGAAGAGAAGAAGAAGAAGAACAAGAAAGATGGCAAAAGGAAGGTAGACACCGGTAATATCCCTGGTAGGGTTACCCGGAGTAAGGTGGTGGACCCAGCGAGTCACACCAGGAGCAAGAGAAAGATTTTATTTTGAACAATTAATTTGAATGTATGTGTTATTGCAAGTTTTCTATGGTCATGCACCTCGAATAAGTTCATCGCTTAAGCTACATTTATCATTTTCTAAGTGACTAAACTCAAAAAATATAGTTTTGGGTTTAGTTTAATTCAAAAAATCAAAATAATTCAAAACATGGTGGAACCTTCCCATGGAGTCTTGTTATGTTACCTAGAACCTAGAGAAATAATAATGGAAAAGGAAATTTATCATTTTCTAAGTGATTAAACTCAAAAAATATAGTTTTGGGTTTAGTTTAATTCAAAATAATTCAAAATAATTCAAAACATGGTGGAACCTTCCCATGGAGTCTTGTTATGTTACCTACAACCTAGATAAATAATAATGGAAAAGTAAATTTATCATTTTCTAAGTGACTAAACTCAAAAAATATAGTTTTGGGTTTAGTTTAATTCAAAATAATTCAAAACATGGTGGAACCTTCCCATGGAGTCTTGTTATGTTACCTACAACCTAGAGAAATAATAATGGAAAAGGAAATATAGAGATATGAAGTTTTTCCCAAAACCACTTCCTAGTCCATGAGCTACTAGCTATGAAGATGCAGGGCTTTCTACTCAACACACCTCCCAAATACCCACTATGCTTACAAACTTTGTTCAAATGAGTCCAAATTCGTCACACTTGTGTATCTTTGAATTGCAAACAATATCACGTCGGCCAAAATGTACTATATTGTTCAAATAACACAATCTAACAATTTTTATGCCAAAAGCTACAATTTCTCTTACTCCCTTTATTATTTGGGTGCCCCTGTTTTACTTAGTTTTACTCAGTTTCCCCCCTCCGGGTCCACTTGTTTTACTCAGTTCTACTCAGTTTTGCCCTTCCGATAAACATTTCCTCACTTTTCCCCCTCTTAGTTCTACTCAGTTTTCCTCACTTGTACTCACTGGCTGATCTCTGATTGGTCGAGATGTATGTCACACGGATCTTGGTTGGTTGATAGCTCAACGTACGCTTGCACCGTGGGATCATTTATGATTGGACGGCTTGTATATCTCTCTCTACCTCGATGGATGCATACGGAGAGAAGAGCAGAGCACATACCTACCAACCCTAGCAGTCGCATCTTCCTCTCTTACTCTGGCGGTCACGGCGGCGCGGATCTGCAGCGTGTGTGCATGCGTGCATGCGTGCGGCGGCGCGGATCTAACCGTGCGTGCGGCGGCGCGGATCTAACCGTGCGTGCGGCCGCGCGGAACTGTAGCGTGCGGCGGCGCGGATCTAACCGTGCGTGCGGCGGCGCGGATCTAACCGTGCGGCGGCGTGGATCTAAGAGTGTCAGTGAGGATCTAAGAGTGCCGGTGAGGATCTAACCCTCAGAAATAGTTGAAATCTCTCTCTCTATCTCACTTTCGTTTATCTTCTCAGATCTATTGATGATGAAGAACACCAAGACGGTGGCCGTGCCGACAGTGCTCACCGATCGTCTTGAAGCCATCGCCTACAACATCGCTGCGATCTACAACATCGCTGCGACCTACAACATCGCTTCGACCTACAACATCGCTGCGACGGCGCAGATCCAGCCTTCAATGTCGGAGCCTGCCGATGTCTCACTTCCATTGCCCTCCTCAGATCTGTTGCTGATGGACACCAAGACGGCGGCCGTGTTGAAAGTGCTCACCGATCGTCTTGAAGCCATTGCCTACAACATCGCTTCGACCTACAACATCGCTGCAATGGCGCAGATCCAGCCTTCAATGTCGGAGCCTGCCGATGTCTCACTTCCGTTGCCCTCCTCAGATCTGTTGCTGATGGACACCAAGACGTCGGCCGTGTCGACAGTGGTCATCGATGCCAAGACGATTGAAGCCATCGCCTACAACATCGCTGCGACGGCGCAGATCCAGCCCTCCTCCATGTCCGAGTTTGCGGATGGCGCAGATCCAGCCACCAAGACGGCGGCGGTGCCAAGAGTGGTTGCGAAGCCGCAGATCCAGCCCTCCTCCATGTCCGAGTTTGCGGATGGCGCAGATGACCACCCCTCAGCCGCCCGTCGTCCAGGGCCTTCTAGCCCATCGGTGTGTGGCCGTGTTCAACGCCGCAAATTGGGATAAATTATGATAAATTGGTATTTTTCAATTTCAATTTGGGATAAAATTGTTCGAACTACTACCTGCGTCTCAAAAAAAGCTTCTCCACTTTCTCGATGTGTCCCTGTACATCTGAATGTATGATTTGAATTCTATCCCAACTTGATTGGGAAGATTGATATGTATTTGATCCGAGAGGCTGGTACATGCTTTCACTTTTAGGATCCCTTCACTTTTATAAGATGTTCATGCATGCTAAAATTATCGCGCGCATTACTTAGCACAACTAGGAAATTGTACGCCAAAATACAGTGGTTAGAGCCACACCAAAATACAGTGGTTAGAGCCACACCAAAATACAGTGGTTAGAGCCATCTACTGAATAACAATTCTATACTATCTAAATCATCTACCACAACCACATAACTGCTAGGACAGGGATGACACCTAATAAAACTGCCCAGATGAATCTACTTTTCGCCTCTCCCATCACTTGAAGTTCATGTTCTAGATTTTCTACCACTTGATCAGATACGGCAAGATCTGTCTCAAGTATCAACTTCTCCTTGCGAATAAGCTCTGAATTCTTCTTTTCTTCCTCCACAGTACGCTTCAGCTCGAATATCATCAGGTTTTTACGGGCCAATTCATCACCTAAATTGGCCACCTTCTCCTCCAAATCCATCCTCTGGCTACACCACTGGGTTGATTCATCTTGGTATGCAATGTACCATGGATCATCGGCTTGCCTGGCGAACTGTAACAATAATGGAAAAAAGAACAACTGAAATCACTCCAACAGGCCATGGCGGCACTTAAATTCAACGGTAGTACAGAGAGCAGAAGCTAGATACCTGCACTTCCGACGAGGTAGGAGAAGTAGAACGTGGCCACGACATGATCGAATCCCCACCCTCGCCGGTGTACCCGCTACGACCAGACATTGAGGACTATTTCGCACCTGCAAACTCCAATAAATTACGGGAACCGAATCGATTAGGGGGCGGGGGAGGTGGAAGCGGAGGTCTTACCAAGCTATACTACCAATTGGTGCGCCGAACAAATCCCGGTCGTCGTGGGCGGCGGATCTGCTTGCGGCGGACTTTCCTGTGGTGGGTACAATGCGTGCGGACGAAACAAGTGCTGGAGCCGTGGTTGACGTGCAGCGCCGCAGTCCGTCTGACACCGCCGGGGGACAGAGCCGGCGGGGCGACGAGGCGCTGACGATGGCTGCTCCGTTCGAGGGTGGGGAATAGCTGCCAGCGGTTCTCCGATGACTAATGAGATACACAACACTAGGTTCCAGCCATGTTTAGCATAAGATTCACTTTAGATTAAGCTGCAAAAATAGTAACCTGCTGGGTCTAGCTTAAGAAAAAGGGCGACCCCAGCGGTCATTGGCTGAGGCGGCCCCACAGAGCAGCTCTATATGATTTTCTCTAAATAAATAGACGACCCCAGCGGTCATTGGCTGCGGAGGCCCACAGAGCGGCAATATATGATTTTCTCTAAATAAATAGACGACCCCACTGGTCATTGGCTGCGGCAGCCCCACAGAGCGGCCCCATTGGTCATTGGCTGCGGAGGCCCCACAGAGCGGCAATATATGTCTTTTCCTAAAAAATACACGACCCCACTGGTCATTGGCTGCGGCAGCCCTATAGAGCGGCCCCATTTGTCATTGGCAGCACCGCGTATACAATCAGGAAATAAAACGGCCCACATGTCAACGATAGATGGATGGCTGCTCCGACGTGTCTCCTGACCCTACCCGTCAGCACCATTCAAAAGCATCGGTCAATTCATAACCACCGCGGCTCCCTATCCGTCACCGGTAACGATCAAGGCCTCTGACCAGACCGCAACCCTCCCGTCCGAGCGTCTGCGAGGGGTTTCAAACTAGAGCAAGGGGAAAACTGAGGAAAAACTAAGCGGCTGGGGAAAACTGAGTACAACTATCGACCTGAGGGCACGAAAATAGAAATCCCTAAAAATTATTAATAACAATATTGCGGGGAAGCTCATGAATAGGACATTTGAGCATTAGTGACTTCAATCTTCCCCATTCTTGGGCAATGCTTTCTCCATCATGAGGCCAAAAATTATATATCTGATTACGATCTTTATGAACCTCACTTGGAGGATAGAATTTAGAATAAAAGAGAGGTACAATTTCCACCCAGCCAATAGATGGACCATCCTTTAGCAGCCTATACCACTCCGCAGCTCTGCCCTTCAGTGAATAAGAGAATAGCTTCCTCTTAACCTGGCTTGATGAAATACCTGCACACTTGAACAACTCGCATAATTCATATATAAAGAGTAAATGATCACCCGTAGGGATAGTTCCATCTCCTGAGTAGCGGTTATTCATAACACGTTCAACAATTTTCATAGGTATTTTAAAAGAACAAGGATCACAAACATCATTAGACTCATCACATATGGGAGATAAAATATCATCAGAGCAAATTTTCTCCACTAAAGCTGGGGAACTAAAAATACCATGCTTAACAAAACCAGCTTCCCCAAGCTTAGGCCTTTCTATGGCATTAGCAACAACGGTATTCAAAGGAAATAACTTCGAGAACTCACCGGTAACTAAAAGACTTAGTAGCCAAAGAATGTGAGTACCTTTTACCTTACCTCCCCGTCAACAGCGCCAGAAAAGAGCTTGATGTCTACGCACGCGTCTGTTCTTGTAGACAGTGTTGGGCCTCCAAGTGCAGAGGTTTGTAGAGCGGCAACAAGTTTTCCTTAAGTGGATCACCCAAGGTTTATCAAACTCAGGGAGGAGGAGGTCAAAGCTATCCCTCTCAAGCAACCTTGTAATTACGATACAGAAAGTCTCTTGTGTCCCCAATACACCCAATACACTTGTCAGATGTATAGGTGCACTAGTTCGGCGAAGAGATAGTGAAATACAAGTAGTAGTGATGATTATAAGTAGTAAATGTAATCTGAAATAAATATCGCTGCGAGCAAATATGTAACAAAACTGAAAGTAAATGGTGTGCAATGCTTGGAAACAAGGCCTAGGGATCATATTTTCACTAGTGGACACTCTCAACAAAATAACATAATTGAACCAATAGATACTAACTTCAATATGCCACTCTAAACAATTCTCCAATGGAAAATGAACACTAATCATGCATAGGGCTACTAAGCACTCCTCAAAGTTCACATGTACCCAAACTAGATTGTCCCACACTATCACCATGCACACACTAGATGGTTCCAACAAACACCAACAATTCATAGAGATATTAACCAAAAAGACGCATATGATGCGCACACTAGTCACCTTCACATCATGATACAAGGTATCTCCGGAGATTACAATAATAAAACACGGGAGTAGCATAATATCTGAATAATAGCATCTACCAATTCAACTAGATACAAAGCTCACGATCATATAAAGATCACATCATGGGAGAGAGAGGTGAACCACATAGCTACCGGTAGAGCCCTCAGCCCCGGGGGATAACTACTCCCTCCTCATCATTGAAGGCAGCAACGGCAATGGAGATGGCGGTGAGGTCGATGGAAACGGCGGAGACGGCGATGGAGACCGATGGAGACGGCTCCGGGGGCACTTCCCCGTCCCGGCAGGGTGCCGGAACAGAGACTTCTGTCCCCCGAAATCTGTCTTCGACGGCGGCGGCGCTGCAGAACTGTTCTAGAAAAAACGCTGATTGTTTTAGGGTTTTCCGTCCCGAGGCTTCTTATAGGCAAAAAGGCGGTGTCAGAGGTGGGCCAGGGCGGCCTCACCACATGTGGGCACGACCAGGGCCTGGGCCGCGCCCCCTGGTGGTGAGGGTGCCCTCTTGCCCCCCTCCGGCTCCCGATTGGTCCTCGTCCTTCCTCTGGGCAAAATAGGAGTTTCGGTCTTCGTTTCGTCCAATTCCGATAATATTTCCTATGTAGCTTTTCTGAAACACAAAAACAGCAAAAAACAGGGAACTGGCACTGTGGCATCTTGTCAATAGGTTAGTTCCAGAAATCGCCTAAAAACATCACGAAATGTAAACAAAACATGAAGCAAATGGTGTAAAACAAGCATGGAGCATCAAAAATTATAGATACGTTTGAGATGTATCATTGGTCGCTCCCAGTCTTTTGCTAGCCTTCATTTTGTACTGAGAGGGAATACTTCTCGTGCATCCAACTCCCAAAAACCAAAGTTTTCCAATGTGTCCACCATATCTACCTATTAGCAATTTGCTATTCCAAGCACATCCATCTTGCTTTTATCTATCCTTCAGATTAAACTTTTTATGTTATGTGAAAATTAGTCAGTAAAGCTCTCATGAACCTGACGACACACTTTACTTTCTTGCTTTTAATAAATTTGACCATTGTGGCTCTCTTATGTTGACGTTATGCTTGCAAGTTGTAAGTTGGAAGTTAGCCCAACCATGCCGTCATGGGGCAAGCTTTCAATATTGCACTTTCTCTTATTTAGTTGATATCATGATCTTTTATTTATGAATACCTGCGATGTTAAATAAGTTGGGAACTTGTGAGCTCATGGAGTTTGTATATGTGTTAGAGAAACGCTTGGGCCGCTAATCTAAGCCATGCATCATTCGTGGTGGAAATTTACAGCATGCCCACAGTGGACATTCGATGACGCATCTCAAAATAAAAAGCTATACCCATGGTAAATAAAATAGATGCCGAGGTGTTCATTGTCTGTTTGTCTTGTCATTTTGATGTGGGCTTGTTCCATGTCATCGGGCAAGAGGTACCCCGCTGGTGTTCTCGATGATACATATATGCTTACAATGACAAGAACTTGCTTGGGACCTAAGTCGAGTAGCATGAGGTTTGGGCATTCGTACTTCACGGGACATGAGATTTTCAACTTATGATTTGTTAAGCATATGCTTCATAATTGTACTCGCATTAACCCTAACCACTCAAGATGCCTATAATGGGGGCAATGAGAGCTCAAATCTAGTAAGTATCATAACTTTTGGAGGTTTACAAAACTTGCAATCACTGCTTCCCTCTGCGAAGGGCCTTTCTTTTACTTTTATGTTGAGTCTCCAACTTCTACCTTTATGCACCTTCTAAGAGATCATAGTTGTCATTCTGAGTTTAATGTGCATAGTCCCGAAATTTATTATTGATTTATTCATGATTATGGTTTTGCTTTTTCTTAAATTATTTATATCTAGTCGCCCTCTTAAACTTGAAGGTGTCCTATGCATTTATGTTTTGCTATTCCATGAAGGACAAGCTGAAAACCACTTTGCTATGTTTTTCTATATGGTTGAAACACACACTTGACTTTCAATGCATTATTACTCATGACCTTTTGTTTGTGTTACTTTTCATGTTATAACATGGTTGCTAAGTTTTATTGTCAAGATTATGTCTTTTATGCCCATGTTTAGAGTACTTTGATCTCAGCACTTAATGCTTTACATCGTTTGATCAAGATTGTGTTGGTGCATGCACCTCAACAATTATTGTTTTGTTATCACTTACCTACTCGAGGATGAGCAGGAGTTAAGCTTGGGGATGCTTGATACGTCTCAAACATATCTATAATTTTGATGCTCCATGCTTGTTTATGCACCATTTGCTTTGTGTTCTGTTACACTTCGTGGTGTTTTATGCGTTTTCCGAAACTAACCTATTGACAAGTGCCACAGTGCCAGTTCCCTGTGTTTCTGCTATTTTGTGTTTCAGAAAACTACACAGGAAATATTCTCAGAATTGGACGAAACGAAGCCTGAACCTCCTATTTTTCCCGGACGCAAGACGAAGACCGAAGGAGAGCCGAAGGGGGGCCAGGGACCCACCACACCAGGGGGTGGCACCCCCCCTTGGCCGCGCTAGGGGGTGGTGTGGGCCCCCTAGCCGCCCTCTGACGCCGCCTCTCCGCCTATATTAAGCCCTCCGAAGCCGAAATCCTAAATCAATCGGTGTTTTTTGAGAAAGAGTTCCGCAGCTCCGCCGTCACCACCGACGAATTTCGGGGGACAGAAGTCTCTGTTCTGGCACCCTGCCGGGACGGGGAAGTGCCCCTGGAGCCATCTCCATCGACTCCATCGCCTCCACCGCCGTCTCCATCGACTTCACCGCCATCTCCATCGACATTGTTGTCTCCCATGATGAGGAGGGAGTAGTTCTCCTCCGGGGCTGAGGGCTCTACCGGTAGCTATGTGGTTCACCTCTCTCTCCCATGATGTGATCTATATGTGATCATGAGCTTTGTATCTAGTTGAATTGGTAGATGCTGTTCTTCATATATTATGCTACTCCAGTGCTTTATTATTGTAATCTCCGGAGGCACCTTGTACCATGATGTGAAGGTGACAATGTGCGCATTATGTGTGTCTCTTTAGCTAGTGTCTCTATGAATTGTTGGTGTTTGTTGGAACCATCTAGTGCGCTCAAGGTGATAGTGTGGGGCAATCTAGTTTGGGGAAATGCGAACTTTGAGGAGTGCTTCGTAGCCCTACGCATGATTAGTGTTCGTTACCCATTGGAGAATAGTTTAGAGTAGCATAGTGAAGATAGTTATTTATGTGTTCAATTATGTTATCTTTGTTGAGAGTGTCCACTAGTGAAAGTATGATCCCTAGGCCTTGTTTCTAAGCATTGAAACACCGTTTACATTCAGTTCTTTTACATGTTTGCTCGCAGCAATATTTATTTCAGATTACATTTACTACTTATAATCATCCATATTACTTGTATTTCACTATATCTTTGCCGAACTAGTGCACCTATACATCTAACAAGTGTATTAGGTGTGTTTGGGACACAAGATACTTCTTGTATCGTAATTGCAGGGTTGCTTGAGAGGGATAGCTTTGACCACCTCCTCCCTGAGTTCGATAAACCTTGAGTGATCCACTTAAGGAAAACTTGATGTTGTTCTACAAACCTCTGCACTTGGGGGCCCAACACTGTCTACAAGAATAGACGTGTGCGTAGACATCACCCATCGCCTTGACCAGTTGCATTACTGATGGTGTGGCATGTGAGGTGCACGCCTCTACTTCTTGTGGTACTAGTGGTGGTAGTGGTGTGGTGATTTAACAAAATGCCACCAACCTGTGGGGCCCACTCAACCCTAACGTCTATATGAATAGCTCTAGCATTTCCAGCCGCCTTTCCTCCCTTGTGGGTCTTCCATCTGCATGCAGCCACACTCCCAAAGCCACGCCCATGTGCCATACCCTTACTCTTCAGCCGCACCACCCTCGCGCATCGAAGCCCAGTTGTGCCGCCATCTGCTCTGACCCCGATCACAATGTTTCTCCCGCTCCTCCTAGACCGTCCACCTGCCCAAGATGATGCCATCGACGACCACCACTCCGGCCTGCGAGGTACATCTATCTTCACCTCTAATGTATTTTTTCCCTAAAGTTTAGATGCAATGTAGATGGATATAAAAAATTAGTTGTAGTGTAGAATTCAATACAAAAGGAAATGTGGACATATGTAGAGTTGGATTTGGATGATACTAGACCCCCTCAAATTTAGTTGATTTAAGATTTTTCATTTTCTTTGCTGATTGCTAGTGGATTTGAATGATAGTGGACCCCCTCAATTTTGCTAAGTAATTTGGCAGTGTATAGCTCAAAAATTGCATGTATTCAAAAGCAATGACAAACACATGGCAAAACTTCCATTTCATCAAATTTATGGCACTCAATACGTCTAATTGTTAGTAAAGGATTTGCTAATTTTATCACCAATTCTAATAAGTAGTTTTTTGTTCGTCACTCTTGGACATGGCACTACAATGTCATGGTGTGAGACATAAGGGCAAGAACTCATGTGTGAGTGGGGGACGCGAAGGGTAAGAAGCGTTGGCATGTCACGTGGGAGAGCCCTGACTAATGTGTGAATGATACCATGTAAGCTTTTCACACGACTGTTATGAAGAACCGATTGATATAACCCCTTATACAGTCGAATTTTACAAACTTGATTCTGTAGCCCTAACTGCGAAGTTCATATATATAGTAGGGTTAACAACATGTGATATGTTGATTAGTGCTTCCACTCGTATCCATAGCCAAAAGGTTACCTAAGATGAGAGAAACCGGTGAAGAAACCAAAATAACAAAACATTTTTTTTCTTTTAGTATAAAGGAGAGATGATGGTGGTTGTTCGTCCAAGACTCCCCTTCATCCCATGCATCTACCCACAAAAGAGAGCAAGAGAGTAAGAAACAAAAAAAAACTCTTAAGACTACAATTAAAATAAACTAATTGAGATTGGTTTTCTCTTTCGAAAGGAAATAGTCATCAACAAAGTTTGAAAACATGGACAAAACTGTTCATTTTGGAGATAAAATCAGGCATCACATGCATATGCAGACTTATGGTGGTTAAATAATTTTCTAAGCAGGTTAGTTACATCCCTATAACGTCTTGAAACGTCTCTATGCATCTCTTTTCTCTTGAAGCAATATGTTAATCTAATTTTTTCTTTCATATTTAGCTAGTATAGACAAGTATTATACTTTCTAGAAAATGTATATGTGGAAGACCTTGCAAAAAAAAAGTATGAAAGTCTCTCAAAAAATATGTACAAAGGTAAAATAATATTATATCTATAACTTAAAAATTAGAGCTTAACAAAAACTTGTGATGGGCGGGGAGTATCCAAAAGCCTTCACAACAACATAATAGTAGCCGTTGCCCGAGGTCACGGTTAAGTTCCCAACAGTGCTAGCAATCTCCTGCACGACGACGAAAGCTACAGCGCGCGCAGCCACCAAACGGGATTTCAGACGTACTCCACGCCATCTCCTCCGGCAAGCCGGTGCCGACGGCGCCAATCAATCCGGGCACGGCACCCCGCGCACCTCCGGCGGCTGCAACCATATCTGGGTTCAGGTCAGCTGCTGGTGTTGCAGGCCGCGGTGGTTGCAGTGGTTGGTACAGAGGCGCCATGGCGGCTGCTGGTGGTGGTGGCGGCGGCTGTGGCAGTGTCGTTGGGCACAGTGGCTGCGTTGGCACAGCCCCAAGAATTACAGCAGGACGAGGAGGCTGCTGGCCGCAAACGCACGGGAACAGTAGTGGCTGCATGCCGTACCCGCCGGCGCCGGTGGATAGCACCTGTAACAAATGGACATATAAACACATCTACAATTATATTTCGAGAACCGGTTAGAGAATTGCATAGTTTTTCTCCTTTCAAAATTAATACAAAGACACATTTGCTACCTGGATTTGTTGCTGGAGTGACTTCATGTACTCAATGGCATGGTCCAACGTAGAGCATTGCTGGTCAATCTGAGGATCAGTATTGTAATTATTAAGATAAGCCGATTTAGGTTTGCATATCATGGATCTCAGCGCCTTGATGATTGTTCGGTACACAAACCTGTTCGGAGATATGCCTTCTCGCATCCCCGCTGCCTCTTGACGCCGCCGAGCTTGGTAACAAAGAGTCTTCGCCTTTTAACATCGAGTTCTTACACGAAGAATCCTGTTCATGCGGCATGATGTAAGGGTCCGCCCAAGGCTCATAGTTCGAACGAGAATTGGCTTCATTCCAAAGACGGCATCCACATTTGAAAAAAAATCAGCTTAAATAAAAAATCTGCTGCAACCGCAGTTGAAGAAAAATCTAGTTGCAACCATAATGCAACTGAAAAAAAAAATCAGTTCCAACCATGCTGCAGCTACAAAATTTTCAGATACAACTACTGTGTAACTGATCACCATAATCTCTGTATCAACATCTAACGTCAAGGGAGTCGATTGAGCTTCAACCTAATTCTCATTCGAAAGAGAATTAGCAAAATCGATGATTAAATTTGCAGTCTGGAATGAAGTGTGCAATTTTAGCAGAAAAAATTCGCTGCAATAACTAGTCCGAATATGGTGGATCAAAGCTTCTGAGCAAGCAACAAAGTGTGTAGATAACTAACGAGACCTGAGGTGCGGAGCTGCCATGCCCTTCCCTCCAGAGCCTCCACAGCTCGTCCGCCGTCTCGTCCGCCGCTGTGCTCATCCCGTGGTTGGGTCTGGAGCTCGCCGCTGCTACCTTGGCATTCACCGACGACAGGTCATCGATGAACCGCGGGTAGCCGTTCGCAGCCGCGGCGACGCAGCCACCGCTTTCCCCCTCGCGCCAAAGCTTCCACCATTCCTCCACCGCCTCGCCTTCCACCGCGTCATCTACCTTGCTCTTCTTCTCAGGCGAAGGTGTGTCGCCGGCGGCGTCGTTGTGGCTGCACCGACTTTCGAGAACGGGCTGCTCCACGGGGCAGCCGTCACGCCACTGCAGCTCCAGCAGCTCCGTTCTGCAGCGCGCACGACAAACGCAGATAAGTATATATAGTAGTGCTGCTAGTCGATCTACAGTCTGCACTACAGGAGGACACATGAGATGAGATGTCACCTTTCGTCGCTGAGCTGAGAGGGACAGTCGCCGGCCATCTCCCGGCGGTCTCCGCAGCCATGGCTGTTGCCGCTGGAGTCATCGTCGTACTCTGGTGCGTGGTATTTCATGGTTGGTTCGTAATCGTACGCGCTATACCCAGGAAACCAAACGACCATCCTGTACATCCTATAAATACAACCTCGTACGTACGCGAGATCGCACACATATAGAATAGTTTTTTGGTCATACGTGTGGGTGAACATACATGCTTTGTAGATCGAGATGCAGCTGGTGAACTGCCAATCGTATAGGAGGTAGGCAGGCTAGATCAGGAGGAGGGGGGGCGACGTCGCTACTTGCGGCGCCCGCACACGTGTACCGGCCGGGCAACAGGAGGTGGATCGACGCAGTTGCGACCAACAGTTGCATTCATCCGTCTCAAATGCAGACGAGCTCCAGATGCGTGGGCAAATGCAACCTGGCTGCCGACCCACCCAACAGGAACGGATGGATCACACCAAGACACCGACCACAGCACTGTCGTGGCCTGGCCGGCTAGCCGCCACATCGGAGGGGCGATGGAGGAGTAGCTAGTATCGCTAGCTAGTCAATCGGATCATACACGACAATCTATCCAAGTGCAGTCTTTGTCTTCATTATCTATGCTCACCTGATGATGTCAACATGACATGATATGTGTAGTGTAGGGGGTGTTGTTGGATCGTCCGCTCGAGATGGCGCCGCGCCATCGTATGGGAGATTTGCACATCTTCTTCTTCTTTTATATAAAACAAAGGCAAAAGCTTTGCCTATTTTATTATTGAAGAGAAATTTAGATCTACCGTCTTAGCCAAGAGCTTAGGGAGCAAAAGCCTACTTTCCTGGCATAATATCACTCAAATGTTCTGGCGCCCGCGGTCTCACAAATTAAGGGCGGCATTCCGTTTAATGGCCGATAATCCAATGGAGGGCATAGAGGCAAAACTTCTATAAACCCGTGTGTATTCCAAATTTCAAAAGCGGCGAGCATGAGCAAAGATGAAAGCGCTTTGCGACATGAACCGCGTAGTTCTTTTGCTTCGAGATAGGAAGAATAAATGGAGCCAAGGAGCATGCCAATATTTTGCAATTTTTCTGTATCTGATGGCAATGTTGATGGAGGCATAGAATAGCTATGTCCTTACCATCGCAAGGGTTCCCCAAGCCTATCCAAGTGCACTCCGGCTCCGTCCATTCATACTAATTAAGGTCATCTTAGTCCCAAATCCCTTGTAAATTTTTCAAGGTCCAACTCAACTTCTAAGAGCATTTCCAAGAGTGTGGCATTAGTTCTCTGCGAGGACGACCTAGGAGTTTTGGTGGAGTTGACGAAATAGCATGAGAGAGTGCAAATGTCTGTAATTTTTCATGTTACTTTATATGGGTATTTGTATTACCCCATGGATGATGTGTGCATTATTTTGTATTGAGCGTGTTTGTGTTGTTGCCCAGCGGACTCTTTTGGTTTTCGTCATGTCACTACAATATTCCATAGAAGATATCATGAAACAATAAGTCACTCTGGTTACGTGCTGACTTGGCTAAGCGTGCATCCAAGTTTGACGTGAGGACAAGCAAATGGTCACCATTTCTAGGGATGGTTTCAAGCTAGATGGATATTCAAATTAAACTAAAAAAAAACAAAATAAGTAAGACAGCCTTCACAGTTCGAAGACGTTGCCCCAAACAAACATTTGGTAAGAGAACCAAACATTTCCGCTAAGAAGGCAGACAATTGGAACCAACACACCCTCATTTCCGGCTACAGGTCACCAAACAAGAAACAACAATTCTGCATGTTAACCTCAGAAGAACAAACTCCCATATGTTACATCAGCCAGCACGATGAGAGACAATGTATCGGGACGAACAAGGCACCTGAAGAACAGGTGTCATATGACTCAACACTGACAGCTACAGTTCCAGTCCTCAACTTCAATCTTCCTCCAAGTTGATGGCATCCTTAAACTTCCCGTAGAGGATCTTCTTCAGTTCAGCCATCTGGGCAAGGATGGAGCATCACGCTCCGTCCAGTGACACTCGGTCACCGGAGAGACCACCCCGTGAGTTCGATGTGTCGCGGTGGCCGACTTGCCCGTGACCGTCGTCACCACGCTCCGGTGCCTCAGCATCCAGCGCATACGCACCCGGTTTGGGCGGCGTGTGAAGAACAGGAGGCGCGTCCGCCGGAGTGTGAAGGAGTGGGGGAAGATCTGGTCCCCGCGGCGAGGAAGAAGTAGATCGAGTCGTGGTGTTGATCCGAGCGCGGAGATCTCCCATCTCTGCTCGCATCGCCTCCATAGACCGCTCGACCATGGGCTTCCAGGCGTGGAGATCGAGCACCACCGGGTGCATCTCGTCGAGCTTGGCGTTCATCGCGGAGATCGTGGCGGTCAGATCCGCCAGCAGCTTGCTTTGTTCCTCCATAGAAGCAGCTTTGCCGTGACGAGTCTGGATGATTGAAGGGTAGCGACCGGCCAGATTGATGGATGATGCGGAAAAAAAATTTGGTGGTGGGTAGATGGCTCTGATACCAGATGTTACGTTCCCGATCTACTCTCAGCAACGAATCACAGATACAAGTGTTCTAGGGTTCTGAATTGGGGATTCAAGGGAGAGACGAAAGGGGGATTCGAGAAGAGAGACGTGCCCTTAGGCGATTACATCATCCATACCCAACTGGATCCAGGACTTCCCTACTTATCCTAACAGCCCGAGACCGAGTCAAGAGAGCTCAGGCATTGGCGTAGCGTGGGTTTGGCTTGCGGGCCCGGTTGCTTCTCCTTGGCAGGCCGGGGTCTTCCGTCTCGTCATCAGGTGACGGCCTTGGATCAGGTGCGGTTGGTGCAGGTTGGTCACGGTGCGTGACAAGCTCGTCCGTCGTCTCGTCCGCCGCTGTGCTCGTCCCGTGGTTGGGTCTGGAGCTCGCCGCTGCTACCTTGGCATTCACCGACGACAGGTCATTGATGAACCGCGGGTAGCCGTTCGCAGCCGCGGCGACGCAGCCACCGCTTTCCCCCTCGCGCCAAAGCTTCCACCATTCCTCCACCGCCTCGCCTTCCACCGCGTCATCTACCTTGCTCTTCTTCTCAGGCGAAGGTGTGTCGCCGGCGGCGTCGTTGTGGCTGCACCGACTTTCGAGAACGGGCTGCTCCACGGGGCAGCCGTCACGCCACTGCAGCTCCAGCAGCTCTGTCCTGCAGCGCGCACGCCAAACGCAGATAAATATGCATGGGACGTGTATGTACGTCTGTAAACCATAACTAGCTAGTAAACACTATTGTCACGCCAAAAAATTAGGGAACTGAGGGAGTAGTGCAGTAGCAGTGCTAGCTGCTAGTCGATCATCTACACAGTGTGCACTCAAGGGGACATGATACCACCTTTCGTCGCTGAGCTGAGAGGGACAGTCGCCGGCCATCTCCCGGCGGTCTCCGCTGCCATGGCTGTCGCCGCTGGAGTCATCGTCGTACTCTGGTGCGTGGTATTTCATGGTTGGTTCGTAATCGTACGCGCTATACCCAGGAAACCAAACGACCATCCTGTACATCCTATAAATACAACCTCGTACGTACGCGAGATCGCACACATACAGAATAGTTTTTTGGCCATAGGTGTGGGTGAGCATACATGCTTTGTAGATCGAGATGCAGCTGGTGAACTGCCAATCGTATAGGAGGTAGGCAGGCTAGATCAGGAGGAGGGGGGGCGACGTCGCTACTTGCGGCGCCCGCACACGTGTACCGGCCGGGCAACAGGAGGTGGATCGACGCAGTTGCGACCAACAGTTGCATTCATCCGCCGTCTCAAATGCAGACGAGCTCCAGATGCGTGGGCAAATGCAACCTGGCTGCCGACCCACCCAACAGGAATGGATGGATCACACCAAGACACCGACCACAGCACTGTCGTGGCCCGGCCGGCCAGCCGCCACATCGGAGGGGCGATGGAGGAGTAGCTAGTATCGCTAGCTAGTCAATCGGATCATACAGCGACAATCTATCCAAGTGCAGTCTTTGTCTTCATTATCTATGCTCACCTGATGATGTCAACATGACATGATATGGGTAGTGTAGGGGGTGTTGTTGGATCGTCCGCTGGAGATGACGCCGCGCCATCGTATGGGAGAGCCACTACAGGAATGGCGCAATACGCCGACGGCCAGCGTCTACGCCGACGGCCAAATGTCGGTGCCGTCGGCGTAGGCCACGGGCCAGGCAGCCCACGAAATTGGCCGTCGGCGTAGAACTGCCGTCGGCGTAAGATAGCTACTTACGCCGACGGCTTTCTCTACGCCGACGGCAATGCCCTCGGCATAACTATTTTCCATTTTACCACATTAATCTTAGAAAAATCATAACTAAATCATTTTAATTCACAAAAATATAAATAATATATCAAAATTTGCAGAAAAATAAGATCTATTCATCTAAACCTTCCAAAATTTAGAACTAATTAATTTAATTTGTTAGGATTTTCAGTTTAGGAATTTAGGTTTATGCCCGCTGTTTTGACCGCATTTTAAATTGAGCCAAACAGATTCAAAAAAATTCAAAAATATATAAAACCTTCGCATTGTGTCATGTTATGTGACCTAGTTATGAGGAAAAACAATAAACTTGGACTATTGCAAATATTGTAGAAACTCCTTCTCAGATATGACCTATCATGTACGAAGTTTTATGGCTTTCAAGCCAGATGAGCTAGGTCATGACCCAAATCATAGAATAGTTTCTTCAAATGACCCCATATTATGCACATGTGTGCATATTGGGATGACAAACAAAGTTCATATTGGGAGTTTTCATTTTCTATGCATAAAAAAATAAATTTCCATTTTCTAAGTGTCAAGATTGGGTTTTTTTGTGAAGGAAGTACTGAAAATACATTACAATATTATACCACCCTAATTTTCAACAATAGTAGGACACATTTTACGTATATATCACCATTTTTTGTGTGTATGATACTTTGCATTAACCTTTCATAAAAAGGACAAACTCTTGCCAATTCAGCAGGAAGCGAGGTAAATTTGAACTACAACTGTATCATAGTTTTCCCATGATTTTTTCAAAAAATCATTTTCAGGATCAAAAATAGATGTTTTATCATAGATCCATAAATAATTCTGCAAAATTCAACCCCTAGCTAAGAAGGTTCATGCCCGTCGTTTTGACCGCATTTTGAATCGAGCATAAGAAGTTCAAATAAATTCAAAAAAATGTAAAGCCTTCGCATTGTGTCATTTTATGTTACCTAGTTGTGAGGAAAAATAATAAACTTGGACTATTGCAAATATTGTAGAAACCCCTTCTCAGAAACGACCTATCATGTACGAAGTTTCATGGCTTTCAAGCCACATGAGCTAGGTCATGACCCGAATCATAGAATAGTTTGTTCAAATGACCCCATATTGTGCACATGTGTGCATATTGGGATGACAAACAAAGTTCATATTGGGAGTTTTCATTTTCTATGCATAAAAAATCAATTTCCATTTTCTAAATGTCAAAATTGGGTTTTTTTGTGAAGAAAGTACTGAAAATACATTACAAAACTAGACAACCATAATTTTAAACAATATTAGGACACAGTTTATGTATATATCACCAATTATTTGTGTGTCTTAAGCTTTGCATTAACCTTCCACAAAAAAGGCAAACTCTTGCCAATTCAGCAGGAAGCAGGGTAAATTTGAACTACAGCTCCATCATGGCTTCCTCATATTTTTTTGAAAAAATCACTTTTAGATACACAACATATTATTTTATTATAGATATACAAAGAGGTTTGCAAAATTCGACCCCTAGCTAAGAAGGTTCATGCCCGCCGTTTATCAACGGGGTAAAGCGAGAGTTAACGGAGTAAAGCGGGGGTATGGCATAAGAAAACTATGTAGAACTTGTTTATCAAGTGGAATCGTTAGTATTTGACATAAGAAGACTATGTGTGAAGGTTTTTCCTTTTTTCAATTTTTTTTGAATTGTTTATGATTTTTTAATGTAAATCTCATTAGTTCGAGATATCACTGATGATACATTAAAGTCAAAAACGAGCATAAGAAATTCAAAAAATAAGTAAAACATAAAAACATTACATATGGATGTCATATTTGGATTCCTCTCATTTTTCTTATCGATTTAGACATATAATTTGTCGAATTCCGATTTACAGATTTAAAGATATAAATTATTCAATATATTTATTAATTATTCATTTTTATTTACTTATTATATAGTTTGGAATTCAATATATTTATTACTTATTTATTGTTGTTTACTTAATATATAGTTTGGAAATTTAAAACCAATGACATGTGACATAGTGGTATAAGGGTTAATAAGATTGGTATGGTAGTATTATCAACAAGGTATAATTTGCTTCGTGGACACTCATCCGAATAGAATAGAGAAGTTAAGCGTAAGTTAAGCGTGCTGGAGGTGGAGTAGTGTGAGGATGGGTGACCGATCGGGAAGTTTGACCAAGACTTAAATTTGACCAAAGATTAAGTGTAACTAGTGTAAAAAATATTCTAATTGAGAGATTAGCGAGTCAAACAATTCGAAGATTCAAAAAAAATTGAAAAAAAAATTCAAAAAAATTTCGAACTTTTTTAAAAAAAATTATAAATTATGCCGACGGGCTACGCCGAGGGCAAAGCCGTCGGCATAGACTACGCCGATGGCAGTAGCTACGCCGATGGTCAAAAAGAGCTACGCCGAGGGGCATCTACGCCGAGGTGCTATGCCGAGGGCAGCCCTCGGCGTAGACTACGCCGACGGCAATTAAGTCTACGCTGAGGGCTGTTGGCCGTCGGCGTTTTATGAAATTCCTGTAGTGAGCTGCACATCTTCTTCTTCTTTTATATAAAACAAAGGCAAAAGCTTTGCCTATTTTATTATTGAAGAGAAATTTAGATCTACAAACCAACAACTTTGGGAACACTCGATGTTTCGCGCCCGCGGTCCCCCAAAGAGCGGCACTCCGTTTAATGGTCGATAATACACTGGAGGGAATAGAGGCAAAACTTCTATAAACCCGTGTGTTCCTTTCATTCCAAATTTAAAAAGCGGCGAGCATGAGCAATATTGAAAGCCCTTTGCAATGTCGGTCGTTGAACCCCGTGATTGAGCACCACCAATCTTTGATCGAACTGAAGTTGTTCCACGGAGACATGTCGAAATCTATCAACCTAGCTAATCCACTCCTTGATGCCACCCTAACTGTGGAATGAGTATCTACATACATTTGAACATAAGGTGTGTCGCGTGTGGTTTCCTGTTCTCTCTCGCGAAGTTGGCAAAAGCCACAATTTGGCCATCAACGACAGGCAAGCTAGTCTGCCGTCCACACACAATTTTAAAAAATCAACCAGGAAAAAACTTGCACTTTGGGGAGCCCAATTTGTCCACACTGTCGACTTAGGTGGGTGCCATCTCGAACTGCACCACATAGGCTGAGGTTGCCAAGTACATTCCACCATTTCTGAGCTTCCAATTGATCATGTCTATGGTACCATCAAAAGTTGAGTCTCTTGAAGCTTGCTCCAAAGCGCATAGAATTCAAAAATGTGAAGGATCAAGATGCCACCACCAAAGTTTAAGTTCCTTGTCCAAAAGATCTCATTTTAGGGCCTTGTGAACCGTGTAGTTTTATTTCTTTGACATAGGAAGAATAAATGAAGCCAAGGCGTATGCCAATATTTTGCAGTTTTTCTGTCTCTAATGGCAATGTTGATGGAGGCATAGAATAGCTCTATGTCAATATCATCGCAAGGGTTCCCCAAGCCTATCCGGCCCTGCCTATTCATACCAAGATCGTCTTAGTCTCAAATCCCTTGCCAATTATTAAAGGCCCAACACTCAACTTCTGAGAGCATTTCCAGTAGTGTGGCATTAGTTCTCTGCAAGGAGGATGACCTAGGAGTTTTGGTGGAGTCGACGAAATAGAACAAGAGAATGCAAACGTCTGTAGTTCTTCATGTTACTTTATATCGGTATTTATATTACCCTATGGATGATGTGTGCATTATTTTCTGTTGAGCATGTTTGTGTTGTTGCCTCAGCAGACTCTTTTGGTTTTCTTCATTTGCGGATAACTCTAATAAACACGGCAATGCAGATATATATAATGTTCCATAGAATATATCATGAAACAATAGGTCACTCCAGTTTACGTGATAACATGGCTAGGCGTGCATCCAGGTTTGACGTGAGGGCGGGCAAATGATCACCATTTCTAGGGATAGTTTCAAGCTAGTAGCTAGATGGATATTCAAAATGAACGGGAAAAAAAAAAGCTCAGTAAGACAGCCTTCACAGTTCGAAGACGTTCCCCCAAACAGACATTGGTAAGAAAACCAACATTTCCGCTAACAAGGCAGGCAGGTAATGGAACCAACACACCCTCATTTCCGGCTACAGGTCACCAAACAAGAAACAACAATTTCTTCATGTTAACCTCAGGAGAACAAACTCCCATATGTTACATTAGCCAGCACCATGAGAGACAATGTATCGGGACAAACAAGGCACCTGAACAACAGGTGTCATATGACTCAACACTGACAGCTACAGCTCCAGTACTCAACTTCAATCTTCCTCCAAGTTGATGGCATCCTTAAACTTCCCGTAGAGGATCTTCTTCAGTTCAGCCATCTGGGCAAGGATGGATTCCTTCTCCTCCTCCAGCCTCTCTAGCTTCTTAGCTGCATCATCTTTCATCTGCTCCAGCCTGGTTTCCACATCATCCATTGGCATGTGGGCAAACACCTCCCCAATTTGGAAACGCACCACTTCTTCATCACACAAGATAAGTTCATTTCCAGCATCCTCGAGGTTTTCATTTGCTTCCTAGAAAATAGAGGGAACAAGCAAATGGCGTTGAGGGTTCTGGTGCTCTAAACGACAAAGGTTGCAGTTTTGAAAAGGTGCCACTGGATGTCTCAGGACAGGTCGGATCTGTACCCACATAGCATTCTCACAGCCAGTGGCATTCTTCAACTTTGCAGTCGCATGGTTCTGTTTTTCTTTTCTAAATAGGAAAAGACTCTACTTAGGCAATCTACTGTTACTCATTTAGGCATGCAAAATACTTCATGTGAAACAAAGCAACAGTGTAGTACTGCTATCAGGAGGTTGTGTTTTAGATAAAGGTAAAACACATTCATACTTAACATAAATTTAAAAGCCATCATATAAACTGGAATCAGAATGTCTCATCTGCATTTATCAATCAGCATCTGGAGGAATTAACATATCTAAAAAACATAACGACCTAACCACTGTAATTTCTTAACTCAGCACTTGTATCAACTCTTTATATGGCACCTCTCAAGGAAGGTTCAGATAGACCCAATGAATCATTGCACATAGTAGTATTATGCTACTGTCTTGCTCTATTCATCTTGAGGCTGAATGTTAGCACTTAGCACAGCAACACATGTAAGGCCATGATGTCTCAACACGGTTCATACTAGTAGCACAGTTGGTCAACTACTCTGCCTAGTGATAAAGTTTCGGTCATGACTTGACAACTATGTGAAGATTTGAGAACTGTAGTCCTAACTGCTAAAAACCCTGAGCCCTCAATTTGGGATTCTATTCAGCCAAACTGTTGATCACGAGCTAAACCTATTGTGTTCACTTGTTTGGATAAAGTAGGATTGCAGTTATAAAAGCATATATGGAGCTTAACAAAGGGTATTGACAGAGGTAACTGAGCGTAAGAACTTTACGAGAATATTTAGCTCCTTTGCAAACACTTCATAAAATCTCCCGAACGTCACAAACAAGACTTCAGCAGTATCCCCAGTTTTCAATATTATTATGCATGAGTTGCTAGGTAACAGACAACGTACAAGAATATGAAATATACGCATAGCAAATTCCATCACTTGACCCTAGTCATGGAAAATCGAGAACCCATCAAATACCTAAAACAGACTACAATGACACTGTCATACCGCAAACAAGAAAATACTCTAGGTGATTATACATGAAGAACAATTCAGATGCAGAGACACAAATAAGCCAAGATAGTAATTCAGTTCATTCAAATGACAGCGAAACGGGAATTCTAAGCTCACTGACAAATTGCCTCCTAAAAAGATAAACAGACCACAAAGCGTTGGCTTTGCAAAGACTAGTAAGCCACAAGCCCCTGTGATCCTATGATACTAACTCCTCAGGTCTCTATAACCACAATAGCCTAGAAACCCCCACAAAAGCCCTTTAGCGTGCTTTCCAAATGGCAAAACCCTAATCTATCTCGTTGTAAGGAATCAAACAATACATACCAACGAGAATATCATGGTCCCAGAAACAGAGGGGGTGCGTAGAAGAGAAAGAGACCTTGGCAAGCCTGATCTCGTCGGTGAGCTCGTGGAGGCGGTTGTTGAGGCGGCCGAACCGGTTGATGTTCTGCTGGTCCTCCCATGTCACCTGCGCCTCCGTGCCGTCGCCCTGCAGGATTAGCCCCCCAGCACCGCAAGAATCACATCAGATCGGAAGCACGCTCGAGCAAAACATCAACAGATCGGACGCCGACAGAAACAACCCCTTGCCATCGGGAGGGACATCGGGTTGGTGCTAGGGTTTGATCCTTGCCTACCTGCTGCATCTCCGGTGTCCTTCGGGTTGCGTCGGCGTCGGCCCGAGATGAGAAGCGCCGGCGGTCGCTGCTGGATTTGGGGGCAGCAGGTGGAGGAAAACGATGAAACAGAAAACAGGACAGAGATGGTGAAATATTGGCCGTTGGATATCCTTGTGAGGGCAAGAGGAAAGGGATACCCTAGGTTAACTTTTATCTTTCAGAATCACTGGTTGCAGATTTACAACTTTAGTTCAATGTACGTGTGTTGCACCGGAAAAACAAATCAATGTATGAAAACAAAATCATTTCTAAAAAAAAACTTCTAGTTTTCGCTTTTGACTCTCTTTATTATGTTGTACATCTTCTCCACCCCCATATCTGAAGACAAGGTTTCATCTTTCTCCCTATTTGTTCGCTCATCGAACTACCGTTTGTCATGTGTACAACTTTCACTACTCCGATGAGTATCGACAATGTTCCTATCGCCTCTGATAAAGAGCGTTGGATTTGAGCCTAGACGGTCAACCGTTTGAGGTTAGTAATTTTACATCACGATAGGATTAAAAATTATTGATCTATAGGATAGCCCAATTGTGAGTGTGTATATGCATAAAAAATTTATCTATGCATTGATGGTAGTTGAATTATCTACTATGTCAATGAGATTTGTATAGTGGATGTGATATAATTTGGTGGCCTGCTTAGCCGCATAGAGTTGAATTGTGGCAACTAGTTGAATGCTCGGTGTGTTGCCAGGGGTCATCAAGTTTGTTTTCTCCCATCACATTTCATGTAAGTTTTTTTTTTATCTTTTCACACATGTAAACTTACACATTCTTGAAACATCTTGGAAGTGTAGGATATACGGATGAGGACACATCATTAATCAACAATTCAACATCACCACAATCAATCCGAAGGGAAGATCATGTTGTTTGGGCTGCCATTATCTTGATTGGTCTGTTCATTCAGTTTGGATATGTAACTATAAGAAAAAATGTTTATTAGATAAAGGTTATCCACATTGAGTAAATTCACAAGTTGAAAAAAAGATGAATATGAACAAACAACAAGTTCGATAAAAAATATTATTTTACAATTTTACAATTTTCACGAGTTTCTAATTTTTTTACTCTCTTGGTATTTTTTTGTTTTGGTGGGGTGAGATAATTTACTTTTTATAAATCTTTACTATTGGTTTCGAGTTGGTGGTGAAGCCACCCACTCGACATACAACATGTAAGTGACGAATATACCCCTTACATAATGACAGAATCACCAGAATTGGTAATACATGGAAAACAATCAGAGATTAATGCAAATCAGGGATTAATGCAAATCAGAGATTAATGCAAATCAGGGATTTATGATAGAGAAAGAAGAAGAAAATACCTACGTGTATTTATTCTATACTCCTAAATCTAAGGGAATGCATAGGGCGGTTAAAAAATGTGGGAGTCAGGTCCTCCTTAATTCTAGCGGAAAATTTGGCATAAGTCCGGAATTTTAGGATTTTTTAAAAAAAAGCTATATGACTTATATATAGAAACGGAGGAAGTACGAGAATGAAGGAGAGAATAACATTATTCTTTAAGACTTATGTATGATGGATTAATATTCTTTGCTTTATGCACAATTACATAACACACTATTGAGAAGAAAGAGTGAAAGGAAAAAGGAAAGAAAGAAGAGAGTCCGCTGCAACGCGCGGGCATTTAGCTAGTATATATCATTTTTGTAGTTCTTTGATATTTATTACCCGGGTTATATTTATTATTGAATCCCGTGCTAATTTCCTAGAGAAATGTGTTGTGATGTGAGTTTTTAAATGAAAAGTACATGGCCATTCGGTTCAAAGTGTTGATAGACCAAACACACTCAACATTACATTTTTTTCTTAACTACAATCCAACACACTCAATGTCATACTTTATGCCATGGACCAGTTTTTTAATAAAAGAACATGTCATATAAAAGAGCATTGATTATTTCTCTAAGCAGTGTGATAAACAAATTTGGTATTTAAGTCAATATTTTTCGCTGGATACTTGGTCTCAAATTTTATAAATTTGGCTTTGTCAAAATATTATACGCAACATATTTTGGGATGAAGATAGTATATGTATACATTACTTAAGATACTTATTGTAATAAATATAGTCATATGCATGACCAAATCGTCTCCATGTGTGGCGGTATTCTCCTCCCATAAATGAACACAAACTAGGACTCTGCAAACTCCAACCCGGGGCCCCAGCTAGGAGGCCCTCCTCATTCTGCTAAACTACTCCCTCCGTCCCGGTTTTAAGGGCATAATTTACAAATCTCTTAGCCCTATGTGATCAATGATTGGTGGTGAGATTTGGCTCTTTGTCCTTATTTAAAGACCCATTAATCAATAAGCAAGCGCATGCATTGGTTGTTTGGTCTTGGAAATGCAAAAATTGTTCATGCAAAGCTGGTAATTAAACACCTTAAATGCTAATATGCCTAAGAGATGAAGGTATTTTGGGATTGCATGATTTTTGAATTATGCCCTTAAAACCGGGATGGAGGGAGTAAAACAAGTTAAAAACTGGATAGAGTTTTACCACGACGCTAAAGACACAAACAAACACCCACCCATGCCCATGACAGGAAGGAAAACTGTGTGTACACAAAAGAATCCCTCTCATTCTCTTCTAAATGCTACACAAATTACTCATGTAGCAGCCTTACCACCGATTGCTCATAGTACCGCACCTTGAGAGCATCAGCAAAACACCAAGAACAATCCAACATCGCACCAGCCTACACCAAGAGCATACCGCAAAGAAAGACACCACACCAACTATTAGACCCGTGCGGCAAGGTCCACGTCTGATTCTAGTTTGCTCTCTTGTTCGATCAGATCCCATCTTTAGGTTTAATACAATGCAAACTTCTCTAATCTTCAAGTGGCATTATTACTATCTAAGGACATACTCCCTCCCTTTTGAAAGATCATATCGAGCCCCATGTGTGGTTTTGGTAATTAATGACAATCCCTATGGACTAATGGTTGCATTGAGTTATATGTGTAGGACTTGTCCATAGACAATGCTTGAACCATTTGTTGGAGTCAAGGTTGTAAGAAGAAGATTATGTGCTGACCAAGGTGTTATTCAAGGAGTGATCCAAAGATTGGTCTTAAGGGAGTTGAGCTTATGTCAAGTGTGTCTTGAAGAATAAGATTGAGTGAGCTCTCATGTGTATCCTCAAGACACCATCATTATGGAGAAAGAAGAATTGATTCGAGGATTGATCAAGTCAAAGTGCAAGTTCAAGATGAGCAACTAGAAGAGAACATATGCTTGAAGCTTGCCATCTATATTGTGATCATGGATATGTGAAGATATGCTTAAAGAGAGTTGCTTCCATAGTAGAGTATGGGGGAGCAATCCGCAAGACTTCACCAAGCAAGCTCAATCAAGAAAGGTGGTCCAACTTGAGAAGATCAAGATCGTCTTTATCCACCTCAAGTGGAATGCTCAAGGCAAAGGTATGATAGTGTTAGGGTTTCTTTCTTACCGGTCTCATGGTGTTATTTGAGAGACCGGGTTATAGGATCGGTAGCCGTACTATCAAGAGGGGCTCTCGAGTGAGTAACTTAATTGTATCGTTCGGAGAGAGCTCAAACATTTTCATACTTGGCATCATCTTTCTTGGTTCTTATTTGGGTTTTATCCATGTGAGGTTCTAGAGCTTGTGGTTATTTCCATGACAAGCTCTAGCTCATCAAAAACGGATTTCGCATGAAGCTCTTATTGCGTTTTTGATGTTTGGAGGTTTTACCGGTTTGCCTTCAAAGAGAGGTCAAACCTTTCATCATTTGGTTTTATACTCCCTTGTTGTACTATGATGTTTCTATGGATGAAGTTGTAGAGCTCGTTGTGGTGATTCCAACGAGCCCAAGATCATCGAAAACGGAGTCCGGATGAAAAAGTTATCACCGTTTTCGTATTGTAATTTCTGCTCAGCGTCACCCAGATACGGGGCCGGAAATTCCGGCCAGGGGGCCGGATAATCCGCCCCCCCCCCTCGAAGATTTCGTATTGCAATTTCTGCTAAGGACTTTGCTCTGCGTCACCCAGATATGGGGCCGGATATTCCGGCCAGGGGGCCGGATTATCCGCCCCTCCAAGTCCTGCAACGGCCATATTTCGTGGGGGGGTATAAATACCCCTTCTTCCTCCTTGGGCTGGACACGAATTGGGCTTCTCTCTCCTCCATTGTTGACTTTGCAAGCTTGCCCTTCCTCCTCCATTCCTCCCATGATTCTTGCATATTGTTGAGGGAAAAGAGAGAGGAGATCTAGATCTATATTTCCACTAATCCATCTCTCCTCTAAGTGAGGGGAACATAGAGGATCTAGATCTTGGAGTTCTTTGTGGATTTCCTTTGTTCTTCCTCTCATATCTCTCCATAGCATTAGTTGCTTTGGTAGGATTTGAGTGAGAAGGATTTGAGCACCTTGTGTGCTCTTGCCATTGCATAAGTTGCATCGGTTTGAGTTCTCCCCGGAGATTCGAGTAAGTGAAAGTTTGTGAGCTTATTACTCTTGGGTTCTTGGAACCCTAGACGACTTTGTGGCTTTGTGGTGCCTTTGTGGCTATTCTTGGGAGCCTCCAATTAAGTTGTGGATGCGTGCCCCAAGCTTTGTGTAAAGGCCCGGTTCCGCCTTGAGGAACCCCTTAGTGGAAGAGTGAGCCAGGCCTTTGTGGCACAAGCTCACACCGGAGAATAGGGTGAGGCCTGTGTGGCATTGGTTAGGCCTTTGTGGCGATACCACACCCCTCCAACGAGACGTACTCCCTTTCAAGGGAGGAACTCGGGAATACATCATCGTCTCCATGTGCCTCGGTTATTTCTATACCCGAGCTCTTTACTTATGCACTTTACATTGTGATAGCCTTCGTGCTTGAAGTCATATATCTTGCTATCACCTTGTTACTTGTATTGCTTAGCATAAGTTGTTGGTGCACATAGGTGAGCCTAGTTTATTTAGGTTTTGTGTGCTTGACAAAATAAACGCTAGTTTAATTCTGCTTTTGTTCAAGCCATTCGTAAAATTTGATATCGCCTATTCACCCCCCCCCCCTCTAGGCGACATCTGTGTCCTTTCAATTGGTATCAGAGCCCGGTCTCTCATGTTAGGCTTCACCGCCTTGAGAGCAAAGATGTCGGCTAGGGGATTAGTGCACAATAACACTTTTATATTTGATGGCACAAATTATGATACTTAGAAAATTCACATGCTTAATTATATTCGGGTCATGGACCCATCTATGGAGCGAATTGTAGATGCGGGTTTTTCTCCTCCAAAGGATACTCAAAATCTATCTTTAGAGGATGAGAGAAACATGCATCTCAATGCTCAAGCTACTCATGTGATTGTTAATGCTTTGAGCGATGTAGTTACCTTCTCTATCACGCCTTTTCGGAGCGCTCATAAGATATGGACAAAGCTTCAAGAAAAATATGGTGTGTCCAAGATTATTGGGGATGATTGTATTCCTTCCACTTCCGGCCGCGATGAACTTTCATCCACTTCACCAAAGTGTGGCAAGACACAAGGTAATGATATGGTGAGTGGTGATGAAACTTGCAATGGTGATAACATGCTTACTTTTGATGATCCTTCACATCTATCTCATTGCAATGCTTCATCTTTGGACTTAAACACTTGTAGCCCCAAAAATGTTTTACATGCTTGTGTTGATAGTCCTTGCATATCATGTTTATGTTTCTTGAATAAATCTCATGATGATATGCTTGCTTTGTCTAGTTGCCATAATATAAATGCTTCTATTTCCTCTAGTTGTTGTGTGTCTAATAATGTAGACGAAACCGAAGATTCTATGGGTCAAGACAGGATCTTGAATGGAGCTTCAAGTAATTCATCATTATCATCTCATGTCGCCCACCAATGCCTTATGGCTAGGGGTTCAAAGGTATCCCCTACTTTGGAACCCAATTCCTCTTATGTTGATGTGGATGAGGATAATGATGATCAAGAGGATGAAAATATATATGAAGAGGAGGATAGCATAAGAAGGGAAGGTGATATTATCTATAATGCTCTTCCAAATGATATGAAGGTTTGCTCCCTTCTTGTTAAAATTATTTCTAGTGCTATTGAGAGCCAAAAAATCATTGAAGAAAAATGTAGGCTCGAAAGAGAGTATGCTAATGATATTGGTTCCTTAGAAAATTCTCTTGAAGAAGAGCAAGAGCTTCAGGTTTCTCTTGATGAGAAACTCGAATTCATTGAGGAGTCACATAATGAAATAATATCTAAGCTCACTAAAGAACGTGACCTTGCTCTTGCCAAGTTGTCTTCTCCTATTCATAATGATAATGATGCATGTGCTACTAACTCTACTTCTTATGAAGCATCTATTTTGAAGGAGAATATTGAGCTAAGGGCTCAACTTGAATTGCTAACTAGGAAGTATGGGAAATTGGAAAAAATTCATGAAAAGCTATCTAGCTCTAATGAGGATCTTCTAGTGTCTCATGCTCGCCTAAAGTTAGCTCATGAGGCTATATCTACAAAGGTAACATCTTGTGAGCCTCATGAGGGCACTAGCACTATTTCCCAAAATGCTATATTGCCATGTGCTAGTACTAGTAATTCATCCACTCATACTATTTCTACATCTACTGATGAATTACCCTCCTTGCCTTGTTGCTCTAACAATGTAGCCTCTACTTCCACTAGTACTTGTGTTGTCACTAACCATATAGAGGAAATCAAAGAGCTTAAGGCCCAAGTTACTTCATTGAAGAAATACTTGGAAAATTGTCATGAAAGGAAATCCACACTCAACAAGATCTTGAGTGTCCAAAAATCCCCCAATGACAAGAGTGGACTTGGATTTATCTCTAATAACAAGAAGAAGTCCAAAATATACAAGAAGAAGAAGGGCCAAGAACAAGTCAAGAATTTGGCCAAGATTGTTTGCTTCAAGTGCAAAATTGAAGGGCACCATGTTAGATCTTGCCCTTTGAAGAAAAAGGCACTTAGTGAGAAGCAACAAGGGAAGCGGCCTCAAGTTCAAGCCCATGCTCAACCTCAAGTTGAAGAAAGGTCACTTCCCAAGAAAATTCAAGCTAATGCTTCCCTTGTGGAGAAATCAAGTGAGAAGAAGGTGAATAAAAGAACTTGCTATGTATGCCATGAGAAGGGTCACCTATCTTCTTCATGCACTAGTGGTAACGCATCCAACCCTATCATAATTGAAGATGTTTATTCACTTTGCAAGGATAAGGTTGGCAATATGTTTGCCAAATTTGTTGGTGCTCAAATTGGTGTCAAGAAAAGAACCATTTGGGTTGCCAAACCTATTGTTACTAACTTCTTAGGACCCAACTTGGTTGGGGACCAACAAGCCATTACTTGAACAATAGGTGTTATTGGAGGGCATTGGAGACTTGGCTATATCATGAAGAATTAAGGGATCTTCATCAATTATATTTTCTCAAGTCAAGTCAATTAGATTATCTTGTGTCTATCTTATATCCAATGTTCCTCCTTGCGGTAACTTGTACTCAACTTATCTACATTAAAAGTTACTCACCCCTTTGCATGTGTTGGGTTTTGTATCTTGCATGTGTTTGTATATGTTGTGCTTCCTACTTGCTTCATTTTGAGTAATCAAGTATGTGCATGTTGGGTTGCACACCATATACGGTTGTTCTTGTTGAGCCTTTTGCATCTCGTTTTATCTTACTTGGCTCTTGTGAGAGATTACTGGACCATCCCATTTTGGGGGAGTGATATGCTTTGCACTTCACAATCCTAAAAATGTGTGTACATGAGGAATACCACTTAGTGTTGATATTTAAAGATTATCTAGTCTCTATGTGGTATGTCATTCTCATGAGAAATTCAAATTCTATAATGTCCATTAATCATCTTGTTGGATTTTATTTGCCTCTTGTGAAAAATAAATGTTTTATCACATTATGGGGGAGTAATATGCTTTGTGCATACGACAAACCAATATAATGTGTATATTTGAGGTTGTGTCACATAGTGTTGATATTGTAAATTATCTTGCTTCTATGTGGCATGTTTTCTCAAACAAATTCCAATTTGCCAAATTGTTTTATTGCTCTTGTTTTGGATCTGGTTTGTGAGATACTTTCTTGATAGGGTTTTCCTAAAATGTGGAATGCTACATCAAAGTTGGAAAACCATTAGCTTCAAGTTATCTTAATCATTGCTTTGCATGATTGTTTAACTATTTGAGTCTATCAAGAATATATTCTTTAGCATGGTGATTAATTCTTATCCTTCTCCGTATGCTTCTTTGTTGTGAAGATGATCTTGGATTTATATGTAAACTACCACCGGGAAATAAATCCAAATACCTCTTGTTCTTGGACAATTGGTACTATATCATGTGGCACATGTATATTGATCATCTTTACATTGGCTATTGCTTTTAATTGCCTTATCTCTAGCAAAAAATGTATTTGTTTTAGCTCCCATTGTCTTCCATGACTTTTGTTATCCCATCTGATTTCGTTGAACTTGTTTTGTGTTATTTATATGTAGGTAGATGTGATGATCCCACTTGTGTGCATTTTGTATTCAAATGCAAAATCATAAATAATGCACTAATCTTGTGGGAGCTCTCCTATATTTGTTATAACACACTCTTTGTGCTTATTTCAATTGGTATTGGTTTTTTTGTTGGAAGACAAATCTTTTCTTTTTGGTACTTAGTGTGCCATCATAAAAAGTGTGGAGAGTTTGGTTTGTTTATTTGAACCTTGCTCTCTTTGGGAGTTGGTGATCTCATTCCTTATTATTTATTTCTTACTCTTAAAATGAGATATGTCTTTGAGCATGTGTGTTTTAGTTATGTTTTATGCTCATTGGCTTTTGCTTGGTTCACTAGTTGAACTTTGGAGTCAATCTTGTATTGATTTGATTCTTTGATATAATTTGGACAACCTTTTGTAGCTTCACAATTTTGTGTGCTCGCTTGTCCTTCTTGGTGTTTTGTCCAAATCGTATCTCCTTTGGCTCTTGAAAGTCATGTGCATGCATATTTACTAAATGTATACTTTATGGCATGCTTTGCTTTCTTTGATCAAATATATAGGAGAAGCTCCATCAAATCCTAAATCGGCTAAGATGTGCATGAAATTCAATTTCATATATATATATGCACATATTTATGTGGAGTTTGTCCTATATGTTGTAGTTTCTAACTACTTTGCACCCAATGAGTTTGGGGACCATCTTGTACTTGAACTTTGTTTTAGGTACATGGAGATATATTGGTGCTTGTCTCAATAATAAGGATGAAGTGGTGACTAAATGATAATTTGAGGCAAGCTAGGATTATTGAAGAACTCCTATCTACTACATCCTACCATTATATCTCGGTAACAAGTATCTTCTTCATGCATACTTCTCTAGTATCCAACCTTGTGTATGTTGTTTTATGGCATTGAAAATCTTTATTTGCAAATGTTGTGCTTTTTGCAAGGATTCTAATGAAACCTCTTTATTGCAAATGTGAGCAAGTTGAGATGAGGACATATTATTGGGAACATATAAAAATCATGCTCATGATTCTCCTATCCCATATATGTCAACTTAGCAATCTTTTTGCATATCAATTCCTCAATAAGCTCACATGTGCAAAATTGATGAAATTGCAAATTTATTTCTTCCGTTTGGTATCCTTCGTTTTGATACTTGTTGTTTTTATCAAAGCATCCCAACTATCTTCTTTCCCTTGTTGATATTTGCGATGTCTTTGACATGTTTGTGGTTGAAGTTCATCAATATACAATAAGATAAATTGAGCCTTTGGCCATGCTTTAAAAGCAAAAATCTCATTGGTATATTGCATGGCTTCATTTTGGATATCTTATTCTATTCTTAGTATCTATTTTGTGTGTATATGTTTCTTTGTGATAATTATCTTTGTGATATTGTCTACTTAGAAACTTATACACATGAGAGATGATATCTCATTATTTGATATCTTATTTGAACCTTATGTGTTGGGATAGAATGCTAAGCAATATCATTCATTGAAGACTATGTGGATGCTCTATGCTTATCATTGTGTTAGTCTTATAATATTCTTTGTCATTCCTATCACACATTCCTTTGGTTGAGCCTTTTAATATATTGTCCCTTGCTTGTTGCTCAACCATTTGTTTGTTGCAAGTGTAAGCTTAATTTCTTCTCTATAATCTCTTGCAATTGGTTGCGTTTTAAATGTTATTGAGGGAGTGAGGACTCCATGTTGTGCAAATTGTATTCAAATACAAACATTCCAATTTTTGCACGTACCTTGGGGAGCTTCCTCATTTCATTTAAAGCACCATTTTGCGGTTAGCATAGTATTTAATTTCACTTGGTATCATTTTGTTTTGAATAATATTGAGGGAGTGATGATTCCATATGTGTGCACCTTATACTTCAACTCAAATAGAATATTTTGTGCACACACCTTGGGAGCTTCCTCATATTATTTAGAGCACCTTTTTGATCTTATCATAATATCTTTATTCAATTTGTTCTTTGGATTGTTTGATTGCTTTCTTCATTTTTTGAAGTTTATCCATCGTGTTATCTTATTTTTTTGCAATCTTTGATCCTCGATATAGTTTCATTTCCTTCAAAAATTTGCCTTTGTATATGTGCATGTGTTTTCACTCATTTATTTTGGATATGCACACCGTTTTGGAGGAACTCTCACTATATTGGCCTTCTAAGCTTTTTTCGCCCATTTTGGCAATGGATGCCAATGGGGGAGAAGTTTCGAGGGTTTAAAGGGAATTGGCTTTTATGCTTTGGTTTGTTCTTAAGCATTTGCCTTGCATGCTTTTCATGGTTGAGTATATAGTGGAAACTCCACCAACAACCTTGGTTGGCAATATATGCAATGAAATCAAGATCATTCACACGTGCATAGATTGTGGGGGAGTTTGTTCTATATATGGTGGTTTTACTAACATCACATACTTTTGTAGTATTTGATGTTAGTACAACCATTTTGGTTCTTTGAATTCATTATATAAACCCTCTCAAAGAGATTGTCATCAATTACCAAAATGGGGGAAATTGAAAGATCATATCGAGCCCCATGTGTGGTTTTGGTAATTAATGACAATCCATATGGACTAATGGTTGCATTGAGTTATATGTGTAGGACTTGTCCATAGACAATGCTTGAACCATTTGTTGGAGTCAAGGTTGTAAGAAGAAGATTATGTGCTGACCAAGGTGTTATTCAAGGAGTGATCCAAAGATTGGTCTTAAGGGAGTTGAGCTTATGTCAAGTGTGTCTTGAAGAATAAGATTGAGTGAGCTCTCATGTGTATCCTCAAGACACCATCATTATGGAGAAAGAAGAATTGATTCGAGGATTGATCAAGTCAAAGTGCAAGTTCAAGATGAGCAACTAGAAGAGAACATATGCTTGAAGCTTGCCATCTATATTGTGATCATGGATATGTGAAGATATGCTTAAAGAGAGTCGCTTCCATAGTAGAGTATGGGGGAGCAATCCGCAAGACTTCACCAAGCAAGCTCAATCAAGAAAGGTGGTCCAACTTGAGAAGATCAAGATCGTCTTTATCCACCTCAAGTGGAATGCTCAAGGCAAAGGTATGATAGTGTTAGGGTTTCTTTCTTACCGGTCTCATGGTGTTATTTGTGAGACCGGGTTATAGGATCGGTAGCCGTACTATCAAGATGGGCTCTCGAGTGAGTAACTTAATTGTATCGTTCGGAGAGAGCTCAAACATTTTCATGCTTGGCATCATCTTTCTTGGTTCTTATTTGGGTTTTATCCATGTGAGGTTCTAGAGCTTGTGGTTATTTCCATGACAAGCTCTAGCTCATCAAAAACGGATTTCGCATGAAGCTCTTATTGCGTTTTTTATGTTTGGAGGTTTTACCGGTTTGCCTTCAAAGAGAGGTCAAACCTTTCATCATTTGGTTTTATACTCCCTTGTCGGACTATGATGTTTCTATGGATGAAGTTGTAGAGCTCGTTGTGGTGATTCCAACGAGCCCAAGATCATCGAAAACGGAGTCCGGATGAAAAAGTTATCACCGTTTTCGTATTGTAATTTCTGCTCGGCGTCACCCAGATACGGGGCCAGAAATTCCGGCCAGGGGGGCGGATAATCCGCCCCCCCCCCTCGAAGATTTCGTATTGCAATTTCTGCTAAGGACTTTGCTCGGCATCACCCAGATATGGGGCCGGATAATCCGGCCATACTTTGGCCGGATTATCCGCCCCTCCAAGTCCTGCAACGGCCATATTTCGTGGGGGGTATAAATACCCCTTCTTCCTCCTTGGGCTGGACATGAATTGGACTTCTCTCTCCTCCATTGTTGACTTTGCAAGCTTGCCCTTCCTCCTCCATTCCTCCCAAGATTCTTGCATATTGTTGAGGGAAAAGAGAGAGGAGATCTAGATCTATATTTCCACCAATCCATCTCTCCTCTAAGTGAGGGGAACATAGAGGATCTAGATCTTGGAGTTCTTTGTGGATTTCCTTTGTTCTTCCTCTCATATCTCTCCATAGCATTAGTTGCTTTGGTAGGATTTGAGTGAGAAGGATTTGAGCACCTTGTGTGCTCTTGCCATTGCATAAGTTGTATCGGTTTGAGTTCTCCCCGGAGATTCGAGTAAGTGAAAGTTTGTGAGCTTATTACTCTTGGGTTCTTGGAACCCTAGACGGCTTTGTGGCTTTGTGGTGCCTTTGTGGCTATTCTTGGGAGCCTCCAATTAAGTTGTGGATGCGTGCCCCAAGCTTTGTGTAAAGGCCCGGTTCCGCCTTGAGGAACCCCTTAGTGGAAGAGTGAGCTAGGCCTTTGTGGCGCAAGCTCACACCGGAGAATAGAGTGAGGCCTGTGTGGCGTTGGTTAGGCCTTTGTGGCGATACCACACCCCTCCAACGAGACGTACTCCCTTTCAAGGGAGGAACTCGGGAATACATCATCGTCTCCATGTGCCTCGGTTATTTCTATACCCGAGCTCTTTACTTATACACTTTACATTGTGATAGCCTTCGTGCTTGAAGTCATATATCTTGCTATCACCTTGTTACTTGTATTGCTTAGCATAAGTTGTTGGTGCACATAGGTGAGCCTAGTTTATTTAGGTTTTGTGTGCTTGACAAAATAAACGCTAGCTTAATTCCGCTTTTGTTCAAACCATTCGTAAAATTTGATATCGCCTATTCACCCCCCCTCTAGGCGACATATGTGTCCTTTCACCTTTCGATTTACTAATCTGGCACGTGTATCTAGGCAGTCAATTTTATCTATATAATATAAACTATAGAATACAAAAATTATACCATTAGAAAGCTGTTTTAGCAAGATAAATATTTAAATTTATCTACATTAGGCATTTTAAGTGCGGGTGTGCTAGTATACAGTTGTATACAAATAAAATGGTTGTAAATACATCGAGATAGAGAACTTGTACTTTATGGATTATCAATGCTTTTACATCTTCCCATATCACATGTATTTCCTATACTGCGCCTGAATATGTATCTATCTGACTGTGACGATTGTAAAGTTCGTGAATCCTAGAGTCTCGAAAGACTTTCTAGTTAATTATATTCATAGACCCTTTTTTGTCTTGAAATACCTCCGCAATATGGTCAACATCATTAGCCTTAATGGTTTGGCCTCATCGAATTTAGAATTTCTCATAAAATCTTCTCCAATCTGTAGTGGCGAAGCAAATGGAGCGCTGTGGTGCGTAGCGCTGCTTCACCGTGTGGGACCTAGGTGCAATGCGTTTGTTTGTTGTTGAGCTGTCGGTATGTGGGACGCGTGTTAAGTTCTCATGTTGCATGCCTTTGGTCGGTTTGGGTAGGAGTCGGTTCGTCCACAGCGGGCTCGCGGTGTGGAGTAAAGAGGGACGCTCCTGGTCTGCTCTCGCCTTCGTCAGTTCTAATTTTTTCTTCTACTTTTTTCTCAGCTGGCGTTCATGGCGGCGGGGTGGGACTGGGGCGCTGGTGGCGGTAGCGTCGGCCATGAGGCGGATCGGCGTTGCCTTTCTCTGTGCCGGTTGCTGCTGGGGGGATGGTCGCTGTTCGACGTCGTCTTCGGTTCGTGCTCGCTCTCTGCGGAGGTTCATTTTTCCCCCCGCCTTCTGTGCCCTTCCGTTCTTCTTTGGATTTCGATTTGCGGTCGTCGTGGTTAGATGCATGGGCCTAGATGGCGGGTGTTGTGTCTGTTGTCCGGCGCCGCGGGCATAAGCGATCTGGTCCTCTGTCCTTGCCGCGCAAGGCGTCCGCGTCTTCAACCTCTGCAGGGGATGTTTTTGGGGGTCTAGCTGCTGTTCCAAATGACAGTGGTGCTAGGGAAAATCGATTGAGGAGGCGTGTTGTGTGTAGGCCGCACTTGTTCCGTGATTGCTTATTTTGTCCTTCCCTTCTCTTTCCTCCCGCGAACTGATTCCCTGATCCAGCTCCGAGGGATCGCTCCCCTTTGGACGACGAATTGCTCTCTTGTTAGTTCATTCGGGTCTGAGTATTATCCCTGAAGGTGCCTCTGTACTGAAGGTGCGGCTCTAATTTGTCTAAGGATTATGTTGCTTTTCTCAAAGATCTGATTTGTGCTCTGATTCCTGTTTCAGGTTTGCCTTTTGATATTCTGTCTAGGAAAACTCATGTCATCGTGTTCGTTCTTTGAAGTGAGCTTTGTTGGGCGGTCGTATCATAGGGGTCTTGAACTCTTGACAGCTGGTGTGCTCGTTTTGGGCTCTTTTTTGGTATTCTTACTTCTGAGAGGAGTGTTGCTGGGAGTGGGGGGACCGACAGGCCAGCGGCCAGTCTACACATGTGTTGTAAGGGTGGTCATATATCTGAATATAACTTTATAACTAGCATATAATTCGATGGACCATATTCTTAGTTTCGTACTCTTGAGTTAGTGGATGAGAAGTGGTTTTGTCATATATTAGTCATGATTTTTCTGGTTTGTATAGATGAAGATTGAATATATATACTCATCTATTTCTTGAAGTTTCAGACTAACTCTTCGGTCCCTCTATTTTTTCCTTGTCTTCTCCCAGACCTTGAAACCTCTAAATAGCGTCATACTTAATGGCCATATATTCGTACTTAATATGTATCCATTAGAATTGACCTTTTGCAAACATGAGAAAATTCTCATCTTGCTGACTTTTCTGTCACTCAGTATGCATGTCTTTTGGTTTTGCACCCATCAAGGGGGACTATTCACTGATGGTTTTAGAAGTGCGTATGTATATATATTAGGAACAACCAATTGTGCAGATTATAGACCTTTTGAGTTCAAGAAAAACTTTTGATATGACTGTACCTGGTAAATATGTACATCTGATTTAGTGTTCTCTAGGATATATCACCAATCCAGGACTAAGAATAGCCACCTGCTTCTTGATAACACAACGTAAAACACCTTTACCTGGTAGTTGAGAACACAACGTAAAACACCTTTACTCACATGTGGAGTGCCACTAGATGATTATATTTCCCAAAATTAACCATCCCTTGATTTGCTTCTTGATACTTATCTGGTATGTGTTTATAAGACGTAACCTAAACAGGTTTTGAGCCTCCTTCTGCCATGGAAGTTGTCAGGTTGGTTCTAAACTTGAAACGTGAATGTGACCTCCATTTTGTTTTCTTTTGTTAGAGTTGATGCTCTGAAAGGACAAACAAGATCACAACGAACATATGGCTAGATTGGAGAAATTTCAGTTTCTGTCGAAAGGTACACATAGCATAGTGCAAAGAGTTATGTTAAACACCTGAATTAACTTGGAGCCGTCCTCATCCTGAGTGGGCAGCTACGGGTACATTGTGGTTAGTTCTATTGGGAAAGAAGTTTGTTGCTGGGAGCATATGCCAAATACCATTGATTTTGACCGTTAGCTTCCTAATGCATTCCCACTGTTTATCTCCGTACGAATTTCCAATGTTATGTCTGTAAACTGCTGCTGTCATTCCCATTATGTGATATAAGTTTTAGCATCAAGGCCATTGCGTTAGTCTTCGTCTTCCTGAGGTCGCTAATAGATAAACCCAAGATCTAATCGAACACCTCCACAATTAACATGTCTTGTTCAGATTACAGAGACGCTCAGTATATAACATAACATCACATTGTTTTAGTTGATTTAGAAAAATTGGCCTACTTATCTAGGGACCTCTGCTACTGCTGCAAGAACACGGCCTGCATGTCTGAATATGTGTGTGCAGCGCACTCTCTCCATCACTTAAGGAACTCCTTTTGCACCCAGATCAAAGATATAGAAACACATGTACAAAAGGTGATGCAAATGTTCTTCGTCCACCCAAGCAGGCCACTACAGACCTCTCATATCTGTTCATCCTTGCAGGTGGACCTGAATGTCTATGTGCCATGGAAATAGATCCTCGAGCAGATGTGCTCTGTTCTGAACCTCCCCATCGTCTCCGTCTACACTATCCGCCTCGCCAACGGCAGCTTCCAGGGGTACATCAATGTGGGAATACCGCCAGATGGCGTCAGTTCCTTGTTGTCAGCCGTCCAGACGCCCTTCCAAGGCGCGCTGATGCCGACCGAGTACGCTGCCGTGGACACCGCCGTCGACAGCGTCATCCAGTTCCCTACACACACAAGAACGTCAATGTCGATGACATGAACTATGGTCGATGCAGGCAGAGCAGATGTGTGCAGCCTCGGCGACATGCCATCAGGGCATAGCAGAGTACGCACAACGCCAGACCAACACACACTGGTTCAGGTATGAAGATCTACTGGGAAAATCATCAGGTATGAAGATCTTCTGGGAAAATCAAATACATCTGGATCAAGTCAGTTGGCTTGTTGTCGATCAACCACCAGCGAATCCGCGGTCCCACAAGCGACCTCACCATCATGCCAGTGTACATCGGAAGGAAGAGGCCGGTCTTCAGCCGTCACAAGCTGGCGAACTCGCTCACACGCCTCCTCGGCCACAAGCGCGACACTGAGCGCGCTCTGCTTGAGCAGGTGAAACATTGTTACTTTTTCAGCTCTACTCCATAAGAACAGCAACCACTAGGTATGGCTAAACCTCTTCTGCTCCATCTCATACACAGGGCCGTGTCTGAGTCGACACCTTTGGGTCTCCAGTCCAAGAAGAACAACCAGAAGAACAGATGAGCTCCAACGCCAGCCCCATGCAGCAAAAAGGGCCATGTTTTGAGTTTCACCTCCGTGACCAGCTGCAAGCAACCACTCATGGTTTACCCCACACATGAAAAGCAGCAACCTGAAGTGTACCGCACGGCCCCCGCAAAAAAAAAAGTGTACCGCACGGAGTGTAGCAGTTTGCAGCGCCGCCAGAAGCAAGCACGGATGGTTTACACAACACACGAAAGCCAGCATCCACCAGTGTAGTCGTACCAGGTTCGTAGGTAGAGCTCCTAGGAGAAACAGCATCCACCAGTGTAGTCGTACCAGGTTCGTAGGTAGAGCTCCTAGGAGAAACACGATGGTTTACCTTGCGCAAACGGCGCATGCTTACAAAGCAGCTACCTTGTATATGTATAGTATATAATATATCTAAATGCAGTTTATGTCCAGAAAGTTGATTGTTTCATGACCGCTTGTATATTCCGCAATTCTCAGCAACAAACGTTTGCTCCTCCAAAAAAATATTAATCCAGCTGGCAACGTTAGGCAAACCTTTAAAAAAGGAAACTCTTGTGCAAACATGATATAAAAAGATAGATGCCTTATGCGGTGACTATAAGCATTGCCACTTTCCCTCGCAAAACGAACTGCACAACCTGAAACCTTCCAAGGTTTCGGCATCGGCTCTTCACAACGCCATTGCTTGAACAAAAAATTAGAAAGCACAATTGCTCAAGCTAAAAGCACCCCAACAAGAGTTAATACGCGTAACAGCCTAATCCCGCGCGGCAAGACGCGCGTCAGATTCTAGTACAACATGATGAACCGAAGAAGTAGAGCACACATGATACACTTATTTAACGTGGAAAACCCAACAAATGGGGGAAAACCACGGTGGCACGAGGCCAAATCCACTATAATAATATCTGGGTACACAAGAAGTTACAGTGATCCACATGCTAAAATTAAATAAAAGTGTTTGTCTCGCCTTATTAGCCATCTCTCCATGATCATAAACTGCCAATGCCATGCTTCATTAGACAAGAGTTCTTGCACTGCTTCAAAAATAAGTGTTCGGCCTTGTCGATCGTGAAAAAACTGAATCCTCTGCTGACCTAAGAATGGCCATGTGATGCTATTAAGATCGGGCACTTGTTTCTCTTTAAGCACATTTATTCTATACTTCACTGGACGCACGGAGGGGCGGAGCCCAATGGGCTGACCCCGATGCACAGGAATACGGGTCTAGAAAAAAATTTAGGAGTACTTGCCATCAGAAAAGGGCCCGTGCATCAGGGTGGGCTGGACTTTGTACATCAGGGTGGGCCGCATCAAGTCCACTTACCACAGCCTTCCCGAACGGCCACGCCTCCCAAGCCCTCCTAGCAGATTCCTTTCGTACGCAGCCACCAGAGTCCAGAGTCCAGAGAGCCACATACACAACTCGGATCGATGGAAGGGGAAAAACGTAACCAAGCATCGCACACAGGGGCAGGGGCCAAACCACGCGCAAGGACAGGCCAATCGGTCTGCATCTCCTCCGATCTAATCACCAGCCATCGCCCAACTAATCCCCTCGCGTATTTCTTCATTCACTTGTGGTTAGTGGTCCGGCAGTCCGGCTTATTATTTGTCCCAGCGTCCAGTGCTCTATGATTGCATCAATGGACAATTCATAATTCTACAGGTTCGATTCCTCTGGTAAATTCTTAATTTTTGTATAATTTGTTGCGAAAATTGCTGCTAGTAGATGATATCTCATGAAAATTGTGGCTATGGTTTATGTATGGTGTACGTATATGATTTTCCTAGACGGAATCTCAACTATTTGTGATTAAACGTAGGCATATTCTAACAGGTTCACAAGATGGTCTAGAAAACATCAATTGGAAACAGAAGATTCAATAATGATCCAAGCAAAAAAATTGATACTCCCTCCATCTCGGTTTTAAGGGTATAATTTACAAATCTCTTAGCCCTAGGTGATCTATGATTGGTGATGAGATTTGGCTATTTGTCTTTATTTAAAGACCCATTAATTAATAAGAAAGCGCATGCATTGGTTGTTTGGTCTTGGAAATGCAAAAAACTGCTCATGTAAAGCTGCTAATTAAACACCTTAAATGCTAATATGCCTAAGAGGTGGAGGTATTTTGGGATTGCATGATTTGTGAATTGCGCCCTTAAAACCAGGATGGAGGGAGTAGAACATTACCATCCTAATTTGAGCAAAGCGGTAAGAAAGTCCCAATGACCAAGTAATTATGTTTTGCATGGCTGTGAAGAATTCAGATGTACTAAAAGAGGAAAAGGTAATGTGAAATATTATCTACTCCCTCATTTTTAAATATAAGATGTTTTAGTTTTGTGAAGTAAATATATTTATATATTTTTTAGTGTGTAGGTTCACTCGAATACACACATTAAAAGATGTCTAAATACATTTGCTTTACAAACCTAAAACATTTTATGTTTTGAAACGGAGGGAGTACTTTAGTATTATGATTTTGGTCATTCTACTATGTTCCACTTAAAAATAATTCTAGTTTTTTGTTGTAGGTAATTGAGCCTTGCCTTTGATGATCTTTTTTGAAATTTGGAAGTGAAAGACATATTTTCCAAGTAACTTTGTCCTTTATTTCATTAATATAATAGAACTTTTGAATCTTATATTCTAGTTTTTTGTATTTATATGGTGTCTTGTATTATGCCATATAATCTATGTTAGAGGCCATAAACCATGCTTGTATATAGTAGATTGTCGCTCGAATTTTTTATACCGTAGTAAGTGGTGCATCAGGGTAACTCGAGCTCCAGCTTCGCCCCTACGCACGGCATATTTCTCTTTTAATCGTCCAGATGTCACATTGTTTTTTATAATCCCCTGCCACATATCATGTATGGGCGAAGGTCCCGAAACCGCTTGCCCTCAGCGATCGCCGAAGGCTCTGGTACAAATACTCGTCCTTGATGCTTATCGTTATCCGCCCAAACTAGTAAAAAGACCGTTTGAACTAACTCGGCCAGCGGCCAGGTTTCGATGCATCCATGTGCTTAGGAGAAGCCATGCGTATGAACGTGCTGGTGAGTAATCCAAATACCAATCGATCATATCATGTGCATTTACTTTTCTTTTTTACTGTGGGTCCCACTGAGGGCTGCCATATACATATTATCAAGCCATGCAAAACTATTGGCTATCACGTGTCCCCTCAACGCATACCAACCTGAACCAAACGCCTCTATTTCTCTCTTGTGTGTGTCTGATTCTTTGTCCCCTTTCTTTTAAATGCAAAACCTTGTTGATGTATATTTAATAAACTTGTATAACTATGACAAAATATCATCAAACAAATGCATATCAACTATAGTCTCTAATGATATATTTTGTGTAATAATATCATTTATTAAGTTAATAAAATTTACGACCTAGAAATAAGGGAAAGACTTATAAACCGAAGCGGAGGTAGTAGTAAAGTTGTGGGGAGGGAAGGGAGATGGTAGAGACCCATCTCTGTAGGACCCATATACTCCCTCAGTTTAACAGGCGTATTTGAAGAAAAGATTTGATCAACAAAAATATAAATTATATGTCACAAATTTTATATATCACTGAATTTATATTCAAAAGAAGTTTTTAATGACATATTTTTGAACTCATATTTTGTTGACTAAATTAAGAATCAGAAATTAATGGTTAACGGTTTTTAAAACTACTTACGTACACGGATCTGTTAAACTATATGTACAGAGGAAGTAGGCAGGGGAAAATCACGGAAAGAACGAACACGCATAACTGTGTAAAGATTTGGCTTGGGGGAGTCCGGTAGCACGTGAGAATTTGAATAACCCATCCATCAAAAGTCAACCTAGCGTTAGTATTATGAACTTGCTTGCACGCATTGCACATAACTAGCGTACTCTAGTACACATGACTAACCCATTAATAGGATACAAACTTCTCTGATCTTCAGACCATGCACTACTCTCTCAAACTCAGACTTTGAGAAGGAGCGCAAACAGTACTAGCATAGAAAGATCAAGCGTTCTCGATGACGACGACCACTTCTCTCCCAGAGGCAGTCGAACCCGAGAAGAAGAGCAACCTCAAGTATGCCTTCACCTGCGCCATCGTCGCCTCCATGGCCACCATCATTGTCGGCTACGGTACACAAGATCACCTCGCTCCTCTGATTCGTTCATGTAATGTTACTCTGTCGTATACGATTTTGACGATTTTAATTCGTTATGGCTGCACTGCAGACATGGGTGTGATGAGCGGGGCATCGCTGTGTATCAAGAAAGACCTCGAGATCACGGACGTGCAAGTGGAGATTCTGGTGGGCATCCTGAGCATCTATTCGCTCATCGGCTCCTTCGCCGCCGGCAGGACGTCCGACTGGATGGGCCGCCGCTTCACGGTGCTCATCGTCGCGGCCTTCTTCTTCGCGGGCGCCCTCATCATGGGCTTGGCCGTCAACTACGCCATGCTCATGCTCGGGCGCTTCGTTGCGGGCATCGGCGTGGGCTACGCGATCGTCATCGCGCCCCTGTACACGGCAGAGATCTCCCCGGCGTCGGCCCGCGGCTTCCTCACGTCCTTCGTGGAGGTCTTCATCAACCTAGGTATCCTCCTTGGCTACGTCTCCAACTATGCCTTTGCGCGCATGCCGGTCCACCTCGGCTGGCGCTTCATGCTCGGCATCGGCGTGGCGCCGTCCGTCCTGCTCGCCCTCCTGGTGTCCCGCATGCCAGAGTCACCCCGGTGGCTCGTCATGAATGGCCGCCTCGAGGACGCCAGGGTCGTGCTAGAGAAGATCGCCGACACGCCAGAGGAGGCCGCGGAGCGCCTCGCTGACATCAAGGCCGCCGCTGGCATCCCAGTCGACTTTGACACTGACGAGAGAGGCGGCGACGAGAAGCAGGTGTGGAGGGAGCTCATCGTTTCTCCTACCCCTACCGTGCGGCGAATACTGCTCACGGCGCTCGGAGCCTTCTTCTTCCAGCAGGCGACGGGTTCCGACTCCGTCGTGCTCTACAGCCCGCGCGTGTTCGGGAGCGCCGGCATCGCCGGCGACGACCAACTCCTGGCCGTTACCTGCGCCATGGGCGTCACCAAGACGCTCGCTGTCTTGGTTGCTATGTTCCTCCTCGACCGCGTCGGACGGCGGCCGCTGCTGCTATGCAGCACCGGCGGCGTGATCGTCTCCCTCGTTGGCCTCGCCACGGGCCTCACCATCGTGGGACAGAACCCGGATGCCAGGATTCCGTGGGCGGTCGGCCTCTGCGTCGCGTCCGTCCTAGCCTACGTGTCCTTCTTCTCCATCGGCCTTGGGCCAGTGACGGGCGTGTACGCCTCGGAGATCTTCCCGCTGCGGGTGCGCGCGCTGGGCTTCTCGCTCGGGGTGGTCTGCAACCGCGTGGTCGGCGGCATGATGTCCATGACCTTCCTCTCGCTGTCCAGCGCCATCACAATTGGCGGCACCTTCTTCCTCTACGCCGGCATCGCCGTGATTGCGTGGGTGTTCTTCTTCACCTGTCTCCCGGAGACGCGCGGTCGTACGCTCGAGGAGATGGGCAGTCTGTTCAGCATGACCGACACGGGCACCAAGGCAGAAGATGCTTCTTCTCCTGCTAAACACACCGCTGACTGCACGGCCAGACTCTTGGGCTCATCGCCTGGGGTCTGATGGGTCTGATGAGTTGATTACATGGATATTTGGCAACACGGATTTCTTCCGGACCTTATGGCGCCCGAACCTTATCAGGCGCCGTCCATGTTGTTTCTTGCATCAAGATTGGTGAAAATATTTTTACAAAAAAGACCTCGAACGTTTTGAGATTATTTTTAGGTGGTCCTTCTAGGGTTCCTGTCAACACCTCTGCAGCATAAAGTTCTTAACGATTTCTTATGTGGATCCACTGTAGTTTATATAAAGATCTGTACATTTTAACCAACAGAGAAAGTTCTTCAAGTTTATTAGTGTGGATCCATTCCTGTAGATATAAAGTTCATAACATTTGCACATGATTCTCTGCAGATATCGTCTGAATCAGAGAGTTCTGCATAACAACTTAAAAATAACCACTCATTCGTATATAGAGATCCACAAAAGTGCATCAAAAATCCATTCAAAACAGAAAAGGTTCTTCAAAATCGTTCAAACAAAACCCTAGATACATATGAACATATCTGAGAGGATTTGGGCAGATTCATACACAAGATCCGGTTCAAAAAACACAGAAAACAAAAAAAATGCCACAGATCTGAGCAGATCTGGGCAGATCACGCCCAGATACGGGATGGAGGCGAGGCGTCGTCGGGGTTCCGCGGTGGAGACGCGATGCGGCGCCCAGATCCGTCCGGCGGTGCCCAGATCCGTTCGGCGGCGGCGCCCAGATCCTTCCGGCGGCGCCCAGATCCGTCCGGCGGCGGCGCCCAGAACCTTCCAGCGGCGGCGCCCAGATCCGTCCGGCGGCGAGGCGTCCGGCGGCGAGGCGTCCGGCGGCGAGGCGTCCGGCGGCGGCGTCGCGGTGCCGGTCGAGCGGCGAGGCGGCGGGGGCGTCGGTGTGGAGAGGTGAGGCGGCGGCGGCGGCGGGGTGGAGCAGCCTGGCGGTGGTGGCGGCGCGGTGGAGCAGCGTCTGGGGGGGGGGGGAATGAATCGGGCTAGGGTTTCACTCACCGCAGGGATCTTTTATACCCGTCCTATCTGGATCGCGGGTTGATTACCGAAAAGCATGGGGGGTTTTCTATAAAAACGCCACACACGAATCTCCAACAGCAATCTACGGCGCGTGATAGGGTCGGGGCGCCCTAAGGTCCGGAAATCCTACTTTTCGGATATTTGGGTTTGTTTGATGTGTACACCTCAGTCAATACTTTGTTTTTGTTCAAAAAAAGTAGTAATCGTCATATTTTACTTTGCAGACTTTGCTTCTCAGTTCTCATATTTTGGAACAATTCACAACCTTTGCAAAAAAAAATTGTGAAAACTCCGCCAATCTATAACAATCATCAACAACAATACAAACAGCCCAAAAGATAATAAAAATATAAATAAATTTTTGGACCACCTAGCGACGACTACAGACATTAGCGCGAGCGGAACGCACACCTCCATCCTCGCCCCTCCATTACCGGAGCTCGACAAAGCTTGTCGTAGTATAGCTTGTTGTAGTAGATAGATGAAAAGTTTTCATACTAAGACCCCAAAGGACCAACGCACCGGAGCATCAACCATCACCAATGATAACAACCATAGATTGGAATAGACTGACCTTAAACCACTCTAGTGAACCCAAAAATAGATCGGATCTCAGAAAATTCATTAGGCACACAACTCCACGCGCCATCCGCTGGCGCTAGAGGAACCACTTGAGCAGGATAGAGCGTGGAGGGCCATATTCTGACTTTAAGATATAACCGCTGTTTCACCATCTTCAAGAAGACACTGAAAAAGCCTAAACAAAGAACAAAAACCCTCCCAGCAGCGAGGGATCGTGCGAGGCGTGGCTGACCACCGGTGATGAAGGAATGACAAATAGGTCCTCGATATTCGCCTACCTGGTTTTCGGCCCAGGGGAGATTACTGTCGAAGGAATTACAAGGCCCATAAGGGCAGCGGCTGGATGCGGCCCAGGAACTATACTTGGCGTGCAAGCAAGGATTCGAGGAGTCCAAATTGGATTAGTCTTCGGCTAGGGCTTATTTGAAACCGATCCGATCTGTATTTTTCTTGAGGGACAATCCTGAGACCCAGCCTTCGCATATAAAAGGTTGGGAGGGAGGTCCCAAAACCCTAGACACTTTTTCACCACCTCATGCCGGAGTGCTCGATACTTAGAGCTCTGTGCCTCGGCTAGATCCAATCTACGCCACCATTGTAACACCACCATTATAGCCACCTCATCAATAAAAGTCAGACAAGCAGGAAGTAGGTCATTACCCAACCAAGGGGGCCGAACCTGGGTAAAACCTCGTGTTTCCCTGTTTTTGTCGGATCGCCGTCGAGTTCGCCGGATCCCACAATGCGCTCCCTTGATCGAAAGCCCTCGAACATGGGCATTGCCGAGTTAGAACCTCGTCAATTGGCGCCGACCGTGGGGACGACGGGATCTGGATCTACGGATTCGCCGGCTCCTTCACCAATCATCGACAACCTCGCCGCATCGACAGGGCTCTGCGGCCCGGCATCAGCTATGGCCGTCGATTCTGCATCGCCGCTCGACATCGACTCCACCATCGACGCCGCCGCCGTCATCGCTCTGCCGGCCGTCGTCGACACCAACGACAAGATCGACATCGATTCCGCCATCAACGCCGCTGCCGTCATCGCTGTGCCGGCCGTCGTCGATACCAACGACAAGATCGACATCGGTTCCGCCATCGACACCAATGCCGTCATCGCTGTGCCGACCGTCGTCGACACCAATGACAAGATCGACATCGACTTCGCCATCGACACCGCCGTCGGCATCGCTGTGCCAAACGTCGTCAGCACCACCACACCGGAGCCGGAGGTCGACATTGCTGGATCGACCATTATCGGTATTGCTTCGCCAAGCGATCCCGGTCTTATTTCGGCCGCAATCATCGTCGGCCCAACCTCAGGCACGACGGAAGCAGTTTTGGCGATCACCGGAGGCTTCGACATGGCCTTCGGACTGTTCAACTTCCACGTGGACAACGACAGAGTCGCCGAGCTGATCTCCGTCGGTGATTCGACGCTGCCCGTGATGGCCCCAAGCACATCACCAGTTACCGAGGGCAATCCCTCGGCGACCGCACCGCTGGCGCCGCTGGAGGAGGAACCAAGGCCGAAAGATTCGACCCCATCAGTAGGGTCGAACGACTTTGAAGATCCACCTCCATCCCCAACCACCGCCTACTGCACCGATTGCAACGCGTACCACTTTGTGGGCGCCGGAGATTTCTCGTCTCACGAGATCGCCGGCTGTGAAGACCCTCGGGGAGGCACTGCAGCTGTCTACTCGACGATATCCGAGTGCGAGCGAGCTCTCAACGCCCTCACGCTCCGTACCACGCCCTACGACCCTGATTACGTCGAAGGGCTGTACTCAGATTACACATGCTCAGACGATGATGACGTCTACCCTGAGGCCAAGGGCAAAATAGGCAACTCAGATAGCTCGTATTCGAGCGACTCTGTAACATCAAGCAATGAATACATGGTCGATTACGACTCAGATCTCATGATTGAGGTCAAATCTTACCTCAGGGATGACGACACCTATCCTCCAGCACTGGGAGAAATCAGCGATGACTCGACCCCACCGTTCAGAGGACACTGCATGATGGCGTCACATGGAGATGGACACGAGAATAGAGCCAATGACGGTCAAAACCGGTCAAACACCGGCCGGCAGTTCATAACACAAGAACAGATCCGGTACGCCAGGAGAGTGTACGCGGGTGAAGCAGACATGGGCCCTAACCCGAGCCCCCAGGAGCTAGCAGCGCTCCGGTTCGTCGTCCAGGAGCAGAAGGACCAGATCAGCGCCGACAGGCGCATCCTGGAGCGATGCAGAGACGAGGCCGACGCGTCCAGCAGAAGACGGGCCGCGCTATCGTCCCACTATTCGTCGAGTGTCCAACATAGGACATGGTCGCATATCCCGCCGGGGGCCGACATGCACAATGTCGCCCAAAACTTGGAAGCGGAGTTTAATGAAGCAGATCTGCTACCCAAGACCAAGGAAGCTGCGATCATGACAACAGCAGCATGCATCGCTGCAAACGCAGCCAACGGCGACGAGCATATGAGGCACTTGCGAAATCTGGCGCTCGAAGGAGTTAGGGTGCTTCAAGGCACAACTAACCAAGAGCGCGAAACGACGCTGAGAAGGGCCATCCCGCCAGTCGAACAGTCCAGACACCCAGTAGCAGCGCCATCAGTCGCGCCTAGGACTGAAGTGGTGGAACCTATCAACGGAGAGCTTCGACATGGCTTGCCCCAGAATAGGGTCGATATTAGGCGTGCACGACACGAGGCCCGTCATTTTGAGGAAGAACGCGATCTGGAGGCGTTCGCCGGCAATCACGATGGATTGTGCGGAGCGGAGTGCTTTAGTCTCCTGCTCTGTTCCACACCATTGCCAAAGGGGATCAAGCTCAGCGACGGTGTAGTCAAGTTCAATGGGCAGCAGGACCCTCGAATTTGGCTTGATGATTTCATGACCGCCGTCACCATCGGCGGTGGATCCAGAGATAATGCTCTCCAGTTGTTATCATTGCACCTGAAGGACAACGCTAGGGCGTGGCTGAACAACCTTGCTCCGGACAACATCCGCTCTTGGGAAGAGTTTCGGCAAGCCTTTATCGCCAACTTTCGAGGTACCTCACGATGGCCCACGTCATTTGAAGAGTTACACTTGTGCATGCAAAGGACCGGAGAAAACCTGAGGTCATACATCTCACGATGGATCAGTCTCCGCAACACGGCAGAAAATATCTCGCCCGAAAGGGCCATCGATGCCTTTCGGGATGGTCTCATTCGACGGGACTTTAAAGAGGAGCTAGGGCGCTGCAAGCCGAAGACCGTCGACCATCTGATGAGCTTGGCGAACGAGTGGGCCGATGGAGAAGACTCCATTGCGGCACCTAGAAGCCGCCACCGATCAGCGGAGCGTGATGTCGATACGAAAGACCAGTTTCACAACAGCTTCTAAAAGAAAGGTCGTCGGAACCGCTACGATGACACAGACGCCACAGACATGGTACCAGCAGGATACGTGCATGAGGACCATGACAATAATCGCGATGGGGCGCGACAAGGAAACAACTACTATGGCAGTAGTAGCAGGAGCGCTGGCCACGATTTGAAGCCAAGAACGGAGTGGCACCGAAGACGCGATCAGCCACAGCTGTCAGTGTAAGAGATGCTCGATGGGGGGTGCACAAGACACACATACCTTGATAAAGATGGAATCTAAAGACCCGCTCATCTCCTCATCGAGTGCAGGGAATTCCTTCGCCTTAGCCGAGCACTTCAAGAGAGAATGCAAACCGAGCAACCGGTGGCCGGTGCGATAGCTTACAACGCTCCACCACCACCGCCTAATCCACCAGCGAGCGTGGTACAGCAGGGCCACCAAGCCGCTACAATCCAGCATGTCGAGCCACGGCAACCAGCTGTCGAAGAGGAGGCGTTCCCGCCACCATGAGGATTCATGCCCATGATTCAGAGAGGGCGCCCGATGAACAAAGTCCAGCGGAAGCGTGCAAGGGAGGTCTTCCACGCTTAACACGCACCACCTGCCATGCCCGAATACCTGAACTGGTCAGAACATCCAATTGGTTTTGACCGGTCAGATCACCCACCGAAGATCCTGCGCCCTGGACACCACGCCTTGGTCCTCGAGGCGCAAATAGGGGGTTTTACCTCGAAGAAAGTGTTCATGGATGGAGGAAGCAGTCTGAACCTGATTTATGCAGACACATTGCGAAAGATCAAGATCCCGATGAACAATCTCTTGCCGACAGAGACGTCTTTCCACGGAATAGTCCCAGGGAAGCCGACGTACCCATTGGGGGCAATACACCTGGACGTCATCTTCGGTACCCCATCAAACTTCAGGAAGGAGAAGATTGAGTTCGAGGTCGTCGATTGGCCTTCGTAGTATCACGCTATTCTCGGACGACCAGCGTTCGCCCGATTCATGGCGGTTCCACACTACGCTTACCTCAAGCTGCGGATGCCCGCTAATCGAGGACCACTAACGATCAGCGGTAGCTTTGCCCGCTCTGAAAACTGCGACAAGGAATTCAACAGCATGTCCCAGACATTTGGAGTGCACGAAGAGCTCCATCATATTAGGGAGGCCACCAACATGGACATCGATCCACCGGCGCAGTAGAACGCCCCAGAGCTCTCATTCGATGCTAGCAAAGACACTCGAGAGCACCAGATCCACCCGACAGACCCAACCAAGACAGCGCGGGTCTCAAATTCTCTCTCTCCCGCATAGGAAAGCGCGCTCATCGGGTTCCTCCGTGAGCACTGGAGGATGTTCGCCTGGTGTCCAGCAGATATGCCAGGCATCCCCAGGGAACTCGCCGAGCACGAGCTTAAAATCTTTCCGAACGCGAAGCCGGTCAAGCAATCCATGCACCGATATAATCCGGAAAAGGCCAAGTCAATGGGCGAAGAAATCAATCGCCTCCTCGAGGCCAAGTTCATCAGAGAGATCAAGGAAGCCACATGGCTTTCACCACCGGTCATGGTGGAAAAGAAGGACACCAAGATCTATAGGATGTGCATCGACTTCACGGCACTGAACAAACATTGCCCAAAAGATTACTTCTCTCTGCCCTGAATCGACCAGATCATCGATTCTACTGCGGGGTGCGAGCGCCTTTCGTTCCTCGACGTGTACTCCGGGTACAGCCAGATAAGGCTGAAGGTGGAAGATGAAGATAAGACGGCGTTCATCACCCCGCACGGGGTGTACTGCTACATGACGATGCCCTTCGGGCTCAAGAACACGGGAGCCACCTATCAATGGTGCATGCAGGCGTGCTTGAAGGAACAGATCGGTCGCAACATCGAAGTCTACGTTGACGATATCGTCATCAAAACTACGAAAGCAGACAACCTGCTCGACGACCTGTGAGAAACTTTCGTTAACCTCGACCGCTACAGTATCAAGCTCAACCCGAAGAAGTGCTCCTTCGGGGTGCCTACAGGCCAGCTGCTGGGCTACCTCATCTCTGAAAGAGGAATCGAAGGTAACCCAGAGAAGATCCAGGCCATTATCAACATGCAACCTCCAAAGATGCTTCGACATGTCCAGCAGTTGGCAGGTCGACTAGCAGCACTTAGCCGCTTCATAAGCAAGCTCGGCGAAAAAGCTCTTCCATTCTATCGGCTGCTTCGGAAGACGGACAACTTCACGTGGACAGAAGAGGTGCAAGCCGTGTTCGATGATCTCAAGCGTTGCCTCTCAACATCCCCAGTACTCGTCACCCCCCGAGAGAAGGAGCCGATGTTGCTATACATAGCGGCCACAAATCAAGTCGTCAGCTCGGTCCTCGTAGTCGAGCGTGCAGAGGAGGGCAAAGAGCACGGGGTGCAGAGGCAAGTGTACTACCTAAGCGAGGTCCTATCTCCAACCAAGCAAAGATATCCCCATTACCAGAAGGTAGCATACGCCATCTATATGACGGGGAAGAAACTGCCGCATTACTTCGAGTGCCATTCCATTATAGTGGTGGCCTCGAATCCAGTGTCCAGCATTCTCAACAACCCAGACGCCACAGGACGCGTGTCACTATGGGGAATCACCTTGGGACCCTGGGAGATCACGTACCAGCGCCAGTCGGCGATCAATTCACAAGTCCTGCCATATTTCATAGCCGAATGGACGGAAGCACAAATGCCCAAACTCCCGGACATGTCGAACTGTTGGACCATATACGTCGACGGGTCTAAGCGGGTTTCGGGAGCAGGAGCAGGAGTAGTCCTTGTGTCGCCACAGGGGGACAAGATGCGCTACGTCGTACGCATGCGCTTCTCGAACCCCTCGAACAACGAAGTAGAATACGAAGCCGTCCTGCATGGCATGCGCATGGCGAAAGCGTGCGGGCCACCCGCATCAAGATCCACGGAGACTCGAACCTCATCGCCCAGCAAGTCATGAAGGAGTGCGATGCGACCTGCACAAACATGATCGCATATCGCGCCATGTATGACAAGCTCGAAGGAAACTTTGAAGGGTGTGAGGTGACACACATCAGCAGAGAAAGTAATGAAGAAGCAGACAACCTGGCCAACGTGGGCTCCAGGTGCCTGCCTATACCGCCAGGAGTTTTCTTCAAGGAGATATTTGAGCGCTCTGTCAAGATCAAGCCAGCCATCGACCCAGAGTTAGCAACACGCTCGGGGGCTAAGCAAACAAACTCAACCCCAGCAGTGGGAACAGACGACCTCTCTGAAGGCGCAGCTACAGTCATGCTCGTTAAAGTAGTCTGGACAAAGCCGTACCTGGCCTACCTGGTGCGAGGCGAACTCCTAGAAGATCTCATCCATCGTCGACAGGTCATGCGACGCTCCAAGGCCTTCACGGTAATCAACGGAGAACTCTACAAACATAGCACTACAGGTGTTCTCCAGCGGTGCATAGCGCAAGAGGACGGAATCGCTCTCCTTCGAGAGATCCACGAAGGGACCGGCAGGCATCACGTCAGCAGTTGAACTCTCGTCGCTAAGGCCTTTCGATCGGGGTTTTACTGGCTCTCGGCCCTCTACGACGCCAGGAACATCGTCCAGCAGTGCAAAGCATGCCAGCTATTTGCCACTAAGCCGCACGCACCCGCATTAGAACTACACACCATACCCGTTGCATGGCCCTTCGCGCAGTGGGGCCTCGATCAGGTCGGGCCCCTGCCCAAGTCATCTCGAGACAACCACATGTACCTGCTGGTCGCCGTGGACAAATTCTCCAAGTGGATCGAAGCTGTCCCTGTCACCAACCAAGAGGCGACCACGGCAGTCAAGTTCTTTGAATCAATCGTCTACCGGTATGGCGTACCGAACAACATCATCATCGACAACGGCACCAACTTCACATCGGGCGAGTTTCAAGAGTTCACCAAAAAGCTTGGCATCAAGATCAAGTACGCCTCGGTAGCGCATCCCAAGTCCAACGGCATTTCGAGCGGCTTTTTCCCATGCTTTCGAGCCTTCAGAGTTTTTCGAGTGAGTTTCTCAGCATGACCACTCGAAAAGTTTCTACTGCTTTAACCGGTATCGTTTTGGCATTCGAGGGGTGAGTTCTCGCTCTCGAATTATTCGTCGTAGGCCAGCAGAGCCTCCAGGCATCTTTGGTCGAAGGTATCGATTCTCCTAAGCTCCCGCATTCGGGCAGGATGTGTCGCTTTGACTTTCGAGCAGAGGTTTGCGATCCCTCAAATTACACTCTGGCTAGCAACGCCCTCTCATCATCCAAGTCATGGCTGTTGATTCTCAGGTACGGCCAGCAGAGCCGCAAGTTTGCCCGAATAATAACTTCGTCAGTTTATACGATCATAGTCAACACAGCATCTAACCATGGGCTTCAGTCACCAGGTTAGTCTTGGTTCAGGGCCAGCAGTGCCTCAGCTACGATTCGGGGGTGGCTTTAGCGCCCTGAATCCAATTTCATGCTCACGCATGGACTCAAAATTCCCGAATTCTGGTGGCAATATACCAATTCAGATGTCGTATGTCAAATACGAAGGTAAGTCCACGGTTTGCAACACCAGATGGCCCGGTATTCGTATCAAGCGCGCTCTGCCAAGTAATTTTCCATACCTTGGGTATGAAGTTTGCACCGATGGACGCATCGGGAGCCCCACACTGAACTGGGCTTCGACCCAGTAAGTCCAACGCGGCTCGGGTTGAGGTAGCACCAGCCCACGCGGGTTCGAGTCGGGGGACTCGAATCTGAGTAAGCTAACCGAATGTTTTTGCGGCTATGCAATTAACTGAGACCTGGCGTGAGTCTCAGACCGGTTATGTGTATCCCCCTGCAAACCAAGCTAAACATTTTCGAGGCTTAGAATGAGTACTACTCGAATCAGCCGCATCTGCTAGATGCATCATGTGTATGTTTGCTATGCTTTTGTGCTTTTTCGGGAAGGGCGAATATGGTCTCGTGCATTTAAAAGGAGACTCGAGTTAGAGTCCCTGCCATAGTCTTCGACTATCCCAGGCACTCGGGGGCTACTGACAAAGGAATGACAAATAGGCCCTCGATATTCGCCTACCTGGTTTTCGGCCCAGGGGAGATTACTGTCGAAGGAATTGCAAGGCCCATAAGGGCAGCTGCTGGATGCGGCCCAGGAACTATACTTGGCGTGCAAGCAAGGATTCGAGGAGTCCAAATTGGATTAATCTTCGGCTAGGGCTTATTCAAAACCGATCCGATCTGTATTTTTCTTGAGGGACAATCCTGAGACCCAGCCTTCGCATATAAAAGGTTGGGAGGGAGGTCCCGAAACCCTAGACACTTTTTCACCACCTCACGCCGAAGTGCTCGATACTTAGAGCTCTCTGCCTCGGCTAGATCCAATCTACGCCACCATTGTAACACCACCATTGCAGCCACCTCATCAATAAAAGTCAGACAAGCAGGACGTAGGTCATTACCCAACCAAGGGGGCCGAACCTGGGTAAAACCTCGTGTTTCCCTGTTTTCGTCTGATCGCCGTCGAGTTCGCCGGATCCCACAATGTGCTCCCTAGATCGAAAGCCCTAGAACATGGGCATTGCCGAGTTAGAACCTCGTCAACCGGCTTCACCGGCGAGAGTAACACAACCCTAGATGGGGTTCAGACACATGACAATCGTCTTTCTTCTAGACTAGTGCATACCTGTTTGATCAGAAATTACATTAACTGAACACCTTTGCATTTACTGCACATACTCCACCGAAACATGGAGTATACTCTCCTCTTGCTTTCTTTTACAGCTGCTAACAAATATACAAATAGTTTACATTGAAGGGATACAATCCAAGAGCCTACACCCGCCTCTGCACAATAAGAGTGCACACAGCCACAAAGAAATACTAGTAGAGAGAGGAAGGGAGAAGAAAACTCACAAGGCTAATTAGAAGTCCACAAATAACAATTGATACAACCTAGGGTGAATGGAACACTCCGCAGACTATGACGCCACCCATGCTCCAACCGCGGGAAAATCTCCATGAACAAGGTGCGGTGTTTCGGTTTCTGAAGAATAAACCGTGACCGTATAAAGTGAGCACAGTGGATAATAACCTGTATAGGAGAAGGATTTTTTAGCATTAAAAACTTTGTCATTTCTACATAGTCATAGCTACCATAATAAGGCAACCTCCCCCACCTGTATGAAGATCCTATCCTTGAGATCTATTACGAGTGCAACCAATTATCAAAAATATTAGCAGCAAAATACAGGTTTGAAACCACTTGGATGACTATCCATATAGAGCGCGCAAACTTGTATTGGAAGAATAAGTGCTTTATATTCTCGTCTTGATGATAGAAACAATACTTCGTGCTTCATTGCCAGTTGCGCTTTGGTTAGGATTACACCTCAACAAAGATACCACGTGAAATTGTAATTTTAAGTGGCACTTCTATCTTCCAAGTTTGTTTATTATCGAGGACTGGTGCATTAGAATAAAATAATGCTTTGTGCATGTATTCCACTAAAAATTTACCATTCTCATGTAGATTCCATCAGAATTCATCATGACCTTGCGATAGTTGGACAAAAGCCATGTGGCAAGTCATGCACCATTGAGATCTTGTCTAAATAAAGTCTTGTGGGGAAGTTCCCAACTCCTTTGCGATTGTATCGCTTTTATTGCGTGCAGTGTTGTACAAAGCTAGCTAGATATTGTTCCTTAAGAGAGGCATTTCCAAGCCATGAGCCCTCCTAGAAACGAATCTATGAACCGTCCTTAATGATGAAAGATCATAGGGGAAAAAGTGTTTCTTCGTATCCATGACCTGCCGAGAAGTGTTAATCCCCTAGTTTTGAGTAAATTTGGGACACATCTTTTGATCCCACGTATATTCTGTAGGAGTTAATGCCATAGAGGCAATAATATTATGATTATTTAATTATTTATAACTTTATGTATATTATTAAAGTGTAATTATTTATGCTACAACTGTTGTGATTGTTGAATACGAATTCAAAAGAATGCTCACATGCACGTGTAGAGAGATAAAGAACAAGTTGTTTCTAGTCCTGCCTTTAGAACTAGCTCATGAGTTGATTGATGATCATGCTTTTCTGATCATGGGTATTGTTATTGTACAAAGAATATCGTCATCAATGAGAGTACATTGTTGTGGAACAAGGGTACTGAAACGATCCAATTTTGTGATATACTATAAGATTGTTTTGTGACACGCTATTAGTATCATCCTCCGGTTGTTATCTTATGTAGCTTAGACCATGAGAGTGTCAAGTAATGGAGTTTGTACTTTGGTTATCATCAAATGTCATCCATAAAAGGAGATTATTATGTGATATCCAAGTGCATCAAAAAGTATGTTTGGATGCATCAGTGTATTGTGATATCACCTAATCATCTCTGCGCAGACGCATCATTAATCACGAGGACATCGTAATATATGAAACAATAAAAGGAGAATGAAACTTATAATTACGCTGTGGTGCTACAGCAAGTCATGGTACAACCAAATGTCAATTAATCAATCCATTATTAGTCGATCTGTAACAATCAAAGCATCAACGGTTGAGATTGTTCCCTCTCTTTATATCCCATCTAAACATCAACTTTTATCTATCTTTGGTGTATAATGAATAAATACGAGAAAAAATACATCATAATGGAATCGAACAGCAGCAACATCTACAAACGTCAATGAATAGTATGAATATGGCGCCGAGGGCTGGCTGCCTCATGGAGCCAGCCGCATTCCGAGGCGGCTCTGTATCAGTGAGAACTTCGTCTTCCAATGGCCTCTTCTATCGGCCCAGCAAATGGCTGGCTTATGGCAGAATCAATGGGATCCAACCTTAAGTCCGAAGGAAATGGGTCGAAATATCTGAGGTGCACTCACGGAGCCATGGCCTTCGGCCGGCCGTAGGTTAGCACCATTATGAAATCTTCGGCGGGGGATCCTACGGTGGCCTTTGTTGCCTGCGTAGATTTTCCCTTCAGCCACAGCTCTACTAAATTGCGCAGCGGTTGTGTAGGGTCCACTGGCTGCCCGCAGCAATTTATTTCCACCTGTAAACATAAAGATTAGATAGTACTATTCAGACAAGTGCACATGCTCAGTTGAGCTTACAATACAGAGGCATGCACAGAGCTCAAACAACTGGCCTGACATTTCCTTCTGCAAAATGTTCTTGAGAGGTAACAGTTCAGGTGTTACATGTTTTTCTCATAAAAAAATTAAGAACCACATGTTGGGAGGAACTAAACGTTCTATGGCACATAAACAGTTTTTTTTTTGGAAAATGATTATAAAAACAGTAGCAGAATTTTAAAAAATCCGATTTGGTATAAACAGTAGTGTACATCATATATGGCAGATGATTGCTCTTACCTCCGACTCACTCGGGAGACTGAGTTTCTGCACAAGGTACTTTTGGATAGACGAAGCAGGTATATTTGCATCTCTGATGTAAAACAGTTAATGCATTAGCCACATGGAACCTTCACAGGATACAGTTGAAAAATAACATAGATATACATGCCTATGCTGCTGTTTTAAAGGTTAACGTCAGATTTCTATGCAAGGCAATCAGCATGTTAAGGAATGACAGGAAAAGAATGCTGAACCATAAAAACACAGTAGCAACACTGAAAGTATTGTCGCAGTGCAAGGTGTCCTGATCTTTTTTTCCTTTGTAATGAACATTCTTAAATTTTGTTTCTGACCTTTGCCATTATGTTTCATTTATCTAACTGATAATCCAGCATATGAATTAAACAAGATTTTGTGTCAACGTCAGATCTGAAGTTGTTTTTTTACCATATTCATAACATATCTCAAGAAAAAACATTGTAAAATTTGAGCTTACTTTATTCGCAAATACTGTGAAGGTATCTGTGGTAATGATGGGTCTCCTTTCCTGACAATAATGAGTGGCACAAGAAGATCAGATACGAACCTCTGGGAGCTGTTATTTCCTCTGAATTTAAAACCAAGTGATAATATGACAACATAACGAATTGACAATGCTTACTGTTCGAACGAGGCAACCAACGAGAACCATATGGATCTGAATTTCTTTTCGTTCTGCGTAGGTGCGCCATCAGGTTTTACATCTGCTGGAGCCCGAGGTCCTCTCTTTCTCCGCCCAGTTCCTTGAAGTTTCTTGTTTAGTCTCACCGGTGTAACTGGAGCATCTTTTTTTTCATCCTCCATTTTGGGTTTCTTCAGATGCTCTTTTGACTTTGTTTTGTTGCCATATGTAGTACTGGGAGAACCATTAAGCTGCTCTCTTTTAACAGCTGAATTCTGTAAACTCGACCTAATGGACTTTGTCCTGTTTGCAGCTTCTACCAAACAATTCAAAGGTCTCCAGAGCTCAGCATTATCAGCCATATCCTTACTCTCATCTTCAGTATCTTTATTGGAGGAATGGTTTGATGCCTCCTCATTTGACAAAATCTGGAGAAGAAAAGGATCAAGTTACTACATACATGTCCATTATTCTAGCTTTAAGATGCTATGGTGTGTTTGTTTACCTGTCTTTTTGTTTTTGGCACTTTGCCCAAATTAGCAGGCACGCTTGAGCTATGAGTATTCTTGTCACTTGAATCATTTTCCTTTTTCACAGGATTGTCAGTAGTAGGACCAAGGCCACGCAAGGCAGCAGCAGCAGCTTTCCTGGTAACTACCCTTGTCCGCCGCCCAGTCGATCCTGCCGGTGTTAATTTAGGTGTAGGCACCACTAATGAAGAGATAGATCTCTCTTTTATTTTATTATTGGGAGGTGAAATAGGAGATGCAACATCATCAGCCTTGATCTTCTTTCGTTTGAATGGGAAGATTTTGGATCTTACATCTTGTAGACTATGATCAGCTCTGAATATAGATAATGCAAATACGAGTATAAGGACATATTAGAAAACAAATACTATCACGTAGTATGTTTTTTTAGAAATTCCGATTCCAACATAGACACACACAACCACAGTCACACAATACAGTGAATACTGAATTCGGAGAGCATCAAGATTGACATACTATTAGGGTCTTTGAAAAACTAGCTCGTGCATTTTGGATGCCACATATTTTACGGTAACTATGACAGCGCAGTTTCACAGCCTATCACTGAGCTTGACATCAAAAGATGGTTTTTGCAGGCCCATCAATGAACTTGACATTAACCAAAATTTTCACAGGCTACCAATAGTCCAATATAGTCAATTGAAAGGGAGAAATTTGGCATCAAGGCAATGAAAAAGGCACTGCTGGACACGGGAATGAAAGCAAGCACAATGGTAGCTAATAAAGTGAAAATCTACACTCAACACAATGTGGAAACAGTGAGGCAGAGATAAGTATACCTAAGCTTCTCAACTGGAGTGCAGCCGAGATCAATCTCACATTTTGGGCAGGATTCTACCTCCTCGTCATTAAACTTCTTGTATATACACTTCCTACAGACTGCACCAAAAAGCAGAATTAGAGCTCTGAAATAATGAACACTGACATACATTACTCTTTTTAATAGTATAAAATAAACGAAGGCGAGTCAGGAAAGAACATGTATCTACTTATATCACTGTGGTGTTCACTGAGCTCGGTAGTTTGTTACAGGGTCAGAGTCAGACACCTACCTGACTACCTGCAGAACATTCTATGGAATAAATAATACAAAATGAGTAGGTACAGTGCTGCCCCAGGGAAGAACAAACGACAGGAAATGCTGCAGAGGAACTCCCAAGATACCAGAGGATACTCAGATAGTATCTGGGTATCACGGTAACAACAACTCTCATGCTGAGTAGCCAGTACAGTCAGCTGACGCCTAGTTGATGCTGAAGAGTTCAGACTGAAGGTGCAAGCAGGCAGCAGTGTCCTTCCAAATCGTGAGCCGAAAGATCACATGTCACATTGCCTTGATTCCCAATTAAAGGCTGGCGTCCTCGCCAAAAGACCAGATTTAAGGCAACATGAAATTTCTAGTAAGTCCCGAAAGCTGAACAGTAACGGCCAATTAAGTTTCTATCTTAATTTCACGGAGTAATCAAGTCCTGGATTAGGCATCATGGCAATCTGGAGCAACCAAACTACAGTAGCAGTAAACGGCATCTGCTTAAACAGCTCCAGTTCGCGGAAGTATGAGCAATCCATGATGCAGGTTTGGGATTCGCAAACCATCCATGCAGACGGATAAACCGTCAGTTCTACCTCGCGTAACGAGGAACAGGAGCAGAGCCCACGTAAAACAGAGCAAGGGACGCGACCCGGCACGGGCTGGGACGGCAAGACTCTAAATTAAGCGGAATTCCAGCGTCAACGCGCCCGGACGCGGCACCGGCCACGTCCCGGAGCCGCGCCGGCGACAGCGGGACGACGGATCCCACGTCCCCGGCGGGGGTTGAGTGCCGTACGTGCCCGCAGGGCGCGTCAGATCAGGGACGCGCGAGCGACGTTGGGCGGAGGAAACCGAATCGTGGCGGCAGGCGGAGGCGGAGCGGGAGCAGAGGAGGAGGAGACGAGGGAACTCACAGGTGTGGAGGCACTCGGAGATGGTGGTGGCGTCGCGGAGGAGGCGGTTGCAGATTGGGCACGTCATGCAGGCGGCGAGCAGGCCCCGCTTCACCATGACCTGCAGCTCCCTGACCCCGCCACCGCCGCCCCGCCTCCCTCTCTTTCTGCCCCTCTGCTCCTCCTCCTCCTCCTCCATCTTCTCGTCCCCATCCTCCTCCTCATCTCGTTCTTTGACCTCCTCCGCTTGTGCCTCGTCCGCCTCCTTGGTGGCTTCTTCCAACTCCGCATCCGCGACGACCACCGCCTCCGCTGTAGGATTCTTGGTCTGGGCCTCCGGCGGAGGCAGTCGGTTGTCCTCCTCCCCCAGCGACGGTGCGTGGGCGGGCTGCATGGCTACGGGCGCGTGGGCATGGGGGTCGTCGGGAGGAGGAGGGGAGATCGAGGGCTGGAGGGGGGATGGAGAACGTGGATGCGATGCGGTGCTGAGATTGAGAGCGACCAAGAGGGACAAGGTAAAGGAAAAGGCGAAAGGTGGGCGAGGTGGTTCGTTCGCCTCGTTGTTGGCGTGCCTGCGCCGACGTGTCCGATGTGCGCCTTGTTTATCGGGATGCTCTCCGGTGCTAGCTCGCTGGCTTGCTGCTGAAGATTAAGTTGTGTGCCATTAATATGTGTACTCGTACCAAAGATGCGATGGGTTTACGTGTAGACAATGTGTTTTCTTTCCCGAAAAGGATTAACAACCTGCTTTCCACACGTGACAAGTGTATTCCCTATATATATTTCATAATTACTGCCGCGCTTAATTTTTTTACTACAATCATGTCACAGGGGCGGTTCGTCGAAGTTGGGGAAGAGGAAGGGTGCGGTGGAGCGACCGGAGGTGGTGAAGAAAAAGGGCGAAGGCGGCAGTTTCTCATCTCTCCCCACCTCTCCCTCTCTTTCTCCTATCTCAGTGTCGATTTAACCACACCTCTGAGATATAGGAAATCCATTGTGCCCATGGTTATCTGGTCAGGCCCACCATAACATCTTACTTTTTAAGATGAAATCAATCCACAAGTTAGTTAATGAAGCAACGTATGATATGCTATCCTTATGTTACTATGCAGCATGTAAGTAGGGTCATAGCTAGTCTAAGTTATTGTCCATTATGATTTGCGCATGGCCCTATTTGTATGAAGTCTGTAATATATATCTAAGGGGTCGGCAGCTGCTTTGCATTGCACCAGGGATATATTTTTGATTTTCGAGGCAGCACTTCCTATGTTTTGTAATTATTGATGCAATTGTTGTTTAAATTTAAACAAAATTGAACTGTGGTCGTGTAATTTTAAAAAAAAGGCTGCTCTTTTATTTTTCATCCCTGGAGTATACAGCAAGACTAGTAGCCCAGGGACGCCACAAAATCAACGCTCTGAGACTTAAAACGGCTTGGTTGGGTGTCGAATTAATCGTGCATAACCTACTACTAGTAGCATCTCGCATGCGCAGGCTGCATGTTACAAATACGACTTTGCATGTTAATGGATGAGCAGATCCGTTGCACAACATTCGTGTATACTGAGATGTGTTCTGCTAAACCTGCTGACGACCCAGCGCGTGACAGACAGAGATAAAAAAAAAATGTGCGATCCTACCATCCACCACTCGTGCGTCGCGCGGTCGGCGGTGGTTGCGCTGAGAAGCAACGGGCGGCGGAGGAAGCCCGCCGTCGTGCGGTGCCGGCCCCCCTCTCGCGTCCTGGGAGCTCGCGCGCGCAGGTGGGGCTCTCCTGCAGTCCGCGCCCGTGCGGTTCGGATTTGCGATGTGACCTGCATCTCTGCATCGTTGTGCGGCCAAGATCAGCAGATGGCGAACAGGACCATCTTTGCTCGAAAATCCAGACAGGGTCTTCTGCTGAGTTGGAGAAACAACGGCGCTGGTCGGTCAGTTTTCGGAAATCTTGAGCCCATTCCGTCCATCCCTTTGAAAATCTGCTCCGACTTTGTTAAAAAAACTGGTGAAAAAATGAGGGGCAAAATACCTTGTCGTCGGCGACGACGTGCACAGGTGCTGGCCGGCGTCGCCGTCCTTGGGTCATCGTTATCCGGTACGGCCGAATGGGTTTGGTTTGGTTTTTGGTTCGGCTCGATTGGTACGCATCGACCGAGCGAGCGGTGCTCTAGATCGAGGCAGCTAGCGTCACTGAATACTGGATCGTAGCGATTGGCTTGACTGTTGTTGACATCTTCGTCAGGCATGAGATGCGCACGGCCGGTCGTCGTGTCTCACCGTGCATCTGCGCGTTAAATATCTCCAAATTTATAGTCCCAGCGATCTCGAAAAATACTAAAGTAAAGTCCGAGCGCCTTATATATGCTTGTTGTTTCGGAACAATATAAAAGCGTGTTCAAAATATGTTTCCAACGGGATCACGCCGCCCGCCGCTGTTTTTCTTGCGGGAGGGGTTCCCGACTTTCGTGTAGTAGACGGAGTTGTCACCTCAGGAATTTAATTAGACCTGTGATGGATGAATTGACAAGTTCATCCAGGGACGTGAGCATGAAGTGGGGTAAACTTAGTTTATGCAGGAACCAAGTCGCCTTGTCAAACTAAGCTTGGTTTTGCTGGATTGACTCAGTTTATGCCATGTGTCACGTCAGCTAGGTATGAGTCAATGCTGACTTAACTTCCCAGTGGTGCCATCGAGAGGGATTAGGCAGGGGATCCGATCAGCCCATACTTATTTCTATTAGTTCATGGAAGGTTCATCTTATCATATGCAAAAGGAGTGTCCGGCCTTGTGAGCTAAAAGCACTATACAATAGTCAAACAGGTCTTTCTGTATCACATTTACTCTTTGCAGATAATAGTATTTTCTTTGCATGAAGTGAACCACGTAGTGTTGAATCATTGAAGACAGATCTCAATACTTATTGTGAAGCCTCGGTTCTATCTTTTTTGGTAACAAACACTACAAGTATAGATCGGGCTTTTTAAGATCCCCGTCGCGCAGATCGGGTGGAGAACATGGATGCCATGCATGGTGCGGTGGTGAGATTGAGAGCGACCAAGACAAGATAAAGGAAAAGGCGAAAGATGGGCGAGGTGGTTCGTTCGTTTTCTCTCCTCGTTGTTGGCGTGCCAGCGCTGACGTGTCCGATGTGCGCGTTGTTTATCAGGATGCTCTCGTCTCCTGCTCGTGCTGCTAGCTTGTTGGCTTGCTGCTGAAGATTAATTAAGTTGTAGCCAGTGTTTGCCATTAATATGTACCCCTGATATGATTTTGTTATGATTAATGGAACCGGGGAGCGACCCCTGTTAGTATTAAAAAAATCTTTTGTGTCGGAAACACAATATTGATTCGCGGCGACGTGCCTGGTGTCGTCATCCGTGGGTCATGCTGGGTTTGGTTTGGTTTAGATTGGTACCCAGATCGAGCGGTGCTAGGGACTAGCTGTAGACACTACAACACGGTACTAGATATGGGGCACTTCAAAGTGCCCCTAATGTTAAATAATGTGCCCCAAATACCTTTTAGGGGCACTTTAAAATGTGCCTCCTTTACTCATGCCCCTAAAAGTTTTTGGAGCACTTTCATTGAAGTGCCCCAAATTAAATCTAAATAGGGGCATTTTGATTGACTTGCCCCAAAATCTTTTAGAGGCACTTTGATTGAAGTGCCCCAAAAACTTTTAGGGGCACTTCAATCAAAGTGCCCCAAAAACTTTTAGGGTCACTTTGACAAAGTGCCCTAAAATGCAACTAGGGGCACTTTGATCAAAGTGCCCCAAAATGCAACTAGGGGCACTTTGATCAAAGTGCCCCAAAATGCAACTAGGGGCACTTTGCCCCTTCCAGCAATTCAATTAGAGGCAACAGAGCAAAAATGCCACAATATATCAACAAAGGCAATATAAACAATAATGTTGCACATAAACAGATTGTAATCAAATGTATTCAGTACTGGAATACATGCACTGGAAATCTCATATATTTCAAGCAACATAACTGGAAGTCTCATATATTTCAAGTAACATAACAATGACAAGGTCTACATGAATGATATGGTAATGTGGAATAACAACAAATCTGCAATACATGGACATAGTCTGCAATTTTGCATACTATCTCATCATGCAAGATATGGTAGTCCCCTGGTAAAGCCTAACCTACTTGATGATCTGATATGCTGCTATTGAAGCTATTCTTGTCTGGAACTGCAAAATAAAGAATAAACTGATTCACCGCCATAACAGGAAAAGATAGTGCGACATTATACTACAAAATTTAGTTCAAACTGCCAGACCATGAGCATAGTATCAAGCAATATAACACAATATAGGCATTAACACGTGAACTGAGTGATTTCCTGCCCTCTATTTCTCCATAAAGTTGAACTTGTGAAAAGTTTCTACGTTGTAAATAAAAAGAGAAGTTTCTATGTTGTAAATAAAAAAAGCATCACACAAAAAGCTTGACAGTTACTGACCATTTCAACGGATGACTATTGAAAATAAACTGGTTTGTAACATACGTTTTATATGGTGGATAACTGGTTCATAACCTGAATGATTGCAGATTAGCATCCAGTAATCAATACTGTGAAAAGTTTCTTCTTTCACTATCACTACAAGAGAAAACATTGCATCCAGACATGATACTGGATAACAACGCTGAAAAGTAACTTCCATATGTTAGACTACTAGAGGGAACCTTGCATTGATAGGTGATAACGGATAGTAGTGACACCAAATAAATTATCATAAACTCCACCCAAATCTCATATCATAAACTCCACCCAAATCTCATATCAAAATTTACAAGATTCTTATAATAGAGGACGTGGCTATTGCTTGCAATGACAAAGAATCACAAGGTAACAAAATCTGCACAGATTCCCTGTAAAAAGTATACCCAAATCATTCTGCTACCGTATGATAGTTCTAGAATTTTAATGTGTCTACAAGTGCATCAGCAGCTACACAAATTCTAACTGAACAAGTCAGGTTTTGGCCCATGCCTGATTGCACCATACTTTAGCTCATAAAGAGCTAAAGAAACATAGGCCACAAATAAGTAGATAAAAATGACTGCCCTCTAATTGAGTATATGAAATAATGTTTGATAATATATCTCCAGGCAGTCTGCTACATACAAATTATTTGCATGCCTACTACTATGCATACATTACCTGTTCCAGTACATACCTTAGCAGAACAGTTCCTTCATGACTTCTATCGAGTTTCTTCATGATGTTTTGATCATATACCTCCAGAACCTTCCAAATAGGGGATTCACCTTCCCTACAAGGGAGGAAGAAATAGTTTTCTAAGAATCATGACCAAGCATTTTTACTTGCAGCATTAAAAATGGTATCAAGTGGAGAACTGCATACATAAATGATGGAGATCATGATTCCATGAACCAGTAGCTTCTCCGAAGTGACATTTCTGCTGGAAAAAATTGCACATCTGCAAGATAGAATGGAAAATTTAGCTTACATTAAAGAACATATTGTTGCAGTAATATGCACATATAATCTAGTGAAACTCTTATGCTAACACATTAGGAAAATGAAGAGGGAAGTAACAATGTAGATGTGTTGTCTGAACGGATCCTATCAGCGCTCTGTACTTCATGTGAGAAACCCAGAAAGGGCCTGACAAGATGCATCACTCTAAAACCGGCAGCCATTGTCCGATGTTTGAGAAGAGATAATAAAACAACCTTGCTTGATGCAAGCAAAATCTGACGTACAGATAATTTTGGAAACTTTATGAAACCCTTAACTTCGTACATCTAATATAGTGACGAAGGAATGACAAATGGGCCCTCAACATTTGCCTACCTGGCTTTTCGGCCCAGGGGGGATACCGTCGAAGGAATCACAAAGCCCATGAAGATGACAGCCTGGCGCGGCCCAGGGACGTAACTTGGCGTACAAGACAGAGGCTCGGAGATGGAGACCTAGTCGAAATAGGACTCGTTTAGGGTTTTTCCTAATGAATCCAATCTGTAATCAACTTGGAGAACAATCCCGAGACCCAACCTTCGCATATAAAAGGTTGGGAGGGAGAACGTAGTAGAGACTAGACGCCTTTCGCCACCACCTCACGCCGGAGCGCTCGAAATCTTAGAGCTCTCTGTCTTAGGTTAGATTCAATCTACGCCCTCATTGTAACACCGCCGCAGTCACCACCCCATCAATACAAAAGTCAGACAAGCAGGACGTAGGTCTTTACCCTACCAAGGGGGCCGAACCTGGGTAAAATCCTGTGTTCTTCTGCTTTCGTCTGATCGCCGTCGAGTTTGCCAGGTCCCCAATGCGCTCCCTAGATCGAAAGCCCTTAAACAAGGGCATTGCCGGGGATAAACCTCGTCAATTGGCGTCGACCGTGGGGACGGCGGGATCTGGATCTACGGATTCGCCGGCTTCATCACCAACCAACGCCAAGATCGACATCGACCCCGCCATCAACACCGCCATCGGCATCGCTGTGCCGATCGACGCTGACACCAACGCCACGATAGACATCGACTCCGCCATTGACACCGCCGTCGGCATCGCTGTGCCGATCGACGCCGACACCAACGCCACGATCGACATCGACCCCGCCATCGACACCGCCGTCGGCATCGCTATGCCGATCGACGCCGACACCAATGCCACGATCGACATCGACTCCGCCATCGACACCGCCGTCGGCATCGCTGTGCCGATCTACACCGACGCCAACACCGATATCAGCATCGACACCATCCTCGACACCACCCCGTCAAGCACCGCCAAACTCATTCCGGCCGCGACTATCGCCGGCCCAACCTCGGGCACGGCGGAAGCAGTTTCGGCAATCACGGGAGGTTTCGACATGGCCTTCGGGCTGTTCAGCTTCCACGTGGACAACAATGGAGTCGCCGAACTAATCTTCGTCGGCGATTCCGCGCCACCTGCGACAACCCCAGGCACACCACCAGTTACCGGGGGCAATCCCTCGACAACTGCACCGCTAGCGCCGTCGGCGCCGCTGGAGGTGGAACCAAGACTGGAGGACTCGACCCCATCAGTGGGGTCCAATGGCTTCGAAGATCTGCCTCCATCCCCAACCACCGCATACTGCGTCGACTACGATGCATACCACTACGTGGGTGTCGGAGATTTCTCATCTCATGAGATTGCCGGCTGTGAAGATCCTCGGGGGGCCACGGCAGCTGTCTACCCGACAATATCCGAGTGCGAGCGGGCTCTCAACGCCCTCACGCTCCGTACTGCGCCATATGATCCCGACTATGTCGAAGGATTATATTCGGACTACACATGCTCAGACGACGACGATGACGTCTACCCCGAAGCTAAGGGGAAAATCGGCACTTCAGCTAGCTCCTACTCACCAAGCGAATCTGCCGCATCAAGCGACGGCTACACGGCCGATTACGATCCTAACTTCATGATCGAGGTTGGACCCTACGTCGAAAACGACAACGTCTACCCTCCAGCGCTGGGCGAAATCAGTGACGATTCGACCCCGTGGTCCGGAGGCCACTACATGATGGCATCGCACGACGACGGGAATGAGAACAGAGCCAATGACGGCCGAAACCGGACGAACAGCGGCCGCCAGGTGGTCACACACGATCAGATTCGGCTCGCAAGAAGGGTTTACACGGGTGAGGCGAACTTCGGCCCACAATCGAAGCCCAAGCGATATGGCTGCGCTCCGATTCGTCGTCCAGGAGCAAAAAGACCAGATCAGCGCTGACAGGCGAATACTGGAACGACGAAGAGAAGAGGCCGATGCGTCCAGCAGGAGACGGGCCGAAAGATCGTCCCATTACTCATCAAGCGTCCAGCATAGGACGAGGTCACGCACCCAGCCCGGGGCCGATATGCACAATATCACCCAAAATCTGGAGGCAGAGTTCAACGAGGCTGAACTGATGCCCAAGACCAAGGAAGCTGCAATCATGGCTGCGGCAGCATACATTGCCGCAAACGCATCCAACAGAGATGAACACATGAGGCACCTGCGAAACCTGGCACTCGAAGGGGTAAGGGTGCTTCAAGGCACGCCCGGCTCAGTACACGACGCGACACCAAGGACAATCGCACCACCGCCGGAGCAAGCTAGGCACCCAGCAGCGGTGCCAGTCGCGGCGCCCAGAACACAAGTGGTTGAACCCATCAACGGGGAGCTTCGGCATGGCCTGGCCCAGAATAGAGTAGACCAAGGGCGAGCGCGACGCGAGGCGCACCGCTTCGAGGAAGAATGTGATACGTTCGGCGGCACTCACGATGGACTCTGTGGGGCAGAGTGTTTTAGCCTCCTAATCCATTCCACACCGCTGCCGAAGGGAATCAAGCTCAGCGACGGTGTAGTCAAGTTCAACGGGCAGCAGGACCCCCGAATTTGGCTCGACGACTTCGTAACCGCCGTCAAAATCAGCGGTGGATCCAAGGACAACGCCCTCCAGTTGTTGTCGTTGCACTTGAAGGACAACGCAAGGGCATGGCTGAACAATCTTGCCCCAGATAGTATCCGCTCTTGGGAGGAGTTCCGGCAAGCGTTCATCACTAACTTTCGAGGCACCTTACGCCGACCTACGTCGTTCGAAGAGTTGCGCTTGTGCGTGCAGAGGACCGGAGAAAATTTGAGGTCATATATCTCGCGATGGATCAGCCTCCGCAACACGATGGAAAATATTTCGCCCGAAAGAGCCATCGACGCCTTTCGGGACGGTCTCTTCCGACGCGACTTCAAGGAGGAGCTTGGACGCTGCAAGCCAAAGACCATCGACCACCTCATGAGCTTGGCGAACGAATGGGCCGATGGCGAAGACTCCATCGCAGCACCTAGAAGCCGTCGCCGATCAGCGGAGCGCGACGTCGACGCAAAAGACCAGTTCCATTCAGGTTCCCGAAAGAAAGGCCGTCGGAACCGTTTCGATGACGCGGGGAACACAGACATGGTAGCAGCAGGCTACATACACGAAGACCGTGACGACAATCGTGACTTACCGCGATGAGGGAACAATTACTACGGTAGTAGCAGCAGAAGCGCTAGCCGTGATTCGAAGCCGAGAATAGAGTGGCGTCGACGACGCGAGCAGCCACAACTGTTAGCAGAAGAGATGCTCGATGGAGGGTGCACAAGGCACACTTACCTCGATAAAGACGGCATCCGAAGACCTGCACATCTCCTCATCGAGTGCAGGGAATTCCTTCGTCTCAGTCGAGCACTCCAAGAAAGGATGCAAACCGAGCAACCAGTGGCCAGCGCGGTAGCTTACAACGCTCCACCGCCGCCGCCTAATCCACCGGCGAACGTGGTCCAGCAGGGTCACCAAGCCGCTACAATCCAGCACGGCGAGCCACGGCAACCAGCTGACGAAGAGGAGGCGTTCCCACCACTGAGAGGATTCGTGCCCATGATTCAGAGAGGGCGCCCGACGAACAAAGTCCAGCGGAAGCTTGCAAGGGAGGTGTTCCACGCCGAGCACGCGCCACCTGCTACGCCTGAGTACCTGAACTGGTCCGAACATCCAATTGGTTTCGATCGGTCAGATCACCTACCGAAGATCCCATGCCCTGGACACCACGCCTTGGTCCTTGAGGCGCAGATTGGGGGGTTCACCTCGAAGAAAGTGTTCATGGATGGAGGGAGCAGTCTGAACCTGATCTATGCAGACACCCTGCACAAAATCAAGATCCCGATGAACAATCTTCTGCCAACCGAGACATCCTTCCATGGAATAGTCCCAGGAAAGCCGACGTACCCACTAGGAGCAATACACTTGGATGTCATTTTTGGCACCCCTTCGAATTTCCGGAAGGAGAAGATCGAGTTCGAGGTCGTCGATTGGCCTTCACAGTACCACGCCATTCTTGGACGACCAGCGTTCGCCCGATTCATGGCAGTCCCGCACTATGCTTACCTCAAGCTGCGGATGCCAGCCAATCGAGGACCGCTGACAATCAGCGGTAGCTTTGCCCGCTCTGAAAACTGCGACAAGGACTTCAACAGCATGTCCCAGACTTTCGGAGTGTACGAGGAGCTCCATCACATCAGGGAGGCCACCAACATGGACATCGACCTGCCAGTGCAGCAGAACGCCCCAGAACTCTCGTTCGATGCCAGCAAAGACACTCGAGAGCACCAGATCCACCCGACGGATCCAACCAAGATGGCACGGGTGTCGAATTCTCTCTCTCTCCTGCATAGGAAAGCACGCTCGTCGGGTTCCTCCGTGAGCACTGGAAGATGTTCGCCTGGTATCCAGCAGATATGCCAGGCATCCCCAGGGAACTCGCCGAGCATGAGCTCAAAATCTTTCCGAACGCGAAGCCAGTTAAGCAGTCTATGCGCCGCTACAATCCAGAAAAGGCCAAGTCAATGGGCGAAGAAATCAATCGTCTCCTCAAAGCCAAGTTCATCAGAGAGATCAAGGAAGCCATGTGGCTTTCGCCACCAGACATGGTGGAAAAGAAGGACACCAAGATCTATAGGATGTGCATCGACTTCACGGCACTAAACAAACACTGCCCGAAAGACTACTTCCCACTGCCCCGAATTGACCAGATCATCGATTCTACCGCGGGGTGCGAGCGCCTTTCGTCCCTTAACGCTTACTCCAGATACAACCAAATACGGATGAAGGTCGAAGACGAAGACAAGACAGCGTTCATCACCCCACATGGGGTATACTGCTATATGACAATGCCCTTCGGGCTCAAGAACGCCGGAGCCACCTATCAACGGTGCATGTAGGCATGCTTGAAGGAACAGATCGGTCGCAACATCAAGGTCTACGTCGATGATATCGTCATCAAAATGGCAAAAGCAGACAGCTTGCTTGACGATCTGCGAGAAACCTTCGCCAACCTCGATCGCTATAGCATCAAGCTTAACCCGAAGAAATGCTCTTTCGGGGTACCCACCGGCCAACTGCTGGGCTACCTCATCTCTGAGAGAGGGATCGAAGGCAACCCAGAAAAGATACAAGCCATCATCAACTTGCAGCCACCAAAGACGCTTCGACACGTCCAGCAGTTGACAGGTCGACTCGTAGCACTTAGCCGCTTCATCAGCAAGCTTGGCGAAAAAGCCCTCCCTTTCTATCGGCTGCTTCGGAAGACAGACAACTTCACATGGACAGAAGAGGCACAAGCCGCGTTCGACGATCTCAAGCGTCGCCTGTCGACCTCCCCAGTTCTCGTAACACCGCGAGAAAAAGAGCCGATGTTGCTATACATAGCGGCTACAAATCAAGTCGTCAGCTCGGTCCTTGTGGTCGAACGCGCGGAGGAAGGCAGAGAGCACGGAGTACAGAGGCCTGTGTACTACCTGAGCGAAGTCTTATCTCCGACCAAACAAAGATACCCCCATTATTAGAAGCTAGCATACGCCATCTACATGACGGGGAAGAAATTGCCGCACTACTTTGAGTGCCATTCCATTATAGTGGTAGCTTCGAACCCAGTATCCATCATCCTTAACAATCCAGACGCCATAGGACGCGTATCACTATGGGGAATCACCTTGGGACCATGGGAGATCACGTACTAGCGGCAATCGGCAATCAAGTCACAGGTCCTGCCAGATTTCATAGCCGAATGGACAGAAGCTCAGATGCCCGAACTCCCAGACCTGTCGAATAGCTGGACCATATTCGTCGATGGGTCCAAGCGGGTTTCGGGGGCAGGAGCAGGAGTGGTTCTCGTATCACCGCAAGGGGACAAGATGCGCTATGTTCTCCGCATGCGCTTCTCAAACCCCTCGAACAACGAGGCAGAGTACGAAGCCGTTCTCCATGGCATGCGCATGGCGAAAGCCTGCGGGGCCACCCGCATTAAGATCCATGGAGATTTGAACCTCATCGCCCAGCAAGTCATGAAGGAGTGCGACGCATAGTCACGAGCATGCCCCTCAAGCTCGAAAATGTGATCATCATTTTTATCATTTATTTGGATGGCTTCATTACATTGATCTAGGAGAATCTCAAAGCGAGCTTTGATCTCCCCATGCAAAGTTGACATGAAAATGTCCATTTCATTTAGATCATCATTATCACCAACTTGTTCAACACAATCCATCAAAGATAGTCTTTTAGGTATGATGGGTGTGAGAGGAGGTGATACCTTTGTAGCGTGAGCCATAAGACAAGTCGCATTGTGGTTGGTGCGCTTTGATTCATTTGCGGAAGCGAATAGGGATGATGAGGGGGTAGGTTGGGCAATGGCGATGGCGGCCCTTCCTATTTCCTCATTATCACTTGCATCATCCCCGGAGAGGTACTCTTCTTGAGTTATCAAAGCGTGAGTTGGGAGGACTCTCTTCTTGTCGGAGTTTCTAGGGTAAGACTTGGACTTCATTTCCTTGCGGACAAGCCTTCCATTGTGATCTTCAACTCTTTCATAAGGACACTCCGCAATGAAGTGGTTACTGTTACCACAATTGTAGCAAGTCCTCACTCTACTTGTAGCCTTGGGCTTGGAGGGGCTAGATGACTTCCACTTCTTCATGAATGCCCTTTGAGCAAGTGCCATGTGCTCGGCATGAGCATACTTCATGTCCTCGGGGCTTCCACCCATTATCTCTTCCTCTTCCACCAAACTTGGTTCTTCATGATATGTGACTTTGGCCTTCAAGGCAAGGTTAGGAGCACGAACACCACGAGCTCGTCCGAGAGCATCATCGGCATTCTTCTCGGAGATCTCTCTTGCCATCATCTCTTGCAAGATATCATGAGCAGACATCTTCCAGAAGTTGGCATTTCCCTTGATAGAGTTCACGGTCTCCTTGTGGAAGGGCAAGAGAGCTTGAATGAACTTCCTCTTCATCCACCTCCAATCACATTGGGAGGAACCAAGATCCATTAGCTTCACTTGAAGTGACGAGAGACGCCTATGGAGTTCTTCGGGAGTTTCACCATCAAACATGGCAAAGTTGTCCGCTTCATTGGAGGCTTCGTCAAACTTGGATTCTTGAATGCTCTCATTCCCCATGAAGAGGTTGGTGAGAATATCCCAAGCTTCCTTGGCAGAGGTGATGTTGCGGACGAAAGCCTTGTCCTTCTCGGTAAGAGACATGTGAATGAGATGCAAGGCGGAGGCATTGAGTTTCTTGTCGATTTGCTCCCAAGGAAGCAAGTTGGTCAAGTCCTTGGAAGTTGGATGAAAACCCTGCTCAATGATCCTCCAAAGCTCAATAGACACAAAGTTTATGTGAGAGCGCATGTTATCTTGCCAATTGGCAAAGCTAGAAGCATCAAGTGGTGACAGTGGGCCGCATGAGGCAAGGTGTGGCATTTGAAGGTGTCTTCCGGAGACATAGCTCGTAGGATGTGGAATTTCCGTACTATGCCCCCGAGAGGTGTCATCTTTCTTGGGTGGGTCATCGTTGCTCTCATCCCCATCCTTGCCCGGATCATCCTCGTTTAAGGACGGCTTATCCTTATCCGGGGTGTCAACCGGGGTTGGTGGAGTGGTACTAGATGTTCCACTAGTGAGAGCATCAAGTAGAGAATTTTGGCTTTCCATGGCTGCCATCATAGCATCCATACGTGCAATTATACTATTAAGATCCGCCTTAGTGGCGGGCTCCTCTTCGCCCATAACCTCTTAGGCGGTTAAGCCCAATCAAAGAGCACTAGGCTCTGATACCAATTGAAAGGATCGGTACGGGCGACTAGAGGGGGGTGAATAGGCGCTAAGTCAATTTTTAATCTTTTTCAAATTTAAGGCTTGACACAAAGTAAATTCACTAGATGTGCAACTTGGTGAATTTCCTATGAGTGGCAAGCATGCAAGTAAACAAGTAACTAGCAAGATACAAGTAAGGGAAAGAAATAACCGAAGAGTGGAGACCAGAGACACAAGGATGTATTCCCGTAGTTACTTCCTTTTGAGGGGAAGTACGTCTACGTTGGAGAGGTGTGGTGACACGGAGTCGACCAACGCCACAAAGGCTCACCTTGTTCTCCGGTGAGCAAGCCACGGAGGCTAGCTCGTTTCCACTAAGCGGTGGTATTGGGGGAACCACGAATCCCTTACACGGAACTTGGGGCACAACTCCACAACTCAATTGGAGGCTCCCAAGAAAGCCACGGAGGCAAGAATCACCACAAAGATGAGTTAATCAATCACTTACAACACCTAGGGTCACAAGATCCCCTAGGTGCAAATCCTTCAAGTAAATGGAGGGGGAAATAAAATTCCTTCGGTGAAGATGTAGATCGGTGCCTCCTCCTTCAATCCTCCAAAGATCAAGATATTTGGTTGGCTAGAAGGGGAGATCTATGGAATTTGGTGTTTTTGCAATGGGGGAAGGTGAGAGCTTCAAAGATGAACAATGGTTGGTGAAGTTCTAACCCTACCCCAGCTGGGAGAAGGGGTATTTATAGGTGGGTGGAAATCTGGCCGTTGGAGGCAGCCCCAGCAGCAATCCGGCGATAAGTCCGGTGGCGCCGGCCTCTGGGCCGGACGCCCTGGCGGTAAGTCCGGCGGGACCAGACTGCTCGCCGGGTGTCCGGCGGTCCGCCAGGCGGATTCGGCGCCCCGCCGAAAAGCCGTTCAGAATAGCCGTCCGGCGGCTCCGCCGGTCTGCCGCCGGATGGTCCGGCCAGGAACCCGGCCAGACCAACCTGGGCCACTTTTGGCAGGCGATTCCACCATCTTTCTTTTTATGCATGAAAACCCCTTCACCTGTGAACTTAAACCTGTATGCATACGTTTCAAATATTAGTTCACACAAAACATAGTCATGTTATTGTAAATCAAAAAAAAGTAGAAACGAACAAATGTCCTTTCAGTTACACTATAATTTGACGGAGCAACTAAGATGAAACTCATAAACCACCTGGGACCATCCATGATACATGCTAGTTGTAATAGAAGGAACATGAGGCAATTAATTAATCGTATGTAATGCGTATGAACCAACTTGCGTCAACAAATCTGTGAGCTCGCTGAGTTGCCTAGCAGGTGTGGATTTATCAAAAAAAATGGTGTGGACATAATACAGATGATACAAGCTATAGAGGAGATGTTAACAACTCAATTCCTTTTTAATAAAAGAGTAGAATAAAAGATACCAATTGTCAGATGTCAAGCGGTGTCAATCTGGGCAATAAAACGATGTCCAGCTGACACGGAACTCTGGTTAATTAGCTAAGCCAGTCTAGGACAAAACTTCAAGCCAGAAAATCTTTGCTCCAGATCCCACTCAGCCACTCTTGCTGCCTATGATTCAGAAGCACCACACTTACTACTACCGATCTGAGAAACCCATCAATAAAGAATAAATCCCCTTAGTTTTGACTAAAAAACTGAACCTGGGTGGAATTTCTGCCTGATATGCACAGGGCATGAGCGCAGTGGCTTGAGGTCGACAGCAGAAGCAGAGAGGTTGCACGTCGTCCTATTCCCCTTCTTCTCGCGCGGCCCCTGCTTCCTCCACCATGCCGGCCTCCTCTAGGAGCTCCGCCCGGGAATCCACCATCACCCTCGTGTCCACCCGACGCCTCCTCGCATCCATCTGGCCGCACGCATCTCATCCGCCTCCACGCTCAACCTCACCGGCACATCCACATCTCCCGTCGGTGGGGAAGCAGCAGCCTCACAACAGAATTACCAGGTGCGACAGTGCAGCGGCGAAATCCGAGATGGGCGGCAATGGCTTCAGAGTTCAGAGGAACCACGCCAAGACGCATGTTCGCGAAGCCAATAAATTCGGTATAGCAAAGCTAGCTAACAAAAGAATTGATCATATATCTGAATCAGGTGGGGGCAGTCTACAGTTAGGAAAAACTGATTCACTTTTGTGTTCGGTATGCTGGAGCCACATAAGAAGCATACTGATGTATCAGGAATAAGATATTCTGTGTGAGACCAAAGTAAGATGTTGCTGCGGAAAAATAGGAACATTGAAATAAGAAGAATAGAAGACCGTTTACTTTCCTACTTAGGCTAGTTAAGATAAAAAATATATAGCTGGCATTCTGTCGAACACCGCGCGTGCAAGAGGATAAAGGGGGAGGGGATGCTCACCAGCAGATGATGGAGAAACTGAGGAGTTCGACGCGGTCCAGCTGCGAGAAGATTCATGCGATAACGTGCGCCGTCAACCTGGTGGTTGTGGCGGCGTTGCACCGCTTCGACGTTGCCTCGCGGGGTGGTCCTCCACGACGGCGGCTCCAGCACGGGGATCGGCGGCGGCCATAAGGCCCTCGGCTCGCAGAATTCGTCGCGACTTCCCTCATCCACGGCTCCACCGCCTCCTCGCACCGGCGGCTGAGCCGAAGCCCAGGGCTAGGGTTGGCTGCGGCGTCACGCTAGGGGGCGGAACGGCGAGGCGTGGGTGGGGATCCTATGGAGGGGCCCAAGGCGCAGCTTCCTCGCAGTGTGGAGGTTGCTAATGCGGTTGGTATTGGCCGGGACGGCGGCACGCAGCGGCGGCATCGCGGGCGCGAGAAGGGGAGAAGGTCCGTGCGGGAGGGTGAGGAGAGAAAAATGAGAGAGAGAGAGAGAAATCCGTTCGGCGCTGCACACCCCGAGCCCACGTACTTCCTCTTTCCTTCTTTTTTCTTTTCTCTTTAGTTATTTCTGTTTTCCTTTTTGTTATTTATTTTATACTTTACGTCTTTCATACCCTAAAACATTTTTTAAAATTACATATTGGTTTTTACATGTTGTAAGTAAATTTTGATCTAATAGACACCTCTTGTTCATTTCGTTTTATGTTCATGAAGTGCTTAATATTTTGTTACCGCCGCCTTCACCTCCGCCGCCACCTCCACCGCCATGACCGAGATGCGAGCGGCAAACTCGGCGCGACATCGTGCCCTCTTCTCCTCCGACTTGGCAAGGTGCTGGTGGGATTACTCCATTGACGCCAACACGCGATCTCGGCGGGCAGCCCAAGCTGAACCTCTCAACATGGTTGATTAGATATATCAAAGCCCTTTGATGTGGAGATTTGATAGGCTCGGATTTGGGAATTGTCAGGAGTTTTTGTGGATTTTGCATGGAGAACCTGGCTCTCATACCAAATGTTAACAGCACACTAGTATCACATATCGATTACTCAGGAATTGGTTCTACAAATCATGGATTCATAGGTTGCCAGTCATTACACAAAGACGATGAGCACTAGAGATAGAAGAAGACCGAAGCAGAGGAAACACAAGATAGAAGCGGTGGAGGCCGAAGCCGTCCTGATCCAAGCCAATCCGGTACGATGCCAGTTTCCTCATATATGTAGCTCATGCCTCGTGTAGCTTGCGAGAAGCCCAAAGTCCAGTAGAGGTAGCCATGGGCCAGCCCACGGTGACAATCATGGAAGGTCGCTAACAGTCAACCACGGCTAAGATGTAGATGGAGAAGGAGAGATCAATCATGTTGAAGTTGGGGGACAAGCCACCGGCTCTGCCACCCCCACCGCCGAGGAAGAAGAAGAGGTCCATTGTTAGCGCCGCGCCGCACTCGAAGTCCAACCCAATCATCATCCTCGCCGACATGCATGAAAAGCCAAAAGGCACCGGGACTTGTGGTGGCCACATTTGCATCTAGCACCCTCTTTCATGCGGTGAGTATATTGTGTAATTAGTATTCTATGATTTAGTTGGTGCTGATCATGATAAATCGAGTAGGAAATAGATGTTGATCATGTAGTGAATTTTTTAGTTTTGATTTTATCTGTAGTGAATAATTTTTCTGTGGTGATAATTTTGTAGTGTATGTAAATGTAGTCAAGTTAAAGTGCTACGAGTAATATTTTTCTCTTATATTTGAGTAATAGTGGTACATGTGGGCCAGCCGGCACCATTCTTCGCCATTCATGTCCCCAGGAGAAGCTTGCTGACTAGGCAACACCGATGTTGTGACCACCTCCACCTCCCTAACTACACATCAACACCGTCGACATCATCTTCTTCGACCCAGCCACGGCACCCCTGCCAGGCTGCCCGGTGATTCTAGTCGTTCTCTTGGCACTACAATGTAAGAGGCAGCCAGGTGAGTATCAGTCCCCAATCTTCAAATCCATGTGTTTTCCTTAGATAAATATATTGTACATATTTGTTTCATCATGAGCATATGGTACATGAATGGAACCTTATTACCAAATCTATACTCTTACTTTGAGTCCGTGAATCTGGAGTGGTACTTCATTATATGACCAATAGAAATTGTATTAAACATCCACTATTAGTAGTACCCAACATAATCTTATCATGATTGAATAACCTCTTTTGGGAGAATAGTACTAAGTAAATAACCTACATGTGTGATCTTCCAAAATTAAAATGGTGCCATTTTTCATATTCCTGTCACTTTTTTCTTCAACACTCAAGCCTGGCTTGGATTATTGCTCTTGGGTAATCCAGACAATGGGACCTTGACTTAAAATTGAAGTCAGTTGTGCCTTCTCTATCTACCACCATATTATCTGGTTTTTGTGTGTTCCTAAATTGGTGTGATAGTATTCCTCATATTTCAGTGTGTATAAGTGATAAGGAAGCACTAAACATTAAAAGCCATAGAAATGTGTTCTATTTTTTATTGTTAATTGCTGGATGGAGGCAGAGATACAGTTCTATCATTACATTATTTTCTCCTACATTCTTGTCTTTGCTTTGGTCCATGTTACTCTGAAGGTGTCTGTGAGTATCAACCTTGCTTTGTTAAGTTGTTAAACTAAGCAAACACATCTATGCTATTTGATTATTTGCTATGGTAAGACTAAGAGAAACCACAATATTATGTTTTGAATGCCAACAGCTAGAAATCGGAGTTTGCAGGTTATACCATCACTCTAAGTGGCTCATTTTTCTTTTTACCTACTGACGTCTTATCTCATTTGCCTCATAATTTTTATTTTTTCTATGGAAGTTGTTGCGTTCGGTAGGGGCTCAGTAGTAGCACCTCTAGATTGAAGTCTTGTGGTCTTGCCACGGTTGGGTCTTAGACCTTATCATTGCCAACAAAGCTTATTTGTTTTGTGCGATGAAGTAACTATTTTGAAAATCAAACTGTAGGCCTTATCATTGCGAACAAAATGCAGGCCTTGCATGAACTGTTATCATCAAGGTGAGTAGCCGGTTCAAGTTATTTGGAACAATGAAGGGTTTCCTTGACCAAAGTACTTCAGTGTCATCCACACCAGCATCCTGGCACATTGTGCACTCCGTGGGAGCTGACCGATGATGTGTTGTAGCCCACAAGATAAGTTCCGCTATATATATTATGATTTAGATCTACAGTCTGCACCGACTTCTAAAAATTGTAATGTTGCATTCCCATATTATAACGTCTTATTATGAACTTACCCGATACCCACTTTTCTATTTATTTATAATGTTAGTTGGGAGCCCCCTCCCATGCTATCAGTCATTTTGATAGTCTGTTTACTCTTGGATAATTATGGACATCCCACTGTACGTACCCTGCTTCCTTGCTCTAGAATCTTAACAAGCAATAACCCTTATTGTTGTGTTGCCACAGATAAAAGGCCTTTCTATTAAACATGACTATATATGTTTAAAGTATGTGCTTCATATTACGAACATGTTATTCCCTGAATATAACTTGAATCTTGGGTGATTTTCAAACAAAATATATTTCAGGTTTTCCTAAGTGGAATAACTTGATGACATCAAAAATGAGAAATTATTAATCATAAACGTAAGATTTGTATTCTTATGATGAGAAAATTTGACTTACATGTCTTTTGTCTATGTATTCACTAAATTTCTACCATCCCATTGTAGCAATTGACGGGAGCGGCAACGCGCGCCATCATGATTTAGTAAGTAATTGTAGCTCAATCAATTAATTATTGCATGCATGTTATTTGTGCCAAAAAATTATATACTAAGTAGGTATATATTTTCAATGATATCTGTTCCTAGCTCCAGATTTTTTCAATGATGTCAAGAGCCTAGTGAATGAAAATGCACTTTTCTGGACAAGAGATCTTGATGAGCCTATATAAGGATGGTACCACATTGAAGGGGATGATCACATTGTATTCCGAATGGGGTGGGAATATTTTGCATAAGTCGCAGGCATTGCGGGCGGATCTCTCCTTCTGATGAATGATGAAGAAGGAATGCAGCAATCTGTCTCGACTTTGTCGAGATAATGAATCCATGAAGATTTTGATGTTGTGTTGCTGATTTATGGTGTTGCCTTGCTTTGTTGCTGATGATGTTGTTGCTCTTTAGTTCATGTTGCTACTTAATTAGTTGTTGTTGATCCTTAGTTGCTGTTGATACCTAGTTGCCGATGATGTTGTTCTTCTTAGTTGTTATGTTTCTAGCTTGTTTCAGATTCAGTTAAGTATTGTACAAGAACTATGTTAGTATGTTTAATAGCCTGTCAGTTCAATTCGATGTAATATATGCATATAAACTTTTGAGACACATCTGAAAGTGCCCAAAAGTATAGCCATCTTTTGGGGCACATATTAAAGTGCCCCAAAAGTATAGCCATCTTTTGGGGCACATATTAAAGTGCCCCAAAAGTAGCATCTTTAGGGACATTTCAATCAAAGTGCCTTAAAAGATTGCTATCTTTTAGGGCAATTCTTCAAAGTGCCCCAAAAACCTTCTAATTAGAGGCACTTTGACCAAAGTGTCCCAAATATACATAAATTAGAGGCAGTTCAATCAAAATGCCCCAAATTAGAACTTTTTAGGGCACTTTGGAAAGTGCCCCTACCAAAAGTACCCCTAAATGCACACCATGTACTAGTGAGAGGCAGCTAGCGTGTCACTGAATATTGGATCGTAGCTGCTGGCTTGGCTGTCTCGATGGCGCACGGCCAGCGGGCGTCACGACTCACGTCGCAGCGATTGGGCTAGTAGCCTAGTACCTCACGCTCCAGCGTGCTATGTGTACTTATTTGGGAAGAAACTAAAATTTGTTTCCAACTTATTATACCAAGTAGTAGTACAGTATATGCTTCCAACGAGAGATCAGGCCGCCACCGCCGTTGTCTTCCCGGCCGAGGTACGTTTCCCTATTCTTTCCCAACACGGCCACGCTTCTGCGTGTTCGACTGCGACACGGACGTGCGTCTCGCGCCCATCGACGGAACCCCTATTTCATGGCCTCAGCCCGCACCGCTCCAGCCCACAGCCCCTACGCCCTCGGAACTACCGCCGCCTGTCCGCGATCCACCTCGTCGATAGATTGATTTGCGCCTCCAGCCCGTGATCACAAGATCAATGGCGCCCGCCAAGTCCTCCGTCCTGCTCGACGTCAAGCCGTGGGGCGACGAGACCGACATGGCCAAGCTCGAGGAGGCCGTGCGAGGAGTCGCCATGGAGGGACTCACCTGGGGCGCATGTAAGTCGATCGACGTCCGATCTACTGTTCCGTGAAATCTAATCGAGCTAGCTCTTCGATCTGGCTTCTAACTGTGATCGTCTCTCTGTCGATCACCCCGTATGTTCTTTGCAGCCAAGCTCGTTTCGGTCGGGTACGGGATGAAGAAGATGCAGATCATGCTCACCGTCGTCGACGACCTCGTCTCCGTCGACAGCCTCATCGAGGACCACCTCTGCGCCGAGCCGCTCAACGAGTACGTGCAGAGCTGCGACATCGTCAGCTTCAACAAGATATGTAAGCGATCTCGATCGTGTCTGGGTCCGATTACTAAGATTGTTGTCCTGCATCGAGGATGCTTAGATTGTTCACTAACATCAGGATTTGTACTTCCTATTGCGCAGGAAACTCCTCGTCGCACGCACGCAGGCGGTCGATGGCGGAGAGCATAGGAACAAGGATTTATGTCGGCCCAAGCTAGCTAGTTTCGTTTTTTGATTTTCCAGTTATATTTAGTTGCAGTTCGTCATAGTTTTGTCCATACTCAGTCGTTGTCACATACAGTAGTATATCTATCTATCCATAATTATAATCAGATTCGTTGCAGTACTATATATATGGCGAAGACTTCCTTTTTCCTATGGAAAAATTACGCTCCGAATATCGGGTTAATCTGAGGCGTTGCTCGATGGTGCCCTACCCACTGGTTGCTTTGAACAGAAAGCATATATGTTCTGGATCTGGGGCATTGCTCTTTGGTCAACGGAAAGTTCCTAAGTCATTGTCGACTTAGATTTTGCGCGCACGGAAGTTCGTGGAACATGCAAATCCTATGTTGTGCTCTGCCCACTGATTCCTAGAGATGTAGAACGACTGAGTAAAGGTATTGGCGAGAGTCAGAAAACAGTAACTAATGCCAAAGAGCCACGTTATTTGATAAGTGCAATGTATTGCACTAAACTGACTGTCATAACTAGCATTATTGCTATGAAAAACACAATTGTATGCTCTCAAACCCTGTATCCTACGGAGGAGGGAGGGGGGATTGGGGTTGACGCTGCTCAGATGACATTGGTTGTACTACTTCAATAAAGGTATTTCCTCAGACCCATATTACCTTTTCCAAATACGAATATATCTAGCACTAAAATGTGTCTAGATACATCTATATTTGTCAAAGGTAATATTGGTCGGAGAGATACCTTGGTTGTAACCCTATGTCGGCGCCGTGGCCGACTGTGTTATCAAGTGAGTGTCGTATTTTGGCTTTGTGCTCTGACTTTTTGTGATGCTCGATTGGTCTTTGTACAATTAGTCTTGCGGACGGTGGTTTTATCCTGTGGGTTGAGTTGTTGTCTCTCGTCTGTGATTTACCTTAACCATCATCATAGAGGTCCTCGATTGGGCTTATTCGTCATACGTGGTGGGTGGCTACTGCTGCGAACACTGGCGGAGCTACTCCTTGTTTGTGATGTCAAAGAGATATCACAAAATTTTGGTTAGAACCATTATGTTAGATATTGATACAAAACTTTTAACTTAGATAATACTAGAGATTGACCTCACTAGCCTCATGTATCACTCAATTTGGGCTTTTGGCATCACTTTACGGGAACATCTCTCTATAGGTCAATGTAGTTCTATAGTCCAGTTGTTATCCTACAAAAAAGTAGGAAAACTAGTTTGTATAAGTAAATCAAGGATGGTATTGTCAGGAGAGAGAACAGGAAAACAAGATTTATGTTCACCCTTGTTTTTATTATTGAATTGTATTAGTTGTTATAGTTTGTTATGGTTTTGTCAGCACTTGGTCCTCACATATGTATGTATGCATTATTATACTCAGATTCACTGCAAATACTATATGTCGCGAGGACTTCCCGGTTTGGTTTGTTATGCTTCAGATATCGGGTTTACTTGAGGCGTTGCTCTAGGTGCATGCCTTCCATTAAAGGAAACCATTGCTCTTTTGGTCAACAGAAAATTCCTTTTTCACTATCAACTTATAGTTTTTGTGGGCATGAAAGTTTCATCTAACATGCGAATCCTAGTTTGTGCTCTGCCCACTAATTCCTAAAGATTAGCTTAGCATGTCATAAAACAGTAGTAACAAATACTAGCAAAGAGACACACCGTTGGATTAAGGCAATGTAAACATCCTTGCAGATACCATGGCGTCTAGAGAAAGACAAAAGACAATTAGGTTCATATGTGATGTGTCACTAACAAAGAAAGATACCAAAATTTTGTTACTAATAGTACCTAGCATTGTTGCTAGGGAAAACACAATTGTATGTTGTCAACGTGTCCCACCTATCCTTGTTCCCTATATGTGCTCCTCTAGCGGCCGGAGTAGGAAGAGGTGGTCTGCAGTTGGAGGTGGAGGTGGTGGTGTTGTTGTGGTACTACGTCAAATAAAGCCACCTCTAGTTGAACCCTATGTTGGCGGCATAGCTGATGGTGTCGTCGAGGAGCCTCAGGGTGTTGTCGTCGGGCTTGTGCTACATTTTTGTGGTGTTGGTTTGGTTGTTGTCCTATTAGTCATGCGGGCGGCGACGGTTGTTTCCACCCACAGATGTATGTGGGCTGAGTTGTCGTCTCCCGTCCGCGATTCTCCCTTAATCATCGTCAAAAGGCCATCGATTTGGCTTATTCGTCGTAGTGGTGGGTTGCTACAGCTGCGATATCTACGAGGAACATCTCTCTACAGGTCAATGTACACAATTCAGTTATTTAGTCCAATTGTTATCCTACAAAAAAAAAAACTATTGGGAAAGCTAGTTTGTTAGGGCAGATTAATAAATCAAGGATGACCAAATAAATGGTAATAAAACCATGGATAATTACCTTCTCAACATGGTCAAAGCCGCTGCGATCTCTCAACGGAAAGCCTAGCTGAAACCGCACCGGTTTCCCATCCGAAAACGTAGGACGCATCACGCACGTGTGCGATTTTCATCGGCTGAACTTTTGGAAACAAACATACTCCCACCGTGCAAATCTGACAGGTCCATGACGAAGCAAACAAACAGCTGAGGAGGAGGAAGGCTCGGACACCTCCTCCCTTCTCCAGCCAGCCAACCGTGACCCGCACGTCGACGTGGTCATTCACTCCACTGTTGTTGGTGGCTGTGCAAACTCACCTCCGCCACACCTCAATCTCATCTGGATTTGGATTCTGGTCCGAGCAGGACTCCTTCTTGTGCCGTGCCGTCCCCAAAAAATGGCGCCAACCCGTCCCCAATCTCCCGCCCCACCCTCCCCCCACTATTTCCCCACCCGCTCCCTGCCCTAGCCGCGCCGGGGCAAACCCTAACCCCCCAATCCATGTCCTCGCTGCCCACCAAGCCGCCCCCGCCGCCGCGCCCCAAGACGCGGGGCAGCTACAACTGCGGCAGATGCGGCCAGCCCAAGAAGGGCCACGTCTGCAACCTCCCCGACCCCGGGGGGATCCCCTCCCCGTCGCCCTCCTCCTCCGGCCCCGCCGCCAGCGCCAGCGCCGGGGACAACAGGCTCCGCCGCGCCCTCTCCTTCGACGAGGCCTCCGCCTCCGCCACGCCCTCCTCCCCGGAGAAGAAGCCCAGGGTCCTCGACGAGGATGGCGACGACGAGATGGCCGATTACGAGGAGGAGGAAAAGATGGAGCTTGGCGGGCGGGCGGTCCCCACGGAGGTCGTCGTGGAGGTCCTGCGGCGGCTCGGGCCCAGGGGCGTCCTTGAGGTCGCCGCGGTCAGCCGCGGCTGGCGAGACTGCGCCGACCGGGTGTGGCGGGCCGCCGAGGAGCTCCGCCTCCGCCCCGCCGGCGGCGGCCTCGTCGGGGTGCTCCTTCCCCGGTGCACCGCCCTCTCGCGCCTCGTGCTCCACATGGAAAGGTGAGGGACGAATCTGAACAAATCTAGCCCGGGAAGATGCAATTTTGACGCGATCTGGTCGCCCGCGGTGAGATCGATGCTGGATCTTTCATCGCCGGCTGCTCCGGGCATCACCTGTTGTTATGCACAATTTTTTATCGTCAAAGGCTAAAACACAAATTACTAATACTAGTATATAACCCTAAGAATACAAATTAAATTGACTAGCATATCAAGAACGTGACTTTCTGATTGCCTTCCAATTTGAATGGACGTACAATCTGGTACTGGATGCAGGAGGTTTATTTCTGGATTGGTACATAATGTTGAAGGATACTAGTGTTTGGGCGTAGGAACACTGATTGTTTGTGTCTTTTTGTAGCTTTGGTTGTGAAATATCATATATTTATTGCGGAGAACATAATCTTATTGGCTAGAGACTGAATTTGAGCTGTTGTTTGGATAGTTGGTGTGACTATATGAAAATCATCTAGTGTAGGAAACTTTGTAAGGGATGGGTTGCTCATATGAGTTGTTAAAGGCTACTCGCTCCGTTCCTTAAAACATGTCGTTAATAGGGATGTATCTAGACACAAATTACCAATACTAGTATATAATCCTAAAGGTACCAATTTTTTTGACTAGCTTATCAAGAACCTGCCTTTCTGAATGCCTTCCAATTTGAAGGGACGTAGGATTTGGCACTGGATGCAGGATGTTTATTTCTGGATTGCTAAATGGTATATAATGTTGAAGGATACTAGTGTTTGGGCGTAGGAGTATTGATTGTTTGTGCTTTTTTTAGCTTTGGCTGTGAATGATCATGAATTTATTCTGGAGAACATATCTTATTGCCTAGAGACTGAATTTGAGCTGTTATGAAAATCATCTAGTGTAGGCAATTTTGTCATGGATGGGTTTGCTCATATGGATGGTTGTTGCTGGATTTTTCTGCATAGAAGGAATATCCATTAATTTGCAGTGCCAAACAAAAAGTGCCTTTTCCAAGTCTTTCTTTGCTATGATTGATCAAACTTATGTTTGACAAGTTTGCTTTTTCTGACTGATGCTGTCGTTGCAAGGCCCATTATATATGATCAGATGTTCCAAGGTTGTTGACCATTCACGTTTATCCATAATGTTATGGTGTACGATTATAGATATCACCATTTGATTTTAGTGTAGGAAACTTTGTAATGGATGGGTTGCTCATATGAGTTGTTTGATAATGGTTGTTGCTTGAATTGTTTGCATACAAGGAATATCCATCTATTTTCAGTGCCAAACAAAAAGTGCCTTTTCCAACCCTTTCTTTGCTGTCATTGATCAAAGTTATGTTTGATGAGTTTGTTTATTCTGACTGATGCTTTCTTTGGGAGGCCCATTATTTTATATCCATGATCAGATGATCCCAGATCATCGACCATCAATGATTACCCATAATGTTATGGTATAATATTATAGATATCACCATTTGATTTTAGAATTCTGTGTGCGCAATTTTCGTGTGCTGTTGGTGCACAACATGAAAAAATGAGGATGATCTTGTCGGTGACAAGACAAGACCGCATGTATTCTGTGTCTCTTAAGGGATTCCCATCCAATTGTTTGCTTATGTTGTAAATTATTAGATGCACTTAAAGTTGATTAAAAAGAGAAGTAATTACCTGGTGGTATTCTGGATATGGTCAAAGTGCTATGGTTAATCTAGCTTTGGTGATTTGGTATAAGTTTCCCTGCCCTGCTCGTTTTTGGTGAAGCTTATTTATAGTGAAATTATCATATGCGCTTAATTTGATGCGGGAGTGCACAAGGAAAATCATGCATTGTTTTGATCTGGCTGTGGTGATAATTAATATAGCTCCAGTCCTCCTGTGTTTGTTTCCTATACCAAGAAAAGATGTTCCACTGATGACTGATATCTTTGTTCATCTATGCTTGATTCAGTGATGTTGATGCCACTATGCTGTCATGTCTTGCATTATCCTGCTCAAGTTTAGAAACTCTGGAGATAACCATGGCTGGCAAGGCAGTCAACAGTATGACTGGGTATGTTGCAAATCTCCAACATCACTTATGAATTGAAAACAACATTTGAAATTATAGTCTCTTTAAGATTTTGTTATTTAGTCTACACTTATTTACATCAAATATGTTTGCATTGTTACAATTTGAATCATTAGTTTAAAAGGGGTCTTACCTCTTTTTGCAAGTGCTGACTACCAATTGCCTTGTAAGATCAGATACAGTCAAGCCAAGATTTTTGTTTTATCTTATATATGATGATCTGTACTTAATTTGGGATTTTACATATGAAATGCAATGTAGTTGATTTTTTTCTCTCTGTTTATTGTTATAGTCACACCATGTTATTTATGCTTGCAATCATGGTTTTAAAAGCGTCCGCTTTAGGACGCCTAGGCGACGCCTGAGCGTCGAAGCGCCTCCCTTCCGCTTTGAAAAAAGGCCCGCTTTAGGCGCCTAGGCGTCCAAAGCGCCCGCCTAGGCGTCGAAGCGCCCCCCCCCCCCCCCCCCCCATCGCCTTAAAGCGCTTTAACGCTTTAAAAACCATGCTTGCAATAAACCATTTATCTCATTTTTTTGCCATGCAAGTCATGTTGAATATTTGTTGATTTTGAAATAGAAATGTCATGCAGTTTTGTAGAATACTTGCACAATCTCCATGTTGAGCTCCCATATTAAATGATGTTTTTCTATTCTAACAGAGAGGAGCTAAGTCGACTTGTTTCAGAGAAGCATTCACTCTCAACTTTAAAAATCGATGGTTGCTCTAATCTTGGTTTTATTAATCTAAGCTCTTCAAGCCTTGAGGTTCTTTGGCTATCAGACCTTTGCTCCCTTTCAGAATTGGTAATGTTGTGTTCAATTAGTATTTACAGTAATAACAACTCCATTTTGTGCATGAATTCATTGGGCCGTGAATTTATTTTAGGTCATAAACTGCCCTAATATGAGTGAGCTTTCACTGTGTTTCACGCAACAAAGCAATGATTGTACCGATCTGGTTTCATTGATGGATGGCCTGGGTCATTCATGCCCCAACTTAAGAAATTTGCACATATCATCAATTCAACTATCTAATGAAGCTGTGTCTGCTCTAGAAAGTGCCAATCTCAGGTATACTTCTACCCCACCATGCTCTCAGCATAATCTTATGGGATCTGAGTTATATTATAGTTGTCTTGTCATTAGAAATCTAGCTTTATAACATTTCAACCTCTAAATCCCAATCCCACTATCTCTTCATCAGGGGCTTGTGCATGCTATCCTTGATTCTAGGTTCAAAACTAACAGATGCAGCTGTTGCATCTATTGTTCGATCATGTGCAAGCTTGGATATGCTGGATTTAAGTGGGTAAGCTCCAATATGTCTCTTTGGGTATAAAAGTAAATATGGACTTACATGATGTGTTTCTTATAGAGAGCAACTTCAAATGAGCTTATGCGGATACTCGTTTTGATTATACTGCAGATCTAGCATCAGTGATAATGGTGTTGGGATGATCTGCAAGGCGTACCCTCACACGTTATCGAGGCTGCTCCTTGCTCTTTGCCCAAATATTACTACAAGTAAGCCTCATTTCTTCCCATGGTTTATTATTTCTGCTACACTAGAAACAAATTCGTCAGTCAACCATTGTGTGCTCCACTTTTAAGAATCCACCTATATTTATTTTTAGGTGGGATCCAGGCCGCAACAGCACAATTGCCACTTCTTCAGCTCATGGACTGTGGAATGAGCTTACGTTCTAACCTGCAGAACGAAAAACAGGGTGCATATTTTGGTGAAATTAATGGAAGGATTAGATTGTGCCCAAAATTACCCACCATATTAAAAAAGCAACCTATGCGCCAAAAGCTTATTATAAAGCATGGTAATTTGAAGAAGCTCAGTCTATGGGGCTGTTCAGCAATAGATGTAAGACTTCAAATTTTGCTAACAGGAAATTATTCAAATCCTTGGATATCATTTCATCACTAATTTCAAATATTGCAGGCTTTATATGTGAAATGTCCAGAGCTGAATGATCTGAACCTCAACTCCTGTACAAATCTACACCCAGGTATTATATCATTCTCTTTTTCACCAGGTTGTTGGTAACTGTTATTATCATTGTCAAGAATTTTGAATACTTTCCACAGAGCGGTTGCTACTTCAATGCCCAAATTTGAAGAATGTGCATGCATTTGGATGTCAGGATATGTTGATTGGTGCAATCAGAAACCAGGTGTTACTTTCTTAACTCATTTCTCACTGCCAAGTAAATTTTTGTTTCAACTTGAGCTTCTCACTGTGGCCAGTAATGTCAAGGTTATTAGATTGGCATGTTTAAAATTCTAAGCAGCAAATCGTTTCAGATTGTTGCTCACCATTCATTTTTGACTCAACTGATTGATGGAACCATGAATATAATTTGACTGAACCAAAGTACCAAACATACCCAAACTGTAGTAAAAAAATTCTTACTCTTTGAACTGCAACTCAGTAAAAAAGTATAGTCTTGTTTCCAATTTGGTGGGAAAAAATAATTTAATTTGGCTTTTGGTTTTTGGCTTGGTTTTTCCCTTCAGAAATTGATAAACAGAAAGAATCTAATGAAGCAATGTGTACCAAATGGAGTCTAGCAAGGAGTAAGCCATGAAGCTGAAGGTGTATCAGGCTGTAAGCTTCTTTAGCTTAGAAATCATATTATTAGACTTGGCGCATATACATTATAACAGTCTGCCCTGTGTAGCATGTAACTATGTTGTAGCCTAAGGGTTTATAATAAGGATTAATTGGAAAAATGCCTTTACAAAAACTGTTGGAAATATGCCACTAGAACTGTTCTATACTTCTACTTATGCCATTTTCTCCAATATCCCACTATATACTGCCCTTTATACGGTTGTATGTGTTTGCGAACCTGACCCATGCCACTCCGTTCCCCACCCCTACTCATGGTACGCAGGAACCGCAACAATTCCCCAATCCGACTCAGGCTCACACATGAACCCTAGTGTGGTGGCAACAAAAGCCGTGAGCGATGCAGCTGGTGACATGGGCGTGGACAGCTGCGTCGCGGTCCTCCTTCCAAAAGCTTCCAGTGATCAAGCTGTTTTTCTGGAGCTACTATGGTTGTTCCAGTCATGGCCGCCCAGATCTGGCACAAGGATCAATGTTGCTTGCCCATCTCAGGTCGCCGGCATTAAGAGGGGAAAGGAAGAGATTGGGGACACGTCGAAGAGGAATTGGATGTGGGGCATGACAGCATGGCGTGCGAGAGCTTGGTGGCAAGCGCGTGTCTACCTTGGAGCTGGAGGTGTAGGCAAGGATGAGCTGGAGTCAGCTTGGGCACGGGATCTTGCACTGTCAAGCGGTTCTAGGCGACGCAGATCGAGCAAGTTAGCGATCAACCTTTCGGCTGTTGCCACCGGTTTTCCTGTCTCCGGTGTGCAGAGTGACGGGAGAAAAAGGACTGCGGTGGGTTGGTGGACGGGATGAGAAAGTCTCCATAGCGTGGAGCCCACACATGCGTGTACCCAATCTATATCTCTCACAGCTGGTGAAGCACACAATATGTAGTTTTTGGAACCCACCACCACTTTTGACCAATAGAATTGGGCATCTGCCAAATACACATTGAAATACAAGTATTTGTTGAAAGGTTATTCTCTTAGTTGAAGAAAATGACAATTAGATGTATGAGAAATTTGTAGTGGCATATTTCCAACTTTGGTTTTTGTAATGGCATTTTTCAACTCGTGTAAGTTGCAGGGGCGGCATGGATCCAGTTAGCCCATACAACAAATGTCTTATCTCTTAATGCACTACAAGCAGTCCTTGTGCCTTACCTAAAAAAGAAAATATAGTAGCATCCTAAGTGTGGATTCTGCTGGTTTGTTAAAATAATAAAAACATCACTTTAAAGTTGTATTAAAATCAGAAAATAATAGTCCATGTACATGGAAGCCGGATTACGAACGTGAGTTTTCTGACAATAAAACTGACCATTTGTGCGGCATGCATATGCAAAAACAAGCTAAGGGTGTAGTAATCGTAAATCTACGCAATATTTGGTACAACCATATAAACAATCGTAATTTGTGTTTTGAGCTCTTGCTCCTATCAGGTTGACACAATGGCACTTGATTTGCCGTCCATCATATCATTACCTTGTGCCATTTTTTAATCATATAATCCGGCATTACTGGCATCCAATCTAAATATTCGAACCTGTGGCATATCCAGGGTAAGCTACACTATTTAGATGGCTGTGTTATCCTTATGTGATGCCAGGACTGATGATGTCAAGTTTTGATGTAGTAGTTTAGTTAAAAATGAAAAAATTCGTTTCTCTTGTCACCCTTGGGACTTCAGAGTAGAGTAAAACTTTTGGTGGTAGACTTGCTGTTAGCCAGCAATGTTTTCTTGTGATAGCATAATGTTACTGGCAGTTGGCAATTGGTCTGTTCAAGCTTGAAATTTTGTTATAAAACAAGCATTAACTAGAATACGATTTGGTTTGAACTTTTGAAACTGATACAAGCAAACTAAGTTGAGCTGCAACTATTTCAAGCACACCACCTTAACAAATGCAGCGGGACTTCTATTTATGCACCTACCAAATTAACTGATACAATTTAAGAAACTAGGCTAACTTACCATTACAAATTTGCATCTGAGCTGTCACTTAGTTTAACTAAATTGGAAGAGCATTACCCCTGCCTTTTCGTTTTCCAATGTACTGCCACAAATTTTGCCAGGTTCTGAATGAGTTCGCTGCAGCTGAACCACATCTTCCTTGCAAGCGGCTAGCAGATGGTTCAAAGCGGGTTCAACTCTCAGAGTTCCCAGAAAAACAGGTAATTATCATTTCACGATATTTTATATCAAGTAGCATCATATCAAGACATGTGCTCACTCTTTTGTTTGTTTCAGTTACCGGAGGACAAAAGATTGATTGGATTGGGGCGGTCAGAGTGCACTGTGCATCTTGGTTCTTGATTAATAATCACATAACTGTAGCTAGAGAACTTGTGAAATTATACATTGGTGAATATTATTTATTTGTTTGTGTACCTCCAAACCCATAATATATGTAATGTGCATGTTGTATAAGCTGCTACATGGTAGTGGAATTTGTATCAATTGGTTTTGGGTTTCCATCAGTGTACCGCCTTGCCTAACATGTAGTTACGTGTGTTCTTTTTCACATAATAAAGATTTGAATCATTGACATGTTAAGTTTGTTGCTTGGTGCAGACATGTAAAGTTTTCCTGGTATTTAGTCCATTTGCTTGCCTTTTCTGTTGATAGGAAGAAAGTCTAGAAGGTTAGAGATTTAATATCCACAATCTTACTGTCATGCTACTTGTTCAATTTCAAGAAGAGAATGATGTGAGATAATGAGATTCTATAAGCCTTTGAGTCTTCTGTTTGGTCTAGTTGGAGCATTTGAAAATCACCAGATTATTTAAAGCTTGACATCATTACAAGGGGACACAAGATCTCCAAAAGAAATATGTTAACATAGCATAGCTTTAACTTGCAAATACCTTTTGGATACAATAATGATATTCATCTATAGCATGGAAGGAGCAGCCCGAAGTTGCTTCAAATAATGACAATTCATACTTGCCAACCTTGCACCAATTCAATTGCTTAGGGAACAATATATTGCACATTGACATAGATAGAAAACAGCTAAGCAAACAACCGTATGATGCATCGTAGCCACTGAAACTTGTACAAGGACATGATCCTCTATCTCTCTGCACATGGTATGTCTCCTTCCTTTAGCTGGCTTGGAGATATAAAACCTATATGGAGATGTGCATGTTTGAGTATGCACCACACCAGCGTATGAAACATTGGCATTGTTTCTTGTGTGAACATCATTGAATCTGGACACCACTTTTTTAGCAGCTTCGCACTTAAACAAGGCTGCTGGGTGATTATCTGTCCAACAGCACCATCATAATTGAGCACTGCTGTTGGACAAAATGCAAGATCCCTGCAGTGGACCAGGTAGCACTATCTGACTTTTTGTTTTGATAGTGGGAAGGACATCTGCTGCCTTTTCTGTGTGTTTTTCTTAAGGAAAATGGCAAGAAAAGTGTATGTAACAGTGACATGCCGTCTTACATATAACAAGACAAATCTGGGCGATAAGAACTTTAACCGGATCAAAGCGAAGGCATTAACAGTAGTATATATATTATGGTACAGACTTAAGCAACTCTTGAAATAAACATCCTTCGTCCATCAGCTTATGCTCTTGCATTTCTCCATTGCCCTTGGCGCTGAAAAGTGAACACAATTGCCAGTGCATCAACAAGTTAGCATCAGTTGTTAAGAATGCAGATGTAAATCTGTCAAAAACGTTTTCGAGGTACCCACCAAGGCCGCTGGCTTCTGATCCTTTCATTATTCGGAGGCGCTTGCAGGACGCCACAAACATCCTGCAATTCCACAGTGGAGGAAATGAATAAGGACTTAAGAAGGGACTAGCAATAGCAACACCACCACCATGTCACCGGTCTCGCCGGAGTTTAATTCACCGACGACCGCAACTTACTCCCATGGGACGTCGCCGACGAGCATCCAGTCGCCGTCCTTGTCCTCGTAGGTAGGCACGTAGTCGGAGCCACTGAGCAGGTCCACCAGCTTGCTCTCGTCGTTCATGCCCTTCATTATCCCCTGAGACCCGCCGGCCATGGTGAAGGAGCTGAACATCTTCTCCAGGGCCTTGGAGAGCTCCTGGTAGCTCTTGCACGCGCCGATGTCCACCTTGCGCAGGTACGGCGCGCCGTCCATGCTCACCTTCACCAGCGCCGCCTGCACGGCCAGGATGTTCTTCCGGAACGACCGGACCGGCGGCCAGCCCACCGCCTGCGCTCTGGACACGACAGACGAATATGAATTACTAAATGTTATGAAAAAAACATATGCCCTTCATTCCATAATCCTTATGGTAGTTTTAGTTCAAATTTAAACTAGTCATAGAGATAAGAATTGTGAAACGAAGGGAGTACTATAATTAAGAAGTTAATCTGGTGCCGTATTCTTGTCCCTGTGTCTGTATGGATCTGAACAAAAAAGTAATACATTGTACTGTATTAGTAATCTTGGAGACACGGGTGGTGATGATGATGGCTAAGTGGACGTGCAGAGACATTTTGCAGGTGATAAGAGCACCCTTTTTATCGTGTCGGCAGGGCACTAGCTAGCTGGGGTTCTCCCCGTGCATTGCCCCCACATGTTCTTGTACTCTCTTCGTCGTTGCATTGATCACTGTACCAGCGTATTCAGTTTGGATCCAAAATGTTCCCCCGAAAACGCAGATATGAAGATCTGCGCGTCCTAGTACTAAAAGTTATGCTCAAGCCTGTTTGAATCACGGGAAGAATTTTGCAGAAACTGAAACTCCTCCTTTTCGAAGATGAACTTTATCTAAGAAACTCATATAAGGCCCGTGCAATAAGAAGACTCCTGCTAAAATGAAGCATGCTGATTCTTGCTATACTAAAAATCTATGTTAGACCAGGTGGTTTCTCCGTTGTTGAAATCATATTCGTCCCAACAAAATTGTAATGTGTTATCTCCGTTGACAAGAGGAAAGGGTTCTTGAAATCTTAAGCATGCTACGTGAGTATATACGCAGATTAAGTGGATTTATTCCAATCAAATTAACGAGGATGAAGACGTACTTGGGTGCGCGCGGCTTCTCGGGGTCCGAGGTGACCACCCTGCTCTGGCTCGGCGACCTCTCCATCTGCCCGTCACCGGCGGCAGCAGCAGCCGGAGAAGGCTGCTGCTCGGCTGCGGCAACACCGTCAGCCACTTGCTCGTCATCCACCGTCGACGCGGCGGCCGACGCTGGCTCGAGCTTCAGCTTGAGGTCGATGGTCTCGGCGAAGCTCCTCTTTCCGGAGCTCCTCACAGCGGCGCCGGCCTCCTCGGCCTCGACATTGCCGCCACCGGGCAGGCCGAGCCGGAGCTCAGTCTCCTCGAACCCGAGGCCCGCCATTGATCACCTGCTCCAATGCAGCAACCGCTAGCTCTCTTGGGTTATTGGCTCCTTGTTTTTTTTGCTTTCGTTTCGTGTGTCTGTGCTGCTGTTTGTGTATGGGTTTGGCTTGTGAGCACAAATAGATGAAGAGGGGATGAAGGAATGATAATGGCGGGTGTGGATGGCAGAAGAGTTTGGTTCCCTCTTTCGGGAAGTGGTGCATATAATAGAGATCCCTGTATAAGCATTAGCCTTCCTGGTATGGACAGAGGATACATGAATGCAGTATGGCTATGTTTCTTGCCCATGTCACTGCAAAAGTAAGCTATACTACACGCTCCATCCTGAAATAGCATTATCATGCATGTCACTGACTCACTGTGACGATACATAACGCTCACTCGATATTCAGAATACTCTCATGTTAAGATGGTATTAGCTAGATCTCGACCTCGTTGTAATTCCTACCGCTTAATACAATCCTCTTTTACCCGAAAAAAGAAGAAGATGGTATTAGCTAGGCAGTATAGTAGTAGCATAATATAGAAATGCCATTTGGCTCCTAGTGTGCACAATAGTTATTTTGCACCCAACATAATTCTACATTGTTATAATTAATAATTTTATGTTCGTAAAGTAATAATTACGTTCATATTAACTCACAACAAAAATATTGACATAAAAAACATAGTGTATGAGTTATTACAATGTAAAGTAACAAAAAAAATATGTATTTTATGTTGTATTTTTGTATGTCACGTAAACCATTTTTTATGTCATTTTTTTTCTTAGGTAATTGGTTTAACTGACTACAGTTGAGGCCCGGGTGGAGTTTGAGGATGAGGAGGAGGGCGTTCAAGCGGAACCGGAGGGATGGCGGATGTTTGCTAGGTACTACTCACCGAAGGCGATGAACATTAACGTGATCCAGCCGCACTTCATGGATGTCTGGAGAATCCGAGGTACGATGACGTTCTCGCCGTTGAAGGACAACTTTTTCATCATCACCTTCAGCTCTGAAGGCGATTTTCAGTTTGTTAAACGAGGCGGACCGTGGATACATCAAGGAGTTGCTTGTCTGATCGCCCCGTTCATCAACAACATCAGACCATCTGCTACTGTTCTGGACTCGGTTCAGGTGTGGGTGCGCATCTATGATATCCCATGGAACAAACAGACTGATGCGACAGGGAGGAAGCTCGGATCACAGCTCGGGAAGGTGGAGTGGGTTGATGTGGACACCGCAAAGAATGAGTTTAATGATTTCCTTCGAGTCTGTATTGCATTGCCACTTAACCGCCGTTTGAAAACAAAGATCACCACCACGGTGAAAGGGAAACCAGGAGAGCAGACATACTTGATCCGCTATGAACGAGTTCCGCACTTTTGTTTTCATTATGGCTTTATTGGACATGACAAGAAGATGTGTGAGAAGCGCAACAGAGGCACTCCGTCAAGCAACTATGATGCAACGCTACGCTGTTCTCCGCATAAGAAGTATGAGAAGAAGCCGGTGACGGCCTCTGCAGGGCCAGTGATGAGGCGAGGTCTGAATTTTAACTCTCCGACAGGCAGTGCTAACTCTACTTCTCTAGGCAAGCCGAGTGAACAGCGTGCTACGTCGAACGGGCAGGGAGCAGCGTATACTGTGGAGATTCTAGATATGGTTGGGGCAAAGGACGGCTTTGAGGAGGAGGAAAAGAGCACGGGAGCAGCTGAGGAGCAAGACCTAGCGGCACGAATGGAAAGGGTGCAGATGCAGCAAGAGCAAGAGCTCGCATGGGAACGACAGAATGTGGATGAGGCCATTGCACATGTCCAGATGCAGCAGCAGTACCTGCAGCGGCGGTATTCAGGGATGACGGTTTCCGTAGAGGTGCAACAGCAAGCAACAAATCTTGAGGCTGAACTCCACCGCCTCTTGGGCATTAAAGCTGAGGTAGAGGCTGCTAATAATGTCAAGCCGATGGATCTGGGAAAAGATGATATGATCCCTTCCATACGTGACCTATCTGGGCTGGAGGTGTCTTTCGGCAGTGCTTCTGATGTCTCCATGGCAGCGGGTGACTCGGTGTTGGGGAAGCGGCCTGCGGCAGACAAGCACGAACAAGCAGACCAGGATCTGAACCTTGCACTATCACTGAAGGTAAAGGATTCAGCTGGTGGACAGCAGAAGAGGGGGCGCACACAAGGCTTGGAGGAAAAGGCAGCAATGGAGAACAAAGCGAAAGATAGCAAGATGGTTCCGACCGGACATGGTAAACAGGCGAGATCATTTGTGTGGTCTCGCCAGCAGAAATGAATTGCATATGCTGGAACTGTCGGGGCGTTGGAGGGGCTTCGACAGTTCGAGAGCTTGTTTATCTCTCCCAATCTCTGCATCCTAAGTTAGTTTTTCTTTGTGAAACTAGGCAGAATAAAAATAAAGTTTGTTGTTTGCGTCATAGGTTAGGGTTAAAAGGCTTTGCAGGAGTTAGTAGTGATGGCCAACGTGGTGGTCTTGCGTTATTTTGGCATGAGAGTTTGGATGTAGAGCTTAAAATTATTAATGAAAGGATTATTGATGCGTACGTCTGTGTTTCCCCGTCTTCTGAACTTTGGCGTCTTACTTGTATCTATGGGGAACCCCGCACTGAAAATCATCACCGTATGTGGGAAATTCTGAGGGGACTGAAAGAGGAATCAAATTTACCATGGATGATTATGGGGGACTTCAACGAAGCCCTTTGGCAAGAGGAACATTTCTCTCATACTCCTAGATCAGAAAGACAGATGGAAGCTTTCCGAGACACCCTTGCTTTCTGTGACTTGACTGATCTCGGCTTTGCTGGGGTACCGTACACATACGATAATAAGCGCAGGGGCTTAGCAAATGTGAAAGTGCATCTTGATAGAGTTGTTGCTACCCCCTCCTGGCGTGACCTCTTTGCAGATACTAGGGTGAAGAACCTAACTTCTCCTTGTTCTGATCATTGTCCTCTACATGTATCTATTTTGCAGGAAGAAAGAGTGGCAAGTCAGCAGCCACGCCGCCACTATGAGATCATGTGGGAACGATCTGAGGAATTAAAGGAGCAGATTGAAATTGCATGGGCTGATGCAGGTTTGAAACCTACACTAGGTGATGTGCGCCAGGGCCTGGATAAAGTAATGACTAAATTACAAGCTTGGGGAAAAAGGAAATTTGGTAATATCAGGAAGGAGCTGGATAAAGCGAGAGGGAAACTGGAGATGCTATACCGTGATAATGGGGACTCCAATGAAATACGCCAAGTCTCTGATTATATGAACGAGCTGCTGTACAATGAAGAGATGATGTGGCTGCAGCGTTCACGTGTCTCCTGGCTCAAAGAAGGAGACCGCAACACGAAGTATTTCCACCAAAGGGCTGTTTGGCGAGCTAGAAAGAACAAAATAAAGAAATTAAAAGATGATGCGGGTGTATGGTATGATGCTCCATCCGATATGGAGCGCATGGCGACTTCCTATTTCAAGGAGTTATTCACTAGGGATCCTAATCTAAATGCGGACAATTTGACCTCCCTGTTCTAGGAAAAGGTAACTGCTCAGATGAATGATGACCTCTGCCGTGATTTTACTGAAGAGGAGATCAGTGACACATTGTTCCAGATTGGGCCTCTCAAGGCGCCTGGTACTGATGGTTTTCCAGCCCAGTTCTTTCAAAGGAATTGGGACACCTTGAAGGCTGAGGTAATTAATGGGGTTAAGCTTTTCTTCCTAACAGGAAATATGCCTGAGGGTGTCAATGACACTGCTATTGTTCTAATTCCGAAAATAGACTTCCCAGAGACTCTCAAAGATTTTAGACCAATAAGCTTGTGTACTGTCCTATATAAAGTCATTGCTAAATGCTTAGTGAATCGCCTAAGACCACTCCTTGGAGATCTAATCTCGGCGAATCAAAGTGCTTTTGTTCCTAGGAGATTAATCACTGATAATGCCTTGATCGCGTTCGAATGTCTACATTTTATGGATCATAACAAGAGTCAGGAGAAGAATTGCTGTGCTTATAAGCTCGATCTATCAAAAGCATATGACAGGGTTGATTGGGGGTTTTTAAAGAAAGTGATGCAAAGAATTGGCTTCGCTCACCGGTGGATTGACTAGATAATGGAGTGCGTCTCCACGGTGAAATATATGGTTAAATTTAACGGCGGCCTTCTGGACTCGTTTTCGCCTTCTCGCGGCTTGCGGCAAGGTGACCCCCTCTCACCTTTCTTGTTTTTGTTTGTGGCAGATGGACTTTCAGCACTTTTGCACAATGAGGTTCCGAATAATATGATCACCCCTGTGAAGATTTGTCGGAATGCTCCGGGGATATCACATCTTCTTTTCGCCGATGATAGCCTGCTTTTCTTCAAAGCGACACCACAGGAGGCTGGGCGTGTTAAACAGGTGATCGAAGAGTACGCTAGCAGTACGGGTCAGTTGATCAACCCGGCAAAGTGCTCCATTTTCTTTGGGGATTCATGCCCCAATGCTACTCGGGAGGCTGTGAAAGAGGTGCTGTATGTGCAACATGAAGCCTTTGATGCAAAATATCTCGGGCTTCCAACTCCGCATGGACGCATGAACAAAGAGAAGTTTGAAAGTCTCAGATCAAGCCTAGCGAAAAGTCTGATGGAATGGGGAGATAATCACCTTACACAAGCGGCTAAAGAAGTTTTTATTAAGTCCATTGCTCAAGCTTTACCTATCTATATTATGGGTGTGTTCAAGCTACCGTTTGGTTTGTATGATGAGCTCACGCGAATGATTCGTAACTACTGGTGGGGAGAGGAGAATGGAAAACGGAAAACACACTGGATGGCCTGGGAATACATGATGCGCAACAAAGACCGTGGTGGTATTGGATTCAGAGACCTGAGGCTGTTTAACCAAGCGCTTCTTGCCCGTCAGGCGTGGCGTCTCGTCCAAAACCCGCAAAGCTTGTGTGCCAGGGTTCTTAAAGCTAAATATTTCCCCAATGGCTCTCTCCTGGATACGGTTTTCACTGGTAATGCATCTGCAACTTGGCAAGCTCTCGTCCATGGTTTGGCTTTGTTGAAAAAAGGAATTATTTGGAGGGTGGGGAACGGTGCAAACATTAGGGCTTGGAGAGACCCCTGGATTCCACGAACTACAACGTTCACACCCCTCTCGCAGCAAGGAAGATGCCGTCTAAGATGGGTGTCCGACTTCCTCCACGCTGATGGTACCTGGAATGAAACCTTGTTACGGCGCTGGTTTCTGCAAGTGGATGTGAAGGCAATTTTACAGATCACGCCCTCGAGGAGAAACTTTGATGATTTTCTGGCGTGGCAGCCTGACAAGCGGGGTGCATTCTCGGTTAGCAGTGCGTATGAGCTAGCACTGGAGGAACTAATGGTGGCTCAAGGTGTTGGAGCGACGAGCTCAAGGCCAGCGGGAGAACGACCAATTTGGAGACTGATCTGGCAATGCCCGGTTCCCCCTAAGATGCGAAATCATGCCTGGCGTGTTGCCACAAACTCCCTCGCGACACAGGCCAATATGCACAGGCGGGGCATGCAGTCACTAGCACGCTGTACGATTTGTGGCGGGGATGTTGAGGACACTTTTCATGTCTTTATCACTTGCCCACCGGCACGGAGCTTCTGGAGTTTGATGCGCTCGGTCTGGAACTTACCTCCAGAGGACTGCATCATCAACACCGGGAAGGAATGGCTTTTGCACCTCCTTTCCAAGTTATCTGAGACTCAACGAGCGATGACTCTTATGATCATATGGCGGATTTGGCATACTCACAATGAGATCACACATGATAAGGCCATGCCATCGCTGGAGGGATCGAAACGGTTTCTGATGAGTTACCTAGACTCGCTTCTGGTAATCAAACAAGCGCCAACTGCAGACCCAATTAAGGGTAAGGCAGTTATCTCGCATAGCCAGGGTTTCCGGAGTATGAATCGCCTGGCAGAGGGTAGACAGAAGAATGTGATTAAATGGTCTCCTCCGGCTGTTGGTATGGCCAAACTCAATACTGACGGCTCCTTCGTGAGTGCCAATGATGTAGGTGCAGGTGTGATTTTGAGAGATCATACTGGTCAGGTCATCTGTGCTGCTTCAAGGCAGCTGTTTCGCTGTGTAGACGCCACGGATGCGGAGCTGGCGGCAATTGAAGAGGGAATTGCATTTGCCCTCGCCTGGACGACGCTACCGTTCACCGTGGAATCGGATTGCTTAGAGGCCATACAACTCATCAAGGAGAGCACGCCAAATACTTCCAGATATGCCTCGAGAATCCAAGTGATCAGAGAACTTTTACGGGAAAGAAATATGCCCCTGGCTAAGATACACCGTGATGCAAATCAGGCGAGCCATGAACTGGCAAAAGTGGGCAGAGTACAGGCTAGAACTGAAACTTGGGTTCAGAATTTACCTCCTGAAGCAGCAAAAGCTGTACTCTTAGATTGTAATCTCTCTCATATTTAATAGATTTCTTTTATGTTGCAAAAAAGGTTACTAATAATGATGGTTGGCTTTGGAATAAGATTTACTTCTAGTAAAATTATAGCTCTTAGTTCTCACAAGAATGATCAAGGAATGTGTGATCACCCACTCTCAAGATGAATGAATGTTGACATGATTGATTTGCTAGTCTTTGACTTGAAGTAAGATTTAAATAAATAAGAATATGGTAGATAAGGATTTGATAAAAAAACTTAGATTATTACTTGATACTTGACTTATTGTCAATCACAAGTGATGCTTGGATAAGATAATGTTTGAGATAGAATACTTGGGTGGAAAAGATGGATTTTTTGCCAGTTGTTGTTTTCTGAGCGCTGCTGTTTACGAGAAAAATCATAGAAAAATAGCTGTAGCTCTAAATTGAGTGATTCTTCTTGGGCTGGATTTATATTTTCACCCTCTGTCACTCTATGCAGGGAAATTATTTATTGAATTTATTAATAGGAGCGAAGGTATTTTTGAAGTAGCATCTCTTTTTCTGGATAGATTCTGTCATTGATTTGCTGGGTGCTTCTTTTGAGTTTCAATTTGATTATTTATGGGTATTTTGAGCTTTCTAAGATGTTATGCACTTTGTAAACGAGGAACCAAATTTGTTGGGTGTTCTTAAGATGGTAGGATTTATATCTTTTTATGCAATTACAATCTAACCCCACAGAAAAGAGTGGGAGAAGTTTTTTCATAGGGCAATGAAGCCAAGTTAAACCAAGGAGAATCTAAGGATGATTAAGACCATAAGCTTGGGGAGGCCCCAACATCCCTCTACATCAACAAAAATCTCGGTTTGCAAATCTTCAAACTTTTGTTTTTTAAACACTATGCGACCTTCGTTAAGCTTGGAGTGTCTAGTCTTTTATTTTTATTTTTGAAGTAGAACATCTGTCTTTTGCAGACCACCTTTAGTTGTGAGTTTATTAGAATATCTTGGACTACTGAAAGAAAAGATAAAAAGAAATAGTTGATTGCAGAAGTTTTGGCAAAGGAAGTAAATGGCTACATGAAAGCAAAGTATGATTGCAACTAATTTCAAGGTATAAGTATATCATTGATTGAGGTATTGAGCTTTGCAATTATTTCCATTTAGTTATATTTCCATTTAGTTATAGTTGATAGCCATAAGTTTTTTTAATAAGTTTTGCACTTGGGAGAGTAACTATGCTGATGGACAAGGTTGCATGCTTTTTATTGGTCAAACTTTTTTTCTATGCTAGCCTTTTTAAAAGTCATAAGTTTGTGCTTATGCAAGCCAAACTCCTCTGAACCAAGTTTTTTCTTGAGTGTCCACTACATTACCCTACCTATTACCTAAGTTTGTGTGCATGATGCTATTGGCTTTGGGTTCCGGGTTACTAGAGCTTTGTGTCAGATTTATTCTTGTGGTCGATTAAATGTTGTAGTTCTCCATGCACATTGAGACTCTGGCGAACAACGATTCAATGCTTGTTATTCAATTTTTATATTAGTGGTGCAGAAAACTTGCAAGGGATTTGTAGTCCCAAAGAAAAAAAGGAAAAAGAGATAGCACTCCTCCAAGGTTGTGAAAGTTTGGTGGGTACCCGAAAGACTTGGTTAGCCATGGAATGTGAAAGAAAAGGTTGGGAGGAGTGCCAAAGTTTTAAATAAAAGAAAAAAAATATGGAACCACTTCTTAATTAACTTGATTTAGCATGGAGGATTATAAGTTTGATGTTTGCCACTTGCACATGGAGTTCCCACACTAGAGTAATCTCTAACCTCTAGACTTGTGTATCTTGTTTAACACTGCTCTGTCAAAGTGGAAAAGCCTAGACCACTTATCACTGCAGTGCTCCTTCACCGAGCAGGTCTGGTATGGGGTGACACAACACCTTGGTGTTGTCCCCGCGGTTCCTCTTCCCCAGAGCACAATCCCCGAGTGGTGGCCGCAGGTGGTGTTATTAAAACAATAGGCAATAACAAAGAACGAAAAGGAAATCATAGCGGGGAACACAAGATTATAACGTGGAAAAGCCTCTCCAACAAAGAGAGGTAAAACCATGGGCGCTAGCCATTAAAACTTCACTATATCGGGAGTGTTTACAAACACCGTGGGTTATCTTATGATGCGATTAACCATAGCCGGCAGCTTACAAGGAGTATAAATAGGCCTCACACCGCTCGTCAGAAGCTGGCCTTTAGTTTGTAGAATTTAGATCAACATATAAGAAAATCCACCTTGAGACAAATTCCTTGTAGCATAAACTTCAACAATCTCCTGAACAAACAAAGAAAACACTTTCGGTACCAAACAACCACTAGGGCTAAACAGTTATACCAATGAGCAAAGCTCAGAGTTAGCAACAAGAACTGACTTTGTCATCATATCAGCAGGATTATCATGCGTACTAATCTTGCATACCTTCAGTTTACCTTGAGCGACTATGTCTCTCAAATAATCGTACTTGACATCAATGTCTTGAATATTTGATCTTTAGTAAGGTATATAGCACTTTGACTATCACAAAACAGGTTACATAAGCATCATCTCCACAAAGCTCAGCATACAAACCTTTCAACCAAACATACTCTTTACATGCTTCAGCAATAGCCATGTATTTATACTCACTAGTAGATTGGGCAACAACTGGTTGCAAAGTTGCCCTCCAACTCACAGCACAACCACCAACAATAAAAACATAACCTATAAGGGACCTTCTCTTATCCAAATTGGCAGCAAAATCTGAATCCACGTAGCCAACAAGTCCCTTTCCAGTTCTATGAAACTTCAAACAAGCTTTGGAAGTGCCATAAAGATACGTGAAAATCCACTGAATAGCCTTCCAATGTTCTTTACTAGGGTTAGCCATGTATCGACTGACCAAACTCATAGCATATGACAAATCAGGGCAAGAACAAGCCATGGCATACATCAAAGAACCAACAGCACTAGAGTATGGAACTCTAGACATGTAGTCAATATCTTCATCAGCAATAGGACATTGAGTAGATGACAGTTTGAAGTGTGGTGCAATAGGTGTTGTGACTTTCTTTGCATTATGCATATTAAAGTGTTGAAGAACTTTATTAATGTAATCATGCTGACTAAGAAATAGCAAACCATATTTTTTATCTCTTGTAATTTCTATACCTAGTATTTTCTTAGCAGCACCAAAGATCCTTCATCTCAAACTCACTACTCAGCTGTGCCTTCAAAGTAGTGATCTCTTTCTTGCTCTTGGTAGCAATCAACATATCATCAACATATAACAGCAAGTATATGGGTGATCCAATAGCAAACTTAATGTAAACACAACTATCATACTGATATCTCTTGAACTCATGTGCAAGCATAAATGAATCAAACCTTTTATACCACTATCTTGGAGATTGTTTCAAACCATATAAGGACCTCTTTAATTTGCAAACAAGATCCTCCTTACGAAGCACTATGAACCCTTCGGCTTGGTCCATGTAAATCTCCTCCTCTCGGCCCAAGCCTCCCGAAGACGTGTCTCGCTCCGCTTGTCAGAAGTTGTCCTTTACTTTGTAGAATTTGGATCAACATATAACAGGTGGTGGATCACCTTGACAAGCCGGCGGCAAAAGTTGCAAACTCGCTCACCATGCTCACGCTTCGCTCCTTGTGGCTTGAGCGGAATGCTAGGGTTTTCGACAGGACCCCCTCCACGACAGATCGTGTAATTTCTACTATATGTTCCGAGTGGGAGGCTTGGGTTCAGGGTAGCCGTGGGCGTATGAGAGAGCTAATGTAGGTTGAGTTTTCTCGGTTGGCCACCCAAAGGGGAGCCACAGTGGTGGCCTTTGTTAGGCCTGTTCTACCTCTCTGTGATACAATGCAGAGCTCCCGCGGTTTCTCAATAAAAAGCCTTCTCCCCTATGTCAAAAGAAAGCAAAAGCTTCAAATTTTTTTCTTGACTAACTTAGGAACCACACCTACACTACACTTGCACAAGGTTTGTTTCATTGTTTACCCACATAGCTCTTTTTCTTTGTGCGAGGTTTATTATTGTTCTTATGTCTAATGCTAAATATTATAAATTATTACTTGATGGCAAATGGTTACTCAGCTTATATACTCTTTCAATGGACTTCTTATGCCTTGGATATAGCAGAAATCATAACTTGTAAGTATTGTATTCATTTTTGAGTTAATAAACTACAAAGCTCTTGTCTTTTTATCACCTTCATGCTCGAGGACGAGCATAGGTTAAGCTTGCGGATGTTGATGCATGTAAAATGCTTCCATGATCTGTAGTTTATTAGATCATATTCCTAGTTATTTGATAGTTTTATGAGGACCTGGACATTTTTTCCATTAATTATGTGGATTTTCTAAACAATCCTCTTTCATCTAATTTTAACACTACAAAGCAGATTTTCTTGTTTTTGCATGTTGATGCATGCAAAAATACATGCATGAACTTTGTAGTTTATTGATGCATATTCCAACATATTAAGATGTTATTAGTTGTTATAATCATGTTTTGCATTGATTTATGGGGATTTTCCATCGATCCCCCTTATTTTGGTTATAACTCTGGAGGACAGGAAAACCCTGTTTTATGTATTTTGATGTTTCAAGGACCTTCCTGATCTCAATTTGACCTGGGATTTTCTGAGCTTTAATATTTTATAACGAGAACCTTCTGGAGCACAAGAAGTCAACAAGGGAGGCCACGAGGCCCAAACAAGCACTGGTGGCATGGGCCCTAGTCCAGACCACACCACTAGGTGCCGTTTGGCCCTCGGACCTCTGATGTCATCCATCTTTGTCCCAGATTACTCAGCCTGGCCTAAAAACAACTATATAAAGACCCCCCCGAGGCGTTCTCATGAGGAGGCAACGGAGAAACATGAAACATAGAAACATAGGCTGTTCCAGCAAAGAATGGAGGGGGAAATGCTACCGGAGTTGCCCCGGTCACTTCTCCAACCTCTCCGACATCACCACCATCGCCACCATCATGAAGAGGGAGTATTCCACCTCTGGACTTTGCGTTTGTGGCAGTAGCTTGTTCTATTTCTCTCTTATCCTATGAAGTTTAGATGCCATATGAACTGCCCAATATGATTATGGCACATATTATGTAATTCCTATGTGGTGGATCCTTATTTTATTGGATGATCTATGAGATTTGAAATGTTATTATGTTCTTGATGTATGAGTAGATCCATATTATTACCCCGATATTTATTACTTGTTCTAATTCAACATGTATGCGAGAGCGCGAGAGGGGGATGGTGTTTATTAGATGGAGTAACTAGGTAGTAGTAGTGAATTGTGAACATAATTCATGATCTGCTATTGTTTTCACCAATTCCATGGTTACCTCACTAGGGATAACAAGAATGTATGTGTTATAATTTCTTAGTGACCGCTGAGGATTCCAAGCGACTTCCATAGATATTGTTCTATCGTAATATGTCCAAGCAGTAACATATTTGTTGTTCAACATCATGTCAAAGTACCTAAGGATATACTCTGTTTATTCTTAATGCTAGATTGCTTGAAGTGAATTCCTTTCTAGTGGAGTATAAGTAAGATGTGTAGTATCATTTTTTTAGGACGTGATGCCCATATGAATATTATCAAGTTAACATAATAAAAATCATGTCAATGTTTCGGTCATCTATCTTGCGATTAATGCCACCACAACTTTATGACAGAGTAGACAAGTGAACCCATGATCCCCGGTCCAATTTTAATCATAAGAAACACCTTTCAAACACTTTTCCTTGAATTTTAATTTTCATCATTAATTAAATCCTAAAATACAAAAACATATTTACTTTCTTGCAATCATATAAAAAACCCAAAAACACCTTTATCATATTGTTTTATTTGCATATTATCTTAGTTTACATTATTGCATTGTTATTTATTTTATTTCATTTGTTATTTATTTTTACTTACATTCAATACCTTGTGCTTGACAACCACTCGGCGGAGTTGGGGACGCAAGACAAGGAGATTATTTTGTAGGTGGCCTGACAAGAATGAAGAGAGCTTTTTCGACTATTCCACAAGAGTTTGATATAAACCCCGAGTTCCCTCGTGGGGACAATTTACTTTTGCTACAACACTCTACTCTTGGAGTCCCAACGAAGTGGCACATTGCTTAGTGTTATCAAGTCTATTTTCTGGTGTCGTTGGCGGAGAACAAAGGAAAGCATTCACAACTGCAAGCTTCCATGAGCGAAGGCTATTCTCTGATGCAAGACTATTATCTAGCGCCGTGCAATTTCCTAAGCTTGGGGAGGTTGCACCACTATGAGTCTTCTCGTTATTTTAGATTTGCAAAGCATTCCTCTTTTTCTTATTTTTGTCTTTTTAGTTCCTTTTATTTTTGCTTTTATAAACAAAAACCCATAAAAATGAAAGATACTAGAGATTATGCTCATATATCTGATGCTAGAATATTATTTCTTAAACATAGAAGGTCACAAGAAAGAAAACATTCTAATGAGTTATTGAGATCTCTAGAACGTATTGCCAAGGATTTGATTGCACATTATGAAAGAACTTTTTTTATTTTGCTATTGTGATCACTTTGATTTTCAATGTAGAGATCATAAGGAACATGTGATTAAATCTTATCATTCTTATAGGTATATTCCTTTGGGGATATAAAAGAAGTAGAGCAATATGTGATTTTGAAGGCAGCCTATGAATTAAAAACTTTTACTCATGCGATTTATGAAACTAGTGGTATGACTAATAAACATGATATTGAGACCACTCGTATCCTTAATTATTGCATAGAAAACTTCATGGATAATATCTATGTTGTTGAACTAAATGAGAAGGGTACCACGAATCAATTGAGAACTAGGTTATTACATAAAGAAAGAACTCTTGTTGCCATGGAAAGTACTAATATTTTGCAGGAAGAAGATAAACATAAGCATGGAAAAGGAAGTATGTGAAGAGGAGAAAGAATAAGATATATTCCAACCTAAGCTTGGGGATGTTTTGGAACCTCTCGATGATGATAGTAACACTCAAACTCAAAACTCTATTGCCATTTATGAAAATTCAAACACTTCTTTATGAGGGAATTTGAAACCATGAGAACCCTTCTTATTTTGATGCTCCTTTGCTGGCTAGTAATACTACTAGTGAAATTATTGATGATAAGGAGTGTTGCTTAGATATGCTATATGATACTGCTTTAGATAATGGTCCTATGCTTATTGATAACCCTCCATGTTTACATGAGGATAAAAATGATATACTTGTTATCCATGATGATGTTCTCATTCATGAGAGTCCCATATTATTCTCAGAATCTCCTATCTACACCATAGAGGAGAAATATGCTTATGTTTGGAAGTACTTATGTGGTTTGCAACTTTCTTATGAAAAATCTTATTGCAACCATGATGCTATGATTTAAAATGATGTTGGTAATTACTTTGAAAGAGGAAAGCATGCTAATGAATGCCTTAATAAATTTAATGATCCTCTTTATGTGCCAAAAATTTCTAAGTTGCATGATTCAAATGTTCACACTATTAAATTTCCTTCTAGTAATTGCAACTACTATGAAAGAGGAGGTGATAAGTACCATCTTTATGCTTCTAGTAATGATATTATATGTTCACACACTAATGATATGAAATTGTATGACTCTACTTTCTGTTATTTAGTCATATATAAAATGCCAATGCATAGAAAGAAGGGGAGACTTTGTTGTTATTGTTTCCATATCTTGTGGTGCTCTTTACCATGTTTCAGCTTGACTATTATTTTGATGAACACACAATGGGATCCCGGTATAATGTATGGAGCACTTCCCAAGGAAGAATGTTATTTTTTCAGAAGTACAATTGCCCTCATGACACTTTCCCATCTTAAAAGAAAAAGGTATGAAGCGTAGCTATATGACTATAAAGAAAGCGCTTTACGGGAGGCAACCCGGTAGTATTTACTTTTTTCGGTTTTGTTTTCGTTGCTCTTGAAAGAGATTAATTTCTTTTATATTTTATTTTTGTGTCCATGCTGTATCAAGAAAGTTTGTTTTAGTGTGTCTACTGTAGTAAAAATAAAGTGCCAAGTTTTACCCATCTTGGGTGTCTTAAGATTGCAATACTTATTTCAAGTTGCTGAAATCTGCACAACACTTTTTAGTGTCTGATTTTTCATTTCAATTTTGTAACACTTATGGACCTGAAAAATTTACTGAAACTGTAGCTTTTCATCCTCTACATGCAAAAAAATCATAAAAAATTCCTGACATGTCTAAGGGGGGGCGAAAAAATTTGCCAAGCTGCTGTTATATTTATTGATATATTCTATCTTTTGTTGTTTCGAGCATTTGTTTGAGTCTCAAGATGATTTATTTTAAGTCTTTTGATATTTAGTGAATGTTGGCAACTTAATATACTCTCTGGAAACCTTGCAACAAATTTTATTTGGGTTTTTCTTTGCAGCACATATTTTATCTTTGTGCCCTCTAATGTCAACCATTCTAGAAAAGAGATGGGAAATAGTTTTGTGGTGAAGTTTTTCCACTGGGAAGGAATAATCATCGAGCAAGGAGTCATCTAAGTAATGGTCAACATCATAATCTTGGTATTCCCATGTCACCCTGGACCTATCAACTTCTCGGTTTGCATACTATTCTTGCCTTATTTTCTCGCACCATTTTACCGTTGCATAATCTTGGAGCGTCCATGTCTAGTTTTTAGTTTTTAGTTTGCATATTTTGTTTTGAATAAATGGACAACCACCTGTAGGTATACTTTATATTTGTGAGAAATCTACTGGAGAAAAATAAAAGTTAATTTTGGAAGGAAAGGGAGATAACGACGCAAGTGGTTATGTTCTATGCTTCATGTGCTTTGATTGGGTAGTAATTCGCTAGTGCCGTATTTAGTGCTATTTCTTCTTCATGCATTGATGGTTAACTTTGAGTTACTTAGTTCATTAATAAATGTGTAGCATTATGGATATTATGCATGGTTGTGGCATTACACCTTTCCAATGGCCAAGAAAAGAAAAGGAAAGAAAAACATAAGCAAAGACTTGTATATCCAAATACCTTGAGCCATACTTCTCCACAAAATCTCTACTATACCTACCTATATAGCAAAAATGCTATTCCAAGTATAGTATATGTGCCATGACTTTGCATTCAAAATCATTTTTATTGTGCAACTCAAAGCTTATGGGAAAGTAGAAGTCTACGGTGGAGTTCATTTGTGTAAGTTGCATGTTTGATAGTTTATTAGTTGGGGTTAAGTTAAACCATGCTGTCATAGAATAAGACTTTCAACATTGCACCATATTTAAGTTGTTTTCATACACCTTGGGTTATGCATATCTTTCCAATGTGAAATGAGTGAGGGTTATCATGCGAAAGATTTGAGTGTGCATATTTGTTAGAGAAGAGCATTGGACCGCTAACCGAAACCATGCTTAATTATGGTAGAAGTTTCAGCATGGACTTCCTCATTAGCTTTAACAAGATAAATTTACTACTCAGTTGGTACTTTAAGAGGAGCTCATTTGTCTGTTGTCTTGTCATCCCGGTACGTATTGCCTTTGCAAAAAGATGAAAATCCAAAAGACACTGTGTACATGTGGCATGGAGGTACCCCTTTGCGAGCACTTGGTTAAAACAGTATGCACACAATGAAAATCTATGGTAATTCTGAAGTTATGTAGCATGTGGTGGAAGGTACTAATACTATTAACAACGGGGTATAAGACTTGCAACTTGTAAGGGGTTAATCATGTGAACCGTATTTGTTCTTCACTACCGTTGACTTGGGTTGCACTCTTTAGCATAAAAAATTGGTACATATATTCCCCATTTACATTCGTGGCTACTTGTTCAAAAGAAAAATAAAGAGAAGAAAGAAAAAATTCCAAGCATAAGCACTTGCATGTATAATGTCCATAGTACTTTCATTTGTTTTTGCACTTTGTCATTGATTGTTGGACATCATTGAGTTGAATTAGAAGTACCAGTTGATATATCATTTGCTTGTTGCTGTTCATTAAATATTGAATCATTGATCATATGTATTACTACTTGTTATTTTCATAGAAGCAATAAACTCCAAAGTTCTTGTTTAGTTTTATCACCTTCATACTCGAGGACGAGCATGGGTTAAGCTTGGGGATGTTGATGGATGCAAAATTCATGCATGAACTTTGTAGTTTATTGATGCATATTCCAACATATTAAGATGTTATTAGTTGTTATAATCATGTTTTGCATTGATTTATGGGGATTTTCTATCGATCCCCCTTATTTTGGTTATAACTCTGCAGGACTGGCAAATCCCGTTTTGTGTAGTTTGACGTTGAGGGACCTTCCCAAACTCAATTTGGCCTAGGATTATTCAGGCGTTAATATTTTATCACGAGAACCATTCGGAGCACAAGAAGTCAACGAGGGTGGCCACGAGGCCCAAACGAGCACTAGTGGCATGAGCCCTAGTCCAGACCACGCCGCCAGGTGCCGTTTGGCCCTCGGACCTCCGATGCCGTCCATCTTTGTCCCAGATTGCTCAGCTTGACCTAAAAACGACTATATAAAGACCCCCTAAGGCATTCTCGCGAGGAGGCGGTAGAGAAATACGAAACAGAGGCTGTTCTAGCGAAGATTGGAGGGGGAAACGCTGCCGGAGTCGCCCCGGTCGCTTCTCCAACCTCTCCGACATCACCACCATCGGCACCATCATGAAGAGGGAGTAGTCCACCTCTGGACTATGGGTTTGTGGCAGTAGCTTGTTCTATTTCTCCCTTATGCTATGAAGTTTAGATGCCATATGAGCTACCCAACATGATTATGGCACATATTATGTAATTCCTATGTGGTGGATCCTTATTTTATTGGATGATCTATGAAATTTGATATGTTATTATGTTCTTGATGTATGAGTAGATGCATATTATTACCCTGTTCTTTATTACTTGTTCTGATCCAACATGTAGGCGAGAGCGCGAGGGGGGGGGGGATGGTGTGTATTAGATGGAGTACCTAGGTAGTAGTAGTAAATTGTGAACAGAATTCATGAGCTGCTATGGTTTTCACCAATTCGATGGTTACCTCACTAGGGATAAACAGTATGCATGTGTTATAATTTCTTAGTGACAGCTAAGAATTCCAAGCGACATTCATATATATTGTTTTATCGTAATATGTCCAAGGAGTAACATATTTGTTCTTCAGCATCATGTCAAAGTACCTAAGGTATACTCTGTTATTTTTTAATACTATATTGCTTGAAGTGTATTCCTTTCTAGTGGAGTATAAGTAAGATGTGTAGTATCATCTTTATTTTAGGATGTGATGCCCATATGAATATTATCAAGTTAACATAATAAAACTCATGTCGATATTTTGGTCATCTATCTTGCGCTTAATGCCACCACAACTTTATGAGAGAGTAGACAAGTGAACCCATGAAACTTAGTCCAATTTTAATCATAAGAAACACCTTTCAAACACTTTTCCTTGCGTTTTAATTGTCATCATTAATTAAATCCGAAAATACAAAAAACATATTTACTTTATTGAAATCATATCAAAAACCCAAAAACACCTTTATCATAATGTTTTATTTGCATATTAGCTTAGTTTACATTATTGAATCATTATTTATTTATTTTATTGCATTTGTTATTTATTTTTACTTACATTCAACACCTTGTGCTTGACAACCACTCGGTGGAGTTGGGAATGCAAGACAAGGAGATTGTTTTGAAGGTTGCCTGACAAAAATAAAGAGAGCTTTGTGACTATTCCTCGAGAGTTTGGTATAAACCCCGAGTTCCCTCGTGAGGAAAATTTACTCTTGCTACAACACTCTGCACTTGGAGTCCTAACAAAGTGGCACATTGCTTAGTGTCATCACTTGTTTTTGACTTTCAGGGACATTCCAGACATCAAATGGACCCGAACTTTTTGCCACGTTATTTTTTCAGGAAATAGAAGTCTGTGAGAAGAAGAAGTCAATGGGGAATGCAACGAGGCACAAAAGAGGTCCCACCACATGGGCCACAAGCCTGGCAACATGGGGGAGGGGGATCATCTCGGACCTCGTGCATCCTTTCAACACAATATTGATCCCCACAGATTCGTCTTGAGCTACAACCAACTATATAAAGTACCCCTCAGGTGATTTCACGACAGGGCGGTGGAGAAACACATATACAAAAAATGATCTGAAGACTATGAGGATAGGAGGGGAGACACTGCCAGAGCCGCTCTCGGTTGCCCCTTCGACTCCATCGACATCATCTTCTTCAGCAACATGACAAAGAGGGTGTAGTTCACCCCCTGAACTATGGAGTTGTGGGAGTAACTCGTATCAAACTCTCTCTCATGCTTCATAGATCAGAGTCACATGAGCTGCCTATCATGATTGTGACTATATTTGTATTACCCCTATGGTTTATCTTATGTTTGTGAGATGATTTATGATATGCAAATTTGTTTATGTTCTTGATGTATGAGTAGATGCATATGTTTACCCCGTTTTTGTGTGCTTGTTCTGATTAAACTAGTATGCATAGGGTGTGTGTGGGGGATGTGTGCATTAGTTTGAGCAATCTTATAGTTGGTTTGGGGAAGTGACCGTAATCTCTGAACTTTTATGGTGTTTACCTTCCTATGGTAGCCTCACTAGGGAGAAAGGATTACCTTATATAAATATCGAGTGACAGAAAGGATGCCTTGCTTGCAAGGATGCATATGTGTTTTCAACATCATGTTAGAGTTCTGTATGAAACTCTGTTAAGTCTTAAATTTGACTTGAGGTGGAATCCCTTGTCAAAGGAGTATTGGGGAGTTGATTTTATATCAGTTCTATGTTTGGACGTGATGCCCATATTTATGTTTATCAATGACATATTGTGTGTTTGTATGCTCGTAATTTGTCGTTTGTGCTTTATTACCACCATGTTTATGAGAGAGGGAGATCAAGTAAAACCATGATCCTCTCTCTAGTTTTTTGCCATAAGAAGTTCTCTAGTTACTTTTGCACTGTTTTACTTAGTTCTTTAAACATGAAAATCACCAAAGACCTTGTTACTTACTTTGGTTTTGTAAACTTGCGAGCTGTTGGTGCCTGACAACCACCATAGTTTTGGGGATGTAAAGCTGTTTTTTTACTGTTGCAGGTTGTTTGAAGAGCGAGCAAAAGGAACCAACCTCAGGCTTCTCCGAGAGTTTGATAATTACCCTGAGTCACCCTTGTGGGGAAAACTTCTCTTGCTGCTTCACTCTGCGCTTGTAGTCCCAACGAGTGACATTTTAAAGAATAGAATTGCTGCCATCTGCGCCCCCAGGCCAACTTTAGTCCGCAGGGGCGCACATGGGCGGCGGATGGGCGCGAAAAATAGGTAATCTAGGGTTGTTAGTGGCACATCTAGCAATATGTCACTTTCGCCTTCCCTCCAATTTCGTCCGCCTCCTCATTTTATCGTGCCATTCACTCCTGCTCCCATGCCCACCTCACGCCATTGTCGCCGCCGTTCCTCCCACAGTCTACTGCCGCACCATGCCTTCGAAAGAGAAGGTGACAAAGAGGCCATATATCAAGCCGCGTAGCAAGCCAACGCCGAAGATGAAGCTAGAGGATTTCTCAGAGGAGGCCTGGGAGAGGGACTTCGTTAGGCGTCAATTTGAGACGGATGGGCACAAGGGGAGGCGAGAGGTAGCCACATAGAAGCAAACCAAGATGAAGAAGGCGGTTGAGTACCATGTTGCGGCCAGTCAAGGGTTCATCCCAGGTATGTCTGTTCCCGATAACCAAGGGAGTTCACCTGCATTAGGCCAAAGCTCATTGCCAACTACCCTAGGCTACTACCAAGATGGCATTGCCATGATGCCACAGTCAACATTTGTAACACCCCGACCACCCCGTGAATGGGCCTATTACCCCCAACAGCTCTCTAGGATCTATAGACTGGCCCCACAGATCAACACTAGTTTTTTGTGTGCACTTTGTCGTCACTCGTGCGCACCCGGGAACAACTTCCCGGTCGGTCACCCATCCTCAAATTACTCCAGGCCAAGCACGCTTAACCTAGAGTTCTTTTCAGATAAGCTTCTAAAAAAGAAAGTATACCTTGTTGATATGAGTATCCTATCAATCTTATTAAGCCCTGGGCCAGGATGTCACAATGTTCTCCATCTCCTCGCCCTTCGTACTCCGCAAAGTTTGCTGATCATTGCCATGATGGGGGCTTCAACCCGTACAACATGAACAATATGTTCTTGCTGATACTTGCTGATCGCATGGGTGGAATGGACGGCGGGCCAGAGACGGAGGTGCACACCAATCTCAACATGCCATACAACGTCTTGTCGCATCATATCCCAATCTAGAAGGGCCCGTTGATGTATAGTGTCAATGGACGCAACATGCTGGCTGATATGCCGCCAGGTGGATTCGATGCCGCAGTAGTCGTAATGGACATCATCATTTGCGACGGAAGTGAGGCCACCACAGACACGATAAATTTGGAGGAGGATGAGAAAGAGGAGGAAGAGGAGGAGGAGGGCGGTGGGGATGGAGGCGAATACGAGGAGGCAGAACCCATCACTGCCAAGAAGGGAAAGGGCATTGAAGGCCGCGCCCCCAGCTATGGCACCAAGTGGAAGACATTGGAATATATGTGTCCGCGCGATTCTTGGAAGGTGGTGAGCATGGACCCAATCACCAGTTCCAATGAAACAACTAGCGCGTATTGGAAGAGGGTCAAAGCCAAATTTGATGACCACAATATCACCGACAAGAGTATCGCAATATGCACATGGATCACAACCAAAGTGCAATGAAACATAGGATGAACGGCATCAATGATACAATCAATTCAATTATGAATTGCAATAAGCAAGCGGGGTCGCCTATTTTGAGACCATTTGTGCGAGACAAGAGAGTGGCACCTCAGCGCATGATCATGTATGCCACTTAAACTTGTTCGATATGTTTCTATTTGTGTGCTTGATCACCTCAGCTATGAGTGTTTCTATTATGTGTAGTTTGTGCATGCCAATGACATCTTCAAGGGGCTCAACAAGGACAAAGCCTTCACATTGATGCATTGTTTTTCGAAGCTCCAGGATTGCAAGAAATGGAAGGTTGTTCAGAGTCTGCTCAACATCGAAAAAGGATCTGACCCTTCCGCATCGCCGCTAGAATCAGAGGGACGCCCCATGAGGAACAAGAAGATAAAGGCAACTGGCGCTTCGGTGGTACATTCGGAAAGGGTGCAGTGGGCGGTTGACAAATGTGTCACCGAGCTCACGATGGGTATGGCCGCTAGGGACGAGAAGAATGACGAGAGGTGGGTAGTGATGATGGCAAGGCAAGACATCAAGATTGAGCTCGAGAATGAATGGTTTGCGGTGAAGAAAGGGAAGGAGGACTTCATGCTCTTGATCGCCGACGCGTGGACCATGGACGCCAAACAAAGGAGTGGTACTTAGGCGAGCAGGAGGTCATCTTACAACGGATGAGGACACGAGCGCCGCCCGAGCCGACATCTACACCGGCGCCATCACCGACGCCAATGCCCATGACCACTCCAACAACCACGCCGACATCTGCATCGTCCATGCCAGAGACGGGGTCAACACAGACGTCAACAATGTCTGAAGAAGAGACCATTGTTCTCGTTTGATTTCCGATCGACACCGGCATTATAATGTGTGGCCAAACTTGGTGTCCTTTTTTGCGGTGGGAACTTAAAATTATTGCCGTGAGTTTTGTTTTATACTTTAAATTGGCAGTGAAAATATCAAAGTGCCGTTTTGGGGACCGAATTGGGACATGGCCATGCGTGCCAATGCCCTCGAAATGGTTGATCCAGCACGCGTATCAGACACCGTTTCGTGGGCACGACTGGAGATGCTCTAACCAAACATTGTACTATGCTTGATGCAGTGGAGACAACCAAATGGAGGGTCAGATCTTCAAAGCTAATCTCCTTCTGGGTCTAGCTCGCCCGTTGGTACAGGCGCTCTAAATAGTTGTGAAAGCATCTGAGTTATCAAGTCTCATCCGAGCAGCCTGTTAGGAGGTCTATGTACCAAAACAAAGTAAACAGCTTCCTATATATTCCTAAGCATCACAAATGATTATTAGAGATAGCATGACATAGTACCCCACGAGAGTAAGCTTGTTATTAATAGTCAAGATGTAGGATGGTTTTGCAACACATGGCATCTTTTCCCCTTGGACAAACTGAACAGAAATTTGTGCACTGATGGTAGGAACCCAGCTGATGTAGTTTATTACCAGCACATCGTCTTGCGTCGACACGTACAAGTCGGTGCACTTGTCAGAATCATCGATCTCGTATATATGCATGCACGCCCGTCCTAGAATCCAAGGAGGAGGTCTCTGTGGGCGACATCAACAGTAACGCTGAAGAACAATATTCCAATCTCAAGGACCGTTGAAACGCGCATAGTTTACATTACAAACTGAAGAATCTAAACAGCAAGCATATGTTAGCCTGTGTGTGCAGGAGGTTGCAGGAACACATGGTATCTCCGTTCTGGAATAGTCAAATTTCTTCTGCATTGATGCAGCCAATCATGGACTAGAGCAATGTGACAGACAGGGAATCTGTCGTAGCGCGTTGATTGGGTGAACCAGCAAGTTTATCAGATTGATGGCAGCTAGATCGATTAGTTGTTGCCTTGTTGGTTACCATCCAGAATTAAACGAGTATAGCTTAGATTCGTTGGACTGGATTGGATTGATGCTGACAAAGTGACAATAGGAAGATACTGAACACATACAACTGGCTAAAGTGAATCGATCCCTCTCACAAAGCAGTAGTACCTACATCTGCAGGAGCATCTCAATAACTCAGCACGTATATAAATGGAGGAAGTTGGGTAGGTATGCACAAACTAGCTAGGCGACGACCTATATCTTTAATTAGTTGGGTCTGGTCTCGTCCACTAATATCCTATCAAATCTTCCTAAAGTGGATTTTTCGAAACTGTGTTCATGTAGACCTTTACTTAACGAAAAACATGTTTGTAAGTTCTGAAAAATAAAAAATGCCAAGCTGTAAATCAAGCAATAAGTTTTGAAACTTAAGCCATAGCTTTTTAATTTACAAGAGTTGGCATGCCCTTATATTTCTTAAAATTGTTGCACAATTACATGTTGTTACAAAGTTTTTTGCACATGAAAAAGATCCAAGGAAAATATGTAAAGTATATAGGTACATACATTTTAAAAGCTAAGAGAACTAGTTTATTTCATGTTTTGGTTATGTTATAGTTTACTAGTTCAAGATATATCGGAAGTGTTCGGGCATTGTGTGCAAGAGCGGAAGATGTCAAGCTTGCTTGCTCTCTTTAAATGTCTGGTGTAGGTTGCTTCACCTATTAGGGGAGGTGGGACCTGCAAAAAATGTGTGTTATTTTATGATGTATAAAAGTCATATTTCTAGATTTCAGAAAATTCCAAAAAATATTTGCAAGTAGGTAATGAATAGAGGTATGTGTGTACAAAATTTGAAACTAAAATATACATATTTGTGCCCCATATAGAAAACACAAAAAATATACAGACTAAGCAGGTAAGTTACAAAATTCATAACTTGACCATAACTTAGTATAACTTACTGGTACGTGAGATCCAACAACTCGCATTAAATACTGGCAGAACAACCTCCACCATATATTTATCAGAAGCAAACCAGGCTGACTTGGTAGTTTTCGCATTGGGTGCCTTGTGTCTGAAAGATAGGGAGCGTAACTTATAATTGCTTTAAGAGGCTAGCACAGTAGGAACTAGGATGTGGTGTATCTAGAAGCCACACTATTTTCTCTACTATTTGAAGTGTACATTAACATTGTTGATATTTAACACTATGCAAACTGTTGGGGCATTGGTGGCTTCATAATTTGTTTGGTTGGTGTCCCACAAAACCAATCCTTTGATCAGTCAGTGTATCATTCATAATCCTGATCCGCAGCTAAACCGATGTGGGCCGGGTCAAAGTTTGTTAAATTTCTCCATCTATGCATAGTAGCATTTGGAGCAATAGTTATATTGACCAACAATATATACAACTATATATTAAGGAGTCAATAAGTGGTTCTAGTGCTTATGCCAATATAGAATGAGTACATATTCTAGTTAATTCTGAATGAAGTACTTACACCGTAGTTATCCAAGCGCTCAATTTAACTTTAAAATTCAACCATATCAAAGAAAAAACTAGGGAAATATTATAGGGGTGACTAGACCTAGTAGACCATGCTTATTTTTTAAAAACTAGAGAAAATGCAATAAATGGGGATTTGACCTACATGATAAAGTTTGCTTGATCCTTGAAGCTAGCACCCATGCATTAGCTTTTCTAGAGTGCACATATGATCATTGTAACTTCATCGCGATGCATAATATCGCTCTTTGTCTCTTTGATATATAATACTATAACAATACTTACACTTCTCCAATAATAATTGAATAGCTTCTATAAGTTATAAGGTGATTCTAATGCTTGCAATTGCACACGAGAAAAGATAAATTCAGCGATGAACTCGAGACGTATTTTATACGGGGATTTGACCCATAAGACAAAGCTAGGCTTGCTTGTTCCTGAAAGCATGCACCCATGCACTTTACCTTTCTAGAATGCTCAAAATATAAGCACTACCCAGCATTAAGTAATTTAGACTCGCAAAAGGTCTTCTGCTCCAAAGGTCCAAGACTCCAAGTGCCCCAACTAGTCCCAGCTCCCATGATACCTCCTTAGCTCGCCAAATCTTTAGCCAGGGGGGACCATTTGGTACACCATATAAAAATAAAACTAGTTAAGCACTCCACTAGTCAGTTTAGGAAATAGCAGTACAGTACTGCAACAAGATATATACTTCGTGTGAAGGTTTTGAAACCACAGACAACTCCTTGAAACAAACAACTCCCACTAGGCTTTGTTGGGCACTGACCCAACCAAAAAGGAGCAAGAACAGCCAAAGGGATTTGCTGAAGCACAGTATCTCATTTAGTAATAAGCAAGGAGATCGACCCGGGATCGGAGATGGTAGGAGTGGGGAGAGATACGATCAGATCGATATGATCGAGAGGAAAAGTGAAATAGTACCTCTATTTCCCTATAGCTTTTTCTACAAATAGCAATAACTATATCCTTGATAGCCTGTAATGTACATATAGCAGGATTCTCCCAAAGTGGCAGAACATCTAGTGAAAAAGAAGTGCTAGCTAGAGAAGGAGAAAGAACAAAAACATGCACCTTATGATGCAGGTTTTACGGTATGCATATCTTGGTAAGGTGATGGAGTTGTGAGCTCACTTGTACGAACGTGGGCAGATAACAATCTGTGATATCATGGATTTATCCTCAGTGATCTCCTTCGATTCGGCGGTATGAACACATGCTCACTAGTCACTACACGGTGACCTACATATGCCTAGGCTTGCTTAATAAGTCGATCCTAGGTCGTACCATATCTACACTAGTAGAAGACTATAGAACGTATGGAAAAGAAGGGAAAAGGGGTGATGGCATGATCGTAATCGTAAAGCAAGCAAGCTAGGTAAGGGAGACAGGGCGCCCATATATCCCGGGACGCGTCGCTCTCCACAACGTAACATGATCGATAGGGCCGAAAGGAAGCAGCACCGAACGCGCGCGAGATGCTCCCCAGTATCTTCCATCCATCCATCATCATCGCTAGCGATCAATCATCCATTCACGTCCGTTTTCTATTCCATTCCTCCATCATATCATATCGTCCCAACCTCCATATATCAGTCCCATCATCGATCATCCATGCAGTGCATATGCATGGGTCCGGGTTGTGTACGTGACAGTCCATTTTAGAAGTTTCCAACCAGCTGACACGTCCAAACGTATGCATGCGTCAAGCGCGTTAGTTCGGCCACCGGATCAAGGTACTGGTAGTGGTAGGAGTATGAAAAAAAGGCCCCCGCGTCACTCGGCAGAACGGCTTAGGCGAACCCTAAGCCCTCACTGCCGCAACCCCTCTTCTCCCTCCACCTCCGGCCACCACTGTCGGATGATGCTGCCGATTAGACCTACGGGCTAAGCTAGGGGAGAAAGCCATTGGTGTGAGCTTCATTACTTAGTGCTATTTGTTGTACTACTAATTAACGGAATTTAGCATTACCTAAAGAAGGTTTTGAAGAATTTCATTGGGGTCTGCTGTACCCAATGGTTGTATAGCAGCTCCGTCCCGACTCCTTGGCTCCTCTCGTGCGGTGGGCGAGGCTTGCCCCTCGCACCCTTGGCAGCGTGGTACTGCAGCAGCCCGATGTTGACACACGACATGGCTCCAGAGATCTGGCAGCCTCGTTGCCAATGACATCATCGATATAGCGGCGGCGAGCTGTGTGGGCTGTTCTGATGGCTCCTACAAACTGAAGAGGCGGGGTGCCGGCCCGGCCTTCAACATATACTAGTGGAGCTCTCCGGCACCGGCCGGGGCGTCATGCTACTGATGTTTTCATGCATGCACATCCATGGTTCGTTGGTATTTGTCAGCGATGAGGTTGTTGGTGGCCTCTGCGTGGTGATGGCACAGTCGCCGCGTTAGGGGTGTGCGAGTCAGTGGAGGAATAGGTCGGCTCGCTCCGGTTGCATGAGGTGGTGGTCCAGAAGCTCCGAACGAAATTTTGCCCGGCTATTGCCGGCCAGTGACGGTTGTGCCTACATGCACAACTTTCTGGTTGGGCGTCCCCGTGTAGTCTTCATCGACCTCTTTCAACCTTTGGAGCAAGCTATTTGGGTGAAATCCTAGACCCGGTTGGGTCGGGCGACGAGCGTCGTTTTCACGTTGCTTTGCTCCTTTGGGGCGTTGCCTTGCAGATCTTGCTCGCATTCGTGACTTGGTGGGTTAGACGAACACAGACATTGTGGTCGGCAGATTCCCGATATGTGATGGGAGGATTCCGCATGGTGCCTTGTGCAACAATGACGTGCCGATGATTGATGGTTTTCTCGCAGCAATAACTTTGTTAGTCGGCTTATTTTTGGAGTGCTCAAACGGGTCCTCGTGTTTGCCTTCCCTGCTATGAGTCGGAGTTCCGATCGCGTTTGTCATGCAGCGAGGACGACATGCGTCGGGTGGTCTGGTCTTGACGATCTTCATCGGTGCGAGTCTTGCATAGCTAGTCGTCAGAATCTAAGATGCTAGCCTTGCTACGCGAAGGGTCGGTTGTTTGACATGGACCGACGTGGGCTTCACGAGGCTATTCCGATGAGATCTTCTTAGGTCGATGTTCTTCGATGAAAGCAGAGTCACTGGCTCGTGGAGGAGTGATGACATCGACATCGGTGGGCAATCTAGACGACAACCCACACTCTTGGCGGTGTATGTGCAGTTTGTGTTAGTAACCACTAGGTTCGGTTTGTGTGCTCTCGAGACTGTCGTGTTTTGTGGGTGTTTGTATCCGTTTTAAACCGGTTCCCTCTAATCGACCTAATTGGCTCTCCTTTTTAAATATAAACTAGCACAGTGGCCCTCACAAATGCGAGGACATCATCTTTAATATGAATAGAAGTTTGCAATATTCACTACCTATAATGCTTTTATTTTGTACGCATTTCACTTTCTTCTCAACCTAATAAAATGTAAATTTTCTATAAATATTCCTCAAAAAGTCACCAAAACATTTTTTCATGCTTATACTTTCATGATAGCAGTGTTCTTTAAATGTTCCCACTATTGGTTTGTGTCAATTTTCATCTTCTAGCAAGGTAATGTATTAGAAACTTTACTAATTTAATGACAAACCATTTTTCTTACTTAATATGTTAGATACAGTAGATGTATACATAACAAATCTCCATTGATCTTCTTATATCTTGGTGTGCATGTGTTGCATGACATTCGTGCGCATACAAATAATTTCTTTGTCCAATCTAAACTTCCCCACCACTTGTTATTTCACAAAATTTGAGAGTGACCGCCTATTCATGCATGGCTGAGCTTGTTTTGAAATGTGCTATTCTCTTGAACATGATTTGCTCCTACTGAATCTGTGCATTCCGATACAATTAGTCTTCTAAAAATGTTTTCATATTGGCCAACGAATATGGACGGTCAAATAATAGATCGAATAAATGAGAAAGTCAAATCACTGTGACGGATCCTAATCGCTCTATTTTACTATATTTATTTAATTGATGATCTCTCATACATGATGTCTATTGGAATGAAATTGCTATTTTGATGTATTTTATTTCATACACCATAACTACAATTTTTGAAGGATTTATTTAAAATTTTGGCCATTTATGTGCTTCGTACTAAGTTAAAATAAAAAAATTTAAATATTTCTTGCAAAAAAACCTACCAGCTGTATTAAAATAATTTGTTTTTATTAATTTAATTCCATACTTCTTTTATTAATTACAATTCTTATATAATTTATTTTAAAATTTGGCTATTGATGAAAATATTTTTCTAGTTTTTACATATTTCTTGCTCTAAGATACACATGGATCATCTTAGCTTGTGATATGTGTTAGAAGTAAAAAAGACTTTATTTCTGTTTCTAGCTTGCAAAACCACATATGCATGGCAGAAGACGTGGAAGACTAATTAAAAAATCCTGTTTAGCCGAGCTGGACTCTAACTCATCTATAGTTGCAAAGATGTTTCAATTTTTTGCCCACAAACCGGTACTAATTTACACGCTTCCAATTTTTAGCGAGACAGAAAGAAACGGTTGAGTAGTTGGTAGTAGTACCGCCGGGTCTGTCTTGTATTTTTTTTTTCATGTGTCCGTCTTACGTGCCATACATATTATTTTGTACCCATCTATATTGTACGATAAAACCTTTTATCTTTTAATCTCATACGTTAAGATTAAAATCTTCGGTTTATATATTTTTAGCATATGTGGATCAACATGGTGTCTGAAAAACAAAACCCCGTATTGTGCTTTTAGTGTATATATAGTAGATAGATAGGAAAAATTGGCCGTTTTGAAGAAAAAAATAGTACTTGTAACTAGTGATCGACGTACATCCGGTAGACATGCCATGTGCCCCACGGAATACAATATGTGCCCGAGACCCGGAAAACCGCGTGCCCATCCACCCCGTCCGAATTAATCAATCAAAATCCAGCTCTCGATGTTATACAAGTTTTTGTGTATCGTACAGCCAGGTCGACCGATCGGTACCAGCTCGGCGGCGACGCACATGGTCTGCCGCGGGATCGGACGGCCCCGGCGCGGCGTGGCCCGTGGACCGAGGGATCCTGGACGGTCGCGCGCCGCGCGTCCGGGCCCGCCCTGTCGCCGGCCGACCCGGCACCCTGCGCCCCAGCCACCCTCACACCACAGCCTAGCCACAGCCGCCGTGTGCTGCGCTCGAGGCAGCGACGTGTCCACCTCCCTGCCTCCTTCGTATGTCAATGTCAGCCCTTCCCCATTCTCGTCCTGCCTATAAAACATGCGAGCTAGCCCTGCCCTTAGGGCCAACACAACACAAATCGTCTCGTCTCTCATAACAGATTGAGCTCATCGGATTTGACATCGCATCGACGAACTCGAGTCGAGCTAGACAAGGGAGCAGACCACCGTTGATCGTGCCTCAAGCCCTCAAGCTCAACTGGAAATGGAAGCTGACAGCCTCCTCATGGCCACCGAGCTGAGGCTGGGCCTGCCGGGCACCGACGACCACAAGACCGCCGCTGCGTCGCCGCCGGCCACGCCTAGGGGCAAGAAGCGAGCCGTCGACGCTTTCGACACGGCCGCCGCCGCCGAGGAGGCCCACAAGGCCGACGACGTCGAGGCCGCACCGCCAGTAGCCAAGTGAGTACCGCCAGCCAATCTCATTCAGCCCACCGACACACACCTTCTTCTCCCAAACACATAGCCAGTTGTTCTTACATGCTTCTCATCAACTCTCGCAGGGCACAAGTCGTGGGGTGGCCTCCAGTCAGATCATACCGGAAGAGCTGCTTCCAGGCAGCGGCGACCAAGAGCAAGGCGAAGAAAGCGGAGGAGGCCAGCAGCACCAACAACGCACCATCCGCGGCAGCCACAGCGGCGCCGGCGAACGCCAGTGCCGGCGGCTCGTTCGTGAAAGTGAGCATGGACGGAGCGCCCTACCTGAGGAAGGTAGACATGAGGATGTACAAGGGCTACAGGGAGCTCAGGGAGGCCCTGGAGGCCATGTTCGTCTGCTACTCTGCTGGGACAGACAGCGCCAACCCGTCCGAGTACGCCATCACCTACGAGGACAAGGACGGCGACCTCATGCTCGTCGGAGATGTGCCCTTCGAGTAAGTTCTACATCATCAATATCCAATATTAGGAGTGAACTAGAAATAATTTTGTGAACAGTGACTTATGATCTTTGCTCTTGTGTGTTTGCAGTATGTTCAGCGGCACCTGCAAGAAGTTGAGGATCATCAAGAGATCTGAGGCCACGGGACTGGGATCCAAATGATGAAGATCTGGAGAAGCAAAAGAGGATACCATGAGCTCTCTTTTTTTTCTTCTACATTTTTATACTTTTTGTTCTTCGATCTGGGTTCGATCACCAAGCCAAAGGAGATGAGCTTGGTGCATCAGAGTGCACACGTGGATGTGTGCCTTTGTTTGGGTCCGCTTGAAGCTAGTAGGCCTCTTTTAGGAAGAAGCACAAAGGAGATGTGGAGATTTGAGTTAAACTCTCCATGTGTTTGTACAAACGAAACTGTTATATTGATTGTTGATTACTTATTATTATGCGTGTCTGCTTGTTAGAGGGAGGGGAGATGAGTGGCTGCTCTTTCCCTTGATTTCCCCTTGGCTGTGCTTTTGTATCCGGTTGTCAAGTCACTCTATCATCAACTATATTAGTAATGTTGGTTGTTTGTGAGAGTATCATCTGTTTCTCCATCCTTTAGTTTGCATACTTCAAGATGAATGTCTTTTAGGTGCAGGAAAGTGATCTGCGAAGATCAAGCATTATAGCAAAGTTTCAATCTATATTCAGAGCATTAAAACAAAGTTTCAATCTATTGGAGTTAATTTGAAGCAAACTTCCACCTATATATTTAGCTAAGAGGATGCAAACACGCCAAACTTAATTATCATGCAAGTCTCGTGGTTTCTCTCGTTTCATCAAAGCATTTTAAGGGCATCTTTGATTCAAAGGAACTTCAAAGATTTTACTATTATGTACGATTCAATCTGCTTATCGAGATTGGTTTACAGGATTAGAAACCCCATGAACGTTACCTGTGCATCACTTCACATTTTCACAACCAATTCCAAATGAAACTTTCCATTGAAGAGTACTTATGTCATGTAAACCAACATATCTTGGTTCAAATTACTATATAATTTTCAGTCCTGTATAATTCAGGAGAACCTGATATATAACCACATTCACGCCTTTGGAAACCTTGCGAACAAAGGAGGCGCTCTGAATCATACTCCATATTCTAAACAGTACAAATAAATGGCAACTTGTTCCACCCGAATCTTTAGCCCATGTTCCAGAACAAATTGACTTGTAACGAAAACATGAGGCAAGAATGATACAACTTACCATGTGCTAGGAAGATTAAAATTCGATCACGGCCTAATGGCTTGTCGCTGGATGCAATGTCAACTCTAGCTAGCCAGAGGTCAAACGATGAGAAAGAGATCCATCAAGACTGGTCAAGCTTGCAACGCACAGAGCCCATACAAACCGGACTGCATCTTGTTGTCAACACATGCGCCGGTCGATCCATGAGCGGACAGCGCGCATGTGGTGCACATGAGCGCTGGATCCAAACATCATCCACTGGCATCAATTAAATCGAGTGAGGCCTTTATCTGCATCCAAAGCGAAATTACAGAAACTGTATGCAATAATCTAAATAAATATATATAAGAGAAATCGAAGTCTAATATACCTGTGTGCTTTCTGGGATGGTGCAGTGGTTTGGTTGCTGGAGTAGATGATGCCTGGAGAAACGATATGTATGTACATATGCTCTTCAGAAAAAGAGAATAGCCTAGACAGACTTCTCGGTGCAAATCATCATGCTTGTTCAGGTCCAACTAGAGGAGCATTCTAACTAGAAAGGGCGCGAGCCAACTCGTTCACCCAGGGCACTCTCAGGGGCAAATCCATCTGATTCGTCCGTTCACCCCTGCGCCAGTAACTTTTCAAGCCAGCTTTTGACCTCAGCCGTCGGATCAGTAAATACTATCAGCACCGGTTGCTTTTCTAAAACTCACTATGACAACTGGGTCTAGGTGTGTGCGGGGCCACCAATTCTAACTAGAAAGGGCGCGAGCCAACTCGTTCACCCAGGGCACTCTCAGGGGCAAATCCATCTGATTCGTCCGTTCACCCCTGCGCCAGTAACTTTTCAAGCCAGCTTTTGACCTCAGCCGTCGGATCAGTAAATACTATCAGCACCGGTTGCTTTTCTAAAACTCACTATGACAACTGGGTCTAGGTGTGTGCGGGGCCACCAATAGGAAGAAGAAATTTGTCTCACCTGCGTCGCCCAAATTTTCTGATCTTGCTTTCCCTGCATCTCCTGATTTACCGCGGACAGGCTTCTGCGGTATGGTGGCCACTGTGGGCGGTACGGCGCGTCGTCAGCGCGTACTTTACTTTTTTCACGTATGCGGTTCACAGATCTGCCGCTGTTGCTGGTCCGCATGCCAGCGTGGGCTCTGCTTGGCAGTGAGACGGGTGTGATTTTTACAGGTGAGGCGCTGATTGTTGGCTGCCCACTCGCCTGCTTTTCAACTGTCACCACGACGCACGCCTGGGCGTGGTAGGTCCCTGCGTGGACTTCGGTGCCAGAAGAGATGAGCGTTAGGCACCTTATGTTACCGAGTGGTAGGTTTGCTCTATCTCTGCCGTGTGGGCCGGAAAGAATGAGGGCCCGCATGTCGGCTGCACAGGTAGTTCTCTGTTACAGCTGAGGGCTCTGTGTCCAGTCTCTGCGCCCAAATCCTCTTTCTACGCCTCCTCTCCCCGATTTGCTGCTCGCCGCCCCATTCCCCTTCCTCTTATCTGCTCCTCGCGCCTCGACGCCACTGCTTGCTGCGCGCGCCCCTCCTCCTCCCTCACGGCTGCTCAACCTGCTCTGCGCCGCCGCTCGTCTCCCTCACACTTTCTCCTCCTGCCTACAGTCTCCGGGCGGGACAGCCGCGGTGGCCGGCGAGAGAGAGGCGTTGCATGAGCGTGTCCTAGAAGGAGGGCGGCGGCGCTGGTCCTCCGAGAAGCTCCCATCCAACACAGACAATGGGGAACCCAATACGAGTGGTTCTCTGCGAGCCGGCTGCTCCTGCGCTCTGCCGCTGGCCAGGGCCGCTGCGCTCCGGTTGCCCCTGCGCTCTGCCGCCTGGCCATGGCCGCCACGCGAGGTCCTCCCCCCTGCGTGCTAACCAACCGGCCTCTCCCTGCGCATGGCCCGCGCAGCCGCGCCGCCTGCAGGGCGAGATGGAGCGCGGATGGGACATGGCCGGCGGCGAGGCAGCTTGCTGGCGTGTATGGCTAAGGTCAGTTCGTTCTCCATCCTCCTGTTCTTCGATGTGTTCCTAATCTTTCTGTTGTCTTACACCATTACCTTCTTCCTAATTAGTCTCCTCTGCTTTACACGCAGCTTTGCCTTGCTTACGTGTTTCTTCCACACGATTATCTGGTTGCCCAATCCGGTTGGTCACTTGGTCTCCTCCTTTCCCATCGGTAGTTTCGCTCCTTGCGCCTTGTGTGTTCGATAAAATGCAAGACTCGTAATTTACTCTGCCTTTTGTGCTTGGCTTCTCCTAGGTTGCTCTATCTGTGCGTACCTGTTGCCTCTTCGGCTCTCCAATTAAAGGTTTGTCTCTTCTCCTCTCCTTTGTGCATGTGGATTTAGTCCTGTTGGGTTCGCTCTTGTGTTTTTATGCTAGATATGTGTCCCTTCGATTTGTGTCGTTTGCTATTGTACCAGACAGTATGTGGTGATTTTTTTTGTGATAGAGGCTTGCTGCGTCCCTTCTATTGTACCAAACAGAATAAAGTGATAAGAGAACTATCTTTTTTGAACTTTGAAGAGAACTATCTTCATCTTTGTATCGTTTGCTATTGTACCAAACAATATATGGTGATTTTTGTGTGATAGAGGCTTGCTGGATAACCAATGATACTATTTTGTTGTTTCCTTTCTTGCACTTGCCATTTTTTCCCGTCACTTATTGGTTTACAGAGTATGCAGATCTCTTTGAAACCCTTGTTTTCTCTTCTAATAGAGGCTTGCTAAACAATATTTCCCATGGATAAATATCAGATGTTTACCTTTAAAAAGGTTTGCCCTGTCGCTAGATTTTAGTAGTATGATTTTTACTGCAATTAGATCCTAATATTTTGATGTTTTCGTTGCTTGAAGCTGTTTGAGATAATCTTGGTTCCAGCTAGCTAATGCAGTACTTCCTTTTTAGTCGTTCTTAGGAACATGTTCGGAACACGCACATGCAAATGGATTTGTTTTTTATCTGTTACCCTGCTAGGACAGTGCTATGTAGGCAGGGGAGGTTTCTCTTATATTATATTGTCTTGTAAAGGTTGGAAGTTGACTAATTAATAGCAAGGTTATTGGTTGAGCTTTTTGTGGTTCCAACCAGCTAATACAGTACTGAATTCCTAACAGTATTGCACTCGCCGGCTAATGCAACATTGCTTCTTAAATTGTTCTGAAGACCATGTTTTCCTTAAGCCGATTCAAATGGATCTGTTTTTAAAAGTGTTATGTTGCTAGGTGCCGAACTTGCTAGGTAAGGACAGTGCTATATAGGCGGGGAAATATCCCACTGAATAACTGATCCAAACGTCTTCTACTGCTAGCCCCACTAGAATTATTCAATGAGTCAATACCATCAGGTGCCATACATATTCTCGTTTCATTCTGCACATTTGTCTGCTCCCGTTTACCTGATATATCTAGGTACTGATTTCCAGTTTATTCCGCTGCAGATGTTATTGGAAAGATGGCTACCAGTACCAGTGTCCAGGAGCAACTTGGGGCATGTTTGGATTGAGACCAAAACTTGCCCTACCAATATTTTGGTCATTACCAAAACTTTGGGCTTTGTTTGGGTGGTTTCCAATTATTTGTCATGCCAATGGCTCTTTGGCCAATGTAGTTCACTTTTCTTGCCAATGTTGGCTAACTCATGGGCAACTAAAATGTCAACCAAAATTTTGGCTAGCCAAATATTTGGTGGGGTAACCATGGGCTACAACCAAACATGCCCTTGCTCTTTGTTGAGGCTACCCTACCGTAAGTACTTCAGCAGTTTGCTGTTGAAGTTTTGTGATGCCTGCTGACTAATGGTTGTTTTATCTATGCTTGCTAGCTGTTACATGACTGATACTTCTTTGGTCGCTGCTTTTCATGAACTGTATTTCGGTTGTCGCGTCTGATGGCACGGGCGAGGCTGAATTTGTGCTCTTTGACAAGGTCGCGGCAGGGCTAATGGTAAACAATTACTGAACTTGTTGCGCCAGAGGTACCCGGGTCGTTCCTTGGTGGAGGACATTGCCCTGATTGCTAGGCATGCCGCTGCTGTTCCAGTGGAGATTAGTGCTCTCATTGGACAGAAGTAAAAGCTTTTAGTCTGCATCTCCAAAAAGTGGAAGACAAACAATAGTGAAGACTTGTCTTTCTAGGTCTGTAGGATTGTAAGAGACATACAAGCCTAAGTTTGGGCTTTGTAGGAGCTTCATCATCGGCTCATCGGCTAGCGGTTCGGGCACAAAGCTCCCACCCCTAGGTCCACCTATATCAGCTATGCAACACACGCCTCCGGCACTTGGTCGTGCTGGATACGGTTCACCTATGGGCCATGTATTTTCAGTACAGCCAACTGATATCTGTTGGGTGCTTTTTGTTTTGTTTTTGCCTTTGTAGATGCTAACCTTTTATATTAATAAACAGGCACCCGCTTCGCCTGCTGCTAGCCTCGGCCCTGTTACTCCAGCTAAAGGGTACTGATTGTATGCTTGGTCTTGCTTGGTGTAATCCCTGCTTACCCTATTCTTCCAACCGGTGCTTACTTTGTTGTTCCTATGACAGGTCAACTGCCCCTAGGCGTGGCGCCAGGCGTTCTTTGTTTGCAAGCTCTTTGAAAGAAAGGGAACAACATGCCACGGAGATACTATTCCAGTTGAAGAAGTGCCATTGGTTGCCTTCTCTGTTTTGTAGTTCTATCCAACTCGTGCTTTTGTGTTCCTGTTTTAACTTTTAACTTGTTTCTACTGCAAGAGTTTTTCGGTTTCTAGGGAAGGTTAAACAAAATACCTATGTTTATATTATTGTGCAGTCCTGGTACTTCAGCATCTGTTAAACTTATGGCTACAACTCTGTCATGCTTCGAGCCTTGAATCTTGTTGCCGATAAGGTCAATAAATCTCAATCATGAACATTAATATGAAAAAAACAATTATGGTCTCAATATTGTATCGCTTCAGCCGGTTGCGCCAGTGGCGCAACGGGTCATCTAGTATATCAAAGTATCAACGTATATCTTGCTGGTTTGATTTGCACCCCTCAACAGCGAGGTATAATCCTAAATCCTAATACATGTTGTGAGATTCGGATACCGATTTGACAGTGCAAATATCTTGCACGTATCGACTGCAAAGGTTTCATCACTTAGCTTCTCGGCAAAAATTGGAATTGGGACAAGTACTCCACGGTTTGTTGTGTGCATTTCGTGATCTTATGCTAGGTGGTTAATACCAGAATGTTGAGCGGCTATATATGCACTTACTTGAAGTATTTATGTGTTATCATCGTATTTGTCGCATCTATATTCTTCTTTTCCGAGTTGGCGAGTCGGGCGACACACGATGGAATTCGAGGAAGAGGAGGAGAGAGGGGAGCGCCGAGAGCATAAGGAAGGGGCTATGAGGGGAGGGTGGTGCCAACGAGTAGAAAAGGAGGGTTGAGCGGAAGATCGAACAGGTTGCTCGTTTGCACTCCAAGTCCTTAGCGATTTATCTGCCTTACTCTACTCCCCGACCCTGAAGGAGGCAAGGCCTTCAGAAGGTGAGGAGAGGTAGCGATGGTGGCATATGACTATGCTGGCTCACAAGTACCACATGGCCTTCTGCGAAAAAAGGAGGCAGTGGCGGTATGCCTGACCATGCATGGAGCGAGCCATAGACACGTAATTTGTGGGACGGAGAGGCACACTTTGATCACACTAATTTTTACTTATTTTCTCATATTTCCTTGTGGCAAGACAACTACAACACTAGCGCAATAAATCATTTTGTATCTTCAACAATTAATGGAGTGAGAACTAATGTGAGGGCTTCTTTAAGGAGATGCCGCCAAGGCTATATTAATGGAGTCAGAATTTGTCTTACTAGTTAGTTTGGTAATGTCCAAATCATTTCCTATCTTCAATAACTAATGCTTTTGGTACACTGATATCTCTAAATAGTCTCCTTATCTTGTCCTATAAATACATGTCAAGATGAACGGCATTAAATCCCAGTGTTAGCCATGGCAAGAAAGACCACCATTTTGGTCATGTCAATCTTGATGTTCGTACTACTCATAACCGGAGGTGAGCAAGCACATATAAAACTAACTTTTTAAATATTAGTAGATACTACAAAATTCTTGCATACTGATTTTATGTCTTACATCATCTAATAATTTTCCTTTTCATAGAAGTGGTTGAAGGGACTCAATGCAAAGAGTATCACACCCATACCGGCTGTGGTGATTCTAAAGCTTGCACTTGGTGGTGTCGTTATGCTGGCTATATTAGTGGCGGGTATTGTGTTTTCAAGGATAAAGAAGGTCTTTGTGTGTGTGTGGATTGTGTTTGATCGGGTTTTATGTACCAAATTTATAGTGCTTGATATCGGATATGGCATGAAGATTATCATAAACTAAAATTAAAATAATAAAGTTATAAATAATATTTAGTTTCCTAAAATAGAATGAAAAACCTATGGCTTCATTTGGATGTCGGTATTGAGGGTCTCGTTATTGAATTGGCTCAATAGCAAATCAGGCTTTGCATTGAAATGGTTACTTATACCATTTTTGTTGGTTGATTGTGTACAACATTGATAGATGAAAATGGAAAATTCCACACACGTCTGGATGTGCATCTATGGATTTGTATCCAAATAATAAGCCCACATTCGCATGGGACCAAGATGATGATTAAGTGTGCCGTTCTCCTAAGATAGCTAACCCACGATAGGTGAACTTGGCCACATAGACGATAATACGAGACAGTCGAGCTTCCCGTCTAGGAAGGGCACTGGAGGAGTGATGGAAGCAACTCTATTCTTCAAAATGCCACTCGTTGGGACTCCAAGCGCAGAGTGATGCATCAGGAGAAGTTTTTCCCACAAGGGTGACTCGGGCTAATTATCGAACTCTCGGGGAAGCCTGAGTTTGGTTTCTTTTCCTCGCTCTTCAAACAACCTGCAACAACAAACAAATAGTTCTGCATCCTCAACTAATTATGGTCGTTGTCAAGCATAAACAACTCGCAAGATAACAAAACCAATGGTAATAGTAAGAACAAGGTTTTTGGTGTTTTTCAAGTTTAAAGAACTGAAAGTAAAACAATGCAAAAGCAATAGAGAACTTATGATTAAAAGCTGGACTAGGGATCATGTTTTCACTTGATCTCCCTCTCTCATAAACATGGTGGTAATAAAGCACAAACGATAAATTAAGAGCATGCAAATACACAAGATGTTATTGATAAGCATAAACATGTAAATCGCATCCAAGCATAGAATTGATGCAAATCAACTCACTAATACTCCTTTTACAACATAGTCTATCTCAAGTCAAATTTAAGAATTAACAGAGTATTGTATCAAGAATTGTGACATGATGTTGAACACATATGCATCCTTACAATCAAGGGGTCCTTTCTGTCACTAGACTTTTATGCACAGTAAACCATTCTTCCTAGTGAGCCAACCATAGAAAGGTAAAAATCATAGCAGTACAGATATTTATGTCACTGTCCCAAACAACTACAAAATTGCTCCAACTAATGCACACATCCCCCTCACAAGACCTATGCATACAAGTTTGATCAGAACGAGACACAAGAATGGAGTAACAGATACATCTACTCATACCTCAAGGACATAAACATCTTTGCATCTCATAAATAATCTCACAAACATAAAATCCACCATAAGGGTAATACATATATTGTCATAACTATGATAGGGAGCTCATGTGACTCTAATCTATGAAGCACGAGAGACAGTTTGATACAAGTTATTTCCACAATCCCCATAGTCCAGGGGGTGACACGCTCCCTTTTCATCATGTTGCTGAAGGAGATGGTGTCGATGGAGTCAAAGGGGCACTGGGAGCGGCTCTAGCAGCGTCTCCCCTCCTATCCTCAAAGTCTTCATATCAATTTTGCATGTTTCATGTTTCTCCGCCGCCCCGTCACAAAATCGCCCAATTGGTCCCTTTTATTGTCGGTTTTAGGTCAAACCAAGTCGATGGAGACCAAGATTGCATCGAAAAGACGCACGAGGCCCAACATGGGTCCCATCATGCGGCCAGGGTTGTGGCCTACATGGTGGGTCCTCTTTTGCGCCTCGTCATGTCCCATGTTTCTTCTTCTCAGGTTATTCTTTTTTCCGAAAAAATACCTGGCAAAAATTCCTTTTAACGTCCAAAGGTCCCTCAAAGTAAAACATGCAAAAAAGAAGAAAAATCTGCTTCACAATATTAAAATGAAATGAAACTGGATTGTTTAGAAAATCCCCGGAATCAATGACAAACATGTCCAGGTCCTCATAAAACTATCAAATAACTAATAATAAGACCTAATAAACTACAAAGATCATGGATGTGCTTTACATGCATCAACAGCCCCAAGCTTAACATATGCTCGTCCTCGAGCATAAAGATGATAAAAAGACATGAGCTTTTTAGTTTATTAACTCAGCAATAACTTCCACGTCTTCAGTGCATGATTACTTAAGCTTCAAAGTATAACTCAAGCATTGAAATATTAAAAGGTTAAGGCAATAATAATCACAAAGTAGCAGCACAAATATAGGCATGATCATAAAATAATATAAGATGAATATGCATGCACTTGCTATTATGATGAACAAAGCTGTAATCCAAAAGGCAAGGCAGTCATTTTTGCTTTTTATTTCTCTTATGCTTTTCTTCTTACTCTCGTTTCTTTTTATTTCATTTTCAGAAACTTGTTAAGCTCTTCCAAGGTGAGTACTTCCATTGTCCCTATCCTCACATCTTGTGCAATACCATTTTGACTCAATATCAGGTGTCTCATGCCCTCAGAAATGAAGTTTTGCACCACATGCTTTCTGGTCAGCTCCCTAGAACCTGTTTCATATGCATGATATCTTTAGACACAATGAACCTTGAGTACCTCATGCCCCTTTCTACGAGTTGTCACACCACATGTTTCCACCGATGACAATCCATACTCCAATGACATGAAAAACAACTTTTTTTTACTTTTAACCATTTGCATAGTTTTGGGCAGCTGAAAAACGTCCACCATAGAACACGACTTACTGTTTAGCAGTCTAGGATTGTATCAGAAGATCCCATACGTAAGAAAACATTTACCAGTTGCATCATCAATCCACACCGACTAAGATCCAAAACCAAAATGACATGATGATCAATCATAAAGCTGAAGAACGTCCACCATGTAAGCATGGCTTGTATGTTCGAAACCATCATATCACCAAGTCAAAAAGATCATACACTCATGATCTTACCCAAACTAGGGCTGTGCCATCAAGTTCATGGTCCTCCCACAACCTTTTCTTTAACATAGCTTATCTCACCTTTTATTTATTTACAAAAACTGCAAGTTTGAAAGTTGACCACTAGAGAATGTAACCTTGTCTATCAAAATAGCACATGATGCAAGAAAAATTATAAGACCCTTGTAAAATGGAATATATAAGAACCACAACTGAATGAAAATTATTGCAATAACCTCATAAGTATCAATAAAATCATTACACTCTAGAGTTATAGCAATCATACCTTCAAACTTGTAGCTATTACCTTCTTCTTTCCCAAAAACTTTTCTCAACTATTACTTATTTCTCCTTATCTCTGTAGGCACAGATGCTAATCCAAACAAAAACAAAATACTAGATGCTCCAAGCTTAACTAAGCTCTCATAGTGCTAAAAAACAAAAGTTTGAATATTTGCAAACAGAGATTTTTGTTGATGTAGGGGGATGCCAGGGGAATCCCCAAGCTTATGTTCTTAACCATACTTTGGTTCTCCTTGGTTTAAATTGTCTTCATTTCCCTGTGAAAAAATTTCACTACAAAAAACTTATCCCACTCTTTTTCTGCAGGGTTAGATCAACAGTGCATAAAAAGATATGAATCTTACCATTCTAAAAGTACCCAATTTTTTTTGGTTCCTCATGTATAGAGATATTTAAAAGTGCACAACATCATAGAGAACTCAAAAGACCCATAAAGAATCGAATTGAGACTCAAAAGAAGCACTCAACAAAACATAGACAAAATATGCCTTAAAAAATAGCTGCTACTTTGAAAATACTAATGCCTCTCTTAAAAATAATCTAAAATTATTTCCCTGCTCATACTGATAGAGGATGAAATTCGGAATTCATCCCAACAAAAATCACTCAATTTCGAGCTACAGATATTTCTATAATTTGTTTTGTAAATAGCAGCACGCAAAAAACAGCAACTCGCGAATTTTTTTCATCTTTTCCACCCAAGTGGGCAAAGCTTGACAGTTTATTTTGAAAATGACACTAAACTAAGACAAAAACTAAAAATCTATAGCGAACAAAAACAAAAACCCAGGTTGCCTCCTGTAAAGCGCTTTCTTTATAGCCATATAGCTAGGCTTCATACCTTAAGTTTTCAGGAGGTGCACATGTAAGCGCAATTCTTTGGTCCCTCCTTGTTCCTTGGAAAGTATCCACCATGATTCCATGGTGTGCTCAAGTCCATCAAAATGATTATCAAACTGAAACATGATAAATAACAACACAAAGCATAAAAGAAATAACAAAATCTCACTTTCTTCCTATGCATTAACATTTTATAAATCATAAAATCAAAGCAAATAGAGGTATGACATTGCACATCATCAGTATTAGCTCGCAACATAGTATAATTTAACATACAAATAGGAGCACTAAAATTATCATGGCATCCTACATCATGTTTTCCTCTTTCAAAGTAGTTGCTAGTTCTATTCTCAATCATAGCATCATGGTTGCAAACAGGAATGTCACAAGCATGAGAAATTGCAAACCATACAAATAATTCTCAACACAAGCATACTTCTCATCTAAGGTGTGGTTACGAGAGTTCAATAATAATATAGGACTCTCGTGCATGAGATTATCATCAAAAATATCAAGCATATCATTTTTATCCTCACACATAGTGGTAGCAATTCCTAAACATGGAGGATCATCAAGTATCATAGGACCATCATCGAAAGCATTATCATAAAGCATCTCCAAAACTTACTCCTCACTAGCATCAACATCACTATTTGGAAAAACAACATTATGCATAACAATAGATTTTCCAGTTTTAGGACTACTATCATATGTTGATGGTGAAAGTGGAGGCTCCCACACACAACCAAGCTTAGATGGGACCATCTCTTCTTTATTTTCCTCTTATTTTAATTCATCCTCGGCTTAATCTTGGCATATGTTGTCATATGTTTCTTCCTGCAAAATATTAGTGTTTTCTTGCTAGCAAAAAGGTTCTTAACAAATTGGCCAATATAATAATTATCAGGGAAATTTTCTAAGCAATAATTAACCAAGTAAGAAATTGTCTTTATAACCTTACTAGCCATAGCACAAGTCTCATGTTTTTCAATTATGAAAGAATATATCTCATAGGCACCCATAAAAGCAGCATATTGATTACCTTGCTCCAAGCCATAATCAAGATACCTACCTTTTAAGATGGTGGCAATTGCAGGATCATCATTATTCTCACACTGAAATTGACATGGGTATGCCTGCCCGGGCCCGTGGTATTGGTACCCCTGGTCTATATCCGGGTTAAGGCCTATGAAGATTATGGCCCAAGTAAGGAGCCAACGGAAGGAAGATTCAAATATGGAAGTTATATCATAAAACGACTTAAACTATGAATTTGTATCATACCCTACCAGGACTCTGGGACCTGGCCACCTATATAAGGGGCTAGGAGGAGCCGACGGAGGGACACGTTGAGAACTCGCTTGTAACCCCAGCTTTGCCTCGATAATACAATCATATCGCCTTGTTTGTCTTTTTACCTTGGAATTCATCTCACGCACCTCTTCCCACGATCCAAAGTCCTTCATCCGAGGACATTGCCGAGGCTAACCCTTGTCGGAAAGCTAAAGTGTTTATTTCATGTCTAGAACAAAAGGTTATATCATAGAAATCACATAGACCACTAGAAACACCTTTCAAGTAAATCATCAAGCCTTGTACCTATTTACCTTCATCGGATGAGTAGTACTTAATATGAATATCAAGAGCATGTTGTAAGTCAAAATTTTCATCCAAACAAGCTTTGAGAAGATCCTCCATAGCTCATCAAGCATAGTAACAGAAGCAGCCACGGTCATTTTACTTTTTTTTAGTTTTTTAAGAGCAATAAAAGAAAAAACTAAAAATAAAAACTATTGCAAAGTCTAAAGCAAAAGAAAATCTCACAAAGGTGAAGAACCTACTGCCGTTTCCTCGACAACAACGCCAGAAAATATTCTTGATGGCAGGAACTCTATTCTTCAAAATGCCACTTGTTCGGACTCCAAGCACATAGTGATGTAGCAAGAGAAGTTTTCCCCACAAGGGTGACTCGAGGTAATTATTGAACTCTTGGGGAAGCCTAAGGTTGGTTCCTTTTCCTCGCTCTTCAAACAACCTGCAACAACAAACAAGCAGTTCTGTGTCCCCAACTAACTATGGTGGCTGTCAAGCACCAACAGCTCTCAAGATTAACAAAACAAAAGGAAACAGTAAGAACAAGTTTTTTGGTGATTTTCAAGTTTAAAGAACTGAAAGTAAAACAGTCAAAAAGTAACTAGAGAACTTATGACTAAAAACTGGACTAGGTATCATGTCTTCACTTGATCTCCCTCTCTCATAAACTGCGGTGACCCAGCATACCACTGCATGTTGTAGTACGCAAGTCATTGATATAACACTTATGAAACTCCATTTCACAAATATTACATCCCTCAGAGTGGTACAACAGAAACATTGCAGGTCCACATACAAACTTTTATTATTACAAGCCAAATAAACAACAACTTCGAGGTCCTCTTAGGTTCATCGAGGATACCCCATTGATTCACCACTTACAATACTTGATCTAGCATAGCTGAAATTACAACTAAGAACTAAGGTAGCTCAACAACTTATTTAGTAGGGTTTTAGGTTGCTCGGCTAAACTAACGGTACTAACTCGTCTACTGCTCGGCTTCCTTTTCGGCACCATAGACAATCTTGTAATCTTCACCTTCTACACCACTGGACAGATCTAGCTCCTCATAGTAGATGTCCTCCTAGTTAACATTGGCGTAGAGTGCCTCCTCCTCCTGGTCTTCAGAGTCTAAGCAAGGGTTAAGAGGGAGTGGGGTGAGTAATGAGCGTTACCCAGCAAGTCCATTTAAAAGGGATAAGTGTTTGATGCACTAGCTACGACCATAGATCAAAGATCACAGGTCATGCAGGTTTTCATAAACATTTCTTCAAGAGGTTGCTTTTATTTTGAAAACTATGCCCGACAGCCTTCACAGGTTGACTAGAACTTCATGGAGTTCCTTTCCTGCTGCGTTCGCAGTTCCTTCTCGGAACAAGGAGTGACAAGCCACAATTTGATACATGATACGTCTCAAACGTATCTATAATTTTTGATGCTCCATGCTTGTTTTTACACCATTTGCCTATTGTTTCGTTACACTTAGTGGTACTTTTATACACTTTCCGGGACTAACCTATTAACGAAGTGCCACAGTGCCAGTTTCCTGTTTTCTGCTGTTTTTGTGTTTCAGAAGTGATACACAGGAAATATTCTCGGAATTGGACGAAACAAGTTCCTGAAGTCATATTTCACCGGGGAGCTCCCAAACATCCGAAGACCTGACGGAGGGGGGCCACGTGGCCCCCACACACAGGGGCGGCGCGGCCTGGCCCCTGGCCGCGCCACCCCCTTGTGAGGCCGCGTGGCTCCACCTCTGACAGCCCCTCTTCGCCTACATATACCCCCTGATGAGAAAAACCTAAGGCCCGATCAGTTTTCCAGAATACATCGCGATCCGCCGCCGCCGTCGACCCGAAGATCGGGAGGGTCCAGAAGCTCTTCCCGGCACCCTGCCGGAGAGGGGAATCGCCACCGGAGGTCTTCTTCATCGCCATGCTTGCCTCCGGAGCGATGAGTGAGTAGTCTACCTTGGACTATGGGTCCATAGCAGTAGCTAGCTGGTTGTCTTCTCCACCATGTGCTTCATGTTTAGATCTCATGAGCTGCCCTACATGATTGAGATCACCGTTATGTAATACTATGATGTTGGTTTGTTGGGATCCGATGAATATTGGTGTTTATGATTAAGTTGCTGTACTGAATTATATCTTTTGTTATCTCTATGTTGTTTATGATCTTGCATGCTCTCCGTTGTTAGTAGCTATCTTGGCCGAGTAGTTGCTAGTGACTCCAAGAGGGGGTATTTATGCTCGATAGTGGGTTCATGCCTCTATTTCACCTGGGGGAGTGACAGAAACCTCTAAGGTGGTAGATGTGCTGTTGCTACTAGGGAGAAAACAACATTCATATGCTCAAGGGCATATGCTTTGTTTACATTACACACTTTGCTTAATGCAATTATCTGTTGTTCGCAACTTAATACTTTTGGGGTGTTCGGATGATATCCCCGAGGGTGGATTATTAGTCATAGATGCAGTTGGATGGCGGTCTATGTATTTTGTTGTAATGCCCAGAGTAAATCTCATAGTGATCTTCTTGACATATCACGTTATCTTTATTCTATCAATTGCCCAACTGTAATTTGTTTACCCAGCATGTTATTTATCTATGGAGAGACACCACTAGTGAACTGTGGACCCCGGTCCTATTTTAATCATATTGCAATCACCTGTTTACTTTTCCTGCACTGTTTACTTTACTCGCATATTACTACTGTTTTCCACTCGATACACTCATAACCTTTGTTTCAAGCAAACCGGTGAGATTGACAACCTCATCGTAAGTTGGGAGCAAAGTATTTGTTTGTGTGTGTGCAGGTTCCACGTTGCAGCTAGCAAGCAAAGCTTGGACAAAGCGCCAGTTGTCCGCTGCTGTCGCAAACTAGTCCGCATCACCTTCAGTCGTCACCGTCCCTCTTCTTCAAGAACGATATTAAACCATGGTTTCTTACTGAGGGAAAACTAGCTGCTATACTCATCACACCTTCCTCTTGGGGTTCCCAATGGGCTGGTCATTCACCACGCATCAAGCTAATTTTCTGGCGCCGTTGCTGGGGAAGAGAGAAGACTTCTGCGAGGGGAGTTCTTCGCACACACATTCTTTACTTTGTTATTGTTTTGCTTTACTTTATTTTATTTTACCTGCACTGCTTTTTATATCAAAAACCCAAAAAAATTAGAATCCTTGGTAGTTGTTTTTACTTTCTTACTTCTGTTTTGCTGAAATGGGTACTCCTGAAAATACCAAGTTGTGTGACTTTGCTAGCACGAACAATAGTGATTTTATCTGCACTCCTATTGCACCAACTGTTCCTGCTACCACCTTTTATGAGATCAAGCCTGCTTTATTGAACCTTGTTATGAAAGAGCAATTTTCTGGTGCTAGTACTGAAGATGCTGCGGCTCATCTCAACAATTTTGTTGAGCTATGTGAGATGCAGAAATATAAAGATGTTGATAGTGATATTATTAAACTCAAGTTGTTTCCTTTTTCTTTGAGAGGAAAGGCTAAAGATTGGTTGCTGTCTTTGACTAAGAATAGTATTGATTCATGGGCTAAGTGTAAGGATGCTTTTATTGGTAGATATTATCCTCCTGCTAAGATTATATCGTTGCGCAGCAATATTATGAAGTTTACTCAGTTTGATAATGAACATGTTGCTCAAGCTTGGGAAAGAATGAAATCTATGGTAAAGAATTGCCCCACTCATGGACTGACTACTTGGATGATTATCCAAACTTTTTATGCAGGACTGAATTTTTCTTCAAGGAACCTACTTGATTCAGCTGCTGGAGGCACTTTTATGTCCCTTACCTTGGGCGCCGCATCAAAGTTACTCGACAACATGATGGTAAATTATTCTGAATGGCACACCGAGAGAGCTCCACAAGGTAAGAAGGTAAATTCTGTTGAGGAAACCTCTTCCTTGAGTGATAAGATTGATACCATTATGGCAATGCTTGCTAATGATAGGACTCATGTTGATCCTAATAATGTTCCTTTGGCCTCTCTGGTTGCTCAAGAAGAGCAAGTTGATGTGAATTTCATTAGAAATAACAATTTTAATAACAATGCTTATAGGAACAATTTTGCTAGTAACAATTATAGACCGGTTCCTTCTAATGGTGATAATAGCTATCTTGGTAGACCAAAAATGCCTAGTGAAGAAAGAATTTTTGAACTTGAGAAGGCTACCAAGAATTTTATGCAAATGCAATATGAGCAGAACAGGGCTTTCACCAAGACTATGGAGGAGCAATCAGCTCTGTTGAGGACTATAAGTCATCAACTTGAAAATTTAAACAAGGCTGTTCCTGAATTACAAGCTAAGGCTTCCAAAGCTGAAACCGATATCTCATTATTGTCTAATGTGCAATCTTCTTTAGTTAATAGAATGTCCGCTAAGCCTGATCCTTTTGCTGCCGTTAATGCTACCCAAGTTGGAATTGATAAAAATATTAGATTGTTAGCGGAATTGCATGCCAGGTGGGAAAGAGAAGATGAGATGGCTAGAGAGATGAAGGTATGTACTATTACTACCTCTAATGATGTTGCTCCTACTGATACAATCCTCTTACTTTGATTGGTGTAGGGAAAACTCCCACTCCTTGTGTTAAAAAGCCTAAAACTGCCAAAACTTTTTCTCAAAAGAGTGCTGAAATTTTTCGGAGTGTGGGAGATGATAGCTCTATTACTTTTAATGATTTTGATGTTGATGGCTGCAATATATCTGAAGTTATTTTGTTCTTGCAAAAGCTTTCTTTGACTCCCAATGCTAGTTCTTTAAATATTGCTTTTACTAAGCATATTACCAATGCTCTCATAAAGATTAGGGATGAAAAGTTGAAGCAAAAAGCCTCTGTTCCCAAGAAGTTAGAAGATGGTTGGGAACCCATCATTGATATGCATGTTAATGGTTATGATTGCCATGCTTTATGTGATCTAGGTGCTAGTATTTCTATCATGCCTAGAAAGATTTATGACATGCTTGATTTACCACCACTTGAAAAGTGTTATTTTGATGTTCCTATTGCTGATGTTGCTAAGAAGAAACCTTTGGGAAGGATTAATGATGTTCTTATTGTGGTTAACAATAACCTTGTTCCCGTTGATTTTCTTGTTATGGACGTTGAATGCCATGCTTCATGTCCTATTATTTTGGGAAGACCCTTTCTTCGAACTGTAGGTGCTATCATTGATATGAGGGAAGGCACTATCAAGTATCAATTCCCACTAAAGAAAGGTATGGAACACTTCCCTAGGAAAAGAAAGAAATTACTTTTTGACTCTATTCTTAGAGCAAATTATGAGCTTGATGCTTCATCACTTGATATTACTTGATTCGCAATTTTCTGCGCCTAGCTCAAAGGCGTTAAAGAAAAGCACTCTTGGGAGATAACCCATTGTTTACTTTTCAGTACTTTTTCTTTTATTTGAGTCTTGGAAGTCATTACTACTGTAATGACCGCTCCTTATCTTGTTTATTTCGTTTTTGTGCCAAGAGAAGCCTCTAATTTGAGTGAGGTAAAGATTTGGGGTTATTGCTGTCCTGAAACTGTTTTCGGTGCTGCACCGTAAAAATTCGTGAAAATTCTCTGTTTATCTTTTGGACCTGTGATTTCTTGTGCATATGCCCCAGGTTATATCCAAACTTTTCTTAGTTGAACACTTTTTGATTTGAGCAACAGAAAATCCCTAAAAAATTCGTCCATTATCAGCTGTCCAGTTTTGACAGATTTCTGCCAATATTTGTTTTTGCCACTTTATCGCTTTCTTTTGAGTTCTTTTTTATCATGGAACTCTTGTGGAAGTTTCTACAGTAGTATATACTTTATATGTGGTGGTTTTGGGTTGAAACCTGAAGCTAAAAGAGGTTGAATATATTTTATGCTTACACTAATGTTGCTAATAGAATTGTGTTTAGTTTTGTATGAAGGAAGTTTTCAAGTGTAGGGATTGGAGAATGATGAGATGAGCTGAAGAACGGACAAAAGCTCAAGCTTGGGGATGCCCATGCATCACCCCAAGAAATATCCAAGAAGTACAAGCGTCAAAGCTTGGGGATGCCCCCGAGGCACCCCTTCTTCATCGGCAAAAATCAGGTCACCTTTCAAAACACTATATTTTTATTGCTTCATGCATTATGTGTTTTTCTTTGAGCGTCAGTTGTTTTAGTTTTCTTAGTTTGTTTAGTTTGTTTGTTTGCTGCAATAAATGGTTGGACCCCAACAAATTTCCCTTTGGAGGAGATGTACTCGTTTTCATTTGCAAAGAATGCTCTAGTTTTCACTCTTATTCAAAATCGAGCATTCTACTTTTTCCGCTACTGCTTTTGGTTTTGGTTTTCGCCTTGATATGCGTTCAGATCTTGTCATATCTTTTCATCAAGGTGTATTTTTGCCTCTGATCTTTATTGGTTTTCATCAAAAGAGGTGTCTTAAAAATTTTCAAATGGTGTTGGAAAAGAGAAAAAGCTTTGTGCAAAATAGTGGTACAAGAAGGAGCTTGCGTAGACTGCGGCTTAGGCTTTTTCATGTCATGCTTGATGTCTTTTTGATAGTATGCTTAGTGGTTTTGCTGTAGCATGACTTGTCTCAAATAACTGAGATTGCTTAATGAGCCTTTGAAAAAAATCATGCGTTGTTTTTATTGTATGGAAGCATTATTTTGGTTTTCTCCTTGATGCTTTATTTGGGTTGACTTGGCGCATGCTCACACATGTTAGACTCTTACAAAGTCGCCATTAGCCTTCATGATCATTTAGTTTTTGACTTTTGATGCCATCGTATGCTTCTTTTAATGTCGCTTTGTCGCTTTGCATGATTATGGCCATTATTGCTCTCTTAGTTGGTCGCTCCCAGTCTTTTGCTAGCCCTCGCCTTGTACTGAGTATGAGCTCTACTCGTGCATCCAACTCCTAAAAGCCAAGTTTGTCATTGTGTCCACTATAAATTCCTATGCATGGTATTTGTAAGCCATTCCAAAGTAAAATTTTCGTGTGCTACCTTTCAAAAACCTTCAAAATACTTCTCGTTTTGTGACACTGTTTTCAGCTCATGGGGACGTAGTGGTCGGATTTGCTATCTTCCATATTGCTTATTCCAAAAAGAAAAAAAAGGGAAAAAAGAAAGAAAAAAGGCACTCCTCCAATGAATGTGAATGTTGGTGGGCACCCGATGGAATCGGTTAGCCATGGTATGTGAAAGGAAAAGGTGGGGAGGAGTGCCAAGTTTTATAAAAAGAGCACGAAGTGCCAATCTCTCTCTCAAAAACTTGCTTTATTTTTGTATGGAAGATAGTAAGAACCCCATTGCCAGTCGTTGACAAAGACAACCACCTCTCAAAAATCAAGTTTTATCTCTGTTTTACAAATGAAAAGCTCTAGCACATGTTTAAATCACTGCTTCCCTCTGCGAAGGGCCTTTCTTTTACTTTTATGTTGAGTCACCACCTTCTTTCTTTATGCACCATTAAGAGAGCATAGTTGTCATTCTTAGTGTGATATGCATTGTCCCAAGGTTCATTGATTGACTCATATTGTTGGTTTCACTTGTTCTTAAATTATTTGTATCTAGTCGCCCTCTTAAACTTTGAGGTGTCCTATGCATTTATGTTTTGCTCTCTTTGAAGGACAAGCTGAAAACCATTTGTATGTTTTTCCTTATGATTAGAACACACGTTTGACTTTCATTGTTTCATTATCATGATCTTTTGTTTGTGTTCATTTACATGTTTACAACATGGTTGCTAAGTTCTTATTGTCATGATTATATCTTTCATGCCCATGTTTTAAGTTCTATTGATCCCAGCTCACCAATGCTTACATATATGATCAAGATTGTGTAGGTGCATGTCACCTCAAAAATTATTCTTTTGTTATCACTTACCTACTCGAGGACGAGCACGAGTTAAGCTTGGGGATGCTTGATACGTCTCAAACGTATCTATAATTTTTGATGCTCCATGCTTGTTTTTACACCATTTGCCTATTGTTTCGTTACACTTAGTGGTACTTTTATACACTTTCCGGGACTAACCTATTAACGAAGTGCCACAGTGCCAGTTTCCTGTTTTTTGCTGTTTTTGTGTTTCAGAAGTGATACACAGGAAATATTCTCGGAATTGGACAAAACAAGTTCCTGAAGTCATATTTCACCGGGGAGCTCCCAAACATCCGAAGACCTGACGGAGGGGGGCCACGTGGCCCCCACACACAGGGGCGGCGCGGCCTGGCCCCTGGCCGCGCCACCCCCTTGTGAGGCTGCGTGGCTCCACCTCTGACAGCCCCCCTTCGCCTACATATACCCCCTGACGAGAAAAACCTAAGGCCCGATCAGTTTTCCAGAATACATCGCGATCCGCCGCCGCCGTCGACCCGAAGATCGGGAGGGTCCAGAAGCTCTTCCCGGCACCCTGCCGGAGAGGGGAATCGCCACCGGAGGTCTTCTTCATCGCCATGCTTGCCTCCGGAGCGATGAGTGAGTAGTCTACCTTGGACTATGGGTCCATAGCAGTAGCTAGCTGGTTGTCTTCTCCACCATGTGCTTCATGTTTAGATCTCATGAGCTGCCCTACATGATTGAGATCACCGTTATGTAATACTATGATGTTGGTTTGTTGGGATCCGATGAATATTGGTGTTTATGATTAAGTTGCTGTACTGAATTATATCTTTTGTTATCTCTATGTTGTTTATGATCTTGCATGCTCTCCGTTGTTAGTAGCTATCTTGGCCGAGTAGTTGCTAGTGACTCCAAGAGGGGGTATTTATGCTCGATAGTGGGTTCATGCCTCTATTTCACCTGGGGGAGTGACAGAAACCTCTAAGGTGGTAGATGTGCTGTTGCTACTAGGGAGAAAACAACATTCATATGCTCAAGGGCATATGCTTTGTTTACATTACACACTTTGCTTAATGCAATTATCTGTTGTTCGCAACTTAATACTTTTGGGGTGTTCGGATGATATCCCCGAGGGTGGATTATTAGTCATAGATGCAGTTGGATGGCGGTCTATGTATTTTGTTGTAATGCCCAGAGTAAATCTCATAGTGATCTTCTTGACATATCACGTTATCTTTATTCTATCAATTGCCCAACTGTAATTTGTTTACCCAGCATGTTATTTATCTATGGAGAGACACCACTAGTGAACTGTGGACCCCGGTCCTATTTTAATCATATTGCAATCACCTGTTTACTTTTCCCGCACTGTTTACTTTACTCGCATATTACTACTGTTTTCCACTCGATACACTCATAACCTTTGTTTCAAGCAAACCGGTGAGATTGACAACCTCATCGTAAGTTGGGAGCAAAGTATTTGTTTGTGTGTGTGCAGGTTCCACGTTGCAGCTAGCAAGCAAAGCTTGGACAAAGCGCCAGTTGTCCGCTGCTGTCGCAAACTAGTCCGCATCACCTTCAGTCGTCACCGTCCCTCTTCTTCAAGAACGATATTAAACCTTGGTTTCTTACTGAGGGAAAACTAGCTGCTATACTCATCACACCTTCCTCTTGGGGTTCCCAACGGGCTGGTCATTCACCACGCATCAATACACTCTGCAGAGGTGCTTTGCTTTACCCATGAGAGATCAAAGCCTTGCTGCACAACCAGGCGAATCTTTCCTGTCCACACTTCCTTGGTGTGGGGCCCAGTCTTGTGATCCAAGCCAATTACTACCCTTCTCCGCGACCCTGCATGCCCACCCTTTTGTAAGCTGGCTGGTCCCCGGTAGACATCTCCCGAATACACGGCTTTACCCACGACCAGATTCTTACAATCCATCATAGACACCTGGCACCGGGGGAAACTCAGGGGTCCCACCCATGTTGCTCCATCCCCGCGGAATGGCAGCTCCGGCACGGTACATCTGTTGACATGCAGAAGGAAGAAGATCCAGCTGACTTTCCCGTCCTATTCCAGATCTCATGGTTAACGCGTATTATACGGTGCAAGAATCACTGGCGACATTGGTTGCTAAGTCCTAGGGTTCACTTTCCTGTGCAAATGGAACCTCCACCACATCCATCATACCATGGTTCCATTTGCCAGCCATCCTAGGTTACCACCACTCGGGTCGATAACCAGCTAGCATATTAATTATGAAAAGAGAACCTTTTGCTTTTTAGATGCAGTAGTAATACCACAGGTATATTTGCAAGTAATTTGATAAAAATAATCAAGAGATATGAGCAAGAGTGAACTTGCCTTGATACTGCAAGGTATTGCAATCGAAAGCTTCGATTGAACCCTGAACCCCGGGTTCTGGAAAAGATAGCATCATTATCTTGTAAGACAATGTTTAAAAAGGTAAATCATGCTATGATGCATATATATGCTATGCATTAGGGTTTAAGTGGTTTACCCCATTTTGTGTGTTTTACCCAAGTGTTAATCATGCATTGAGTATTTGGAATTTATTTAAATGGCATGTCATCTTTAGTTTAGTGAAACATGGGACTATCACTTTATGGGTTATGAAAACCATTTAAGTAGGGTAAGAGTTTCAAGTCATGTGAGAACAATTTTTATGTCATTGAAATCATGGTAAGGCATAATTCATTCCAGGGACATGTATTAGTCAAAAATATGAATAATAAAAACTTAATTCAAATATCTTCTTTAGTTCTTTAATAAAATACTAGATTGTTGATAAGATTCAGAGACAGATTTTAATTGCATTTAAAATTCCCTAAGGTGTTATTAGAATTCCACTCACTTATAGAATTAATTGGATTTTCCTAAATTAAAAAAATTTGCAATTAAATTCTAGCTGGCTGGCCTAAATAGCTAAGCAGGCCGAAGCCTTTTTGGCCCAGCCGGCCCATCTCGGCCTGGTCATCTCGGCCCAAGCCGACCGATTCGGTCGCTCGGTCAGTCGGACCCGACCGGCGACCTCCTCTCCTCCCTTGCGTCCTCTGCCACCCATGGCTTCGCCCACGCCGCCGACCGCTGATTCTGGTCGACTCGGGTGGCGCCCGCCGCCGCCACCGGCCTCAACCGGACCACCGCCTCCTGATCTACACCGCCACCGCTCCAATTCTCCTGGCCCGGTCGCCTCCTTTGCTCTACGCGCCGAACCCCTTCGGCGGCTAGGGTTCCGCCTCAATGCTGCCCTGCTCCGGCGCTGCTTCGGTCGGTCGCCACTGCCGCCGACTCCGCCTCGAGGTACGCGACGCTTGCCGCGGTGATATGGTGCGATGTTGCGGCTGTTGCTGCGACGACCTGCTCACCTTCGACGCCGGCGGGACGGTGTTGCCCACGCAACCCTGGCGTCGCTGCTACCCTCACTGTGAGCTACCCTACTCTTCTCCCTCTGGCTTAGTGCCCTGCCTTGCCAGTTGGTTCGGCTACAGCTAGTGGTACCATTTTGGCTATGGTGCTGTGGTGCTCTCTTTGTGTGTGCTACTGTTAGCTTCTTGCTATAATTCCATTAATATGCTAAACTGAATTTGGATTCAGTTTAGCAGTGTATCTGTTACTGCTAATTTGTGGATGACCCTAAACCTGACAACGTACAAATAGTACGTATGAGATATAGATGGATGGTAAGATTGCTAGCTTTGATGGTGAGCTAGTACACCTTTTACTGTGGCTTGCTTTTGTGATTGAAATGATGCAGTGATGATCTGATCATGATCACACACGATTCTGAGATGATTTTAATTGAAGAATTCAGAGATATGATGTTCTCTGAATTTTCTTTTAAAAGTATGAACTGAATCAATCATTCAGTGGTGATTATGTTAAGAATTCCTAGGTATTATATCTGGATTAAAGATTACTACTAGAGTGGCTGCTTCTCTACCTTTATGTAACCACTGTGGTGCCTCTAGTGAGTATGCACAGTAGCTATGTGAAATGTTTGGCTGGCTGTTTTGGTCTGTGATGGTGGCTTTGATTGCAATTGTGTGCAGAGATTAATATTGGCTAAGCAATATATTTTGATAAGAACAGATTCTAGCTTCCTATCTTGGTCTGGCCTGTGATGCATAGACTGAGGCAAATATTTTTCTTATAAGAACAGCTACTTGCTTTGATTTGATTTACTACCCTGTGATGAGTCTAGCATAGAACCTCTATGCCAGACTGAGGGTAATCCTGCTGCCCCCCTTATTTTCTTTGATGGATGATAAGAACAGAAATTACTACTTGTTCTTAGTTGTTCACCTTGTTGCTGAAATTTTTAGAAGAAGTGAGGTTGGTATCAGGCTTTGATCTGGTGCCCTTCTACTTCTTCTTGATCTTGTTCTTGTGGTGGTCTTGTCCTGCTTGATCTGGTTCGGCTGGACACCTTGCTGCCACCTTGCTCCTCCTTCCTGGCAGCCCTACTCCTCCTCTTGATCAACCTCTGGTGCTCCTCTAAGTGACCATGGTCACTGGTTGCTTGAGCTGGGATTTTTGTGGTGATGTTTGGGATGGTTCTTAGTGTTCTTGAGGTAAGGTGAGAAGATGGTGAGTGATGTGAATGGGTGGTGGTGTGGTGTGGCTACCCCTGTGATGTTTATCTAGTCCCGGTGCAAAACTTGTATTTGCCTTGCTTACCTTCTGAAGCAAGCCACGGCTGTGTCCATGATTATCTTGATTGGTGAATTCTTTTGGTGCTGCCACTTGTAATTCGGGTTGTCCAATAATGCTGATTTTGCTAAATGGATTTTTGGTGGCCTCCTAATTCTGCTTAACAATACCATGTTAAGTATGAATTTAGTATAAACTGATTTGGATTTATTACTTTAAACTTAGCTAGGATTAGAGGGTGTCATGATTTGTCGGTCATGTTTCAAAACTAATTTTTGTTGCCTGCCTTTCAAATGCCTATCAATTCAAGTGTATGACTTATGGACCCTTTTTCCAGAGTTGGTTATTTGCTAGAAGTGATGCCCTCTGATTCTAGGATATAGAATTTAGGAGTCCTTCCTAAATTCTCTAACTAAGTTTAATAGATTAAATTGCCTCCAAAAATATGGGGGCAAACATTTTAATAATAACAACACATTTCTTTTGTCTTTGTTGCTTCTTATTTGTAGGATTGAAGATGATGACAAGATTAAATATTAGTTAGGATTTTTATTTATTCCTTTTGTAATATTGATTCCTTTTTGTAATTAATCTCATTATTTGAGATTTGTAATATAACATCCTATTCATTTGTAATAAAGTCATTATCCAAAACTAATTTCTATATTCAATTTGTGTGATGTTTACTATTCAATTGCTTATTTCAAATTTATTTGAATTATTCTCAAGTTCAAATTTAAATATTGAATTCAAATTCCTTCCTCCCAAATCAACAATTCAACAAAGTTCATGCCGAAATTCATCGCACTCACTCCGATGCACTAAACTAAACATCAGAGCAAGAGGAACTTCAGTCGCTTTGTGTTTCAAATAATTTGCGCGAAAATTTTCCAGGTTTTCAGATGCATGAATGCAATGCACAAACCCTGATTCTACCCCCGTTTGGTCCTAAACGCTGGGATGTTACATAAACATGGTGGTAATAAAGCACAAACGAGAAATTAAGAGCATGCAAATACACAAGATGTCATTGATAAGCATAAACATGGGCATCACATCCAAACATAGAATTGATGCAAATCAACTCACTAATACGCCTTTGACAAGGGAGTCCACCTCAAGTCAAATTTAGGATTGCATAAAGAACTGTAACATGATTTTGAACATATATGCACTCGTGTAAGCAAGGGGTCCTTTTTGTCATTGGACTTTTATGCACAGTAAGCCATTCTCCCTATTGAGGCAACCATAGAAAGGTAGAAACCATAGCAGTACCGACGAGGGTTAACTCGGCAAATGTCCTAGATGAAGGACTTAGGATCAGGGGAAGAGGGCATCGGATGAACTCGAAGGTAAAGGTCAGTCAAACAAGGCGTGATTATGCGTGCATCGAGAGTAAGCGTGGTACTCAATTGGCTCAATATAAATCTGTCCCTGGCCGGCCTCTCCTGGCCCCTATATATAGGTGGCCAGGTCTCAAGGATCCGGTCGGGTTCAATATAAATTACAGTGTCCTTATACGATATTATCTCGTATATCGACTATGTCTATGACTGGGCCTAGCTTAACGGGCCTCAGGGGTACAAAGATAACGGGCTCTATTAGCTATACCCTTGTCAAGTACAGAGATTTTGTCACTTTCCCAAACCACTACATGATTGCTCTAACTAATGCACACATCCCTCTCACAAGACCTATGCATACTAGTTTTATCAGAACAAGCACACAAGAATGGGGTAACATATACATCTACTCATAAATCAAGGAGATAAACATCTTTGTATCTCATAAATTATCTCACAAACATAAGATCCACCATATGGGTATACAAATATGGTCACAATCATGATAGACAGCTCATGTGAATCTAATATATGAAGCACGAGAGAATGAGAGAGTTTGATACAACATCTCCCCTCCTATCTTTGCAGTCTATAGATCAGTTTCATGTGTTTCATGTTTCTCTGCCACCCCATCGCAGAATCACCCAAGGGGTCCCTTTTATATTCGGCTTTAGGTCAAACCAAGTCGGTGGAGACCAAGGTTGCGTCAAAAAGATGCATGAGTCCCGAGATGGGCCCCACCATGCGGCCAGGGTTGTAGTCCGTGTGGTGGGCCCTTTTTGCACCTCGTCACGTCCCTCGTTGACTTCTTCTCCAATTCTTGTATTTCTGATGCATGCAAAATTCATGCATGCACTTTGTAATTTATTGTTGCATATTCCAACATATTAAGATGTTATAATCATGTTTTGCATTGATTTCTGGGATTTTCCATCAATCTCCCTTATTTTGGTTATAACTCTACATGACAGGAAAACCTGTTTGGCCTATTTTGACATTGCGGGGACCTTTCCGAACTCAAATTGACCTGGGATTTTTTGGATGTTAATATTTTATCACAAGAAGCACCTGTAGAAGAAGAAGTCAATGAGGTGGGCCACGAGGCCCAAAAGAGACCAAGTGGTGTGGTCACCAGGTGACAAGGGTATAGTTAATAGAGTCCGTTAGTTGAGTACCCCTAAGGCCCGTTAAGCTGGGCCCAATTGTAATGACTAGTCATCAACCCGTGCTACTGCACGGGCTAGTAACTATTAAAGACAACCCATAGATTATAGGAGGTTCCATGCAAAACTTTTTGGTCAGGAATCCTTTTGCGATCAGATTATAGGAGAAATAGAGAGTTATTTTCTAAGAGCTGACTTTATAACCACCTAATTGTTTGCTCTCATTCCATGTAAAATTTCTTCAGTTAGTTTTGCATTTTAGGGTAGATTACTTTGAGATGATCCAAGCTCCAATTATCTCATGAAGCACATTACAGTAATATCTTTTAACAAATTACTCAAAGCGTCTCTAAATTATAGACTGCATAATAAAATGCATATCCATGAGAAATTCCTAATTTACAGAGGTAAGCCAGACATATCCAGATAAATAACTTGGAGTGGCATGCATTTTTATTAGTATGATAATTTTTTTGGTATTCTAACAATAATATGGAAATGCAGATTTATAATACATAGGGATTTAATATTACTTATTAATTGTTAACATGGAATCTGATATTAACTACTGAAAATTTTATATGATTAGGGGAGGGGATTTACACACCTGATTTCTTGAGCGTGCAACTGCAACATCCACATTGACCTTGCATAAGCCATGCGTTGGAGCAATCCACAACCCCTAACTGTTTTTTTTTGAGATAACAACCCCTTACTGTTGACGTAGAAGTGTGGACCTACGCGAGAACAATTTCAAGGGCACTCAATTTGAATTGAAGACATTTTTTAAACAAAATTAATGCGCAACAATAGACGGAATATTTCTCCGAGAAGACATACTATTACATGTGCAAACAACAAACGATGATTTCTTTTGCTATGTATATATACCATTATCTGTTGTCATTGGCAATGCGAATTTGTGACAGTAAACTAAAAAAATAAATGCATTTGAACAATATCAATACCAAATTTAATAGATCGCATAGTAAAGTAAATTGAGTGACAAAAATACCTTGCTTTGCCCATGGCCACATCTGTCTTTGTAATGCTAGCTACGCATAGCCCAAACCTTTGTTAGCTGTTCCCACTGTGACTGAAAATTTTAGGCTAAATGCACTCATTATTTAGCAGGCCTGACCAATTCATATAGGAGTCGGTCAGCTCGAAAACGATAATAGGAAGAAGTTTTTTCAAGGCAAATAAACTTCGATCACACCGCAATCTCTGAATTATCCTTGAGATAACAAATCTGAGTTAGAGGCATCATGCCCGATATGCTACACATTTTATCAAATAGGCACTTTGATCTGAAAAACTCACAGTGAACACGTTTACTTATTAAGCTGGACCTGGCAAAAAAAAAAAAAATCCAAAGCCATATGCTATTGAAAAGGGAGGATTATAGAATTCAGCGTAACACCAGGATTGATTGTTTGCAACTATAGCATACGCAAAGAAAATAATTTTCAATTGGAAGCAATGGAACTTAAAGAGATCTACTTAAAGAGATACGAAATCTTTCAGTATGCTGACCGTCAAGCGCGCCCTTTCCATGCTCAAGCCTTAAGGGCGGGAGTCTAGGAACTGGTACCACGGCCGCTGGAAAGAGATCGTGGTGGAGCGATAGTTTTTCCGTCGACAACACGCTGCCTGTGAGATTACGGTATTGCGTGTGGAGAAGACGGGGCTGTTTTCTACCGGTACGACTGGTTATTCTAAGGGCTCTTAATAATCTGGAGGTATCAGTATTAAAAATAACAGAGAAAGCAATTAACTTAGGTCTAATATGCAAAGTACCTGATTCAATCTTAAAGTGCCCGCTAGTATGATCTTTTTTCAATGGGGATGACTGATCAATGCATAGCCCTGAAAATAATAAGCGACAAACTGCTCTGGCGGCACAACCCTGAGTAATGGATTAAGTGGAGACCTGCGGCGCTGTTTCTCGGCATGGTGGTGATGGCAACTTCCCTAGATCTGTCCGGCGTACTGACATACATACGGCAAGCTAGGGTAGAGGGATGCTTATGCTAAGAAGGAAAGCAGGAGGCAGAGACCAATGACCACACGCCTAGGCAGAGAATCTACCGGCAGGAGGCAGAGACCAATGACCGCACGCCTAGGCAGACAATCTACCGGTTGGTTCCAATCTATCAAGGAGTCAACCACACATCTAAGGGTTATTATTCTATCTTAAACTCAATCGGATGGTTTATGTTGTTTGTTTCTAGGATTAACGTGGAGCCTTCTATGGTGCCTCCAATTAGTAAATATAAGATAGTCGAGATACGAGTCCTTACCGTGTGTCGATATTGTAATCTGTATCGGACCCTACCCGATCCTCGAGACCTGGCCACCTATATATAGTGGCCAGGAGGGGACGGTGTAGGCCAGATTGAAAGCAAGCCAGGTTCAACACACAAGTTTACTTTCGATATACATCTATTTCGACTAACCTTACCTTCGAGTTCATCCGACGCCCTATCTCCCCGATCCTAAGTCCTTCATCTAGGACATTTGTCGAGTTAACCCTCGTCAATTTGCGCTGACCGTGGGGATCCTGGGCATTGGAATCATGAATTCGACGGCTTTTTCGCTTTTAGCCAACAGCAGTGTAGAAGTCGACGAAAATCAAGAGATGGAGTTGACAATCGGAAGTTTAAGCATCTTCATCGGGCCATCAGGTTCATCTCGCCTTTCAGATCCGACGAAACAAGATCCATCGACAAGCGAGCCTGAAACAGTAGCAACAATGGAATATTCTGAAGGCTCTTCTAGCGAGGTAAACTCGCCGGTCAGCTTAGGAGAATTGCAAAAAGGAAAAATCGTAGAAGACGACGAAGCAACGGAAAATTTCGACGTCGGGGTCCAACTCGAAGATCTTATGATCTGCCTCGATGATATCTCAGACAAGTCAACAGATACATGGAAGACAGGGTTAGAGCTTTCTGAAGATGGTAACTCGATCTTCTCAAGCTTTAATAGCAACATCGGCAAACAATGCCAGGTGCTCGCCATTGTAGGAGACAATTCAGAAGAATTCGACGAAAACAACAATCCAGTGCTAAACCCAGCAAATATCGACATCTAGCAGAAGGGCAAACAACAGAATCCCTCACAACAAGGGAAAAAATTCGACTATCAGCCGACGAATGGAGAATAATAAGGGAAGCTATGGAAAACGGCACATCAATACCATCCAATTCCAGCAAGGACATGCTCCTAGGGTATCACTATGCCCTAAGGCAGCAGGCAAAGCAACTAGCAAAGGACAAAATAGAGATTAAGAAAAGGAAAGACTCAGCCATCGCAGCCAGCAATGCCGCTCACAGAGCACGAAGCGACGCGTCACATACCAACGCAAGAAGAAATCGTTGACATGGTTCAAGGCACAAAAACCTCGAGTACTCAGAAAGGCAAAGCATCTCCAAAAACCTCGACTCGTCCTTCCTATCGGTCGACGAGTGCTACTTGTTGATGGCGCCCAGAAAATTAGCTACTGGTGCCAAGTTGATGTGAAGCAGACTGTCCTTGTGCGCGGTGAATAACCAGCCCGTTGGAAACCCCAAGAGGAAGGTATGATGAGTATAGCAGCTAGTTTTCCCTCAGTTAAGAAACCAAGGTTTAATGTCGGTCAGGAGAGGAGAGACAATGACGACTGAAGGTGATGCGGAACCTGCACACACACAAACAAATACTTTGTTCCCAACTTGCGATGAGGTTGTCAATCTCACCGGTTTGCTTGAAACAAAGGTTATGAGCGTATCGAGTGGAAAACAATATAGTATGCGAGTAAAGTAAACAGTACGAGTAAAGTAAACAGTGCGAGTAAAGTAAACAGGTGAAAGCAATATGATGTAAATAGGACCGGGGTCCACAGTTCACTAGTGGTGTCTCTCCATAGATAAAATAACACATGCTGGGTAAACAAATTACAGTTGGGCAATTGATAGAATAGAGATAAACGTGATATGTCAAGAAGATCACTATGAGATTTACTCTGGGCATTACAACAAAATACATAGACCGCCATCCAACTGCATCTATGACTAATAATCCACTCCCGGGGATATCAATCCGAACACCCTAGAAGTATTAAGTTGCGAACAACAGATAATTGCATTAAGCAAAGTGTGTAATGTAAACAAAGCATATGCCCTTGAGCATATGAATGTTGTTTTCTCCCTAGTAGCAACAGCACATCTACCACCTTAGAGGTTTCTGTCACTCCCCCAGGTGAAATAGAGGCATGAACCCACTATCGATCATAAATACCCCCTCTTGGAGTCACTAGCAACTACTCGGCCAAGATAGCTACTAACAACGGAGAGCATGCAAGATCATAAACAACATAGAGATAACAAAAGATAATATTCAGTACAGCAACTTAATCATAAACACCAATATTCATCGGATCCCAACAAACCAAACATGTAGAATTACATAACGGTGATCTCAATCATGTAGGGCAGCTCATGAGATCTAAACATGAAGCACATGGTGGAGAAGACAACCATCTAGCTACTGCTATGGACCCATAGTCCAAGGTAGACTACTCACTCATCGCTCCGGACGCAAGCATGGCGATGAAGGAGACCTCCGATGACGATTCCCCTCTCCGGCAGGGTGCCGGGAAGAGCTTCTGGACCCTCCCGATCTTCGGGTCGACGGCGGCGGCGGATCGCGATGTGTTCTGGAAAACTGATCGGGCCCTTAGGTTTTTCTCGTTGGGGGGTCTTTATAGGCGAAGGGGCGATGTCAGAGGAGGGGCCAGGCGCCCTCACGCGGGCCCGGCGCGGCCAGGGGGCTGGCCGCGCCGCCCATGCGTGTGGGGCCCTGGTGGCCCCCCTCCTACTCCTCTTCGGATCTCTGGAAGCTTCCGGGTAAAATAAGACTTCAGGATGTGGTTTCGTCCAATTCCGAGAATATTTCCTGTGTATCACTCTGAAACACAAAAATAGCAAAAAAACAGGGAACTGGCACTGTGGCACTTCGTTAATAGGTTAGTTCCGGAAAATGCATAAAAGTGCCACTAAGTGTAACGAAACAATAGGAAAATGGTGTAAAAACAAGCATGGAGCATCAAAAATTATAGATATGTTTGAGACGTATCAAGAATCCCCAAGCTTAACTCCTGCTCGTCCTCGAGTAGGTAAGTGATAACAAAAGAATAATTTTTGAGGTGACATGCACCTACACAATCTTGATCATATATGTAAGCATTGGTGAGCTGGGATCATAAGAACTTAAAACATGGGCATGAAGATATAATCATGACAAAAAGAACTTAGCAACCATGTTGTAAACATGCAAATGAACACAAACAAAAGATCATGAAAATGAAACAATGAAAGTCAAATGTGTGTTCAAATCATAAGGAAAAGCATACAAATGGTTTTCAGCTTGTCCTTCAAAGAGAGCAAAACATAAATGCATAGGACACCTTAAAGTTTAAGAGGGCGACTAGATACAAATAATTTAAGAACAAGTGAAACCAACAATATGAATCAATCAATGAACTTTGGGACAATGCATATCATACTAAGAATGACAACTATGCTCTCTTAATGGTGCATAAAGATAGAAGGTGGTGACTCAACATAAAAGTAAAAGAAAGGCCCTTCGCAGAGGGAAGCAGTGATTGCAAGTTTTATAACCTTCAAAAATTATGGTACTTACCGGCTTTGAGCTCTCATTGGCCCCATCATAAGCATCTTGAATGGTTAAAGTTAATGCGAGAACAATTATGATGCATATGCTTGACAAATCATAAGTTGAAAACCTCGTGCCCCGTGAATACGAGTACCCAAACCTCATGCTACTTTACTTAGAGTCCCAAGCAAGGCTCTTGTCATTGTAAGTATATGCATATCATTGAGAAGCGCCAATGGGGTACCTCCGTGCCCGATGACATGGAACAAGCCCACACCAAAATGACAGGACAAGCAGACAATGAACACCTCGACATCTCTTTTATTTGCCTTTTGTTTAGCTTTTTATTGTGAGATGCGTCGTCGAATGTTCACCATGGGTATGCTGCAAATTTCCACCATGAATTATGCATGGCTTAGATTGGCGGCCCGGCGTTTCCCTAACACATATACAAAGTCCATGATCCCTACAAGATTCCCAATTCATTTCACACCGCGGGCATCCATAGACAAAAGATCACGATATCAACTCAAATAAGAAGTGCAATGTTGAAAGCTTGCCCCATGACAGCATGGCTGGGCTAGAATCCAACTTACAACTTGCAAGCGTAACAACTCAACATAAGAGACCACAATGTCAAATTTTTAAGAACAGGAAAAAGTAAAGTGTGCCTTCTGGTTCGTGAGAGCTTTACTGACCGAATTTCGCATAACACTGGTAAGAGTTTAATTTGAAGAGAAAATAAAAGCAAGTCAAATTTACTTGGAATAGCAAATTGCTAGTAGGTATGTATGGTGGACACTTTGGAAAACTTTGGCTTTTAGGAGTTGGATGCACGAGTAGAGCTCATACTCAGTACAAGGTGAGGGCTAGCAAAAGACTGGGAGCGACCAACTAAGAGAGCAATAATGGCCATAATCATGCAAAGAGACAAAGCGACATTAAAAGAAGCATAAGATGGCATCAAAAGTCAAAAACTAAATGATCATGAAGGCTATTGGCGACTTTGTAAGAGTCTAACATGTGTGAGCATGCGCCAAGTCAACCCAAATAAAGCATCAAGGAGAAAACCAAAATAATGCTTCCATACAATAAAAACAACGCATGATTTTTTTCAAAGGCTCATTAAGCAATCTCAGTTATTTGAGACAAGTCATGCTACAGCAAAACCACTAAGCATACTATCAAAAAGACATCAAGCATGACATGAAAAAGCCTAAGCCGCAGTCTACACAAGCTCCTTCTTGTACCACTATTTTGCACAAAGCTTTTTCTCTTTTCCAACACCATTTGAAATTTTTATAAACACCTCTTTTGATGAAAACCAATAAAGATCAGAGGCAAAAATACACCTTGATGAAAAGATATGACAAAGTCTGAACGCAAATCAAGGCGAAAACGAAAACCAAAAGCAGTAGCAGAAAAAGAAGAACACATGATAACCGATAAGAGTGAAAACTGAGTGTTCTTGGCAAATGAAAACGAGCAACTTCTCCAAAAGAAATTTGTTGGGGTCCAACCATTTATTGCATCAAACAAACAAACTAAACCAACTAAGAAAACTAAAACAACTGACGCTCCAAAAAAAACACATAGTGCATGAAGCAATAAAAATATAGTGTTTTGAAAGGTGACCTGATTTTTGCCGATGAAGAAGGGGTGCCTCGGGGGCATCCCCAAGCTTTGACGCTTGTACTTCTTGGATATTTCTTGGGGTGATGCATGGGCATCCCCAATCTTGAGCTTTTGTCCATTCTTCAACTCATCTCATCATTCTCCAATCCCTACACTTGAAAACTTCCTTCATACAAAAATAAACACAATTCTATTAGCAACATTAGTGTAAGCATAACATATAATCAATCCTCTATTTGCTTCAGGTTTCAACTCAAAACCACCACATATATAGTAGATACTACTGTATCAACCTCCCCAAAAGTTCCGTGATCAAAAGAACTCAAAAGAAAGCGATAAAATGGCAAACACAAATATTGGCAGAAATCTGTCAAAACTGAACAGCTGACAACGGTCGAATTTTTGAGGGATTTTCTGTTGCTAAAATCAAAAAGTGTTCAACTAACAAAAGTTTGGATATAACCTGGGGCATATGCACAAGAAATCGCAGGTCCAAAAGATGTACAGAGAATTTTCACGAATTTTTACGGTGCAGCACCGAAAACAGTTTCAGGACAGCAACATCCCCAAATCTTTACCTCACTCAAATTAGAGGCTTCTCTTGGCACAAAAACGAAATAAACAAGATAAAGAGCGGTCATTACTGTAGTAATGACTTCCAAGACTCAAATAAAAGAAAAAGTACTGAAAAGAAAACATTGGGTTATCTCCCAAGAGTGCTTTTCTTTAACGCCTTTGAGCTAGGCACAGAAAATTGCGAATCAAGTAATATCAATAGATGAAGCATCAAGCTCATAATTTGCTCTAAGAATAGAGTCAAAAAGCAATTTCTTTCTTTTCCTAGGGAAGTGTTCCATACCTTTATTTAGTGGGAATTGATATTTAATAGTGCCTTCCCTCATATCAATGATGGCACCTATAGTTCGAAGAAAGGGTCTTCCCAAAATAATAGGACATGAAGCATGGCATTCACTGTCCATAACAAGAAAATCAACGGGAACAAGGTTATTGTTAACCACAATAAGAACATCATTAATTCTTCCCAAAGGTTTCTTCTTAGCAACATCAGCAATAGGAATATCAAAATAACACTTTTCAAGCGGTGGTAAATCAAGCATGTCATAAATCTTTCTAGGCATAATAGAAATACTAGCACCTTGATCACATAAAGCATGGCAATCATAACCATTAAGATGCATATCAATGATGGGTTCCCAACCATCTTCTAACTTCTTGGGAACAGAGGCTTTTTGCTTCAACTTTTCATCCCTAATTTTTATAAGAGCATTGGTAATATGCTTAGTAAAAGCAATATTTAAAGAACTAGCATTGGGAGTCAAAGCAAGCTTTTGCAAGAACAAAATAACTTCAGATATATTGCAGCCATCAACATCAAAATCATTAAAAGAAGTAGAGCTATCATCTCCTACACTCCGAAAAATTTCAGCACTCTTTTGAGAAAAAGTTTTGGCAGTTTTAGGCTTTTTAACACAAGGAGTGGGAGTTTTCTCTACACCAATCAAAGTAAGAGGATTGCTAGCAGTAGGAGCAACATCATTAGAGGTAGTAATGGTATATACCTTCATCTTTCTAGCCATCTCATCTTCTCTTTCCCACCTGGCATGCAATTCCGCTAACAATCTAATATTTTCATCAATTCCAACTTGGATAGCATTAGCGGTAGCAAAAACATTGTTCTCTTTCACATCATTAGGAAACACTTTTAATTTCAGAAGTTCAACATCATGAGCAAGGCTATCAACTTTAGAAGCAAGAATATCAATTTTGCCTAACTTTTCCTCAACAGACTTGTTAAAAGCAGTTTATTTACCGATGAAGTCCTTGAGCATTACCTCAAGCTCGGAGGGCGCGGCCCTAGTGTTGTTGTAGGAATTACCATAAGAGTTACCATAACCATTACCATTGGTAGAAGGATACAGCCTATAATTGTTACTAGCAAAATTGTTCCTATAAGCATTGTTGTTAAAATTATTGTTTCTAATGAAATTCACATCAACATGCTCTTCTTGAGCAACCAGAGAGGCCAAAGGAACATTATTAGGATCAACATGAGTTCTATCATTAGCAAGCATAGTCATAATGGTATCAATCTTATCATTCAAGGAAGAGGTTTCCTCAACAGAATTTACCTTCTTACCTTGTGGAGCTCTCTCGGTGTGCCATTCAGAATAATTTACCATCATGTTGTCGAGTAGCTTTGATGCGGCGCCCAAGGTAAGGGACATAAAAGTGCCTCCAGCAGCTGAATCAAGTAGGTTCCTTGAAGAAAAATTTAGTCCTACATAAAAGGTTTGGATAATCATCCAAGTAGTCAGTCCATGAGTGGGGCAATTCTTTATCATAGATTTCATTCTTTCCCAAGCCTGAGCAACATGTTCATTATCAAACTGAGCAAACTTCATAATATTGCTATGCAAGGATATAATCTTAGCAGGAGGATAGTATCTACCAATAAAAGCATCCTTACACTTAGCCCATGAATCAATACTATTCTTAGTCAAAGACAGCAACCAATCTTTAGCTTTTCCTCTCAAAGAAAAAGGAAACAACTTGAGCTTAATAATATCACTATCAACATCCTTATATTTCTGCATCTCACATAGCTCAACAAAACCGTTGAGATGAGCTGCAGCATCTTCAGTACTAGCACCAAAAAATTGCTCTTTCATAACAAGGTTCAACAAAGCAGGCTTAATCTCATAAAAGTTTGCAGCAGGAATAGGTGGTGCAATAGGAGTGCAGATAAAATCACTATTGTTTGTGCTAGTAAAGTCACACAACTTGGTGTTTTCAGGATTGGCCATTTCAGCAAAACGAAAGTAAACAAGTAAAAACAACTACCAAGGATTCTAATTTTTTTGGGTTTTTGATATAAAAGCAATGCAGGTAAAGTAAATAAAGTAAAGCAAAACAATAAAACAAAGTATAGAATGTGTGTGCAAAAAACTCCCCTCGTAGAAGTCTTCTCTTCCTCCCCGGCAACGGCGCCAGAAAATGAGCTGCTACTTGTTGATGGCGCCCAGAAAATTAGCTACTGGTGCCAAGTTGATGTGAAGCAGATTGTCCTTGTGCGTGGTGAATAACCAGCCCGTTGGGAACCCCAAGAGGAAGGTATGATGAGTATAGCAGCTAGTTTTCCCTCAGTTAAGAAACCAAGGTTTAATGTCGGTCAGGAGAGGAGAGACAATGACGACTGAAGGTGATGCGGAACCTGCACACACACAAACAAATAATTTGTTCCCAACTTGCGATGAGGTTGTCAATCTCACCGGTTTGCTTGAAACAAATGTTATGAGCGTATCGAGTGGAAAACAATATAGTATGCGAGTAAAGTAAACAGTACGAGTAAAGTAAACAGTGCGAGTAAAGTAAACAGGTGAAAGCAATATGATGTAAATAGGACCGGGGTCCACAGTTCACTAGTGGTGTCTCTCCATAGATAAAATAACACATGCTAGGTAAACAAATTACAGTTGGGCAATTGATAGAATAGAGATAAACGTGATATGTCAAGAAGATCACTATGAGATTTACTCTGGGCATTACAACAAAATACATAGACCGCCATCCAACTGCATCTATGACTAATAATCCACTCCCGGGGATATCAATCCGAACACCCTAGAAGTATTAAGTTGCGAACAACAGATAATTGCATTAAGCAAAGTGCGTAATGTAAACAAAGCATATGCCCTTGAGCATATGAATGTTGTTTTCTCCCTAGTAGCAACAGCACATCTACCACCTTAGAGGTTTCTGTCACTCCCCCAGGTGAAATAGAGGCATGAACCCACTATCGAGCATAAATACCCCCTCTTGGAGTCACTAGCAACTACTCGGCCAAGATAGCTACTAACAACGGAGAGCATGCAAGATCATAAACAACATAGAGATAACAAAAGATAATATTCAGTACAACAACTTAATCATAAACACCAATATTCATCGGATCCCAACAAACCAAACATGTAGAATTACATAACGGTGATCTCAATCATGTAGGGCAGCTCATGAGATCTAAACATGAAGCACATGGTGGAGAAGACAACCATCTAGCTACTGCTATGTACCCATAGTCCAAGGTAGACTACTCACTCATCGCTCCGGAGGCAAGCATGGCGATGAAGGAGACCTCCGGTGGCGATTCCCCTCTCCGGCAGGGTGCCGGGAAGAGCTTCTGGACCCTCCCGATCTTTGGGTCGACGGCGGCGGCGGATCGCGATGTGTTCTGGAAAACTGATCGGGCCCTTAGGTTTTTCTCGTCGGGGGGTCTTTATAGGCGAAGGGGCGATGTCAGAGGAGGGGCCAGGCGCCCTCACGCAGGCCCGGTGTGGCCAGGGGGTTGGCCGCGCCGCCCATGCGTGTGGGGCCCTGGTGGCCCCCCTCCTACTCCTCTTCGGATCTCTGGAAGCTTCCGGGTAAAATAAGACTTCAGGATGTGGTTTCGTCCAATTCCGAGAATATTTCCTGTGTATCACTCTGAAACACAAAAATAGCAGAAAACAGGGAACTGGCACTGTGGCACTTCGTTAATAGGTTAGTTCCGGAAAATGCATAAAAGTGCCACTAAGTGTAACGAAACAATAGGCAAATGGTGTAGAAACAAGCATGGAGCATCAAAAATTATAGATACGTTTGAGACGTATCAACGAGCAGGGGAACATCGTACCAAAAACCTCTGAAGCAGCATTAGTGGCAGCACAAGCATATCTGCTTACAACTAGACCAAGCCCAGGGGATCCTGGGGAACATATGCATAGAGCAGCATTGAACGAACTAAATATGGTGGGCCACAAGCTATTAGCAAAAGGAGAGGAAGCATATCACCACAAGGAAGCGCACAAGCCAAGATCTCCTCGCCGTCACAATTTTCCTCGGCACAAAAATAGTAATCAACGATCTCGATCACCATCACCAAAACAACATGGAGGAACCCGAAGATCTCGATCTCCAAATGGAAAATGCGACTATGAAGACGACGAAAAGGAGATGGGAGCATCATGCAGGGTTCGTACCACACCAGTACCCAAGGGATTCAAATTACCTCATGATCAACAAAAGTATGATGGATCACAGGAACCACAATCATGGCTCTCAGACTATCTGCAAGCAGTACAAATATTGGGAGGAACTAAAGAAACATCAATGCAAAGTTTGCAGCTACACCTCACCGGCGCAGCAAGGTCATGGTTGAGCAAACTAGAGAAAGAAACTATTGGAAGTTGGGAAGACCTCACAAAGCAATTTACAAGCAACTTCAGGTCGACATACAAGCGGCCGGCATCAATAGAAGAAGTCAAAGCGTGTGTGCAACAACGCGACGAAACATTACGGGCATACATCCAAAGATGGAGTCTTATCAAAAACTCAGCAGTTGAAGTTTCAGATGAAAGAGAATAGACATGTTCATAATTGGATTAAGGCAAAGAGACCTAGTCAAAGAGATGGGCAGAATTAAGCCAAAAATAGTGTCAGACCTCATGGATGTAGCAAACAGATTTGCAGATGGAGAAGATGCATGCAACAACAAGCGGGCGCAATCTCCAGAGGACGACAGAAGAAACAGATATGGAAGTCAAAGAAGACGGTCCCACAATTACGACAACTATGGCTCCCACAGCCAAGTAGCCGTGGGATATAAAGATAATAGCTATCAAGGGAGTGATCGCAGAAGCTCGGGATATCGAAGCTACGGAAAAGAAGACTATAAAAAGTTTCCCACAAGAGAATCCAGAGAGTATAATCCATCGCCATAAGACATGCTAAATGGACCTTGTCATATACACTCAGCGTTCATCGATGGAAAGCGAGTATCCAGGCATGCAATGAAAGATTGCACAACATTCTTGAAGCTACAAGAGGCAGCATTAAACAAGCAAACCGAAGCAAGGCGACAAGGATACGAAGGAAGCAACAAACCTCCCACAAATCAGCAAGGGAACAATGGAGCCCCTCAAGGACAAGACCAACCAAACCAAGGACACGATGACGACAAAGGGTATGTTCCATCTAAGGGACACATCACAGTAATGATACAACCTGTGCCCAAGTCAAACAAAGAGGAGAAGAGTATTACTCGACAAGTCAATCTAGCAATCACTTCACCTCCAGCTACAACAGAATATCTACACTGGTCAGAACAACCAATCGAGTTCAACAGGGAAGATCACCCTATAACAGTACCTCGGCCGGGAAACGCATCCTTTGTACTCAAAGCTTAAATCGGCGCATATGATGTCGACAGAATATTCATGGATGCAGGAAGCGGAATTAATTTGATATACGCGAAAACGCTCAGAGCAATGCATATATCACTAGAGTTCTTGAAGCCAACAGATTGTTCCTTCCATGGAATCGTACCAGGAAGTGCCAACTATCCACTAGGGCGGATAGCACTCAATGTTTGCTTCGGCAATCGACAAAACTACAGAAGAGAAAAGTTAGACTTCGAGGTCATGGACTGGCCATCTCAGTATCACGCGATCCTCGGGCGACCCGCATTTTCGCGATTCATGGCAGTGCTTCACTATACATACCTAGTACTCAAAATGCCAGGACCAAAGGGAATAATCACAGTAAAGGGAAGCTTCGAAGTCTCAGATCTTTGCGACAAGGAGTTCCACAAGATGGCGCAAAACTTTGGCATGATAGCCAACTATGCAGAGAAGGTGAAAAGCACGACTACAGAAGGTGTCAAGTTGCTCGAAGAATGCGCCGCGGAGCCAGAGATGAAGAAACCACGAGTAGAAGCATCAGGAGAAGACAATGTTACAGAAGAAGAAGAGAAGGCCACGATGGCATAAGCATCAAAAACAAAGAGTAGAGTAGAAGAATAAGGATATAAAAGCCACGAGTTATACCAGGGGCAATGCCCTCTAGATCTAGAACATAGGTCACAGGCCGGATCTCTTGGGTCACCCCATGTATCTTACAAATATAATAAAGACAAAATGTTCCTCATATTTGAGTCTACGAGTCTTTCAAAGGGAAAATGTGGCAAACGCACGAATCATACAAAAACGCTTTAAGAACAAATTTCAGACATAAAGTCGCGAAATAAGAAACTCTCGCGTTCCACATATACACAAGTATTACAATAGCGGGTTATCAGAATCATCTACACCCAAAGGATCTAAATAGTGATACTTGTGGAAAAATGCGGCATCCGCTTGCAGCAGCCTAGCTATAAGCCTTCGAGCGGGTTGCAACGTATTCTCCATATGTACTCGCAGACTAGCTCCACCTGGAGCCAAACTCAGGGACATAAAGCTATAATTGAGTCTTGGGTGCCACTTGTGTATCCACTCAAGAGCAAAATTGGCACCTGCCACTAAGTTCAGTTCTATCAAGCGATGAATGAGCTGGCTGGATTTAAAAGTATCAAAAAGTAGTGGGAAAGTTGAAGGCAGAGGATTGCGAGGAAGCATAACAGAATGCATAGTTGTGAGAGCTCTTCGGCAACCATCAACTGACTCGCCAATATGCTGGGCGCGGTCCTGAAGTAGTACGATAGCACTCCGGTGTCAAGGATCAGACCACAAAGTCTCCACGCCCGCAGACATTTTTTCTAGAACCGCATTTCGCTCAGTAACCCGACGATCTTCAGCAGCAAAATCCAAACAAGTGCCTATGATGGCAAAGGATATCACAAAACAGCAGTGGAACAAAAGGGGAAAAAAGATAAGTCGAAAGGAATCTTACATTGCAACATCTCGCAGGCTGACTCAATAATGCCAAGGACAAAAGAATTGCATTCCTCATGATGCACAATCATTGCCGTCAAGCTAGACACCTTATCATCAAGAATAGATATCTGCTTTGTCAAACCACAAGCTTTGCTAGCTTTGCCCACAGCCATCTGTGCTTAGCGTTTGGCCAAAGTCAAGCGAGCCTCAAGATCAGAAATCCTTGAAGAATATTCCCCGCATTGACAGCAGCGGCGAGGAGGCGACGAAACCTTAGAGCCAAACTCGCGAGCAGAAGAAGGAGCATGATCGCGATTCAAAGGATCATTGAGGTGCATAGACTGGAAGTCAAAGAAAGGAGAAACATTTCAGAAGCTAGTACAACATATCATAGAAAAGAAGCATATTTACATAAATGCAAACCCTTTGACTAAGGTTCTCGGGTTGCATGCAACTACAGGTTTTTACATCAAAAGCAGCAATTGAAAACTACAGAGGAGCCGAGTCTATGCCACCTCAGCATTTTGCTCCGTGGCAGAAGAAGGCATGGTAAATTCCTCGCCAACAGTTGACGGAGGCGCAGGCTCTTCCGTCGCTAGAGGTGGCGCAGTAGATGTCGCAGAGGCGGCCGAAGGAGAAATAATTGACACCAGGGCGGACGCCAACTTCTTCGCCTTCTCGAACAAAGCCTTCAACTCAGCATGGATGCGGCCACGAGGAGAGCTCACCTTCTCCCAGTCGAAATCTGCACCATGTGCATAGGAAAGTGCGATAGCACTCTCAGCACCACGCTTAAGAGAAAGCCCCTTCAGCTGGAGGATGGGGTCTTCAGTCGTATCGAAGGCCTTTGCAAGTTTCTCCAAGTTATCTTTCGGAACCTCCGCCTTCTTCTTCGGCCACAACCCGATGAACATCCGCGTCAGAACACGGCTCACCAATTCAAAGATCTCCTGGATAGATATCCAGTTTGCTTTGAGTAGGTTAACCGAGGTCATCAGAGGATCATCGCCCGGTTGTAAAGTCGATGAAGACACCCCGGTAAATCCTGCACAACAAAGGGGACAAGAAAAAAGAAGGAAAGGAAAATATTAGGAAGTGTGAGAACACAACAGAAGTCGAAGAAGAGGAAAAGGCGAGTACTTACCTCCAGCAGCAGCAGACATCGTACGAAGACGCTCTGTCATGGCTTGCTCTCGCTGAGAATGCTCCTTGTTGACAACGGCCAAAGGCTTTTTAGGTTTCTTTGCCTTAGCCAGCGCTGATTTATGTGATTTCTCAGCGCTTGCTTTGGCGGCGGTTGCAACATCATAGGCCTTCCGCGAAGCGCTAAGCTTAGCTTCCAGCGATGCAATACGGGCATTGGCCGTTGCTAGAGCAGCTGCAGTCCAGCAAAGGAAGAAAGGAAGTCAAATAAATAGCAAAAAAGAAGTTTAGAGGAAAAGTAAAGACAGGATAAAGAGTGCACCTTCGGAAGCTTTGCAACCTTTAGGTACTCAGCACATTCAGTGCCCAAGGCGAAAAATTTCTTCAACAAAGCCTAGGAAGAAAGACGCGTAAGAGCATAGCTTACGAAAGGAAAACAAGTCAAGGACATTCACTCACATCATGGGGGGAAACCGCGGATTCATGGGCTTCAAGAGCAACGTCGGCTTCCTTGGCCTTTTTCGAGCGCTTAAGGCTTCGGGTCGCAGGAATCTTCTTGACGAAAGCTCTGGTGACCCTAGGCGCAATTTCTTGCTCAGAAGGCTCATCAACAGTTGCAGGCGGAGTCGAAGGAGCAATTGTAGTATCTTTTGGCGGCTCCTCATTGTCACTACAAGAAGAAACAAGTTATGTACAACACAACAGAAAGAGGGCAAGTACGGCGCAATTGCAAAACTCGAAGAAACACTTACGATGCCAAAAGGTCGAAGTATTCAATATCTGCTTTGAGAATAGGGGTTTTATCAGCCGCTGTTCTCTGCAGAGAGGAACTCGAAGAAGCAAAGTCGTCGACATGCTTCCTCTTCTTGTCCGCACCAGTGTCTTCAGAGAGTGCAGGAGGAGGCGATGTCGTCGAGCTGGTGTCTTCCTCTGATTCTTCGGCATCATCTCTGTCCTGATTTTCTTCAGCCTCGGGGGCTTCAGATACAGAAGAGGCCAAATCAGCCGGAAGAGGCCCTGCCTCTGGAAGAGGAGGGCGCGAAACGAGGAATTGGTGGTCCTGCACACGAACAAGTTAATTCGACAACAAGTCTACAAAAACAAACAGATACGTACCTCAGGTAGGGGGTGCATGGAGTCGAAGTAACCAGCGGCCAATTTAGCAACCGCATGGTCCTTGGTGAGGCTCCTGACTCGCTTGTCGACATCTTGCTTCTCTATTAGATCTTCAGAGATGCGAGAAGGATCTTCTAAGCTAGCATAGCTCCTAAGTTTGGTAAGGCGATGCTGCAGGGGTTGAACTCGACGTTGCACAAAGAACGCCATGAGTTGAATACCCGACAATGCGCCTCCTTTGCCTCCTTTCAGAGCTTGAATGCGGGACAGAAGAGGAGCAATCTGTTCCATTTCCGCATCTGAGGGAAGTGAATCCCACGATGCCAATTTCTTCAGCTCCTTGGAGGCGTCAAAGGGGCCTAGGCCATATTCGTCTTTGGGGGAGGCTTTGCGATCTTTGATATAGAACCATTTTGTCCTCCACCCTTGGACAGATGCAGCCATGGAAAATTCGAGATATTGTGGCTCAGGGCGCACAGAGACAACGGCTCCACCCAGTTCGGGGCCATTTTCTCGAATTTGGGGCGGAGCCGGAAGATTGACCTCCAAAGAAAAAAATGGGGCCCAATGCCCAGGAATGACCCGCAAAGAGTCGCAAAGCAAGCGATGTGGAGGATGGAGTTAGGTGTGAGCTGGTGAAGCTGCACACCATAAACAAAGAGAAGCCCACAAAGAAACTCGTGGGCAGGAAGAGAAAGGCCGTGGAGGAGGAAGGCAAGGAACATTACCCGATAACCGCTCGGGGGCTGCGGGATCCGCTCGGTGCTGGGAAACTTGATGGAGTCACTACTGGAGATGAGGCCGTCCGTTTTGGCCTTCTCCACCTCCTTCTTCATGATGACAGAGGACACCCAGCTAGTCGCAGAGGTCGCCTTTCCCTTGGCCATGGTGTTCTTGGTCGCAAGGTGCTTCACGCGCATCTACCAATCCGCACCTGGGGGCTATGCACGAGAGGAGAAGGAAGCAGAGATCGACAATAGCGGCGGCGGCGGAGAGAAAGAGCTGGTAAACAGTAACAAATCCCCACTATCCCCTTATATACCTTCTCGGTGAAGGAACGTGGGCTGAGACGTGGCGAAAGGAGCGGAAACGGCAGCCCACTAACGGGCAGAAAAATACAAAATTACCACGATACGCACGAAACGGTTCGCACTCACTCAGAGTGACGTATAGTAAAAATTGGCCACTGACGTCATGAAGGAGGCGACATATGGAAGATCAAATTCGACAAGTGCATATATTTGACGAGCATTGACATATGTTGATTTCTGAATAAAGAGAGACATCATAGAGGACACAAGGATGGCGCCGACAATGCAAAAATCAATCGATGAGATTATACCCGAAGAAGATTCGACTGTAGCCTTGGGGGCTACTGCCATTGGGAGTGCTGAACGCGCACCCGACAAAAGTTATCACTAAATTATTTCGAGTTGAAGTATGATGATGGATTACATTATATTTGAGCCTATACTCGAAAAATATTTTGTTTGACTATAGCCTCGGGGGCTACTCCCATCGGGAGCGCTGAGCGCGCACCGACGATATTTATTGACAAGCACTAGAGCATGGGAAGTGAAGGAGTATGCGATGGAACATTGTTACTCCCATCGGGAGCGAGTTTTTATGGTTGTATAACCCGAATATTTTCAGTCAAAATTTGACTGCGACATGAGATTCTCGAGTTACGTTATTGCAACGAAACTCGAATGCCGTGATTTATCATGAAGGTAAGACCCCGGGATCCGTCCTGTGTGGCCTGGTATACGCACATGGATGCGCTCTGCTGGTATGTATCCGTGTCTACGATGTGAAAAAAATCCTGGTGGATGCACTGGGTACCCTGAGAATCACTGGGATTCATTCTTTGTAAGTCCTAAATGCAACAAAAGAGTGGGTTTGACCGGTATCCCGAATTCAAATCCAAAGGGGATTGAATTTGAAGTAGGTGGCAAGTATCTGTTCCGGCAGTTAACTGACCTTTTGATCCGTCAGAGTTGTCAGGCTTATTCATCAAAACCCCTTGCAAAATGTTATCATGAAAATAAGTCGAAAGACCAAGTCAAAGATTTGAAGATATGAAGAAGTCGAAGAGTTGATCAAGTCGAAGATTTAAAGATTAGAGATTCAACCCGAATCTGCAATTCTGGTAGAATCTCAGAGGCTACTGACAAGGGTATAGTTAATAGAGCCCGTTAGTTGAGTACCCCTAAGGCCCATTAAGCTAGGCCCAATTATAATGATAGTCGAGATACGAGTCCTTACCGTGTGTCGATATTGTAATCTGTATTGGACCCTACCCGATCCTCGAGACCTGGCCACCTATATATAGGGGCCAGGAGGGGACGGTGTAGGCCAGATTGAAAGCAAGCCAGTTTCAACACCCAAGTTTACTTGCGATATACATCTATTTCGACTAACCTTACCTTCGAGTTCATCCGACGCCCTATCTCCTCGATCCTAAGTCCTTCATCTAGGACATTTGTCGAGTTAACCCTCGTCACCAGGCCAGACCATGCCACCTGTACTCTTTTGGCGCTTGAGCCTCCGCTATCGTCCGTCTTCATCCCTGATTGCTCAGCTTGACCTAAAAACGCCTATATAAAGACTGTGACGCCCCAAAAATTGGCACCTTGCAAATTATAGCAATCACGCCACAATTTGCACGATGTCGCTTTGGAAACGCACCACCAAGCGACTCGTGCATATGCAACATGCGCGCGATGCAGGTGGAATCAAGGTAGTAACATTACACAAGTTCATGATGGAACCCACAAAAGAATATATAATATAACTACGAAGACTCCACGAGTCAATACATACAAAGATCCAAATCATACATAAAGCAAAATAGTATCTAAGTACGGAAAAGAATACAAATGGGCCTAAGAGGCATGAAGATAACGATGGCGTCCATAACCCTGCCCAGGCCAAGCCGGAAGGATAACCTTGCTAACATCGTCGCTTCCATGTACCTATCTTCAAACCTGCTCCGGCGAATATCCGAGACGAGCAGCAATAAGTACGAATTACTTAGCAAGACTTCAAGACGTATAAAGCGTAGTCAATAAGCCGCCTTTGTACGTGAGGTATGCAAACAAGCTCGAGAGACTCAAAAGGACGTCAGTTGTATGGTGGGGTTAAGCGGCAGCGAGCAAGCAGTAAAGAACCTATAGAGACACTCTACAACTTCCGTCTAATCAGAATAAGATAAGAGAGCGCATAAAGGAACCAACTAGAATACTACAGCAAACATAACCCAGCCGATAGATCACCTCGTCGCAACCACACGAAGAAGCAATATCAAAGGCACTCACACAGTTGACAATTTTATAACAAATTTATATTGTAGTAGAACTATTTACTACGCCACTTTTTATCATCAATTAGGTGCAAGTTGTTCTATGATCGAGTAGAACGGCTTCAAGTCATCCATAACCGCGGACACGGCTTTTCGAAAAGATTTACCCTGCAAGGATGCACCAATGTACCCATACCCGCTCGATCAATCCAACATAGCAAGGAAAGGATATCACGACAAGACCGTTGCTAGTTCTACGAGAGAGTTTAGGGGGGCCACCCTACTAAGCTACCCGCAACGAAGTCGGCTGAGCTCCGAAGACAGACCCAGAAGTTTGCGACGGCGGTGAAGTCAGGTCGAGGGCTCATCATAGAGGGTCTTCTAGCTTCACATCGGCACGCAAAGGAAAATAAACCCGTCAACCATCATAGGCGACAAAATCACACCCATCATAGGGGGGGCTTAAAACCTTAAGCACCTTCAAAGGTAACTCAAACCAAATCCAGATCCAAATGTAAATACGGTGTTGTGGCCCCCGATAAACTAACTCAAGAAAAAGTAGTAAATATTGATTAGCATGGCAAAATAAGGTATGGGTGAGCTACACAAAATTAAATGAAGCGGAAAATATTATAAGCATTTCCCGAAATACTTCATATGTTTTTTATTAAGTGAGATGCAAATTACCATGCCATGACATGATGCGAAATGCAAACAGTAGCATGGATAGAATATTTATATTATACACATTTTTTTTGAACAGTTTTCATATAAAATACATTTTATTCTAAGTTACAGATAAAAAGATATGAATTAAACAAGATTTAGTTATTTGTGAAAACATTTAATTAGTGGGTCCGATTTTACTTTGTTAAAACATAAACCAGATGTCATATCCAAATTCCTCACATTTTTCTGGTTTCAAAACTTAAATTATTTGCTTAAACATGTTTAGTTAAAAACAAAATGCAGGTTTAATTGAACTAAACATAACAGGGAAGTTGGTGTTTTTTACTGCAACTTGAATGAACTGAAAAACCTGAAACTTGAGGTACTGTTTTGACTAAGAACCTGTACTGAAGGATGGACATTACTGATGAACAAAACTCTTGGGGTAACTGATGACGAGGACTAGCGATGCTGAACTGACTGAAACTTTGGAGCTTCAGACAACGTGCACTCACGAGCAAAGACAAAGCGGGGTGCTATTTGTGAGTAAAAGATTCAAACTTGGACTGCTGGAGCGTAGCAGAGGAAGGATACTGCTTCGGTTTTTGGAATAAAGGGGTTGCCCAAAAATGTTTAACAAAACCGGAGATCATCATCTAGTTGATCGATTGATTGAATACTGAACCATGCCAAACGAGCTAGCTGAAGCAAGCAAGCTAGCAGGTGGATGGATTCGAGGCGTGAGCTAGCTAGCTTTGTAGAACCAACAGTTTGGAACTAGTTCACGTAAGCAAGCACCCACACAAGCTGCTGGATCGATTCCTGGGTGTAAAAATAGCTAGCTGAAAAGAACTGAATTGAAAACATGTAGACTGACACGTAAACAATATGAAGGGGTATTCACGCCGGGGTCGATGCGCACGCGGTACTGGCAGAGACAAGACGCCGACAATGACCACAAGCTGGCAGAACTAGACACGATGATGCATCGGGAAGAGGGGAGTTTGATGAGGTGCTCACCCTGAGTCTACTGACGAAAAGACGGGGCTTGAGGAAGACCAGGACGTCGTGAAAAATGTAGGAGACTCGCGAGGTGGCCCTGGCATGCGCAGGGCGAGGTCGATGATCTTGAGCAGCTACAGGCCATCAGACTCCTCGCCTTGAACAGCGGGTGAAGAAGAACGGCGCGGCGCGAACAGCGGGGACAGCAGGGTTCAGTCGGATGTCGAGCTCGTCGCGTCCCTGTCCATGGCCTCGCCTCGGTCGATTATTTCATGGAGGGGAACAGCAAAAGGCGCGGCGGCGGCAAGATGGGAAGAAAGAAGGCGGCTAGGGTTTGCTGGGATCTCCTCAATCTAGCTTGGGGATTAAAGGGAGGAGCAGGTGGGGGTGGAGGATGACGTGAGGCAGAGCACGCTGCTCTCGTGCGTGCCTGGAGAAGACAACAGGGGGACTGGGGACTGGTTTTGGTCTGGGCCAGAAGCTGAGGATGTGGCCTTTTCTCATTCTCTGGAATTAGTGATTCAAAAGAATACGATGGAAAAAATTGATTTATAGGAAGTTGGAAAAGGAGTAGAAAAGAGGGAACAAAAGAAACAAACAGAGAGGCGAGGTTTACAAACATTTCCCAAAACCTTATTTTAATTCAAAACAATTTCAAAGTTTGCAACCATTATAGTTTTAGTGTAGTTTAAAATAAGACAACAAGAAGAGTGTTTATTATAACCATACAAGCAAAATAGGAAAAATAGATTTTACTCCAAATAATTTTAGTTTGTCAAAAACATGCAAGGTGAATGCATGATGAAGAACAAGAATAAAATAACAATCAAATCTAAAAAGGTATTTTTCCGGGCCGTTACAAAGACCACCCAAAGTGTTCTCGCGAGGAGGCGGCGGAGAAACATGAAATAGAGAAACAAAGGCTGATCCAGCAAATATTGGAGGGAGAAACGCTGCTGGAGTCTCCCCCATCGCTTCTCCAATCTCTCTGACATCACCAACACCGCCACCATGATGAAGATAGAGTAGTCCACCTCTAGACTATGGGCTTGTGGCAGTAGCTTGTTCTATATCACTCTTATGCTACGATGTTTAGATGCCATATGAGCTGCCCAACATAATTATGGTGTATATTATATAATTCCTATGTGGTGGATCCTTATTTTATTGGATGATCTATGAGATATGATATGTTTTTTTTGTTATTTTAGTTATTTTTGTTTTTGCTTATACACACAAAATCCAAAAAATAGTGTAGCACGCGCTTATTGCAAGAATGGATAAGAGATCACACTGGCCTTTTAGTGTTAAGAATTTTTCTCCATCATTTGATATGCCTAAACCTTTTGAGATTGACCCTGTTATCATGAAAGCAATTTATGTGGTAAGATTTAAAGGAAATCCCGGTGATGATCCTATAGCCCATCTGAAAAGGTTTGAAAAAGATGTGATTCTATTAAAATAAAAATGCTAGGAATGAGAGAATTAAAGTTAAAATATTCCCTTACTCGCTTGCTGCTAGATCACTGGATTGGTTCTTAAACTGGCCTTTGGGAACCTTTCACTCATGGTACAACATAAAAGCTGCTTTTAAAGAGAGATTTGGGCCACCTTCCATCATGAGCTATAATAGAGAGCTTATATTTGGTTTTAAACAAAGAAGTGATGAGATACTTATTCATGCTTGGGAGAGATTTAGAGGGCTCACTTATGAATTAGAACATAGCCTTAGAGACTGGATGCAAATACATTCATTCTATTCTGGTTTAACTATGAGCTCTAAATCTTTTTTGTATAAACAAAGTGGGGATTTTTTTTTAGAACTTACCGCTAATAATGCTCACAATTTGTTTGATGGTCTACTCCTCGAATATAAAATTAAAAATAGCTTGGAGAAATCAGGCACACCCGAGGAACCTTTTGATGATCGTTATGAACTCTATAATCTTTATGTTGAAGAGAAACAAGTAGAGGAGGTAAAAATGCTCAGCGATAACATTAATGAACCTATACTTGATCTTGATAAATGTAGTTTGAATGAACTTATCAATATATTTCAAATCTTTGCTAATGATCCCTCTTTCAATGTTTGTCAAACTGGTTTCGATCCTACATAGCTAATCATGTCATTAAGGAAAAGATACAAAGATATAATAATGATGCTATGATACCACCTAAGCTTGGGGATGTATGGATCCTAAAAATACTTATTGTTGTAGGAAAATAGTAATATCATGCTATATTAGACTTGGGATGAAGTGTTAACATTCTCTCTAAAGATTTATATGATTTGCTTAATCTTGATAAGAAATTGAAAAAATGTCACATTGATTTATTACTTGCTGATGATTCTACCCAGCATGCCTTAGGTAGAATTGATAAGGTTATGATTGAACTCCATATGACTTTTGTACCTGTTGATTATCATTATGGACATGAGGAGCAATACCTCAAGTCCTATAATCCTTGGAAGACCTTTTTTTAGAACAACAGGTGCAATTATTGACTCTAAGGAAGGGAATGATCCATACATACAAGAAGTGTATGGAGCACTTTCCAAGGAAGAAGATTAATGTTCAGAAGTACAATTGCCCTCATTCCACTTGCCCATCTTAAAATAAAAAGGTACGAAGCCTAGCTATATGGCTATAAAGGAAGCGCTTTACGGGAGGCAACCCAGTAGTATTTACTTTTTCGGTTTTGTTTTTGTTTCTTTTGAAAGAGAGTAATTTATTTTGTGTTTTTTTGTTTTCTTGCTGTATCAAGGAAGTTTGTTTTAGTGTGTTTACTGTAGAACAAAATAAATAGTCAAGTTATACCCATCTTGGATGTTTTAAGGTTGCAATACTTGTTTCGAGTTGTTGAAATCTACACAGCACTTTTTACTATCCGATTTTTCATTTCATTTTCACAACTCCTATGGATCTAAAAATTATAATAAACTTGCAACTTTTCATATTGTATATGCACAAAAATCAGCAAAAATTCTTGACATGTTTAAGGGGGGCAAAAAAATTCACCAAGCTGCTGCTGTTTTTATTGACAAATTCTGCCTTTTGTTAATTCGAGCATTTGTTTGAGTCTCAAGATGAATCTTTTTGAGTCTTTTGATATTTATTGAATGAGGGCACCTTAATATACTCTTTGGAAACCTTGCACTAAATTTATTTAGGGTTTTCTTAGTAGCACAGATATTATCTTTGTGCCCTCTAATGTCCTCCACTCTAGAAAACAGATGGGAAATAGTTTTATGGTGAAGTTTCTTGATATGTCTCAAACATATCTATAATTTTTGATGCTCCATGATTGTTTTAAACCCATTGCTTTGTGTTTTGTTTACACTTCGTGGCATTTTTATACATTTTCTGGAACTAACCTATTAACGAGATGCCATAGTGCCAGTTCCCTATTTTCTGCTGTTTTTGTGTTTCAGAAAAGTTACACAGGAAATATTCTTGGAATTGGACGAAACGAAAGCCGAAATTCCTATTTAACTGACAGGAAGACGGAGTCCAAAGGAGAGACGGAGGGGGGCCAGTGGGCAGCTGCACCATAGGGTGGCGCGGGCCACCCCCTCGCCGTGCCACTAGGTGGTGTGGACCCCTGGTCCACCCCTGACATCGCCCTTCCGCCTATAAATTCCCTTCGACGGGAAAACCCTAAAGGGACGAACACTTTTCCATGAAACATACTGCAAGCCGCCGCCATCATCGTCCTGAGATAGGGAGGGTCTAGAAGCTCTTCCCGGCACCCTGCCGAAGAGGGGAATCATCACCGGAGGCCTTCTTCATCACCATGCCAGCCTCCGGAGTGATGCATGAGTAGTCTACCTTTGGACTATGGGTCCATAGCAGTAGCTAGATGTTTGTCTTCTCCTCCATGAGCTTCATGTCTAGATCTTGTGAGCTGCCTATCATGATCAAGATCATCGTTATGTAATTCTACATATTGTGTTTGTTGGGATCCGATGAATATTGAGTACTATGTCAAGTTGATTGTTGATTTATCATGTCTATGTTATTTATGATCTTGCATGCTCTCCGTTGCTAGTAGATATCTTGGCCGAGTAGATGCTAGTGACTCCAAGAGGGAGTATTTATGCTCGATAGTGGGTTCATGCCTCTAGTAATCTAGGAGAGTGACAATAACTTCTAAGGTTGTAGATGTGCTGTTGCTACTAAGGAGAAAACAACAATCTCTTGTTCAAGGACATTTGTATTGTTTACATTACACACTTTGCTTAAGGCGATAATCTGTTGCTTGCAACTTAATACCCAAGGGTTGTTCGGATGATATCCTGCGGGTGGATTATTAGTCATAGATGCAGTTGGATTACGGTCTATGTATTATGTTGTAATGCCCAAGTGAATCTCATAGTGATCTTCATGACATGTACATGCATTGTTATGCATTCTTTATTTTGTCAATTGCCCAACTATAATTTGTTTACCCAACATGTTATTTATCTTTATAGAGAGACACCTCTAGTGAACTGTGGACCCCGATCCATTCTTTTACATATATATTACCTTCTACTGCAAGCACCATTTACTTTCTGCAAGCATTATTTATTTACTACTGCAAACAAATATCATTTTTCACACGATACGTTTAATCCTTTGTTTTTAGCAAACCAGTGAGATTGACAACCTCCCAGCAAGTTGGGGCAAAGTATTTTGGTTGTGTTGTGTGCAGGTTCCACATTGCTGCTGGCGCCGAAGCTATTCCCTAGACAAGGCGCCATTAACAAGTTCTCTGGAGCCGTTGCCAAAGTCAGCTAGCAATAACCTTCGGAAGTGGTTTCTTTCTCCTACTGGTCGATTAAACATTGGTTTCATAACTGAGGGAAAACTTACCGTTGTGCTCATCACACCTTACTCTTGGGGTTCCCAACTGGTCTACGCACCATTTCTTCATAGGGAAGGAATAATCATAAAGCAAGGAGTCATCTAAGCAATGAACAACACCATAATCTTGGGTATGCCCCCATGGAAACCCCCTGGAATTATCAATTTTTTGGTTTGCATACTATTCCAACCTTGTTTTTCGAGCACCATTTTACCATTGCATAAACTTAAAGCGTGTATGTCTAGTTTTTAATTTTTAGTTTGCATCATTTGTTTTGAATAAATGGACCACCAACTTTAGCTATACTTTATGTTTCTGAGAAAGCTACTGTAGAAAATTAAAATTAAGTTTGGAAGGAAAGGGAGATAGCAATGGAAGTTATGCTTATGTTCTATGCTCCATGTGCTTTGATTGAATAGTAATTTGCTAGTACCGTATTGATTGCTATTTCTTCTTTGCGCATTTCTGGTTAACTTTGAGTTACTTAGTTCATTAATAAATGTGTAGCATTATGAACATTATGCATGCTTGTGACATTATACCTTTACAACGGCCAAGAAAAGAAAAAGAAAGAAAAAAGCAAGCAAAGACTTATTGTATCTAAATACCCTGAGTCATACTTCTCCACAAAATCTCCACTATACCTACATATGTAGGAAAAATGCTATTCCAAGTATAGTATATGTTCCATGTCTTTGCATTCAAAATTATACTTATTTTTATTGTGCAATTCAAAGCTCATGGAAAAGTAGCAGTCTAAGGTGGAGTTTATTTATGTAAGTTGCATGTTTGACAATTTATTGGTTGGGGTTAAGTTAAACCATGTTGTCATGGAACAAGACTTTCAAAATTGCACCATATTTAAGTTGTTGTCATAAACCTTTGGTTATGCATATCTTTCCAATGTGAAATGAGTGGGGTTATCATGCTTACGATTCGAGTGTACATATTTATTAGAGAAGAGTATTGGGCCGCTAACCGAAACCATACCTAATCATAGTAGTAGTTTCAGCATGTACTTCCTCATTAGCTTTCACAAGTTTAATTTACTACTCAGTTGGTACTTTAAGAGGAGTTCATTTGTCTATTGTCATGTCGTCTTGGTATGTATTGCCTTTGTAAGAAGATGCAAATCTGAAAAGGCACATGTGGCATGGAGGTACCCCTTTGCAAACACTTGGTTAAAACAGTATGCATATGATGAGAGTCTATGTTAATTCTAAAGTTGAGTAGCGTGTGGTGGAAGGTACTATTAACAACGGGGTATGAGACTTGCAACTTTTAAGGGGTTAATCATGTGAACCATATTTGACTTTACTACCGTTGACATGGGTTGCACAATTCTAAAATTTATTTTCTCTTTAGTATCAAAGCTTGGCACATATATTCCCTACTTACTTTCAGTGGCCACTTGTTCAAAACAAAAGAAAAGAAAAGAAAGAATGAAAGAAAAGTTCCAAGCACAAGCACTTGCATGTTTAATGTCCATAGTACTTTCATATGTTTTTGCACTTTGTCATTGATTGTTGGACATCATTAAGTTAAATTAGAAGTACCACTTGATATCTCATTTTTTTGTTGTTGTTCATTAAAGTTTGAATCATTGACCATATATATTACTACTTGTTATTTTTATTGAAGCAATAAACTCCAAAGTCCTTGTTTAGTTTAATCACCTTCATACTCGAGAACAAGCATGGGTTAGGCTTGGGGATGTTGATGCATGCAAAATTCATGCATGAACTTTGTAGCTTATTGATGTATATTCCAACATATTAAGATATTATTAGATGTTATAATTATGTTTTGCATTGATTTATGGGATTTTCCATCAATCCCCCTTATTTTGGTTATAAAAACCTTGTTCTGCATATTTTGATGTTTCAGGGACCTTGCTGAACTCAAATTGACCTGGGACTTTTCGGGCGTTAATCTTTTATCATGAGAAGCACCTGGAGAAGAAGAAGTCAACAAGGTGGGCATGAGTCCCAAAAGAGACCAGGTGGCGCGGTCGCTAGGCTAGACCACGCCACTTGTGCTTGTTTGGCCCTCGAGCCTCTGATGTCTCCCCTCTTTCATCCCTTATTGCTTAGCTTGACCTAAAACGCATATATAAAGACCCCCCCCCCCCGAGGCATTTTTGCGAGGAGGCAATAGAGAAACATGAAACAGAGAAACAGAGGCTGATCCAGCAAAGATTGGAGGAGGAAACGCTGCTAGAGTCACCTCCGATTGCTTCTCCAACCTCTCTGATATCACCAACACCGCCACCATGATGAAGAGGGAGAAGTACACCTCTGAACTATGGGTTTGTGGAAGTAGGTTGTTCTATCTCTCTCTTATGCTATGATGTTTGGATGCCATGCGAGCTGCCCAACATGATTATGGTGCATATTATGTAATTCCTATGTGGTGGATCCTTATTTTATTAGATGATCTGTGAGATGTGATATGTTATTATGTTCTTGATGTATGAGTAGATGCATATTGTTACCCCATTTTTATTACTTGTTTTGATCCAACTTCTATGTGAGGGCGCGAGAGGGGGATGATGTGCATTAGATGGAGTAACTAGGTAGTATTGATGGAATTCATGATCTGCTATGTGAACGGATCGTATGGGCACCTAGAGGGGGGGGTGAATAGGTGCTACTCAAATTTTAATTCTTTTTCAATTTAGGCTTGACCCAAAAGTTAAATTCTCTAGATATGCAACTAAGGTGAATTTACCTATATAACAACTAGCAAGGTAGGCAAGATACAAGTAGTAAAGGCAATAAAGGATAGAGGTAACCGAGAGTGGAGCACACGGAGACACGGATGTAATTCCCGTAGTTTCTTCCTTTTTAGGGGAAGTACGTCTACGTTGGAGGGTGATACGTCTCAAACGTATCTATAATTTTTGATGCTACATGCTTGTTTTTACACCATTTGCCTATTGCTTCTTTACACTTAGTGGCACTTTTATGCATTTTCCAGAACTAACCTATTAACAAAGTGCCACAGTGCCAGTTTCCTGTTTTCTGCTGTTTTTGTGTTTCAGAAGTGATACACAGGAAATATTCTCTGTTCCGGCACCCTGCCGGGACGGGGAAGTGCCCCCGGAGCCATCTCCATCGGTCTCCATCGCCGTCTCCGCCGTCTCCATCGACCTCACCGCCATCTCCATCAACCTTGCTGTCTCCTATGATGAGGAGGGAGTAGTTCATCCCCGGGGCTGAGGGCTCTACCGGTAGCTATGTGGTTCACCTCTCTCTCCCATGAAGTGATCTTTATGTGATCGTGAGCTTTGTATCATGTTGAACAAGTAGATGTTATTATTCAGATATTATGCTACTCCTATGCTTAATTGTTATAGTGTACTCTAGTGATGTTATTAAAGTAATCTATTCCTCCTACCATGGTGTAATGGTGACAGTGCGTGCATCGTGGTGGTACTTGGTTTAGGCTATGATCGTGATATCTTGTGGATTATGAGAGTAATTATTACTATGATAGTATTGAGTGATCTATTCCTCCTTTCATGGTGTAAAGTTGACAGTGTGTGCACCGTGTTAGTACTTGGTCTAAGTTGCAATGATTTCTATCTTGAATTGTGATCTGATTTGGATGTCTCTATGAGTGGTGTTTGTCAAGTACTTGATGAACTTTAAGGGGTGCTTCTGTAGCCACTACGCAATGATTAGTGTTATTCAATAGGAGAGTAATTCAGAGTACCATAGTGGAGAGAAGTTGTTTATTTGTTCAATCATGTTATATTGTTGGGAGTGTGTCCACTAGTGAAAGTATGATCCCTAGGCCTTGTTTCCAAGCATTGCACACCGTTTACTTGCTATTTTGTTACTTGTTTGCTCGCAGCGATATCTATTTCACATCACGTTGGCTACTTATAATCATCTATACCGCTTGTATTTCACTATCTCTTCGCCGAACTAGTGCACCTATACATCTGACAAGTGTATTGGGTGTGTTGGGGACACAAGAGACTTTCTGTATCGTAATTGCAGGGTTGCTTGAGAGGGATAGCTTTGACCTCTAACCTCCCTGAGTTCGATAAACCTTGGGTGATCCACTTAAGGGAAACATGCTGCTGTTCTACAAAGCTCTGCACTTGGAGGCCCAACAAGTGTCTACAAGAATAGAAGTGCGTAGACATCAAGCTCTTTTCTGGCGCCGTTGCCGGGGAGGTAAGGTAAAAGGTACTCGCATCCTCCTGTGTGAGTGCTCGGAGTTATTTCCTTTAGATTCTGCAATTACATCTTTTTGTTTCTTGTTTTTATTTTCACTAGTTAGGCTTAATGGAAAACAAAGAGTTCTTTAGTCTTTTTCCTGATTTTAGATTTGAAGAGAAAATTGAAAATCCTTTGGAGCTTATTTCGCATAGCAATGTTATTAGTACGAATGCTTTGAATACCGTTAATGCTAATGCTATAGAAAAGTCTAAGCTTGGGGAAGCTGGTTTTGTTGAGTATGATATCTTTAGTCCCCCAGCTTTAGTGGAGAAAGGCTGTCCTGATAATATTTTATCTCCCATATGTGATGTTTCTAGTGATGCTTGTGCTCCCCATCCTTTTAAAATACCTACGAAGATTGTTGAACGTATTAGGGATAACTGCTATTTAGGAGATGGAACTGTCCATCCTGGTGATCATTTGCTTTTTATACATGAATTATGCGAGTTGTTCCAGTGTGCAGGTATTTCAATGAATCAAGTTAAGAAGAAGCTATTCTCTTTTTCGCTGAAAGGCAGAGCTGAGGAATGGTATAAAACATTGAAGGATGGCCGATCTATTGATTGGGAGGAAATTGAACCTCTCTTTTATTCTAAATTCTATCCTTCTAGTCAGGTTTATAAAGATAGGAATTACATTTATAATTTTCATCCGCATGAGGGAGAAAGCATTGCCCAAGCTTGGGGAAGATTGAAGTTACTAATGCATAAATGTCCTATTCATGATCTTCCCCGCAATATTGTTATTGATAATTTTTATGCACGGCTTACTCTTCCTGATAAGGATTATTTGGATGCTTCTTGCTTTGGATCATTCACTCATATGAAGGAAGATGCTAAGTGGAAACTTCTTGACCGTATACAAGAGAATGCTGAAGGATGGGAAAACGACAAAGGTAAAGGATCAGGTATGAATTATGAGTTTGATTGCATTAAGTCTTTCGCTGAAACTGCTACTTTTCAAGAGCTTAGTGCTAAATATGGTCTTGATCCTCAAATTATGGTTGATTGCTTTAAAGCCTTTGCTTCCCATATAAATGTTCCTAAAGGAAATGGGGACGTGTATCATGAACATTTTAAGGACACTTGCATAGAAAGTGATATTGTTATTGATGATTGCAATAAACATGCTCAAACTTCTAAAAGTCCTATTTCTTATAAGCATGTTAATTTTTGTGGAGTACATAGACCTTGTGAACAGAGTTACAACAAGGAAGATTATTGCATCACCCACGCAAATGAAGAAACCAGTATGTGGCTCAAGGATCTAGATGTGCTTGGTGAATGGGTTTGTGAGCTTTATCCTTTTCTTTGTGAATTTTGTGGTGAAAAGGGGCACTTTAATTTTCAGTGCCCAATTAATCAAACGAGTGCCGCAGATTTGTATTGTGATGATAAGATTACTTTCAATCAGTATGATGAGCTTACTTTGTTTTTGAATTGTGAAGAGATATCTAGAAAGATTGCTTTGGTAGACATGAATGATGTTGATCTTAATAGCACCCTTCGTGGTTGTCATCTCTATTGTGCTAAAGATTGCCTCGCAAATACTTACTTACAAGATCTTATTAAACATGATGTTTTGCCAAGCTATGATAGGACTAATAGATATTTTGATCTTATTAATAGAGAGGAGGAATCCTCCAAAGTTTCTTCTGTTGTTTCTGTCAGCAAGCCAGATTATGTGGAGAAGATGCCTTTCCCTCCTAAAGAATATGTGGAGAAGATGCCCTTCAAGTCTCTCCCTCCTAAAGGAGAGAGTAAGAAGAGTAAGAAGAAGAAGAAGAAGAGGAGTAAGAGGCGAGAGGACACGGTATCTTCCCCTAAGCGTTATGATCCTGCTATAGATTATGATAATTCTGATTGGGATGATGTTCCTATGCCTATTACTTATGTTAGTGATCATGATTGGGAAAAGCACTCTACTTTTGATATTGAAAATCTTTTTGGTACCAATTCTAAGGTTAATAATTGTTGTACCATTAGTGCTATCCATGTTCCTTCTTATGATGATATGTTTGATGAGTATGCTTTGCGACATAGTAATTCTCTAGCTTGTGATGATGGGTATAATATTTTCAGTTCACCTACTTTTGAGGAGAAAATTAGTTATGATTACAATATGCCTCCTGTCTTTGATGATTATGGTGATGAGAATAATTATTCTGTTGAATCTGCTCCTACTACTATTGTTCATGTGGGGAGTATTAATCCTTTTATGCATGTAGCTCGTGATAGGGATGTTTTATGTGATAGTTATATTGTTAGTTCTATTCATGATGCTACTGAAAGTTATTATGAGAGAGGGAAACATGGTATGATGGATCTCAACAATATTGAGTTTCCCCTCTTTATGTTGCAATTCTGGAAGTTGTACTTGTTTTGCCTTCCTATGCTTTTTGCTTTGCGCTTTCATGACTTGTCCCTTTACAAGACTATTTTTCATAGGAAGTGGTTTAGATTTAAATGTGTTCCATACTTGCTTTTTGATGCTCTCTATTGCTTTAAGTTTTTATATGGCGCCTTTGCCTCAAGCTCTTATATGGCGCCCACATGAGCATCTTTGCAAATTACTGCGCCTAGCTCAAAGGCGTTAAAGAAAAGCACTCTTAGGAGATAACCCAATGTTTTTACTTTCAGTACTTTTTCTTTTATTTGAGTCTTGGAAGTCATTACTACTGTAATGACCTCTCCTTATCCTTTTTATTTCGTTTTTGTGCCAAGAGAAGCCTCTAATTTGAGTGAGGTAAGATTTGGGGATGTTGCTGTCCTAAAACTGTTTTCGGTGCTGCACCGTAAAAATTCGTATAAATTCCCTGTTTATATTTTGGACCTGCGATTTCTTGTGCAAATGCCCCAGGTTATATCCAAACTTTTCTTAGTTTAACACTTTTTGATTTGAGCAACAGAAAATCCCTCAAAATTCGACCTTTGTCAGCTGTGCAGTTTTGACAGATTTCTGCCAATATTTGTGTTTGCCGCTTTATCGCTTTCTTTTGAGTTCTTTTAATCATGGAACTTTTGGGGAAGTTGCTACAGTAGTATATGCTATATATGTGGTGGTTTTAGGTTGAAACCTGAAGGAAAAAGAGGTTGATTATATGTTATGCTACACTAATGTTGCTAATAGAATTGTGTTTAGTTTTGTATGAAGGAAGTTTTCAAGTGTAGGGATTGGAGAATGATGAGATGAGTTGAAGAATGGACAAAAGCTCAAGCTTGGGGATGCCCATGCATCACCCCAAGAAATATCCAAGAAGTACAAGCGTCAAAGCTTGGGGATGCCCCCGAGGCACCCCTTCTTCATCGGCAAAAATCAGGTCACCTTTCAAGACACTATATTTTTATTGCTTCATGCACTATGTGTTTTTCTTGGAGCGTCAGTTGTTTTAGTTTTCTTAGTTAGTTTTGTTTTGTTTGCTGCAATAAATGGTTAGATCACATCATGTTTCTTTTGGAGGAGATGAACTCGCTTTTCATTTGCCAAGAATGCTCTAGTTTTCACTCTTATCAAAAACCGAGTGTTCTTCTTTTTCCGCTACTGCTTTTGGTTTTCATTTTCACCTTGATTTGCGTTCAGACCTTGTCATATCTTTTCATCAAGGTGTATTTTTGCCTCTGATCTTTATTGGTTTTCATCAAAAGAGGTGTTTATAAAAATTTCAAATGGTGTTGGAAAGAGAAAAAGCTTTGTGCAAAATAGTGGTACAAGAAGGAGCTTGTGTAGACTGCGGCTTAGGCTTTTTCATGTCATGCTTGATGTCTTTTTGATAGTATGCTTAGTGGTTTTGCTGTAGCATGACTTGTCTCAAATAACTGAGATTGCTTAATGAGCCTTTGAAAAAAATCATGCGTTGTTTTTATTGTATGGAAGCATTATTTTGGTTTTCTCCTTGATGCTTTATTTGGGTTGACTTGGCGCATGCTCACACATGTTAGACTCTTACAAAGTCGCCAATAGCCTTCATGATCATTTAGTTTTTGACTTTTTATGCCATCTTATGCTTCTTTTAATGTCGCTTTGTCGCTTTGCATGATTATGGCCGTTATTGCTCTCTTAGTTGGTTGCTCCCAGTCTTTTGCTAGCCCTCATTTTGTACTGAGTATGAGCTCTACTCGTGCATCCAACTCCCAAAAACCAAGTTTGCCATTGTGTCCACTATAAATTCCTATGCATGGTATTTGTAAGCCATTCCAAAGTAAATTTTCATGTGCTACCTTTCAAAAACTTTCAAAATACTCCTTGTTTTGTGACACTATTTTCAGCTCATGGGGACGTAGTGGTCGGATTTGCTATCTTCCATATTGCTTATTCCAAAAAGAAAAAAAAAAGAAAAAAAGAAAGAAAAACAGGCACTCCTCCAAGGAATGTGAATGTTGGTGGGCACCCGATGGAATCGGTTAGCCATGGTTTGTGAAAGGAAAAAAGGTGGGGAGGAGTGCCAAGCTTTATAAAAGAGCACAAAAGTGCCAATCTTTCTCTCAAAAACTTGCTTCATTTTTGTATGGAAGATAGTAAGAACCCCATTGCCAGTCGTTGACAAATACAACCACCTCTCAAAACCAATTTTTTTATCTCTCTGTTTTACAAATGAAAAGCTCTAGCACATGTTTAATCACTGCTTCCCTCTGCGAAGGGCCTTTCTTTTACTTTTATGTTGAGTCTCCACCTTCTTTCTTTATGCACCATTAAGAGAGCATAGTTGTCATTCTTAGTGTAATATGCATTGCCCAAAGTTCATTGATTGATTCATATTGTTGGTTTCTCTTGTTCTCAAATTATTTGTATCTAGTCGCCCTCTTAAACTTGAAGGTGTCCTATGCATTTATGTTTTGCTCTCTTTGAAGGACAAGCTGAAAACCATTTGTATGAATACACGTTTGACTTTCATTGTTTCATTTTCATGATCTTTTGTTTGTGTTCATTTGCATGTTTACAACATGGTTGCTAAGTTCTTATTGTCAAGATTATATCTTTCATGCCCATGTTTTAAGTTCTTATGATCCCAGCTCACAACGCTTACATATATGATCAAGATTGTGATGGTGTATGTCACCTCAAAAATTATTCTTTTGTTATCACTTACCTACTCGAGGACGAGCAGGAGTTAAGCTTGGGGATGCTTGATACGTCTCAAACGTATCTATAATTTTTGATGCTCCATACTTGTTTTTACACCATTTGCCTATTGCTTCGTTACACTTAGTGGCACTTTTATGGATTTTCCATAACTAACCTATTAACAAAGTGCCACAGTGCCAGTTTCCTGTTTTCTGCTGTTTTTGTGTTTCAGAAGTGATACACAGGAAATATTCTCGGAATTGGACGAAACAAAAGCCAGAAGTCTTATTTTTCCCGGGAGCATCCAGACATCCGAAAGAGAGCCGGAGAGGGGCCAGGGCCTGCCCTCACACTAGGGTGGCGCGGCCCAGGCCCTGGCCGCGCCACCCATGTGTGAGGAGCCCCTGGCTGTCCTCTCGCAACGCCCCTTCGCCTATATAAAGCCTCGGGACGGAAAACCCTAAGGGATTCGGCAATTTTCCAGAAAGAGTTCCGCAGCTCCGCCGCCATCGCCGACGAATTTTGGGGGACAGAAGTCTCTGTTCCGGCACCCTGCCAGGACGGGGAAGTGCCCCCGGAGCCATCTCCATCGGTCTCCATCGCCGTCTCCGCCGTCTCCATCGACCTCACCGCCATCTCCATCAACCTTGCTGTCTCCTATGATGAGGAGGGAGTAGTTCATCCCCGGGGCTGAGGGCTCTACCGGTAGCTATGTGGTTCACCTCTCTCTCCCATGAAGTGATCTTTATGTGATCGTGAGCTTTGTATCATGTTGAATAAGTAGATGTTATTATTCAGATATTATGCTACTCCTATGCTTAATTGTTATAGTGTACTCTAGTGATGTTATTAAAGTAATCTATTCCTCCTACCATGGTGTAACAGTGACAGTGCGTGCATCGTGGTGGTACTTGGTTTAGGCTATGATCGTGATCTCTTGTGGATTATGAGAGTAATTATTACTATGATAGTATTGAGTGATCTATTCCTCCTTTCATGGTGTAAAGTTGACAGTGTGTGCACCGTGTTAGTACTTGGTCTAAGTTGCAATGATTTCAATCTTGAATTGTGATCTGATTTGGATGTCTCTATGAGTGGTGTTTGTTAAGTACTTGATGAACTTTAAGGGGTGCTTCTGTAGCCACTACGCAATGATTAGTGTTATTCAATAGGAGAGTAATTCAGAGTACCATAGTGGAGAGAAGTTGTTTATTTGTTCAATCATGTTATATTGTTGGGAGTGTGTCCACTAGTGAAAGTATGATCCCTAGGCCTTGTTTCCAAGCATTGCACACCGTTTACTTGCTATTTTGTTACTTGTTTGCTCGCAGCGATATCTATTTCACATCACGTTGGCTACTTATAATCATCTATACCGCTTGTATTTCACTATCTCTTCGCCGAACTAGTGCACCTATACATCTGACAAGTGTATTGAGTGTGTTGGGGACACAAGAGACTTTCTGTATCGTAATTGCAGGGTTGCTTGAGAGGGATAGCTTTGACCTCTAACCTCCCTGAGTTCGATAAACCTTGGGTGATCCACTTAAGGGAAACTTGCTACTGTTCTACAAACCTCTGCACTTGGAGGCCCAACAAGTGTCTACAAGAATAGAAGTGCGTAGACATCAGAGGGGTGTGGTTGCCACAAAGGCCTAACCAACGCCACAAAGGCTCACCCTATTCTCCGGTGCAAGCTTCCGCCATAAAGGCCTAGCTCACTTTCCACTGAGGGATTCCTCAAGGCGGAATCGGCCTTTACAAAACTTGGGGCACAACTCCACAACTGAATTGGAGGCTCCCAAGCACCACAAAGCAAACAATCAACAAGTATCAAGATATCAATCACACAAATCAAGGTCAAGGGACACAAGGGAACCCAAGACCCAAGGGGCCCTCAAGAAAATGAGAGGGGAAATCAAATCGCTTCGGTGAGGATGTAGATCAAGGCCTTCTCCTTCGATTCTCCAAAGATCAAGAACTTTGGTGGGTTGAGGGAGGAGATCTTGCGAATTTGGTGGCTCCAAATGGGGTGTTCTTCTTGCACAGCTCGAGCAGCTTGAGGTGGAAGAAGGGGAGGGGTATTTATAGCCCCTCCCGAAATGTAGCCATTGCTGACTTGGAGGGGCGGATTATCCGGCCAAAGTATGGCCGGAATATCCGGCTGGCCGGATTATCCGGCCCCCTGGCCGAATTATCTGCCCCCCATATCTGGTTGATGCCGACTCTGGTCCTTAGCAGAAATCTGAAGTCGTCGAAGGGGGCGGATTATCCGGCCCCCTGGCCGGAATATCCGGCCCCTATACTGGGTGACGCCGACTCAAGTCCTTAGCAGTTTTTGAGCTCTCGTTGGGAGGGGGGCGGATTATCCGGCCCCTGGCCGGAATATCCGGCCCCATATCTGGTTGACGCCGAGCAAATGACTTAGCCGTTTTTTGACCTCTCGCCGGAGGGGGCGGATTATCCGGCCCCTGGCCGGAATATCCGGCCCCATATCTGGTTGACGCCGAGCAAATGACTTAGCCGTTTTTTGACCTCTTGCCGGCCAGGGGCGGATTATCCGGCCCCTGGCCGGATTATCCGGCCTGGTAAAATCTGCACAACTTTAACACACACTTAAAATTCCTAATGTTGTTATCTAACACACAAAACCTGAGGGATACAAAGTTTGCACTTTCAATCTCCCCCTTTTTGGTGTTAGATGACAACACTAGGATTTGCAAGAGAGATCGAATATTTCAAACAACAAATATTTGAGCAAGATATAAAGCTCCCCCTAAGTGTGTGCATCTACACAATTAGGTTTGAAGGAGAACCACAAGAGTTTGTAGGAAGCGTACCTCTTCTCTTGGTGCTGGTCCTCGGGGATGGCGGGTAACGGCCTGGGTCCGCCATGAATCTCGGGAAGTTGCTCCGCGGCGGGATCGGCGGCTGGTGGCGGGTTACCCTGCTCATTGCCGGCATCTCCGTCGTGGGCTGCCTGAGATGGCGGATCACCGGTTGTCTGCCCAGCATCATCTCCTTTGCTGGTGACAAACACCTGCTTGGCCGCTGCGTGTTGCTCTTCAAGTGCCTGCTGCGCCAATTCCGCCTCGAGTTTCCTCATGGCGGCATCGTAATGGTCAGAATCATAGCCTTTGCTATCCCAGTCATCCGATTCACCACTTTCGTTAAGTGCCTCTAGGATGGATTCACCTGGGCTATCTTCTCCATTGGAGGTAGGTCCCGAAGTGATACCTGCGAACGCAACAAGGCAGTACCGCGGTGTCTCTAACGCCAGATTGCTCATGGCGGATTCGCTGTGGTCTTCCACCACTTCCTCTACCTCTGGGGCGGGCTGGGTGGGATTATTTTTCGGATCCGATCTGGGCATCTTGGAAGCTTCCAGATCAGATGAGTCCTCCTCCGTATCCAGCTCGAAAGCGGTCCGTTTGGGGATTTCAGCCATACCAATCCGCCGGAAATTGGTTTCCGTAGCGGGGGTAGGGTTTGTCTCTCCAATGAAGATATGGATATCTCCAATCGGGATGACGGTGAATCGAGCAGGGTCTTCTCTAGCCGGAACCCAGAGGTTATCCGCTGGGACGATGGGGAAGCCGGAATCGTAGAGGACGCGCCCGATGGCGACGGTGTCGCCGATGCCTACGAAGGCGGATCCCGCCTGGATCCGCGCTCCAGACGCGCTAAGCCCCACGGTGGGCGCCAACTGTCGTGGTTCTTACGACACGTATGCCATGAGGGGTACCTCAAGGCGATAGAAAGAGGGGATAGGCGATCTGGTGCCCGGGACGGTGATAGACAGGGATTACCCAGGTTCACGTCCCCGCGGTGGAGGATCGCTAGATCCTGCTACAACTCACTATAATGGCACAATGTGTACAGATTACAATGATGGTGTTGGTCGCTATGCGATCTGCTATGTCTTAGCTATTCTAGCTATCTCATGGCCAAGTCGCTATGCGATCTGCTATGTCTTAGCTATTCTAGCTATCTCATGGCCAAGTCGCTATGGTCTCAAGGGCTCCTCCACGCCGGCTTATAAAGGCGCCTGGCGTGGGCATCACGTTGGTACCAGAGCGGATACAACTTGGAGTCCTAGACTAAGTCCTATGCGTGTGTTACAAGGTCACCCGCCATGGGCCGTCATGCGGATCCGCCATAAGCTCGCCGCCAGTAGCCCGCCATAGGCCTGTCTCCGGATCCGCCATAAGCGCCTGCGTCTGGTACCGCCGTGCCAACTTCAGCAACTGGGCCGCCCGGTATGGCGAATCCGCCATACCACCCCTGATGGGCCACCCTGGCTTGCTGATTTAGGACTACGTCGCTGGTATACCTATTTGGTATATCCCCAACAATCAGCTTGTCCGCATTTTCAGAGAGAACATTGCTCCTAGTGGTGGTAACAATGATGCCATTCGGACCTCGCTTGTTGACCTTCTCTCTCTTGCTCATGAGTGTGCCACTTCGACTGACCCGGATGAGGATTTTACTCTTGATGTGATGGATTTCATCTTCTATGAGATCAAGGATGCTATCGTTCAGAGGAACACCATGCCATATGCTCCCTACATCATGCTCCTCATCAAGCATGTACTTGGAGATTATGATATCCATGATGATAGTGTGGAGCACTTAGTCAAGAAGATGTATGTCAAGAGGAAGAAGACTACTGCTCCAGCAGCTGCATATCCTAGCACCATCATGGCTGATGCGAGGTCGAGTGCTTCTACTCGTGATCAGAGGGCTGCTGCATCTGCTATGACCAGGGAAGTGAGGAAGCTCAGCTGGTTTGAGAGGAACGTTCTCTGCATGAAGGTTGAGATCCACCGTGAGAACTACCAGGCCTATGTTGAGAGGAAGAGCATTCAGGACACTCAGCTGCTGATCCTTCACCGTCTCAGTGGTGCTTAGACCCCCGATCCCACTCCTACTGCTCCTACGCCCTATGAAGCTTGGAACACCGATCGCTTCAACTGGGTGGATATGCAGAAGCATCTCTTTGATGCTCCAGATGCTCCCACAGGAGATACTCATCCAGAGGCTGAGGAGGACTTTGAGGATGAAGATGCTGAAGGAGATGATGGTGATGGCGGAGATGATGATGCTGAGGACTCCGACGACATCGGTGATTGGGAGGATTGATTCCTCGGGGCGTGTAGCATCGCTCTTCTCCCTTTTTGGTGTCTTGATGCCAAAGGGGGAGAAGTAGTTCTATTAGGAGTCTCACGGGATTTGCATGGGTGGAAACACAAGCTTGCACGCTTATCATTCCTTTGGCGCTTGTGTTTCTTCTTATTTTACTTGTCTTAAGTTTGGAACTTCGTGTGGTTGAACTTCGTGTGGTATATTTGCTACCATGTTGTGTATGAAACTATGTTATATGTTCTATATGTACCATGTGGATCATTATGTTTGTTCACTTATGTTTTTGTGAGCTCATGGTTTATGGGTGAGATGGCTATGGAATTATTGTTCGGGTTCTTGTCATTATCATATTTGAAATTCCATATTGGTTGAATTATCTATNAGCCTCGGCTCTTATTTCGGGCTTAACCGCCTAAGAGTATGGAAACATCACCTAGTGAGGGCTCGGGTCAAGTTTCCATGGGTGAGTTCAAATCTTTGGAATCATCCATGACTTCCATGACATCTCAAATAAGTGAGTTGCGTGAAATGATAGCGCAACTCATGCAAGCTAAAACTGCTAATGCCTCTCCACCTCCGGAAAAACCCGCTACTCCACAAGTGGAGAATGTGGTGGTTGATGTGGAGGGTGCCGATAAAAATGGCGATGCTAAGTCTCCACCAAGGACGACGGGAAAGGTGAATTCCCACATTGGTATTCACCCGACCCGCCGGTTCCTCATCCTCATATTAACCATAGAGGAGACCCACCTAAGCTTGATGCATTAAACTTTGGTCAATGGCTGACGAGGGTTAACTCGACAAATGTCCTAGATGAAGGACTTAGGATCGGGGAGATAGGGCGTCGGATGAACTCGAAGGTAAAGTTAGTCGAAATAGGTGTGTATCGAAAGTAAACTTGGGTGTTCAACCTGGCTTGCTTTCAATCTGCCCCACACCGTCCCTCCTGACCCCTATATATAGGTGGCCAGGTCTCGAGGATCGGGTAGGGTTCGATACAGATTACAAATATCGATATACGGTAATAACTCGTATTCGACTATCATTACAATTGGGCCTAGCTTAACGGGCCTCAGGGGTACTCAACTAACGGGCTCTATAATATACCCTTGTCAGTAGCCCCTGAGATTCTACCAGAATTGCAGATTCAGGTTGAATCTCTAATCTTCAAATCTTCATTGATCAATTCTTCGACTTCATCTTCAAATCTTCGACTTGGTCTTTCGACTTTCATTGATGATAATTTGCTCGCAAGGGGTCTCGATGAACAAGCCTGACAACTCTGACGGATCAAGAGGTCAGTTAACTGCCGGAACAGATACTTGTCACCTACTTCAAATTCAATCCCCTTGGACTTGAATTCGGGATACCGGTCAAACTCACTCTTTTGCCTCATTTAGGACTTACAAAAAATGAATCCCAGTGGTTCTCAGGGTACCCAGTGCGTCCACCAGGATTTTCTTCGCGTCGTAGACACGGATACATACCAGCAGAGCGCATCCATGTGCGTATACCAGGCCACACAGGACGGATCCCGGGGTCTTACCTTCGTGATAAATCACGGCATTCGAGTTTCGTTGCATAACGCAACTCGAGAATCTTATGTCGCAGTCAAAGTTTGACTGAAAATATTCGGGTTTCTACAACCATAAAACTCGCTCCCGATGGGAGTAATCTCTCTTCAATTTGTCGACTAGTAGTCGAAGTTTTATCCTTCTTCATCTAAAATATTCACCATCTCATCTCTATCGGGTGCGCGCTCAGCGCTCCCGATGGGAGTAGCCCCCGAGGCTATGTTTGGCAACTTGTAGTCAAGCATAGGCTCAAAGTTCAGCTCTTCTTTCTTCTGTAGACCTCTTATTATTTGACGAGCCCCCGAGTCCAAGTCGAGGTTTTCTTATCGCATATCTCCCCCCTTTTTTTCTTCTTTGATATTATCGTCTGCTGTGCGCAGAATTTAACTCCTGTTATAAATTATGTTCCGGGCTTTGCTGTAGCCCGAAGGCCCAATAATATGTGCTTATAAATAAAGCACCTGCTGATTAAGGTAAAAACCCTAATCAGACTCCTCCTCCGCCGCATCATCTTCTTCCTCCATCTAGGGTTTTTGCGAGGTTTTTCTTGTTGCGCTCATGGCTGATGCTCAAGGTTCCCGTCTGACCCTTGGCTCTCCGGTAGCCCCACGAGGTCGAGGTCGCCCTCGTGGAAGTAAGAACAAGAAGACCATGCCAGCCGCCGCAGGAACTTCTTCCGACGTTCCGGCTAAACGTCGTCCCGGCCGCCACCTGGGAGCAAGAACAAGCCTAAAGTGACCAGCGCCGCTCCAGGCCCTGCTGCTCCTCCTGCTGCTGCACCTGCCGCTCCCGCTGCTCCTCCTCAAATCTTCTCCTTCCTCTGATTGCCATGGCGCAATGCCGTGAGATTCAGCGATTACCGCTGAATTTTACGAAGTTTATGGATGGTCGCGAGCTGCGAGAAGCTGTTCTTCGTGAACAATCTGGCGGCGGCATCCCATACGAGGTGGAGGTATGGTACGATGGCGATGGCAACAGTACTTCAGGGGAGGCTGGGCGCAGTTTGCGGAGGACCATGACATCCGTCAAGGTTTCTTCATGGCCTTCGACTTCCATATTGGGACGTCGAAGTTTGATGTGAAGATCTTCGATGGCACTCTTTGCCAGAGGGAATATGAAGCTTGAAGTCCACCTTCGTTAGGACTTTCTATGTTTTTATGTAATTTCTTTTTATCGTGTCCTTGCTACTTATCTGCAATGAATATTATCCAAGTACTCAATTTCTTTTGCTAGTACCATGAGAACAATTTATGTTCTGAGGTATGTTTTCCATATATTGGGCTCTTTGCGAACCAAAAAAGGTAGGAATAATATCGGGTTCCTCTCATGAACCAAATTCTATCAATATTCTCGGGTTGTCTAAACAACCTTATAATAAGGGAAAAGCCTCCATCTTGTCATAATAATTTTTGTTTCGTACGACCCAGGGGTTGAAGCCCCCGAGCGGAGAAGTAACACAAGAATCGTACAATTTTGTCGAGTTCAACCCAAAGAACCCGACCGTGGCCTCATGTTCTAGGTTCAGAGGGCTAACTCGAATATACTGATATCTTTATATTTAGTCTACGCGTAAAAACGTCGTAGCTGTCTGCGTTCCACGGGTTGCTTTCGTCCTTCCCAGTCTTCTTGTCTTGTAGTCGATATGCTCCTCCTGGTATGACTTCCGTGACGATGTAAGGTCCCACCCAAGGGGACTCCAATTTCCCATGGCTATCTTGCCTAAGTCGCAAAACAAGATCTCCCACCACGAAGGATCGTGGACGAACTCGACTACTATGGTAGTTTCGTAGACTTTGTTGATATTGCGTAGCCCTTTCTAATGCTTTGTCTCTTGCTTCATCTAGCGCATCGACGTCGTCTTGTAATGCTTCTGTTGATGTCGCCTCGTCATATGCTGTCACTCTTGGAGCTTCGTGTGTAACTTCGACTGGAAGCACGGCTTCTGCGCCATGGACCAGGAAGAAAGGAGTTTCTTGAGTTGCTGCATTGGGCGTAGTTCTTAGGCTCCAAAGAACGGAGGGCAATTCTTCTACCCAAGCGCTCTTGGCTTTCTCGAGAGGTGCTAAAAGCCTCTTTTTTATTCCACTACTTATCAAGCCATTAGCTTTTTCGACTTGCCCGTTTGTCTTCGGGTGCGCCACAGATGCGAATTTAAGCTTGATTCCCAATCCTTCGCAATAACTTCTGAATTCTTTTGAAGTAAAATTTGTCCCGTTGTCTGTGATGATGCTATGTGGTACACCAAAACGAAAAACTATCGACTTGATGAAACTGATTGCTGCTGTAGAGTCTTGAGTTGTTACTGGGGCCGCTTCCACCCATTTGGTGAATTTGTCGACTGCCACTAACATATAGACATGCCCTCCTGGCCAAGATTTGTGCAACTTTCCCACCATGTCGAGTCCCCATTGTGCGAAGGGCCAAGATAATGGTATTGTTTGTAGCTCCGCTGCTGGTGCATGTGGTCTGGATGCAAACCTTTGACATGCTTCACACTTTCGAACTATATCTTTCGCGTCTTCGATGGCTGTTAGCCAATAGAATCCCGCTCGAAAAGCTTTTGCCGCTATTGCTCTGCTGCTGGCGTGATGGCCACATACTCCGCCGTGTATGTCTTTCAATATTGTTTGCCCTTCTGGGGTGTGACACACGTTGTAAAACGCCTGTAATACTTCTCTTGTATAGTTTTCCTTCAATCACGACAAACGCTTTCGCTCTTCGAGTTATCCTTTTAGCCTCCACTGCATCTTCTGGTAGCTTTTTATTTATCATGTACGCAATATATGGCTGCATCCATGTTTCTTCTATCATCATGACCTCCTCTGGCTCTGTCATAGCCCCCGAGCTTGTCGTGGTAGTCGAACTTTTAGCACTTTTTATTGACCTTTCCGCTATTTCTTCCCAAAATACTCCAGATGGCACAGGAAGCATTGTGATCCGATATTTGCTAAAGTGTCGGCTTCCTCATTGCTGTTCCTGCTGATGTGCGAGACTTCGCATCCATCGAACGTTCCTTCTAGATAATGGTACAAATTCTTGTAGGCCATCATATTGTCGTTGATTGCATCACACCTGTTCATGACTTGCTGAACAACAAGGTTAGAGTCTCCAAATATTTTTAGGCGAGTTGCTCCCAAGCTTTAGCCATCTTCATTCCGTGCAACAAAGCCTCGTACTCCGCTTCATTGTTAGAAGCCTGTGGGAAACTCATCCTTAGAACATACTTTAATTTGTCGCCATGAGGCGATATCAATACTACTCCTGCGCCTGCGCCTTGGACTCGCTTAGAACCGTCGAAGTACATTGTCCAAGTACTCGATAAATCTGGTGGTCCCGTGCTTTGCAGCTCGAGCCACTCTGCTGTAAAATCTGGCAAAATTTGCGACTTGATCGCCTTCCTTTTTTCGTACGTGATGTCCATGGGAGATAACTCGATTCCCCACAAAGAGACACGGCCTGTTGCTAAAGGGTTGTTCAATATGTTCGATAGTGGTGCTTCATTGACCACTATAATCGGGTGCACAGTAAAATACTGTCGTAATTTACGTGCAGTAGTGAAGACACTGTACGCCAACTTCTGATAATGCGGGTACCTCTGTTTGGTTGGAGATAGCACTTCACTGATGAAATATACCGGTCTTTGGACGCCATGAGCTTTGCCTTCTTCACTTCTTTCGACTACTAGAACTGTACTTACCACCTGATGGGTTGCGGCGATGTACAGTAGTAGTGGCTCTTTTTCTTTAGGTGCGACCAGCACTGGGGCGTGGAAAGCACTTTTTTCAATTGCGCAAATGCTGTGTCTGCTTCTTCTGTCCACTCAAATTTGTCGTCTGACTTTTTCATAAGTGCATAAAAAGGGAGCGCCTTCTCCCCTAGTCGAGCAACGAAACGACTTAATGCCGCGACTCGTCCTGCTAATTTCTGTACGTCATGGAGTTTCGTGGGTTTCCCCATTGTTAGAATTGCTTGAATTTTCTCTGGTTTGCCTCTATTCCTCGTGCTGATACCAAGAATCCCAAAAGTTGCCCTGCTGAACTCCGAAGGAACACTTTGTCGGGTTCAACTTAAGCTTGAACTTGTTCAGGTTGTCGAAGGTTTCTGCCAAGTCGCTGATTAAGATTTCTCCTCTCTTGTAGTGATGACTACATCATCAATGTAGACTTGTATGTTGCGCCCTATTTGGCTCCCGAGGCAACTTTGCATCATCCTTTGATAAGTTGCTCCTGCATTTTTTAGGCCGAATGGCATCACTTGGTACAAAACACCCCGTACGGTGTGATGAAGGCCGTTTTTTCCTCGTCCTCTTTCTTCAGCTTGATCTGGTTATAGCCAGAATATGCATCCAAAAAGGAAAGCCTTGCGCAGCCCGCTGTTGAATCGATTATTTGATCGATGCGGGGTAAAGGGAAGGGATCCTTTGGACAATGCTTATTGAGAGATGTGTAGTCGACACATACTCTTTGTACGTCTGTGTTCTTCTTGGGTACTATTACTGGGTTCGAACCCAACTGAAGTTTTGATTTCCCTGATAAATCCAGCACTTTCTAATCTGTGCAATCTGACGCTATTGCCTTCCTCTTGGGTTCATCGAATCGTCGTAGTGGTTGCTTGACTGGTTTCGCCTTGGGATCGACATTTAGTGCGTGCTCGACGAGTTCCCTGGGAACCCCTGGCATGTCCGATGGACACCAGGCGAAATTTCCCAGCGCTCACGGAGGAACTCGACGAGCGCGCCTTCCTATGCGGGATCCAAATTTACCGCAATGGATGTCGTCTTGTTTGGATCCGTAGGGTGGACCTGAATTTTCTTTGAATCTTGCGTTGTGTCGAAAGCCTTATCTGGCAGGGATCGCCCAACGTCGGGTAGCACATTATGATCTGTTTCTCCTTTGAGCCTCTCGTATTCCGCTGTCATGCCGAAGGTTTGCGCCATCTTGTTGAATTCTCTGTCGCATGTGTTGGCTACTTCAAAGCTCCCTTGTACTGTGATTGTTCCTTTGGGCCCTGGGATTTTTAACGTGAGATACGCGTAGTGCGGTATGCCATGAATTTTGCAAATGCTGGGCGCCCCAGGATTGCATGATATTGTGACGGCCAATCCATAACTTCGAACTCCAGTTTCTCTCTTCTATAGTTTTCGCTGCTACCAAAGCAGACGTCGAGTTCTATTCTTCCCAAAGGGTAGTTTGCTGCTCCTGGACTATCCCGTGGAAAGAGCAATCTGTTGGCTTCAGACTCGTCGGTGATATGCACATAGCCTTTAGTGTTCTAGCATATATTAAGTTTATGCCGCTCCCTGCATCCATGAACACTCTTCCGATGTCGTACCTCCTATTTGTGCTTTTAGAACCATAGGCGAGTGGCCTGGCCTAGGAACTTTCCGTGGGTGGTCTGCTCTACTGAACTTGACTGGTTGCTCTGACCATCGTAGGTACTCTGTGGTGGCCGGTGGTGATGATATTGCTAGGTTCACTTGCCTGGTTATGTTCTTTCGCTCTTTTTTCGACTTGGGCACCGGTTGAATCATAGCTGATATGTATACTTTTGACTCTAGTGCTTTGACAGTCTTTGAGTTTGATATCCTTGACTTCTGCGTTTTTCTCCTTGCCTTCCTTCTTGGCTCGAGCCATTGCACCTTGCAACCTTAGGAATGTTCTGCAATCCTTCATCTGGTGATTTGAGACCCTTTTCCCGTCGAGGTACGCGTAGTGGATTCGACAAGGTCCGTATAGCATATCCTCGCCGAAGGACCAGAGTATCTTGATTTTTCTGTTCCTTTTGCCGAAACCTCCTACTTTCGTACCCTTCCTCTTCTTCTAGTATATAACCTGCGGCTACCTGATTTCGCCTTCCTTGGTTGCCCCCGCTGCGGTATCGTCTCCTTTGTCGACTTATTCTGTCGACTTCTGGCGAACGTCCTCTTTTATTGTTATACGCGTCCTCTCCATCAGCGAATTTGTTGGCTTGTTCCATTAGCTCAGTTACTGTCGTAGGTCTTGTTCTTCCTATTTCTTCCACAAGATCTGAGCGCGAAGTCCTTCTGAAAAGGCGTCTATTGCTCGTTCATCGGAGACGTCCTCTGCTGAGTTTTTGATTATACTCCAGCGTTGTATATAAGATCGTAGCGTTTCGCCTTTCTTTGCACACATGCTTTAACTTCTTCCAGTGATGCTGGGCGCTTGTAGGTGGAACGAAAATTTCTTGCGAATTGACTTTCGAGTTCCCCCCAGCTTCCAATGGATTCGTCGGGTAGGTGTTCAACCAAGACCGGGCAGCGCCGGTGAGGTGTAGCTGCAAACTTTGCATTGCGGTCGCCTTTGTTCCTCCTAATATCTGTACTGCTTGTAGATAATCTGATAGCCACAATGTGGGTTCCTGCGACCCGTCGTACTTGCTCTGATCATGAGGTAATTTAAATCCTTTGGGTACTCGCGTTTTGCGAACCCTACGGGTAAAGCATAACGCACCCATATCTTTATCATCGTCTTCGTAATTTTCTTCCCTCCAAGCATGCCGCGATTTATCTACTCGAGCTTGTGCTATTATACTTCTTGCATCCTCCTTCTTTTCTGTCGCTTTTTCTCTTCTGATGATTCACTATAGTCATCGCTTGAGTACTTGTACCTGAACTTCTCCTTGCCGCTTCCCTTGTACTTGTCGACTTCAACTCTGGGCTTGCTCCCTGATTTTACCTTCTACTATTCCGAGGCTTCGTATCGCGGCTCGGTGCATATCTTCTCGCGGGTCCCCATGCTCTGGTCTTGTGGCTAGTAAATACGCTTGTGCTGCTGCTAATGCCGCCTCTGGCGTTTTTTGTATCAGGTCCTCTTCCTCCTCTTCTAGCTGTGGGGTGGGGCTCCTCGAGTACCTTTCTTCTCTGTCGCGTGCTGTTGCCCCTCTTTTGTGTTTTGGATCTCCACGCCTCTCTCTGCTATATTCTGAGTCTTCACTATAGTCTTCCCAGTATTCTTCCCTTGATATGCTGTTATTGTCTTGAAACATCATGTCTCTTTCCTCCCTTAGTTTCTTCTTGTGTTGGTATAGTGCATACTGATATCCCATTAGAACTTCTCTTCGCGATCCTTCGGGGACTTCTGTACCATGATTAATGGCTGACGTAATCATTCTCCATTCACCGGTCGAGACGTGTATTTTCTCTTTTTCCCTTTTGTTGTGATCTTTCACTTTGTCGACTTGCCTGTCGATAAGCCCGAAATAAGAGCCGAGGCTCTGATACCAATTGAACGGATCGTATGGGCACCTAGAGGGGGGGGTGAATAGGTGCTACTCAAATTTTAATCCTTTTTCAATTTAGGCTTGACACAAAAGGTAAATTCTCTAGATATGCAACTAAGGTGAATTTACCTATATGTCAACAAGCAAGCTAAGCAAGATACAAGATATAAAGGCAATAAAGGATAGAGGTAACCGAGAGTGGAGCACACGGAGACACGGATGTAATTCCCGTAGTTCCTTCCTTTTTAGGGGAAGTACGTCTACGTTAGAGGGGTGTGGTTGCCACAAAGTCCTAACCAACGCCACAAAGGCTCACCCTATTCTCCGGTGCAAGCTTTCGCCACAAAGGCCTAGCTCACTTTCCACTAAGGGATTCCTCAAGGCGGAACCGGCCTTTACAATCTTGGGGCACGCATCCACAACCGAATTAGAGGCTCCCAAGCACAACACAATCTGTCAAACAACAAGTAGCAAGATATCAAATACACAAACAAGGTCTTGGGACACAAGGGAACCCAAGACACAAGGGCCCTCAAGCAAATGAGAGGGGAAAATCAAATCGCTTCGGTGAGGATGTAGATGATGGTCTTCTCCTTCGATTCTCCAAAGATCAAGAGCTTTGGTGGGTTGAGGGAGGAGATCTAGTTGATTTGGTGGCTCAAAATAATGGTGTTCTTCTTCTTGGGACGAGCAGCTCTTGGGGAAGAAGGTGGGGGGTATTTATACCCCCACCAAAATCTGACCGTTGCCAGCCAGGAAAGTCCGGCTAAAGCCGGAGTTAAGTCCGGCTAAAGCCGGTCACACCGGCTAAAGCCGGCCTCCACACCGGCTAAAGCCGGTCTGAAAAATCCGGCCCTGCCGGAAATAGCCGGACAAATAGCCGGGTTACTCCAGAGACGCATGGCTTCTTCCGAAACTAGCCAGTCCGGCTATAGCCGGTCTGGGGACCGGCTAAAGCCGGCCTTCCTGGCCAACCTTCATATAAAACCTCTCCCAGAGCATATCAGCACCATTTCCTCAAGAATTTCCTTTGGGCAATGATAATTATCAAGTGTAACATAGGAAACCCAATATCTTGTGCAAGAATATAATAAAAATCCTGCAAAGCATAATCACCACATTAATAGATAATGTATTGTTAACAAACGCCAAAATCAATTAGGCGGGAAATGCTCTTTCAACCTTTCAAAAAACCTTCAAAATACTTCTCGTTTTGTGACACTGTTTTTAGCTCATGGGGACGTAGTGGTCGGATTTGCTATCTTCCATATTGCTTATTCCAAAAAGAAAAAAAAGGAAAAAATAAAAGAAAAAAAGTCACTCCTCCATGGAATGTGAATGTTGGTGGGCACCCGATGGAATCGGTTAGCCATGGTTTGAGAAAGGAAAAAAGGTGGGGAGGAGTGCCAAGCTTTATAAAAGAGCACAAAAGTGCCATTCTCTCTCTCAAAAACTTGCTTCATTTTTGTATGGAAGATAGTAAGAACCCCATTGCCAGTCGTTGACAAAAGCAACCACCTCTCAAAACCCAATTTTTATCTCTCTATTTTACAAATGAAAAGCTCTAGCACATGTTTAATCACTGCTTCCCTCTGCGAAGGGCCTTTCTTTTACTTTTATGTTGAGTCACCACCTTCTACCTTTATGCACCATTAAGAGAGCATAGTTGTCATTCTGAGTATAATGTGCATTGTCCCAAAGTTTTCATTGATTGATTCATGACTATGGTTTCACTTGTTCTTAAATTATTTGTATCTAGTCGCCCTCTTAAACTTGAAGGTGTCCTATGCATTTATGTTTTGCTCTCCATGAAGGACAAGCTGAAAACCACTTGTATGTTTTTCCTTATGATTCGAACACACGTTTGACTTTCATTGTTTCATTTTCATGATCTTTTGTTTGTGTTCATTTGCATGTTTACAACATGGTTGCTAAGTTCTTATTGTCAAGATTATATCTTTCATGCCCATGTTTTAAGTTCTTATGACCCCAGCTCACAAATGCTTACATATATGATCAAGATTGTGATGGTGCATGTCACCTCAAAAATTATTTCTTTTGTTATCACTTACCTTCTCGAGGACGAGCAGGAGTTAAGCTTGGGGATGCTGATACGTCTCCAACGTATCCATAATTTTTGATGCTCCATGCTTGTTTTTACACCATTTACCCGATGTTTCGTTACACTTCGTGGCACTTTTATGCATTTTCCGGAACTAACCTATTAACAAGTGCCACAGTGCCAGTTCCCTGTTTTCTGTTGTTTTTGTGTTTCAGAAGTGATACACAGGAAATATTCTCGGAATTGGACGAAACAAAAGCCAGAAGTCTTATTTTTCCCGGGAGCATCCAGACATCCGAAGAGAGGAAGGAGAGGGGCCATAGGCCTCCCTCACACAGGGCTGGCGCGGCCCAGGCCCTGGCCGCGCCGCCCCTGTGTGAGGAGGCCCTGGCAGCCCCCTGACGACGCCCCTTCGCCTATATAAAGCCTCGGAACAGAAAACCCTAAAGGAGTCGGCAAATTTCCAGAAAGAGTTCCGCAGTTCCGCCGCCGCCACCGACGAATTTCGGGGGACAGAAGTCTCTGTTCCGGCACCCTGCCGGGACGGGAAAGTGCCCTCGGAGCCATCTCCATCGGTCTCCATCGCTGTCTCCGCCGTCTCCATCGACCTCACCGCCATCTCCATCAACCTTGCCGTCTCCTATGATGAGGAGGGAGTAGTTCATCCCCGGGGCTGAGGGCTCTACCGGTAGCTATGTGGTTCACCTCTCTCTCCCATGATGTGATCTTTATGTGATCGTGAGCTTTGTATCATGTTGAACAAGTAGATGTTATTATTCAGATATTATGCTACTCCTATGCTTAATTATTATAGTGTACTCTAGTGATGTTATTAAAGTAATCTATTCCTCCTGCCATGGTGTAACGGTGACAGTGCGTGCATCGTGGTGGTACTTGGTTTAGGCTATGATCGTGATCTCTTGTGGATTATGAGAGTAATTATTACTATGATAGTATTGAGTGATCTATTCCTCCTTTCATGGTGTAATGTTGACAGTGTGTGCACCGTGTTAGTACTTGGTCTAAGTTGCAATGATTTCTATCTTGAATTGTGCTTTGATTTGGATATCTCTATGAGTGGTGTTTGTCAAGTACTTGATGAACTTTAAGGGGTGCTTCTGTAGCCACTACACAATGATTAGTATTATTCAATAGGAGAGTAATTCAGAGTACCATAGTGGAGAGAAGTTGTTTATTTGTTCAATCATGTTATATTGTTGGGAGTGTGTCCACTAGTGAAAGTATGATCCCTAGGCCTTGTTTCCAAGCATTGCACACCGTTTACTTGCTATTTTGTTACTTGTTTGCTCGCAGCGATATTTATTTCACATCACGTTTGCTACTTATAATCATCTATACCACTTGTATTTCACTATCTCTTCGCCGAACTAGTGCACCTATACATCTGACAAGTGTATTGGGTGTGTTGGGGACACAAGAGACTTTCTGTATCGTAATTGCAGGGTTGCTTGAGAGGGATAGCTTTGACCTCTAACCTCCCTGAGTTCGATAAACCTTGGGTGATCCACTTAAGGGAAACTTGCTGCTGTTCTACAAACCTCTGCACTTGGAGGCCCAACAAGTGTCTACAAGAATAGAAGTGCGTAGACATCAATGGCCAGTGGTAGTAGTAAGGGACGGACATGGCTGTAAGAGGTGAAGTTCTACCAGGGCATGTGTAAAACCGGGAGCTCCTTCTCCATGCAAGACGACGAGCTGCTCTCCACGGTAGAAAGCTAGCCAATGTTGTGCCCAATGTGCGATCATAGGGCTGTGCTTAGCGAGCCAATCGAGACCGATAATACCATCATAATTCTGAAGACGGAGGACGCGGAAATCATCTTGGAACTGGAATCCTTGTGATGCCCACGTCAGAGCCACAAATTGTTGAGTACACTGGAGTGTGTCACCGCCAGCGACAAGAACATGGAGTCTTTGTGGCAGGGGCTGGGCTCCCTCGAGAAGGGCTGCACAATGGTGATCAAGGAAACAGGAAGAACTGCATGAGTCAATCAAGAAGCGGAGGTCATGACCTTGAACCTGAACAGCAACAGCCATGGAACGAGTAGCTGGTTGCCCTGTAGACGTGGCCAGAGCAGACAGTTGCATGAGCTGCTGAGGTGGGAGTGCAGTATCAGCTGCAACCTGTGATTCAGACTCACTGTCAGACTGTTGCAAGCAGTCAAGCATCTCTTGGACAATGTGCAGCTGAATGGAGTTCTTGCATTGATGGTCCTTACTCCATCGTTCACCACAAACAAAGCACAACCCCTTGGACTTGCGATAAGCACGTAAGCTGTTCCACCTATCGTCAACAGGAAACCGGCCAGTGTCATTTTGCTTTTTCTCTTCGACAGTTCTCGACACCCATTTGGCCGGGGGCTGGGGAGGTGGCTGAGGAAACGGCGAAGCAGGAGCCGAAGTGGTAATCGTTCGGCGAGACGTCACTGGAGTGGCCACCGCGTTCCATGGCGTACTGCCATCGCCCAGCTCCTCGTAGAGGAGTGCCATGGTGTAGGCTGCGTCAAGATCAGCAGGTTGCTGGATAGCCACCAGAATGCGCACTCCCGGCTTCAGACCATCCAAGAATTTGGTGAGGTAGTTCAACTGATCTGGGTTGGTGTCATATGCTGAAATCTGATCCACTAAAGCCGAGAACCGCTGGACATAGTCTTCAACTGTGGTTGTTTGCGCGATGCGGTACAAGCGACGCAGCAGAACCTGATGCTGATTACGCATGAAATGGGCATGAACCGCCTGGACGAAGTCAGGCCAGGTAGCTTCTGGATACTTCGTTAGGAATGCCTCAAGCCAAGTAGCAGCAGCGTCCACAAACTGAGACGAGGCGTAAGAAATCCAATGGCTGTGAGGCGTGTCCCATCTGTGAAAATACTCCTCGCACCGGCGTTGCCACAACTTCGAGTTGGATCCGTCGAATTGAGGCAACTCGACACGCGGAGCAGAGACCATGGCGTCAGTATCTGTATGATTGCCACGGTGCAGGGAAGACGATAGAGATGGGGGAACCAGATGCGTACCTGCTGCCGGAGGAGGTGTGCCAACTGCCATGGGCACAAGCCATCCCCCGGTGATGTGGTTCACAGCCGTGCCCACTTGGGCCGTTGGTGTAGTCGCCGACCAACTGCGGCGAGGTCGCGGGGCGGGCGTGGAAGGCGCGGTCGACGGAGTTCGTCAGATGCACGATCTCGGCGCCCAATTGCAACCGGACAGTCTCCAGATCCGAGTGGAAGGTCGACGTTACCTCGGAGAGCTCCGTTTCCACGGCGTGCTGGACGTGGTAGAGTTGGTTTTCGAGCCCCTTGATCTGCTGGTTGGTATCGGCGACGAGGCCGCGGATTCCGTCGAGCACCTCCTTCTGGTGAGCGAGGTATCGCTCCTCATAGGCGGCGTTGGATTCCGTCTTGAGTAGCTCGTAGATGGCGCGCCCCTCCGGCGACAACTCCTCCATGGCCGCGAGACGTCGCCGATCAGCAAATCGGGTGGGGTATCGATAGCACGGCGGATCCAGAGTGGGGATCGAAGGGCTCTGATACCAGATGTGAGTGCCCTAGCGATTTGGTGAACTAAGAACTGGAATTGCAGGAAGAATTTAGGGATCTAGCCCGATCCACCCAACCACCCCCGAGCTAGTCAGTTACATACGGCATCGCCGCCGCCGTTGTCCAGTTCCTTCCTATCCCTCTACGAAACTTGCTACGCTATCTTATAGCACCAGTTACAGGGCCTCAGACCAGATCATACGCAGCGAGCCAAGCCGGCTTCTTCCTTGTCCTCGTGGGCCTAGGCCCAGCGTCTCCAGGGTCTTGGCCTTGTGCGTCAGTGTTGCGGACGGCAGGGACGCTGACAGGCTGGTTCATTTTTTTAATCATCGTGCACTTTGCTCTGAAATCATTTGAGGATCATCATAGATTGGACATTACCCAACGGTCGCTGACACACGAAGGAAGACACGAGCACACAGAAGAAAGGGGGTGGGGCCCAGCCCATGGTCCATGGTCCATGCCCGAGAGCAAAAGGAACAAAAATCCAAAATCTCGAAACGCAAGAGCCCAGCTGCTAGATACTGTCTGTGGGCCCCGCGCCAGAACCTGTCCTCCCGTTAACGACATGCTTCCCACTACCGCGCCCGCACCGGCACGCAGAAGCGTCTTCGGGACTCCGTGATCCTCCGCCACGTGTCCTGCGGCCACGAATGGACGGCCCCGATCCCTTGACCCCGTCCGCGCTCCCGCGTTTCGCTCCGGAAAAGGAACGGCGGAAATGGAATGGGATCAGAGGTCTGGTCTGACACGTGGGGCCCTCGGATGGGGTCCAGGCTGCAGTGACACGTTGTTGTCAGCTATTTTCGCTTCCCGTTCCCGAAGAAAGTGCGGGCGAGAGGGAAGAGACGGGAGAAAATAGAACGGGAGGGAGAGAGAGAGGAGAGAGGAAGGGGGCGAGATAAGGTCGGAGGAGGTGGGGATCCATGGCGCGCCCGCTCCTGTGAGGTTTCCGATCGCGTTTTCGGTCGCAGGTGAGCCGCATTGCCGCCGCCCGCCCGCCTCCGTCCCTGTTCGTCGGTGCATTCATTTGTTTTTGGGGGCGATTGTCGATTTTTTATTGTCGTTTTTGGAAGCCTCATTGCCGCACCGATTCCCCCATCCCACGACCGCTTCGTGCCCACCTAGATCTATCTCCCGTTCGGATTCTGAAATGCGCGTGATTATCTCCCTCCTGTGATTTCGGATGGCTGACCTGCGGTGGAATGTTCTTCAAATCGAATTGGTTCATCAGTGTCTTGGGAAATTAGTTTTATTTGAGGATTTTTTCCTAATTTGTTATAATGGAGGTGGACATTGATGGATGGATTATGTCTGGTTGGAGCTTTTTATCGCACCGCCATGCTGGATATGCTTTTTGGTTAGACAGGCATCACACAAAAATCTAACTTGCGCTCACCAATCCCAAAATAATACCGAAAAAAAATTCCAAATTACTTGTGGATCATGGTATTGGAACTCCAGCTCCATGCTAATAGCTCATCATATTTAGCGAGGAACATTTGTATATTTTTATTACTGATTCCGTAATATATAGCATTTTACTTATCTTTCTTGATTTTTGCTTGTGCTGTATAATGCACCAGGTCCAACTGATGGCTTACAAATCTTAAGCTAATACTTATGGTGGATGTGGAAACGAACTCAAGCTATTTCATGAGGAATTAAAAGCTTTCCATGCTTCAGTTTCTTCTGGTGGTACAGCCCTATTCTCGCCAAGCACTAGTATTTAAGTAAGAGATTGGCAATGTGATGGTTCATGTACATATTCAGTTTTAATGAGTACAATCAGGTTAAATTCAACGGTATTTCTGCATACATAGTAGTATTTACCACCCCCCCCCCCCCCCCAAACTCTACGATTTAGTGATTCTTCACAAATATAGTGATATTAAGATGTTATTTATTTTATAATTATGAAGAAAAACACCATATGTAATACTAATAACACTGCACAATGCACCAGTCGCTTCAGAACATCAACTCGTTGGTGGGACAGATCATCCTGAGGTGTTCATAAGTCAGTCGTTTAGAGAAGACAATGTCAGCTTCGGAGTTCAGGATTCCTTACCAGCCAGTAAGATCGTCATATGCTTCAGTCTTAACATTATTGTTTTTCATTTATCTTCATTCTCTTCGTCCGATTTAGCCAATTAGTCACTTTTGTGAAGTTCAGTTGATTTAAGTTTTTTCAGAAGATACTACAACAATGTAATTCATTTACAATGAAAAGTGAGACGAAGAGCTCAGTTTCGTTGGTAACGTGTGAGTGTCTGCTACGTTAACCAAGTAGTTTACTAGATTAAGGAATGTGAATGTTCTTTGTTGCATTTCTGTTCTAGCTGACTGACATGGAATTTTAGTACTCCCTCTGACCCATATTAGTTCCCGCTTGTCTGGATGTATCTAGAACTGAAATATGTCTACATACATCCATATTAGTGACAAGTAATATGGATCGGAGGGAGTATATAAATGTCAGTTTTAATGAATACTCTAGCAGTGACTTCTTCAGTTATGCAACACAAATTTTATTGGAGCACGAAAGGATGCTACAATGTGCACTCTGATGAAACACATGCCAAATGAAATAAAATCATGGCTCATGATATTTGGTTAACGAATAAAATAAGTAGGCTCGCCGTATTTTTGAACTTTTTTTACTTAGCTTCTTGTTTACTGGCAACATTACAAAAATCGTTTTTGATCTTTTTTGTAGTTCTGTGTTTCTGTGTTTCTAATCCGAACATGATATGGTTATTTTTCCCTCTGTTGTTCGAGTCACCTGATCATAATTAATTCAAACCCTATCATTCGTTTTTAATGGAAATGTAGGTAGGTCCTCCCCTCTGTTTCCCTCAAAAGAGCATGCGTTGTTCTCTTCTAAAATAGACTAATTACTTATATGTCCCTTGGACAATATGGTGTCTGGCTGGCTTGCATATGATTTCCTTAAGGCGAAGTGTTTTTAAGAAAAATATTTTAATATGAGAGGAGGCAATAAAGTCAAGAAAAGACAAGCGAGATTTCTTAATTTTATTAAGGAGTGTTAATCATCATTTATGAATATAAAATTGCTTTCATAGCATCTTTATCAATAACAAAAATTAATATTTTGCTGTTATGATCATTTAGGTTTGATGTGCGCATAAATCTGCTCGTGTAAAAGTTTCTCTTTTTCTTTTCTTTTTTTAATTAAACTCAAGTTCTATCTGTCTTGTTACCACTTGTCTGTAGCTTTATGCTTAAGTATTATTTTGATAGGTATCATCTTCGCAGCCTTCGGAGAATGCAGGTCAGTTCAAGATATGCCGATGTGGGGAGGGAGACCCAAACTCCCAGAGTAGTGAAGCGGGTGATAGTCCACCAGCTCCATGTCCTAATTGTCAGGTTTGTCGGATCAACTTGCACTCAAAGTTTATGTCACAAAGTTGTCCAAATGACCTTAAGCTTAATTAGCAGAATGCCTGTCTATAGATGTTTACATAAGCCATGTCACTGCTATTTATAGTCGTAATTTTAGATTTACTATTCTTAAGTCTCAGTTTTCCTCCAATGAGCATGATCACTATGGAAGTCTTTATACTGCTGTTACAAATTATGCTATTAATCCAGAATCATGTTCTTTGGCTGTTTTGTCCTTTACTTATGTGAATTATAAGTTTCATGACCAAATTAAATGTTTTCCAAGTGCAGGTTCTTAAGAGTGGACATTTACTGCTTTCATCTAAAGGTATGTCTGGATTACTAAATTGTGAGCATGGCTAGATGCGTATTTATCTCTCTTTTACCTGCTATTTGTTACATCCAAACCAGATGTAGGTGGTAAGAACTGATGTGAGAAAGCATCCAGTTCATATATCTATGAATCAGGATGCATTGTCCTTCCAGTGAGATAACATAACTAATGTAGAACTTCAAGCACAAAAGAATAAAAAAACATGTCAGCCTGAAGTCAACAATTGTTCCATTTTAATCATACCATTTATGATGGATATTTTACGAACAGGATGATTGTAACTTGTATTTTTGTATCCAAGTTTAGTATTCCCTCCGCCCCATAATATAAAATGTTATTACAAGAAATATAGGAGTATATTGCTTGTAATTGCATGTTATATTATGGGACAGAGGGACTAGTTAGGATAATTAGCAGTTTGGTGAACTATATTTTGCAAGGTATATTATTATTTTGACTGACACATAAAGTTGGAACTGGCAAATGACCTTGTCAGTGCGAAGGAGAGGAAAGTGTTGGGAAAAAGACACCTGTAGCTAGAGATGTTTCAGCATATATTCTTACCTATTGTCTGGATATGCCAAAGAGAGATATACTGTCTAATGAGGCTACTATGAAATATTTTCTCATGGGCTAGTTCATTTTAGTCGCTCTTGTACTGAATACTAGGATCCAACATCTGATAGCCTGAAGGGATTGTAGGGCTTGCTTCTCTATGGAGTCATATGCTTTAGCTTAAAAGTTTGGACATAGAGTAGCATGCAGTTTTCTCAAATCTATACCTATAGGCTAATTTAAAATATCTAATTTTTCCTCACAATCTCATGAAGAACAGAGTCAAGCCAACAAACATGATTGAGGATTTTTACTGAAATTCTCAAGGAACTTCTGTTTTGGATCAGAATGTTTTTATTTATTCATCGATTTTTTTTCTTTATTTTGCATGTGCAAACGGTTGTTTTCAGTCATTTCTTACATTTTATCACTTTTAAATTGATTGTTAGTTATAAATGTTTGTTACTACACTATTCTTTCTATTTGATTATTTGCGATACATAGCAGGGATTGGTTGGACAACATGGAAAAAGCGCTGGTTTATACTTACAAGGGCATCATTGGTGTTCTTTAGAACTGACCCGGTAAGATACATTGAAGTACTTACTGCACTTCTTTGCATCAGCTATTCACTTGTAAAGCTCCTTTGATTGACCTACTTTGCTCTCTGAGCTTAAACAAATTATACGGCTTAAACAAAGCAGACTAAATGCATACACAACATTAGATTGTAAATTAAAAGAAACTTTAAATGCCAAACTGCTAGTTGACTGCTCAGTCTGATATCCAATTCTTGTAGCAAATACACTCCCAAATCTTGATAGCATTATCATGCATGAGCTATTGCTTAGACCCATCTTTCTGCAAACCTTGTATCACCTTACTAGTCATTGCTGTGCGATTACTTGGCGTAAAGTGTTTTCCAGCTCTGCTACGGTGTCTATTTGCATTCTCTGGGTATGGATGGTACTCTTTCCATTTTGTTAAAAGAAAACTACACTCTCTATTGTGCTCTTTGTCCCTCTCTACTCCAGTCCAGTTTTTTTGACTTTGATTTCTTAATGAAATTAATGTTACCATGATTTATCTGGAGGAATTCCCTATGTGTGCCCCATGGTCCAAGAAGACCAGCAACTGGCGTTAGGTCCAGGCAATGCAACCAAATAGCGACAAGTTCTCTGTAGTATCTAGATTGGGTTGGGCTATCTCTCTTCATAGAGAGGGCTCATTGGATTATAACAATTATTAAGCAATGAAGCAGTCTCACATCTCTTTCTCTATTCTCTCACCCCCTCTCCTAGCTGACCACTAAGCTACCTGGTTCCCACGATTACTGGCCTAAAACCACTATTTCCACAATTACTACCTCCAAAGTTATAATACTACCAAGTTGCCCACAATGATCGAGAACAGTGTCAAGCATACTTCACTTGTTTGTGTACAACACCACTTATAGGTTATAGATATCCAAATATACTTTTGACGTATTCAGAATAGGACAATAGGTGACAGAACACCTTTAAATGCGAATTTAGCAACTTTTGATCTGTAACATCTGATAAGCAAATACCAACTACTGGAATACTCGATCGTGGAATGCATGCAGCTCTAGGGAAGCTAGCAATCTGTCATTCCTTGTTCTCATGAATGTGGTACCACATACTGATTAAGGGCATATGCAAGTCCTCGATGAGCCTTTTCTGTGCTGATGTTGTATTAGTACTGTAAACTGTAATCTAGTAAATTTTCTGCAAATTTATTTTAAGGGAGTACATGAATGCAGCTAACGAGAACTCTAATATGACCTGATTTTTTTAACAAAATGTTTCGAGCAAAGAAGCAGAAGTCTAGATACTTAATCAGTTTGTCTACCTTGTTACTAAAACTGCTTGCTGAGGAGAGTAGGGGCATAATTAAAATAATTGTATTACACTGTAGGGCCTCCCTTATGGTATTACGCTGTAGGGGCCTTCCTTATGGTATTGCAGTCAAAAAATAATAATATGCCAGTCGAAACCAAGTAAACTACAGGAAAGACAAGTTATGTCAGCTAATGGCATCGTATTTCTCAGATATCCCAACAAATTAGTGCCTGCTTTGGTCTAGGTCATAATCCTAATACAAAGGTTCATTGTGAAGCGGACTATAGAAGTTCCCTTTTCGTACTATTAATTGATACCGGAAGTGACAGAAAGCAAATAGCAAAGGTAGGATATCATTGACTGTTAGAGTGACCATTTTCAAGTGAGTGCACATGATTACCAAGACTACTACTGATGCATAGTTCTATACTTCTATTAGGATTCTTGGTGACATTTTTTAGAGAATATAAAGGTATTAGGTTACCACTAAACATGACAATTGCTTTTACGTTCTGCTTTTCTTTCAGAATCAACCTCCCAGAGGAAATGAACCAATTGTTACACTTGGTGGAATTGACTTGAATAACTCCGGGAGGTATGCATTGAGAATTGAAATTTTCATGAAGGGGAGTTCCATGCTATCCGATAAACATATAATTTGGTCAATATTTCAGTGTTGTAGTCAAAGAAGACAGGAAACTTTTGACGGTGTTATTTCCTGATGGCCGTGACGGGCGTACTTTTACGCTGAAGGTTAGTTATGCATTCTGTACAATTTCTTGCATACTGTCTTTTGCATTCTCGTTGAGAGGATTGGCATTGTTTCGTAGCCATGCTACTGGCTGTGAGGATCAGTGAATAGTGGGGCAACATAGATGGCTGTGGGACTGTAGCAATGGAACGTGGCAACCCTGTTGTGACCGGGAGGGATATTTGATATATAAATATTAGTAATAACCATTTATCATACCTGTGTGGCATTGATTTAGGAATTTAATGGTGCGAGTTTTATTTAAGCAGGCAGAAACTACGGAAGAACTCAATGAGTGGAGAAGTGCATTAGAGAGTGCTTTAGCGCAGGCACCAAGTGTAGCGAATACAGTGGGGCAAAATCCAATATTCAGCACCGATGTAACAGAACCTTCTGAAGCTCCAACTGAACAGTGTAAGATATGTTAACTTTCACTAGTTTCTCACCAGTTAGATGCTAAACTATTTCTAGATGACTACATCTTGTATTATAAGTTGTAATTATGGAGCTTTTGCTGGCAATTTTGCTGTCATGGTATAATTTTTTTTAGCAAAAGATCCAACTTTATTGATTAAGTGAACACTTTACATCAGACTTAAAAACTGAACAAACAAGAACAACAAAAATGACTGATAAAACCAAAAGTTACATTAAGGCCCTTCGAAGTCGTCGGCACATTTGCACCTCAATTTTCCTCCATGCCTCCAGCGAAGAAACCACAGAAAGATCAAACCCACACATGCTGGGTTAACCTCTAAGCTACTCCCTCCGTTCCAAAATATAAGATGTTTTAGCCTATCATTGACACGCATGTATCTAGATGCTTGTTAGTATATAGGTTCACTCCTTTTGCTTTTAACCTACACACTAAAATATGTCTAGATACATGCATGTCAATGATAGGCTAAAACATCTTATATTTTGGAATGGGGGGAGTATTACAGTATTTTGGGCTGAAGGGAATATGGGTTTTAATATAAATAATGGGCAAGCCACAATTTTTTCTGTATTGATAGACTTCATTTTTAGGGAGTAAAAGTATGGCAGTCTGTTCAGGACTTCCATTTTGGTGTTCAACTTCATTGTTTACTACTAGTAAAAAAACTTCACAGATCTGTTGATGATTGAGAAAATGTAGAAGTTTGGGGCATCGAAAAAATGACCAGTTTGAATGCTAACATAAGCTTATACACATGCACTTGATTGAGGCATGGACAATCATTTTGTTGTGCAGATCCTTCTATTGTTGATTAATACAGCTGCGTTCTGCTCTTACAGAAACTGCATTATGCAGATCTGAGTAGATTTATTTTGTGTGCTAGTGACAAATACAATTTGTGTATGTCCTAAAATAAGACACAATAACCTTTGAGCTGATAGTCTGTATCTCATTGTGATTTATTTTAATCAAATGTATACTCTCTAATTTATTTTCTTTCCCATGTGTGTATGAGTTAGGAGGGAATCTTTATGTTGCACTGAAATAAGCAATTCTCTTATGTACTTTGCAGCGGAGGATAAATCGTCTGTTATTGGCAGACCTGCTGAGTTTTCGCTTGTAGATCCTGATGGTAGTCCATCTTTCCTGGAGAAGGCCTTGAGGTTCATTGAAGATTATGGCAAGTGTTTTCCCTAATTGTCATCAATCAGTACATTATCTAGACTGGCTCTACACTAAGTTTAAATTTATGTCATATTGTCCTGGTGCGCATTGAAATAAACCATGCAGGAGCATGATGTTTTAAAATCTCGCAGTTCATTAACGGGCGAAACAACACTCTGTTTGTAGGTGTCAAGGTAGAAGGAATCCTCCGTCAGTCTGCTGATGTTGAAGAAGTCAAGCGCCGATTTCGGGATTATGAAAAGGGTGATTTCTCTTGGTCTAGATTTGTTATTCTTATTTAAGATGTTCCTCAGTTCACCTCAGAGAATTGTATGCCGGGCTAGTTCACTTGTGTTGGCACGTATACTTACTTAAAGCTGCATCTTTAATTTTTTTTTAGGAAAGAACGAGTTCTCCGCAGAAGAGGATGGGCATGTTATTGGTGACTGTATTAAGGTGTTTATTTGTCCACACTGACTTTGATATCATGAGGAATAAACTATGTTCATATATTTCTGTAACATTTGTTCCGCTCCAATTTACTACAGTGTATACTGCGAGAGATGCCAGCATCGCCAGTTCCTGCATCATGTTGCACTGCACTAGTGACAGCTTACCGTAAGAGTGTCTCAGAACTTTATTTACCTATTCACTACAAAAAATATATTTCTCAGCTAAAGAAAACTGATGCATAGTCCCAATGACTACCTTTCATGGAGTATATACCAAAAATCAGCAAAGAACATGCCCTTATCCACAACATTTTGATTTGTTTGGAACGTATAAACTGATAAAGACAAGTGATGATGCAGGAGCTGACAAGACAAGAAGACTTGATGCTATAAATAAAGTGGTATATGATGTTTTCCCAGAACCAAATCGACAATTACTCCAGAGGTATTTACCTAGGATACTTTTTGGTTAAAAAAATTATCACCAAACTGTCATGTCTTGGATTGTCTTTGTGTAAGAACACATCCTCATAAGCTTACATCTAATGGTTTGATGATGAGTCAAACGTATCCTGTATAGCAATAACAACCTTGAATTCCACCAATGGACACCAAACTCATCATCTTTCTTATAGGATTCTTAAGATGATGATGGTCGTTGGATCACACAAAGCTGTGAACAGGATGTCAAATTCTGCTCTGGCGGCTTGCATGGCACCACTCCTTCTTCGACCTCTTCTTCTTGGTGAATGTGAAATTGATAGTGACTTTAGTATGGCTGGGGACGGTTCATTCCAGCTGCTTCAAGCTGCCGCAGCCGCCAACCATGCTCAAGCTATTATTATCATTATGCTTGAGGAATATGATCAGATATTCGATGTATGATATTTTTCCGTTGTCATGTTCCTAAGCTCTGTTTGAAGTTATGTTATGATTACTAATTCAATGGTTACCTGTATAGGATTTGGAAGAAGGTTCATGTTCTTCTGATGCTTATACTGAGTCTGACGATGGCGATGTTGACAAGGAATATTCCACGGATAATGAAAACCATGATGAGGATGGTTCTTATGATTCCGGTGAAGATGACATCGAAGAAGACATGGATGATAATACTGCACACTCTTCTGGCGGCAGTGAACGTGATGCCAATAGCAGAATTGATGCCAAATATGACAAGGTATGCTGATTGACAGCAATTGTATCAGTTTCTAACATAATAGATGAGGCACTTCGAGTGCTGGTGTCAAAAGGTCCTGCAAAGAGCATGTCTCCTTACAAAAAGTAACCCTGTTTCTATTCAACGAAAGAGACTATAGAAGATATTCCCTTGAAAATGATGATACTTGATCTTATCAAAATTAACTGCACTGTTTCCCGTCAAATAATATGGTAAAATCTTAAGTTGAACATGTTCGTTCAATGGGTAGTGTCTTCTCGATGTGCAACTTGTCACTGTTTTTCCTAATTATGGTAAAAAGAGTATTCTGTCAAAATGCTAGTATTTTGGTGGTCGAACAAAGTAGTTATTAATATGAATAGATTATGCTTTCATATTCAACTTTCCCATGAGTTCATCATGTGCACGTCGATAAAAATTCAACAGTTGATTTGGTGTTTCCAACATAGCTTAAACCAAGGTGCTAATCTCTTACAGGGTACTTATTATTATTATATATATCTTAAATATCTTCTTGAAGGTTGTAATTTCGTTATTGCATGAAAAAGCCTTGGTCGCACTCTCAGTAGCTCAATGATCTGGGATATGATACTGAAGAAGACTACTTTTCTAATACAAAATGCCACACACTTGTGTGTGTGTTTTAGGAAAAAAAGACTACACTTTGCTGCTCTCTTGCACGAAGCCTTGAATAGCTAACTCGTGTTCTTCAAACATACAGATTGTCCACAACTATAGCTATGTCTCTGACTTGATGCGCTTGCAAACTTCTTTGTCTTCCTTACACTTCCTCTTGTTACATATGTTAAGAACACTATCTCAGGCACTGCATTAATGACAATGATCAGGTCGGTCAACCTCCTGCAAAAGCTGCAAGAACAGAACATGGTATGTCAAGAGAAGATCAAATTTCTTCTGTTGCAAAAGTGGAGAAAGAATCATGTGAATTGAATGCATCCACAGATCATATAGCAAAATCCCGTTCAGCATCTTCGAGAGCAAAACTTATGAAGTCAAGCAGCTCAGCAAATAGGAGCAAAAGGACCTTATGGGGCCGTACTTCAGTAAGTGCAAATGTTATTTGCATAGTTCTGCATGCCATTGCTACCAGAATAATCATATAGTTTGACTAGAGTACTTTATTTACAGGCAAGAAAGGATCTGTCAACAGAGGAGGTTGAGTGTTGCAGTGATGATGAGTAAGTGGCCTGCTATACACTCTATTGATGAACAATTGAGTGTGCCATTTCTTGGAGAGATTAATTCCAAAGAGCAACCGGTAAAAAACTGAAAAATCACAGATGTATGACATGCTACAACAAGTTTGCAAACGTTAAAGCAAAACACGGTCATTTATCAACTGTACAAAAAACATCTGTACATATTGCTGCTATATCTGCCCTTCATCTCAAAAAAAAAAAAAGCTCATAGATGGTCATATTTGTGCATGATTTTTTCAAGTGCACAGATTATAGTAGATGTTATACATCCTTGGATTTTAAACATTTCTTTTCAAAGCACACAAGTACATGTTAGCAACTGCACAAAATCTAGCATGTCAAGTGCAGATTTTGCGCAACCGGTTGCACCCGCGACTCTATTTGAGCTATTATTTTCTAATTTAGTTTCTGTGTTAGGGCTCTTATTGAGAAGCTTGAGAACAACAAAGCTGATCTCCAATCAAAAGTTTCAAAAGAGGTACATCCTTTTTCCCTAGGATCATATAAGTTCGAAATCAAAAGAATTCGTATGGAATGATGTCTTGTATTTTTCAGGTCAAAGAAAATGCAAACCTTCAGGCAAGTCTAGAAAGGCGGAAAGAATCACTACATGAACGCCGTATAGCACTTGAAAAGGAAGTAAGAGCTCAAACTCAAGGTTTCTATTTTCTTTCTACAAAGAGAACAGCTTGGTCACTTGTTGCAGCAAGGGATCATGATACCACCAATGAAAGAAAACTTACATTATCATGATACCACCAATGAAAGAAAACTTACATTATATGTGAAAAAGCATCAGAAACTGTATGCAGAAGAAATATTCTGCTACCAGTTATAAGCACAAATACTACCCAAACATCTGAACTAAAGCAATGTGACCACATAATAAAATTCGGATTAAGTTTGAGGAATGGTCCTCACATTTTGTAATCAAACCTCTTAGGAGGACTGTTAACCAACTTCTATCTTTTCAAGTGAAACACAAAGGTCCTCGTGTTTTCTTGAAAAAATATATTTTGGAGTCAACAAATGGATTCTCTGCGTTTTACTCAAGGTTTGATTATAGCTTTCCTTCAGATGAGCCATTATTCACGATGCCGAGGGAATTTACCCCTAACATCTGACGGCTTTTCTCACTGAAATGGAAAATTACTACCGAAATTGCATTGTACATCCAGAAAAGTTTCAGGAAACATGAGCCCAGGCAGATAATACAGTATTATATCAAACTAATCATTCCATCACTTTTCCCTCTTTTAATGCTTGATTAGCTGCATAGAAAGCAGCATTTTCTTGCTGCTCATACTCCCAGAAATGCTATGTTTTTTTAGGACAACATCCTACATCATGCTAAAAACACCCAAGTAACAATTCTGGTGAAGTATGATGTTTTTATCCAAACATACAAGTCTTTGCTGTATTTTTTAATTGTATTTGACTGGATCTATCTAAAAATGTTTTAGTAACTCTCTATGAGCTAATAGCACATGCTCAGACAGCCCCATGTGGCCATGTAATTTTCATAGTTAAATCAGGCTACAATTTAAACCACGAGCCACAATGAAGCACAATTGACGTGACAGTAGGCATGATTCTGTTAAGTCTCATGTGTGGCTCGATAAGGCCTAAACGTGGACAAAAGGAGAGCGGGCAATTTTTTATCGAAACTGTGAAAGCCAAGACTTGAACCCAAGACCTCTGCTCTGATACCATAATAAGTTTCGTGCACCAACCAGTAGAACCAAAATTCCAAACTAATGGAGAAGGTGGGGAATCCACATATACTTTAACAATTTCCACTTCTTGCATCCTTGAAATGCTGTCAACGTCTCTTGGAATCATGGTAATGCTGAGTAGTTATCTTGTTACTACGATGTATTATGGCCTGGACTCCGCTGGCATGGTGGCACAAACTGGATAATGCTACTAAAACCTTTAAATGACACTTTATCATTGCCATTTATTCATCATGAATTGGACAGTACAATTTACATTGGTGACACTATGGGGACTTTTTTTTTGCGGGGGAAAGAATTGTATTAAGTAGGAATAGAGTTATTACAATCCCGAAGGATAACATCACGGAGATCATCAGGACCATCTCCTAACCAAAACTGAGTTCTATGATTTAACATCCCAAATCTAGCTAATTCATGACTAGAAGAATTACAAACTCTAGGAATCTTAACAATGCCAACCATTGCATCTGCCGACAACAACTCACGGAGGTCTTCCACTAGATGACCTAGAGACGACCCATCTCTGTCCTTGCTTGTCGCCATCGTAACCAGCTCTTGACAGTCTGTCTCCACCGTGACATGTTGAAGCCCCATATCCATAGCAAAACGGATGCCATCCATACACGCCAATAGCTCCGCCTCCAGCGCGGAAGAACACGGCCTCACCGAACGGCATGCCGAAAATATTGTAGACCCATCATATCGTCGTGCAATCACCCCTATTCCAGCATGAGCAGTACAGACCATAAAGGCCCCGTCAATATTAAGCTTCACCTCTCCCTCCGCCGGTCTCCTCCAAACCTTATGTGACTCAGACGGTACTGGTTTGATCACCACCGTCCTTTCCTGGCCAATAACTTGCTTCCCCTTTAAAACTTCTTCCGGAGAAGCATGTCGAATACTTTCCAGTGAACGCATGTAACTACAAATAAATCTTCTCGAACCCTCGATTGCCGGTAATTCCTTGTCATGTGTTACTTCATTACGAGCAAACCAGATTCTCCAAGCAATCATCAATACCCGATCACGCATTGTATCCGACAATTGGAGCAACCATTGGTCAAGCCAATCACCACAGCCCCCACCTTTCCATAACGGTATCTCCCAAACCTTCCTCATAGCCACCCATAAGGTTGCCGCATGAGGACAATGTATCAAAGCATGAAAAACATCTTCAGAAACATGACCACATATACGGCATGCACCAGAAACTGGAATATGCCTTCTTTTCTTATTTGCCTCAGTTGCTAAACCCCCGGATAAAGCCTTCCAAGCAAAAATTCGAATTTTCAATGGTACTTTACATTTCCATAGCACCTTCCAGATTGGCTTGTCACCAAATGGTGCAGAACTAGTAGAAGCACTCTGCTGGCCTTGATATGAAAGCCGCAAACCAAGGCGATACGCACTCCGGACAGAGAAGCAACCATTCCTCTCATGCTGCCATGCCAAAAAATCCTCCGGCCTTCTTTCCGACAATTTGATTTTCAAAATAACCTCTGCATCAATAGGAAGGAAAGTTCTGCGTATCAAACCTTCATCCCATCGCCCCTGATCATCAATTAAACTTGAGACTCGAACAAGCCTCGATCGACCCTTATCACTCACCACCTTTAACTCTTCCTGTCTAGGGAGCCAGTTATCTCGCCATATTCTCACCGACCTTCCATTGCCAATACGCCATATCATACCCTCCTTCAACAGATCAAGACCATAGACAATGGCAGTCCATGTTGGAGAAGGGTTCCCAGAGAAAACCGTGTCCAGTAAATTACCTTGAGGATAATATTTTGCACGAAGAACCCGCGCACACAGACTGTCCGGTCTCTGAATTAATCTCCATGCTTGACGTGCTAATAAAGCCTGATTAAACACTCGCATATCCCTGAACCCCATACCACCATGGGGTTTTGACTTGACAAGAATATCCCAACTCACCCAATGCATCCTTCGTCTCCCTCTCTCAGAACCCCACCAAAAGTTCCTGATCAATCTTGTAAGCTCATCACACAGAGAAAACGGCAGCTTAAACACTCCCATGATAAATGTTGGCAAAGCCTGCGCCACCGCCTTGATCAATATTTCCTTTCCGCCTTGTGAGAGTTCACCCCACAACATGAGCCTCTTAACTAGCTTTGCTTGAAGAACTTCAAGCTTCCCCCTTGTCATGCGACCCTCAGGGGTAGGGAGGCCGAGATATTTGTCTTCAAATTCCGGCTTCATAGCATTTAACACACCTCTCACCTCAGCTTGAATCACCTCATTGCAACCCGCACTAAACAATATGGAACACTTAGCCTGATTTATCAACTGTCCAGTGGCTGAAGCATATGTGTCAATCACTGTTTTAACCCTTTCCGCTTGATCACTAGTAGCTTTGAAAAACAGTAATGTATCATCCGCAAAAAGAAGATGAGAAACACCCGGAGCCCTCCGACAAATCTTAATAGGAGAAATACCACCAGAACTAATCTCTGACTGAAGTAACGCAGAGAGACCGTCAGCAACAAATAGAAATAAGAAAGGCGAAAGTGGATCACCTTGACGTAGACCTCTAGAGGGGGAGAATGCTTCCAATAGGGCTCCATTAAATTTCACGGAATACCTCACCGTGGTCACACAAGACATTATCCATTGTATCCACCGGCGAGAAAAGCCCATCTTATGCATAACTTCCTCCAAAAAGACCCAATCAACGCGGTCATAAGCTTTAGATAGATCCAATTTATAAGCACAATAAGGATCCCCGGTCGTCATTCCATGCTCCATATAGTGTAGGCATTCAAAAGCCAATAATGCATTATCCGTAATCAACCGACCTGACACAAAGGCACTTTGATTCTCTGAGACAATATCACCCAGGATAGGCCGAAGCCGATTAACCAAACATTTCGATATTATCTTATACAGAACATTACAAAGACTTATTGGCCGAAAATCCTTCAGCTCCATGGGATGATCTACCTTGGGAATGAGCACAATAGACGTCTCATTAACCCCATCAGGCATCAACCCAGTCTCAAAAAATTTCAGAACTCCCTGAATAATCTCATCTTTAAGAACATCCCAATTTCTCTGATAGAACGAAATCCATCCGGCCCAGGAGCTTTAAGAGGACCAATCTGAAACAGCGCGTCAGAGACTTCCTTCACAGTAAAAGGTTTGCATAACTCTTCATTAGTATCCTCCAAAATTACTTCCCTGAATAATCCAACCACAGGACCAGTCTGAATGGACGGATCACGTGTATAAACAGACTGAAAGTACGAGGTAGCCATGCGTTCCATCTCACTTGGAGTATCTTGAACAACACCATCATGGTCCTTCAACGCCATAATACGATTTTTACGCGCGCGCCATACCGCCTTCCGATGAAAGAATTTGGTATTACGGTCCCCTTCCTTCAGCCATGCTATACGAGACCTCTGCAGCCAAAGCATTTCTTCTCTATACAATAATTCATTCATATCATCTAATGTATTGCGGATCACCTGCATATCTGCATTCTCCTCATAAAGCTTGGCAAGCTTTGCACGTAAACGTGCTAATTCCCGTGTAACATTCCCAAATTTTCGACTCCCCCAGGTATGAAGAACATCCATCACCTTCTTTAGAGCCTTATTAACGTCACCAAGATCAGCCATTAACCCTTGATCGTGCCAAGCATTTGCAATCACCTCTGGCAGCGCATTTTCTCTTTCCCACATGATTTCATAGCGTTTGTGCTTCCGCAATGGACGTGGTCCAGTTTCACGTGCCAACTTCACTAGCAATGGGCAATGATCTGAACACGATGAAACAAGATGTACCACAGATACATCTGTAAAAATATCCCTCCATCTATCATCTGCAAGCGCTCTGTCTAATCTCACCTTCACGTTCGCCCTTCCACTCCTTCTATTATCATATGTGAACGGCAAACCAGAAAACCCCAAATCTTTCAACTCACACAAAAGCACCGCATCACGAAACGCACTCATCTGACTCTCCGGCCTTGGACAGATTGAAAAATGCTCATGTTGCCAGAGCGCCTCATTAAAATCTCCTACTAAGAACCAGGGTAAGTCCGAAGTAGCACGTAAGGCGCAGAGGGCACTCCACATAATATGTCGCTGATCCGCTCTTGGCTCACCATACACAAATGTAGCATGCCAAAGTGGTCCCGAAATCGATTCCCTCACATGAACATCAATATAGCGACTAGTAACCTCCTTAACATCCACTTGCATGCTCTCATGCCAATACAAAGCCAAACCTCCACTCAAACCATCACTATCACACCCTACATAACCACCCAATCCAAACCTTCTCTTCAATCTCTCCATACGATTACTCTTTTGCCGAGTTTCACACAAAAACACCATCTTGGGAACATGGGTTTGAATTAAAACCCCAAGTTCACGAATTGTCGCGGCATTCCCTCCTCCGCGACAATTCCATCCGAGGCAATTCATTGCTCCCGGCGGTCGTCCTCGAGGGGCGCCGCCGATCCAGAAAGTGAAGAACCATCTTCCTTCTTATATCTTTTCTTCCCATTTGCTCCTGTCACATCACCATCCTCCTCCAACACCGAGGTAATAAGAGCCAAATTCATCGACACATCATTCACCTCCTTTTGTCCTGCAAAGGTCAGCCTTTTCTTAGCATTTGCATCAACATCAGACATCACAACATCACCTCTCATACTAGGACTTGCTGCCGTATCCTTTAGCTCTTCACCAGTAGGCTCCTTCCGCTCAGGATGTAGACGCCAATCAACAAAATTGCCTCTACCACGACCACGTCCGGTAAAGGAATCCCGGCCACCACTACCTCCTCCTCTGAGAACAGCAGCTCCCCGTTGTCGACTCGAGGGTGGCGTCACATATATCCAATCCCCAAATTTCAACTCCTTCTCCTCAAACACTCCCACCCCACACTCCTTATAATCATGCCCAATTAATCCGCAAGCATAGCACAGTAACCCTAGCTTCTCATACTTTACAGCAAATATCGACCTCTTCCCCCCACGCACGATCGTCAGAAAGCGGGTGAGCGGCTTGCGGACATCATGCAAGACACGAGCCCGAACAAAATCGCCCCTGAATCCTCCCGCAGGGACCATCTCCAACTTCTCCACCTTACCGCATGACCTCCCTATCAATGGTTTGAGCAACTCCTCCTTCCTATACCCTTCTGGCACCTTATGAACTTGCACAGACATTCGCGAATAAATCAGCTCCACCGTCTCCGGATCAGAGAAACCATCATACGGGGCTATAATCAATGGCCACTCACGGAACAACCACGGACCTTTCTCCATAACTTTCTCCCAGTCACCCAGACAAAAACACTGGATCACAAATCTATTAGTGCCAACCGCCCTGATGTTAATTTCCCGCGCTGGATTCCACGCGTTTTGCATCTGTTGGAACAAAGCTTCATGACTGAAATTCTTCTCACAAAGCACTCTAGCCACAGCCATCCACTTGGCGCCCTCTAACAACACCTCCTCGTCAACGTCAATCACAAAATCGTCAAACTCTGCTTCCTCAATCACCAACTGGTCAAACATGGTATCGATGCCCAACGCTCTCGTCGGATCGCCACCAGCCGACGATTCCTCCCCTTGCAAAGCCGCCTTACCTCCCCCACCATCACCAACCAAGCCAGAGCCCAGATTCTCCGATGACTTCCCCTGCGACATCGAGTTGTTCCCAAGACGCAGCAGGACCCAAGCACCAGACCCCTTGCGACCCAAAACCAGGAGCGACAAACCCTTAAAACACTGCTTGGCCAATCTCGAACAGAAACCGGACCGGAACCAGATCCTATCGGGATACAGATTGGAATTCACCAACTCGCCGCCGCCATCGCCGCGGGAGGATTTCCATCCTTTTAGACTACTTTCAGTTGATGACGACTACCAACCCCTCCTGGTAGACGATTGTTTGACACTGTAAATGATAACTCACAACTATATAGTACCTTCAATCTCCTGGAGTTGTTTTGTATGCTTTCCAGAGTAAGTTCTGGAATTCCTGTTCAATAATAATAGTTTGACCATTCAACAGGTGGAAAATTTGAGGGATCAGCTGCAGAAGGAGCGAAGTTTGAGGACCTCATTGGAGTCTGGGCTGATGAATATGCGAAGAGGGCAGGTGTCCTTCCCATCGTCAATAGACAGCAAGGTACTCTTCAGAAGCTGTGTTTATATTTCGTGAAAACTAGTATTCTGTCCACCGTTTGAAAATTTTCTTCTGTTAAAAAAAGACTAAGGCTGATCTCGAGGAAGTTGCTGCTGCTGAAGCCGATATTTTGAACTTAAAGCAAAAGGCTTGTGATCTCCGTGGACAACTCAGCAGCCAGGTCCCTCTGAGCTCCAGCTCGCTATGTGAATCATGCAATAAAAGACTCATTAATACAGAAAACCTAGTCGAGTAAGGCATTCTTGCTAGAGAATTTCTTAGTATCTGTTTATCTATTTGAGTTCAGAGTTATGGAGAGGAACATACTTTTTATAGTTATACTAAACTGAGCTACTTTTCTTCAGGGATAAGCAAAATGCTGGTCTTTCTCCAGAGATTAGCTCCTCAACCGAAGCATTATCAATCGTTGGGTCCAATTCTGTACCTCGTTTGGTACCCAGTAGTGGTGGCATGGTAAGACCATAAGAGTACCACGGCCTGAGTTTTTTCCTTCAATTTTGCTAGAAATAGACTGTCTGAACTGCTACTCTGCTGTAACCTCTCTGAATGGTCTAATGGTATTCCTAATCCCTGGAATGGAAACATAGACTGTGTAAGCAAGTTCGTCATGTGAGTTGGATTTGTCCAGCTATACAATAAGAACCTGAAGTGCCTGAGGTGTCCAGTAAAAAGTATGCCAAAGGAACTAAATGTCCTTGTTGTCTTACATATTTCAAAATTGTAGACACCAAATAAAAATAATTAAATTAAGTACTCCCTCCGATCGGAAATAAGTGTCGGCAATTTTATACTAGCTTAGTACAAAGTTTGTACTAAGTCCCCGACAGTTATTTCCGATCGGAGGGAGTAGCAAAGAATCCAGGCTCATTGAAGTTAAAGATGACAGGACGCAAACACAACCTGGTTGTGCTTTTAGTTTTTTTGGTTTGCTCAGTTCCATTATTCTTATTTCAGGCGGAGCTTGTCGAACAATTAAGGAGGCAAGCTGCACAACATTCATCTTCTTCAACAGGTAAGCAAGCTCACAGCTGCAACTGAGTACTAACTATTAACACAATACAAGTTCAGGTGGTAATATCTGTAAACATACTTCTTGATCTTCATTTAGAACAATTGTGCCCAAAGAAGCAAAAGTTAATAGCAACGAAGTTAGTATTAGTAGTTCAAAATGCTTAATTTTTCCCAGGTGCTCAAAGATTGGCGAGGCAAAATTCAAATAGCCCACAGTTAAACAGGCTTCAAGGACCAAATGCTTATACAAGTATCCGAACAGAGGTATTCTCTATACCTTACTGAAGTTCACCGATGTGGGTACTGCCAGTTTATGGACTGAATTTGAGCAACGCATGTTATTGTTTCAGGAACCTGGGGGTGGACCACCAACTGCATTAGCTAAGCTGACGAACCGGCTCAACTTCTTGAAAGAAAGAAGGGCGCTGCTTGCAAGCGAGATGCAAAACTTAGATATGGCTCGCCCACCAGCGGCACCACCTACTGCTCCAGCTTCAAATAAAGACTCAACATGAGGATTGGGAATTTGATACTGCATCATATTAAGCTAGAAAATCAAATGGTGAAGTGATGCACATATGGCAGATGCCAAAGGGGCTACTTCTGTGAGGTGGAGACGCACATGGTGATCTTACCCTGAGTTGGACCCAGTTCGAGACGCGTGCTGATGTATTGTCAGTGGAAAAGGAGCATCACTGGTAGTGTTCACCAAAATCACTGATCGCACGAACTGCCTAGTTTTAGAGTACCGTAATTAATTAACCACTCAGGTTTATTGTGTTTTTCATAATGATATGTTAAAAGTATTGTAGCAAGATTGGCTGCCGATCTGCTTTGCATTGTGGCTCATATAAAGATATCTTCATAAATTCTGGACCACAACCAAAGTCTCTTCCTCATGCAGTTTGCCGACTATTTTTTCTTGTTTTCGGGGGCACTATTCTTGCGATTCAAAGGACCTTCCCAACTCGGTGACCTCTTACCGTTTTCCTCTCTCTTGAACTAGTCAGCGGGATTACTTTCCAGAATATGTCACCGACTTGGAAGTTCTTCAGTCTGACCTTCTTGTTGTAAGCTCTGGTTACCTGAAACTTCACCATCCCGATGTCCTCTAAGGCCATTGAATGCATATAGACAACTTCATCAGATTAGGATAACCCTTGGCCAATAAATCATTTTGCTTAGCAAATCTCAAGCAGTTAGATTCACCTATGCGGATAAAATGTTTTATTGTTCATAGACTAACTCGTATATAGTTACTTTTAATTTATAGCACCATGCCTTGATATTTTGTACTCCCACAAGCTTCTAACAGGACTTCATGGCATCTCCTCGATGATCTTCAATATTCTTTTTGATGAGCTTGATTAGAATCTTATTGTTTGACTTGGCTTATCCATTGGCTTGTGCATAGTAGGGAGACAAATTGAGCATCTTGAAACGTTGTGCGACTTCGAAAACTCTTTTACTTCCTTCGCCATAAATGACAAGCCTTGATCTGTAGAGAGTCTGAGGAATGCCAAATATGTGCAAAATGTGCTCCGTGATGAACTGGATTATTACCTCCCTCTGGGTACTCTTCAGGCCATTTGGTAAAATAGTTAGTAGTCACCAATACAAAATGATGCCCTTGGTCGTGATGAAGACAGGTGAATCATACTAGTGAAGCCAAGTGAATGGCCACATATTTATAATAGAATTCAATGTGGATGTTGACGAGTCAACTGAATATCACCAAACTTCTGACGGACTTTGCATCATTCGTAGTATCTGAGGCCTTTCACAATGCATTGTATCTTAGCGCGATATCCTAGGTAATGGTTTATTCCAAGAGACAACCATCACAATGCATTGTCTCTTAAGTGTTGTATCTATATTAATTAATTTTGGATACATGCATGTATGTGATTGGGCTAGCCATGTATTTTTACCTATGATACCGTGCAAGAGTTGTAGCTTAGCTAAGATACAACATCACTCTCTTTTATCATTAACTAGCATGGTGGCCCTCGTAAATGCGAGTGCAATGTTTGAATACGTCTAAAATTTATTTATTTCTACATAATATTATGATGTTATAATTAATTATAATCAATATGGTTTTATAATCACCATAAAAATTATGTTATTAGAATTAATATTGTTCCAATTTAAACTATATCAGAGAGATAAGGTGAATATCCAAAGAAACATTAATTGTAAGTTTTAGATTAATTTTGCACTCGAAGTTGTATAAAGTGGAATATTACTTCATTATGAAAACTGATATGTGCTAAGTTAATTACTGCTATCACATCTCTATCTGTAATAATCTTTTGATAATATTCCTATGAACCCAGTGAAAATTGTCTCGCCCTTGGAATCATTTTTAGAAAAAAAACACTAAATTAAATATGTGTCCAATATAACCTGTCTCTTGGCGCGAGGGTAAAAAATTGTATGCCATTTGTTTTTCACTAACACAAACTGTCAGCTTTTATGCAACAAAACCATTACTGGACAAACAAAAATAATAAAATTGCTAATTGTATGTCTACCTTTACTCCTTTTTTTGCTAAACTACATATTTACATCCAATTGCGGGTTACATAAATTTACACTGAAATGTTGACCTTTAATTAATTTCATATGCAGTACGGAAGAAAGAATTCCTCATTTTATTATCCACATTATGATCACCTGTGTTCTACTATTTTTTGCTAACACAACTAAAGGCCAATAGAATCACAGTCTGCTTGCTGCCCTTCGCATCTGTTATACCATGTTAATAATCGCGTCTTCGTGTGTCTATTTTTCTTTGCCAGTATTTCTCCTTTATACACTTCATTATGAGTAAAAAATTTAGAAATAAGGAAGGAGATTACCTCGCTTTTGATGTTTCCTCATGCATTGTGCACTTTCATTCAAGGTGTAGTGCAGTATAACGACCGAAGTTTACTTGATTCACTAATCAACCTTGTAGAATTTTGCTTGAAGATCTGCCACTGCCATATATCGAGAAGTCCAATAATCCTTGGCAACAAATTTGGGCTGGACAACATGAAACACTATGTCTGCGACGGTGATGTAGTTCGTAGAATTAGCCTGGAGAACGACGCATATGTGGCTTGTGCAGCTAGTCGGTCAGGCGTGTAGGAGCGGGATGATCCATGACCAATTAGAGTGCTACTACTGTAGCAGTTCATTAACCGGATGGCTCATCTCATTCATAGGCTGTAGCCAGCGATGATCACTTGCGGATCGCCTCAGCAGATTCAACACATGCCAAAGTCAAAAGATGAAGAGAAAAACAACCTAGGGAGACGGATTTCATCGATGATTTAGGATATCCTCAGGCCCCATTTAGAATTCAGGCCTGATTTAGGAGCATGTGATTCTATTCAAATAGAATTGTTTTGGCGCAACAGCTTGTCGGGCACGCACCCTGCCCGGTCGCGTGGTTTCTTCTTCCAGCAATCGCCGTTGCCCTCCTTGCATATACAGACGCATATGTGGGTACCCTGTACGCGATACGCTCCTCCTTTTCTCGCCATCGCCACCGGCATCAAGCGATGAACACCCCTTTATGCGATACACGACAGTGTCTCTATCAAGAGACTGATCAAGGAGCCCTTGGTCGATATGATCGTTAGCATGGGCACCTGCAGCAGATAACGCAAGTAGAATCCACGAACCTGTGAGCAATTGAATTCATCCAGGTAAGACAACAACTACCGAAGATGTTGTTTAGAATATTGGAGGTAGCTTGCCCAGAAATTTGGGAGATCTCGTTAGGCCGGACTCGTCTCATGTTACAAGACCATGCACGACAATTGATTAGGAAGAGTTTGTGTCTTGTACAAACAGGTCCACGTTCACTTATCTCCATATCTGATCTATTTTAATTTTTACGTGGTGTCCGTCTGTTCAGCTGGACACAAATAGTTGTTTAGGCTCAGTACACGTCTTACGTGGTAGACATGGCCGGGTCAATAATAAAGTTACGCAATCTTTTGCTAAATCCTAGCCGTAAATTATAGATCTAACTGTTAAAATAATTCTGATGATGTGGTTTAATGTGGTGTCTTTATTTTAAACTTCCGTATTGTGCTTTTAGTATATAGTAGATTAGGGTGCCACATCATCATTTTACCTATGATACCGTGCTAAGAGACTCCCATTGTGAAAGGCCTGAAGCACTCATTGATCATAGTCGTCAAATAAATTCATGCACGTTGTCGGGGGGATGACCCCCGGTAGGGTCAAGAGACTAGAAAGATACAAGGTCTATGGTTGACTTCATGCCGGTTGACCAAGGAAGGGCCTGGCCGGAATATAGGAGCATCGGCCAGGTCGGCATATATATGTATCCCGGCTAAATGACTGGATATGCCGGATTACCCAGGATACTAACTGAGGAGTGCCGGCATATACTTAGATATGCCGGCCTATCTATTTGGTGTGTTGTGCAGGAGCAGGGGAGGCCGGATTACCCGACCTTCATAGGTCGTCGGTCCGGCATATAGGTCCAGGATATGGCCAACGGTCATATCCGGGATACAGAAGTCAGCTAAGATGTCATGTCCCTACAATCAAGGAGAGACTCTGCTCAGTATGGAGAGGGATCATGTTGACAGGGTGCACCGTGGTGGACTACCTACCCTCACTGTGCACAAGTACAGCCCTTACCTCACAGAGGTAAGGTCACAGTTCAAGAGGTACAAGGTACAGGATGTGGAGTCCCATCGAGAGCAATCAGGGAGAAAGTCAAGGGTCTCTGCCTTCGTCAGCAAGTCCTGTTTGGAGTGTAGCTCGTGTCTTCTGGTCTCTTGTGACCGTTGTAACCCTGGCCACCACTATATAAGGTGGCATAGGGAGCCCTGGTAAAGGGTTGGTCACTCAGTGTTCCTACACTTAGCAGTTCATCTTCCTCCTCTAGCAGAGAGCTTGGAAGCACCATAGTTGTATACTCCATCGATCCAAATATATAACCAGTAGAGCAGGAGTAGGGGTGTTATCTCCTTACGAGAGCCCCGAACCTGGGTAGATCTGTGTTCCTTTCTGTCGTGCTCTTTAGCTCGTTCCCCTCTCCCGAATCCTCCAGCATCTAGTTCGGCCCCCATTTAAGCCATCCTATGGCATATGTTGTTTCACCACGACGACACACGTCATTGTAGCCACTTCATCTTGTGTGGTGACTAGTTAATTCCATATAAGCCATTGTGTACCTTCCAAATAGGGACCCTAGCCTGGTCTTCATCCAAACACTTCAGATGAAGACCATCGGTTGTTTGTGATATAGATTGTTGTCAATCAATGATTATTTGTACACAAGCCGCCGAACTGTCATGTCTATCCTCGCACTCGGATCCTGAAGTAACTAACAATGGTTTCCTCTAGTCATCATTTTGCATGCACTAGATCATTCGGTTGTGGCCGAGTTGACGGGCTTTGAGTTGGCCTCACCAATATTAGAGAAACTAAGCATCAACTCTGGGATATGAATAAAATACCATGACTAGCATGATAGTCAGATGCTTGTTGCGCCAGCTCATTTGCAAGCCAATTGTCTTGTCGTGATATATGAACAATGCTGAAGTAATCCAAGGTAGAGATTATATCTAACACTTGTCAAGAAATAGGTTAATGATTCATCGAGGCATTGGAAAACCATAGATATTTTTTGTGATTTTCGATGAAAATCGGTTTCCCTTTGTGCCACTGAAGGAGAAATCCTCTTAGATGCCACATGATGTCGAACTTATCGACGTGCTTGCCTCGGTCAAACAAACTCCCTCTGAAACCAAATCTAGATAACATTATTTCCAAAAAAAACCCCACCCACACGGCCATAAGCCATACACATATTCAATTTTACACCATGATATTGTTCCTTCCCCTTATTCTTATTCTTTATCCTATGCATACTCTCATGTGCTAAAAGAATATTATTAGTTATCAATCTATCAGGAACAAAAGCACTTTGAACTTGCGAGGTATCTCATCAAGGATAAATTTCAAGGGAACAAAAATCATTTTAGAAATTACTTTATAAAGTACATTGCATGAGCTATAATGGTTAATTTTTCCATGGATTCAATTTTGGGAATCAATACGATAATAGCATCATTCCAACCATCAAGAACCACTTTATTATTGATCGTTTCCCACACTTCTTCATTTAATACTCCTCCTATAAATTTCAAATTTTTTGGAAAATGAGGGCACAAAGGTCGCTTGAACCTAGGGCTCATGTCTCCTACTATTGAAAAGAGCATTCGTTTAACCTCTTCTATCAAATACGTTGTGTTGCATTAAAGCGTCATTAATCCTTGCTGAGACATGTGAATGACTTTTGGCTAAACACTCCTCTCCCATAGCAAGTCCCATATAATACTGGCCTAAGTAAGCAATTGCATAGCAATTTTTTCTTACCTTTACTCAGAAAGGAGTATTGCCTCCGATCCATATATAATAAGTGTTGCTGATTTAGTGAAAATGGTAATAATAGATCAGAGCAGGACTTATTATTGATCTGAGGGAGTAGTATAGTATACTGGTGAAAGGGCCTTTTGCCCTTCATTGTATTTTGGTGATGATGACACTAGCATTAGGGGACTAATACAATCTACAAGTTCAATACTCAGATGGTGTGAAGAAGGAGAACACCTCAATTCAAAAAGAAGAAAAGACACGGTATGCTTCATTTTCGATTATATTTTGAGCTATAGGCATGTCACACTATTAAGAGGGGTCACTTGATGAGGTTGAGATAAACCTACCACCTTAAACACCTCACCTTACAAATCGTGTCCTATCACTACTTGGTTCACCTCAAGTAAGTTTTTTGCAGCATTCTTGTGAAGCTAGAGTAAAATCTGGAGTTCACTGCGGGTTTGGCTCCGAGTTGAGCAGTGGCCGCTGGCTTGCTGCTACATGCCCGACTCCCAGGCCAAAATCTACTCCTGGCTAGTCCAGCATAAAATCCAGAGTGCAGGAATCGACTCCGGGCTCGTACGGAATGAAATCTGGAGTTCACTCCAGGTTTTACTCCGGGCAGCACATGATGTGTGCATTGGCTAGATTTGAGGTGGACCTATAAAAGACCTCTTCTTCCTCGAAGAGGCACCGACGCCCAAGCAAAAGCTCCTGCTCTTTCTCTCTCCATGATTGTTGAGCTTGTTATTTCCTCTATATCTCCCATTCTCCCAAGCAAACCCTAATTCCTTTGGGGAATCGAAAGAGGATGTCTTGATCTAGGTTCCACCGAGCCAAAAGTGATTCCCCCTTGATTTCATCAAGTTACTTATTACTCTTGGGTTTGTTGGGAAACCCTAGGCGTGCTAGGTGAAAGTGCAAACTTTGTATCCCTCAGGTTTTGTGTGTTAGATAACAACATTAGGAATTTTATGTGTGTTAAGTGTTACAGGTTTTACAACTCCAGAAGTTTCAGGCCAGATAATCCGGCCAGGGGGCCGGATAATCCGCCCCCTCTGGAGAGTGGCCGAAAAACGGCTAAGTCCCTGGCTCGGCGTCACCCAGTATAGGGGGCCGGATAATCCGGCCAGGGGCCGGATAATCCGCCCCCTCCGGAGACGACCCCAAAATCGGCTAAGGACCAGACGCGGCATCACCCAGTATAGGGGGCCGGATAATCCGGCCAGGGGCCGGATAATCCGCCCCCCCCCTTCGACGTCCCCAAAATCGGCTAAGGACCAGACGCGGCGTCACCCAGATAGGGGGGGCGGATAATCCGGCCAGGGGCCGGATAATCCGGCCAGCCGGATAATCCGGCCAAACTTTGGCCGGATAATCCGCCCCTCCAAGTCAGCAACGGCTACATTTTGGGAGGGGCTATAAATACCCCTCCCCTTCTTCCACCTGAAGCTGCTCGAGCTGTGCAAGAAGAACACCATATTTGGAGCCACCAAATTCGCAAGATCTCCTCTCTCAACCCACCAAAGCTCTTGATCTTTGGAGAATCGAAGGAGAAGGCCTTGATCTACATCCTCACCGAAGCGATTTGATTTCCCCTCTCATTTGCTTGAGGGCCCTTTGGTCTTGGGTTCCCTTGTGTCCCTTGACCTTGTTTTGTGTGATTGAAATCTTGATACTTGTTGATTGAGATCTTTGTGGTGCTTGGGAGCCTCCAATTCAGTTGTGGAGTTGTGCCCCAAGTTTTGTAAAGGCCGATTCCGCCTTGAGGAATCCCTTAGTGGAAAGTGAGCTAGGCCTTTGTGGCGGAAGCTTGCACCGGAGAATAGGGTGAGCCTTTGTGGCGTTGGTTAGGCCTTTGTGGCAACCACACCCCTCCAACGTAGACGTACTTCCCCTAAAAAGGAAGAAACTACGAGAATTACATCCTTGTCTCTGTGTGCTCCACTCTCGGTTACCTCTATCCTTTATTGCCTTTACTACTTGTATCTTGCTTAGCTTGTTTGTTGTCATATAGGTAAATTCACCTTAGTTGCATATCTAGAGAATTTACCTTTTGTGTCAAGCCTAAATTGAAAAAGAATTAAAATTTGAGTAGCACCTATTCACCCCCCCTCTAGGTGCCCATATGATCCGTTCAATTGGTATCAGAGCCTCGGCTCTTATTTCGGGCTTAACCGCCTAAGAGTATGGATCCACCACCAAAGGAGGGCTCGGAGGGCACGGGTCAAGTTTCCATGGGTGATTTCAAATCCTTGGAATCATCCATGGCTTCCATGACATCTCAAATAAGCGAGTTGCGTGAAATGATGGCGCAACTCATGCAAGCTAAAACTGCTAATGCTTCTCCACCTCCGGAAAAACCCGCTACTCCACAAGTGGAGAATGTGGGGATTGATGTGGGGGGTGCCGACAAAAATAGCGATGCTAAGTCTTCCACCAAGGGCGACGGGAAAGGAGAATTCCCACATTGGTATTCACCCGACCCGCCGGTTCCTCATCCTCATATTAACAATAGAGGAGATCCACCTAAGCTTGATGCATTAAACTTTGGTCAATGGCAATATCAAATGATCTCTCATATGCGCAGTTCTTGCATCGAGCTTTGGAGGATCGTTGAGGAAGGTTTCAAGGTCGTGGATCCCAACAACATGACAAGAAGAGAGACGGTCGATAGCCAACTCAATGCTACCACCCTTCACATGATTCAAGTCGCCGTTGGGTCTAAGGACTTGCCCCGCATCCAACACTTCTCCACCGCCAAAGAAGCTTGGCAAGGACTCTCCGACGTCTTTGTTGGTAATGTGAGCATGAAGAAGACAAGATATGTGGCCTTCTCAAATCAAGCGGAGGGATTCTTCATGTTGGATGGTGAGGACCATCAAGAGATGTATAGAAGACTCAAGGCTATCGCTACCACCTTCAAGAACCTCGGTGCTCACCATATTGATGATGAGTGGATCAAGATGAAGTATATTCTTGCTCTTACTCCATATGAGCCCGCGGATGTGAAGAGTGTTCAAGGCAAGCACAACTTCAATGAGATGACCTCCAATCAAGTGATGCAAGAGATTCAAGCCTACAAGGTTGCCGCACAAAATGCGGAAGATGCTCGTGCTCGTGCCATAGGAATGCAAAGAAGCTCCAATCTTGCATTAAAGGCTAGTGTGGTTGAGAAAGAGGTTCCTCTTCAAGCAAGCATTGAAGCAAGGCTAGAGATGTGTCCCGAGGACATAAGACATGAGTACAATGAGCACATGGCCTTCTATGGAAAAACCTTTTGGGTTGATCCACACAAGGCTAAAGAAGACAATCAAAGAAGAAGCAAGTCAAGTGGCTATCAAAGGAATGACAACAATGGTCAAAGGGTGAGGACTTGCTACAATTGCAATGATAGATTCCACTTTGTTGCCGAGTGCCCTTATGAGAAGAGAGAAGACCATGGTGGAAAGCTCATCCTCAAAAGCAAGACCAAGTCACCTGCAAAGAAGCCATTTGTGAAGAAGGGTGGACCAAAGAAGAAACAACCAAAGTTTGTATTCTTGACTCAAGAAGAGTACTCCGCAAGTGAGAGTGATGAAGAAGAAACAACAACTAGTGAGATGGCCGCAATGGCAACCACCTCTACTTCCTCCACATCACTCTTTGAATCCCCCAATGAGGACTCTCTTGTCAAGAACATCAAGTGCCTTATGGCCAAGTCTTCCGAGGTATCACCCACATCTTTCTCCTCCTCTAAGACAAATGATGCTCCCTTGAATGACCTTGCTAGTCTTAGAGTAAAGGAAGAAATTGTTGCTTTTGATGATTATGTGTCAAGTGTAGATGGTGTTCACAAGCTTCACTTTGAACGTCTATTGAGCCAATATGGTAAAACTCTTGAAAAACTAGATGAACAAATGAGGCTTGAAAAAGAATATGCTCAAGATATTGCCTCACTAACCGAGTCTCTTGAAGAAGAGCAAGAGGAACGAGCAACTCTCGAAGAGAAGCTCGATTCCATTGAGGAAGCTAATAATGAAGTTGTTTCCAAACTCATTAAAGAGCGAGACCATGCTCGTGCTAAAGTAAAAATGCTTAAAAAGGAAAAGGTTGAATTTGGTGTTGGTCATGATATACTTGTTAAGGATTTAGAAGATCTTGACAAGGCTCACAAGGCCTTGAAAAGTGAACACTCTATTCTTACCAAGTCACATGAACAACTTCAAATTCAATTGACTAAGAATAATGTGCCTAGTTCTTCTACTTCTACTTGTGATCATGCAAATGTTATTGAAGAAAATGCTAGGTTGAAAGATGAGCTTGCCAAGTCCTCCATTCCCATAGGTGAGAAAAACTTTTTTTTTGCGAGGGATAGGTGAGAAAAACTTGAATGACCTTTTGAGTAAGCAAAAGGCATTTGGTGATAAAACGGGGATTGGCTATGTCTCAAAGAAGAAGAAGAAGAACAACAAGAAAAAGAAGGCCAAGCCCGTACAAGCAAAGAAGGATCCTATTGTGGGTGGCAAAGCCACTCATGATGATCATGCGGGAATTGCTAACCCTCACTATATTCTATTTCGTGATTATTATGGTGATGTTTATGCAAAATATGTTGGTCCAAATGATGGTTATGTTGCTTGGTCTATTTGGGTTCCAAAGACCCTTGTTGCTAACAAAAGAGGACGCATTGAAAAATGGGGACCTAAAACCAAGCAATGATCTCTTGTAGGACTATGCTTCCGGTGGATCAAAATGGGTGCTTGATAGTGGATGCACAAGTCATATGACCGGAAGCAAGGAAATTATGACGGAGTTGAGGCCTAATGACAACAACATAACCGTCACGTATGGAGATATGTCACATTCCGAGGTATTGGGTCTTGGCAAGGTGGTGGTCGCACCGGATATTTCCCTTGTGGACGTCATGCTTGTTGAGACCCTAGGTTACAATTTACTTTCAGTTCGTGCACTTGGTAAGATGGGCTTTGCCGTCTTCATTGATAATGAAATTGTGGTACTCTTGTGGAGAAAGTCTCTAAAGGTCGCTTTCGTTGGGCACATTGAAAATAACTTGTATGTGGTGGACTTCTCGGGGAAAACCACTACAAGTGCAATGTGTTTATTTGGAAAGGCCGATGTGGGTTGGCTTTGGCATCGCCGACTAGCCCATGTCAATATGAGAACTTTGCAAAGTCTTCACAAGGGTGGCCACATTCTCGGACTAAAAGAGAATGTTTCTTTTGCCAAAGATCGTGTTTGCAGGGCTTGCGTTCTAGGAAAAATGCATGATTCTCCCCACCCAAGCAAGACTATCATTTCCTCCAAGAGGATCTTGGAGCTCCTTCATGTGGATCTCTTTGGTCCTCCCTCTCATGCAAGTCTTGGTGGGAAGAAATATTGTTTAGTGATTGTTAATGACTATTCAAGATATACTTGGGTCTACTTCTTCAAGCATAAGAGTGAGACTCAACAAACCGTCATCGACTTTGCCAAGGAAGTTGAACGTCAACATGGGCAAACTATTTTGGCAATTAGAAGTGACAATGGCTCAGAATTCAAGAACTACACTTTGAATGGGTTTCTCAGTGATGAGGGGATACGTCATCAATATTCCGCTGCATACACCCCTCAACAAAATGGTGTAGCCGAAAGGAAGAACCGAACTCTTATGGATATGGCTAGGTCCATGTTGGCGGAGTTTAAGTCTCCATACAACTTTTGGGCCGAAGCTATCTCTATGGCTTGTCACTCTTCAAACCGGCTCTTCCTCCGCAAAGGCCTAAACAAGACTCCATATGAAATACTCACCGGAAGCAAGCCCAACATCTCCTACTACCGGGTTTTCGGGTGTAAGTGTTTCTTTCAAAGAAAAGGAGTTCGTTTAGGTAAATTTGATCCGAAAGCAATAGAAGGTATTTTTGTTGGTTACGGTGCCGAATCCCACACTTATAGAGTCTTCAACAAGTCCACCGGACGTGTTGAAGAATCTTGTAGTGTGGTATTCGAAGAGAATGACAGCTCCCAAGGGGGGCGAGATGTTGTTTCTTGTGATGTAGATGATGAAATACCTCGAGAAGCCATAGGAAGAATGGGCGTGGGATTTTTCCGCCCCATTGAGGGACACCTTGTGGCGGACCGAGAAGGACTATGCTCTACTCAAGTGGAGCCTTCATCTTCACAAGCTCAACAAGCCTCTCCCAAGGAAGCAACTAATGCACCAACCGAAGAACAAGACAAGGACCTTCATGAAGAACAAGGGGCACCACCATCCTCTCCGGTTATCTCAACCGCCCCCAATTCTTCACAATACCAAGATCAACCTACTCATGAAGACAATGATGATCAAGGTCAAGTTGATGGTCAAGACGGGGACCAAAATGATCAAGATGATCAAGTGATTCCTCCAAGGTCAAATGAGGATATCGAAGCCCATCGCAAGAGAAGAGTTGAAAGGGATTTGGAACTCAAAGGTCATACCCTTGAGAGGGTCATTGGAGATTTAAGGAGCAAAGTGTCAACTCGGAGGCAATTGGCACAATTTAGCAAACATCATGCCTATATCTCCATGGTTGAACCCAAGAAAGTTTTTGAAGCTCTTGAAGATCCGGATTGGTTGGATGCTATGCATGAAGAACTCAATAACTTCAAGCGCAATAATGTATGGGTGTTAGTGGAGAAGCCAAAGGAGTGCCGCAATGTGATTGGCACAAAGTGGATATTCAAGAACAAGCAAGATGAGCATGGAATTGTTGTGAGGAACAAGGCAAGATTGGTTGCTCAAGGTTTCTCTCAAGTTGAAGGAATTGACTTTGGAGAAACTTATGCTCCTGTGGCTCGCCTTGAGTCCATCCGTATCCTTCTTGCATATGCCACTCATCATAACTTTAAGTTGCAACAAATGGATGTTAAGAGTGCCTTTCTTAATGGTCCATTGAAAGAGGAAGTGTATGTTAAGCAACCCCCGGGGTTTGAGGATCTCAACTTCCCGAACCATGTCTACAAACTCCATAAGGCACTCTATGGCCTTAAACAAGCCCCACGTTCGTGGTACGAGCACCTTAGGGAGTTGTTGTTAGACCGTGGGTTTGAAGTTGGGCAAATCGATCCCACTCTTTTTACTAAGAGGGTCAATGGGGAGCTTTTCGTATGCCAACTATATGTTGATGATATCATCTTTGGCTCTACTAACAAAGCTTTTAATGATGAATTCTCAAAGCTTATGACCGATAGGTTCGAGATGTCTATGATGGGCGAAATGAAGTTCTTTCTTGGTTTTGAAATCAAGCAATTGAAAGAAGGGACTTTCATCAATCAAGCCAAATATGTCCAAGACATGCTCAAGAGGTTCAAGATGAAGGAACTAAATGGGGCCGCCACACCAATGGCCACTAAATGTCATCTTGATCTAGATCCCAATGGTAAAAACGTGGATCAAAAGGTATACCGTTCTATGATCGGTTCGTTGCTTTACCTTTGTGCATCTAGACCCGATATTGTGTTGAGTGTAGGTGTGTGTGCAAGGTATCAAGCCGCTCCTAAAGAAATCCATCTTATGGCGGTTAAGAGAATCTTTCGATATTTGGTTCATACCCCAACTTATGGCCTTTGGTATCCCAAAGGCTCGGATTTCTCTCTTTGTGGCTTCACGGATTCAGATTGGGCCGGTGACAAGGATGATAGGAAATCAACCTCCGGAGCTTGCCAATTTCTTGGTAGGTCTTTGGTGTGTTGGTCTTCTAAGAAGCAAAATTGTATATCTCTCTCCACCGCCGAAGCCGAATACATTGCCGCCGCAAGTGGATGCACTCAATTGTTATGGATGAGGCAAACTTTGAAGGAATACGGTGTCAATTGTGACAAAGTGCCTCTTTTATGTGACACTGAAAGTGCTATCAAGATCGCCTATAATCCGGTGCAACATTCAAGAACCAAGCATATTGAGATCCGGAATCATTTCATTAGAGATCATGTTGCTCGTGGTGATATTGAGCTTGCATATGTTAGCACCAAGGATCAACTTGCCGATATTTTCACGAAGCCTCTTGATGAAGCAAGATTTGGATATTTGAGGAATGAGCTAAATATCATCGATTCAATGAGTGTGGCTTGAACATCTTGCAAATACACCTATATTTCAATGCTTGTTTGGTTTAGGTGTGGGCATAGAGATAGGGGGAGTGCGGTCCTAATTAATTGGGCTATCCCTCCCCCCATAATGCCGATTGTAATCATATCATTCTCTTTATATCATTTTTGTGATATATGAGCTTCAATGATGAGTAGTGGTTATGGACCCAAGATACATCTTCGCGGTCCAATGCCATAACACTCATACATGGTGGCTTCGGCCACCGACCTCTTCTTTGCGAAGAGTTGATTCCTTGCATATCTTATTTGAGGTCTTGGTGTTCTCTCTCGATGTTATTTCTTATTTTTGATATGGGAAGGCACTTGCATTGGATCTTTAGTCGATTTGCTCTTGCAATGTTAAGTGCCGAGAACCACTCCATGTTTGCTCTCTCACCTAAGCCATCCTCTCTCAAGACATCTAATCTATGCACACGAGTTCAATTCTTTCATCAAAACAACATCTGTTTTTGAAAATTTCGAGTTGGTCAGTTTTCTGGCACCCAGGCCGGAATATCCGCCCCCTTGGGCAGAATATCCGGGGGGCCGGATTATCCGCCCCCTGGGCCGGATAATCCGGCCGAAGTGGCGCCTGGGTATATAAGGGGCAGGGTCGGGCTGCCCTAGGGCAGTTCCTTCCCCACCCCTTCCAAAGGTTCCCAGCCGCCGCCGCCTCCTTCCCGTCGCCGCCGCCGGAGCTCCGGCCAACCCCTTGGCTGGATTTTGCCGGAGGTTGCTCTCCTCCTCCTCTGGAAGGCATTCACCAAGCCAATTTCGCAATGGATGCGGGTATTGTTCTATTCCTAGGATGTGATTTTACCCTTGCATATTCTTGGTGATTTAGCTCTCTAGTTGTTGTTTTCCTCTCTTATGAATCATGTTGTATGAATCCTTCCCCCGATCTATCAAATTGGTTACTGCAGCAAGTTGTAGAAGAAATTTTCGAGGGGCCGGATTATCCGCCCCCCTGGCCGGATAATCCGGCCTGGGATTTTACTGCCTCTTTTTATATTTGCTGCTGTCAATTTGATTCCTTGGGTGAAGTTTGCTTGTTCATATTACATGATTCTTTGATCCTTTCCGTAACTCGTGTGCATACGCTTATCCCCATGCTCTCCGTGCATCTCTCTTTCACAGGTGGTTCGGGGTTGCCGAAGCGCAAGCGTCGGCTTGTTCGGAATGAGGAAGGAGTTCTTGTGGATGAGATTGCTATCCGTCGGAATCAGAGGGAGGCTGCTAGGAAAGCTGAGAAAGAGAAGGCTGCCAAGGCTCAAGCCCGCCGTCGCAAAGGCAAAGCGACTCGTCCTAACTACAAGAGCATGCCGGAGGCCGACTATATTATTTTGCGGCGCAACAATTGGTATGCCACAGCAAGAGATGAAGATATTGAGGACCATGGTTTCTGGAATGAGGAGCAGTGGGGGATTTTCCGTGATGTTTATGAGCATTTCAAGAATCCTTGTCGCCCGATGCATCCAATTGATTTTGATCATCTTCGCAGCAAGACATATTTTGCAGAAGCTATCTCTGTGGTTGAGAAGATGGGGTTGATGGGGTTGGCTAGCATTCAATGCAACTATAATCCCGGTCTCATCAAGCAGTTCTATGCTACCCTTGTGATCATTCCAAATGCTCAGAAATCTATGAAGTGGATGACCGGCGAGCATGAGTGTACATCGGACTTCACTACGTTTGCCTCTCTCTTGGGGTATGCGTATAATGGAGACACTCCCGTGGGTCGCCGTATTCACAACCCGGGGACCAAGCCTGACAAGGATAAGTTGTATGATCTCTATGACTCCACAGGTGTTGTGGGCTTCATCCATGGGCTGCATCCACTCTATGATCAGCTGGTCCGCATTTTCAGGGAGAACATTGCTCCTAGTGGTGGCAACAATGATGTCATTCGCACCTCTCTTGTTGACCTCCTTGCCTTTGCTCATGAGTGTGCCACTTCGACTGACCCTGCTGAGGACTTTACCCTTGATGTGATGGATTTTATCTTCTATGAGATCAAGGATGCTATCATTCAGAGGAACACTGTGCCATATGCTCCATACATCATGCTACTCATCAAGCATGCCCTTGGAGATTATGATATCCATGATGACTGTGTAGAGCACCTTGTCAAGAAGATGTATGTCAAGAGAAAGGCGACTTCTGCTCCTTCAGCTGCATATCCTAGCACATTCATGGCGGATGCGAGGTCGAGTGCTTCTACTCGTGAACAGAGGGCTGCTACATTTGCTATGACTAGGGAAGTGCGGAAGCTCAGCTGGTTTGAGAGGAACGTTCTGTACATGAAGGTAGAGATCCACCGTGAGAACTACCAAGCCTATGTTGAGAGGAAGAACATTCAGGACACCCAGCAGCTGATCCTTCACCGTCTCAGTGGTGCTCAGACCGCCGATCCTACTCCTACTGCTCCTACATCCTATGAAGCTTGGAACACCGACCGCTACAACTAGGTTGAGATGCAGAAGCATCTCTTTGCTGCTCCCGATGCTCCCGCAGGAGGTGCTCGTGCAGAGGCTGAGGAGGACTTTGAGGCTGAGGATGAAGATGCTGGAGCTGATGAGGATGATGGCGGAGATGATGATGAGGCCAGAGCTGATTATGAGGAGGACTCCGAAGACATCGGTGATTGGGAGGATTGATTCCTTGGGACGTGTAGCATCGCTCTTCTCTCTTTTTGGTGTCTTGATGCCAAAGGGGAGAAGTAGTTCTATTAGGAGTCTTGCGGGATTTGCATGGGTGGGAACACAAGCTTGCGCGTTTATCATTCATGTGGCGCTTGTGTTTCTTCTTATTTTATGTCTTAAGTTTGGACCTTTGTGTTTAAGTTTGAAACTTTGTGTGGTTGAACTTCGTGTGGTGTTTGAGACTATGTTATATGTTCTATATGTGCCATGTGGATCATTATGTGTTGTTCACTTATGTTTCTTTGAGCTCATGGTTCATTGGTGAGATGGCTATGGAATTATTGTCCGGTATATCGTATTATCATTTTCGGAATTCCATAATGTTTGAGTTATCTATGCAAAGGTATGTCTCCTTTAAACTCATTTGTGAAGATGCACACATTTAGGGGGAGCTTTATTCCTTGCTCAAATATTTGTTGTTGGAAATATTCGATCTCTCTTGCAAATCCTAGTGTTGTCATCTAACACCAAAAAGGGGGAGATTGAAAGTGCAAACTTTGTATCCCTCAGGTTTTGTGTGTTAGATAACAACATTAGGAATTTTATGTGTGTTAAGTGTTGCAGGTTTTACAACTCCAGAAGTTTCAGGCCGGATAATCCGGCCAGGGGGCCGGATAATCCGCCCCCTCTGGAGAGTGGCCGGAAAACGGCTAAGTCCCTGGCTCGGCGTCACCCAGTATAGGGGGCCGGATAATCCGACCAGGGGCCAGATAATCCGCCCCCTCCGGAGACGACCCCAAAATCGGCTAAGGACTAGACGCGGCGTCACCCAGTATAGGGGGCCGGATAATCCGGCCAGGGGCCAGATAATCCGCCCCCCCTTCGACGTCCCAAAAATCGGCTAAAGACCAGATGCGGCGTCACCCAGATAGGGGGGGCGGATAATCCGGCCAGGGGCTGGATAATCCGGCCAGCCGGATAATCCGGCCAAACTTTGGCCGGATAATCCGCCCCTCCAAGTCAGCAACGGCTACATTTTGGGAGGGGCTATAAATACCCCTCCCCTTCTTCCACCTGAAGCTGCTCGAGCTGTGCAAGAAGAACACCATATTTGGAGCCACCAAATTCGCAAGATCTCCTCTCTCAACCCACCAAAGCTCTTGATCTTTGGAGAATCGAAGGAGAAGGCCTTGATCTACATCCTCACCGAAGCGATTTGATTTCCCCTCTCATTTGCTTGAGGGCCCTTTGGTCTTGGGTTCCCTTGTGTCCCTTGACCTTGTTTTGTGTGATTGAAATCTTGATACTTGTTGATTGAGATCTTTGTGGTGCTTGGGAGCCTCCAATTCAGTTGTGGAGTTGTGCCCCAAGTTTCGTAAAGGCCGATTCCGCCTTGAGGAATCCCTTAGTGGAAAGTGAACTAGGCCTTTGTGGCGGAAGCTTGCACCGGAGAATAGGGTGAGCCTTTGTGGCGTTGGTTAGGCCTTTGTGGCAACCACACCCCTCCAACGTAGACGTACTTCCCCTAAAAAGGAAGGAACTACGGGAATTACATCCGTGTCTCCGTGTGCTCCACTCTCGGTTACCTCTATCCTTTATTGCCTTTACTACTTGTATCTTGCTTAGCTTGTTTGTTGTCATACAGGTAAATTCACCTTAGTTGCATATCTAGAGAATTTACCTTTTGTGTCAAGCCTAAATTGAAAAAGAATTAAAATTTGAGTAGCACCTATTCACCCCCCCCCTCTAGGTGCCCATACGATCCGTTCACTAGGTCGTCTGAAAGCTTCCGGGCTGTGGATTTGCTTCAGGAAAGTTTGTGAAGGTTTGGAGACCACCTCAAGGTCTACCACGAGTTATTGAGCTCTTAGTTCATGGAGGAGGCTCCAGGAGAAGGAGGTGAGCTTTTGTAGCGCTCGGTCCTTCGTGGTAACCATCACCTCTCCAACACTGACGAGGGTTAACTCGGCAAATGTCCTAGATGAAGGACTTATGATCGGGGGAAGAGGGCGTCGGATGAACTCGAAGGTAAAAGATTAGACAAACTAGGCAAAACACAATGTGTGACGAGAATAAGCTAGCAATCAATTGGCTCAATCTCAATCTGTCCCTGGCCGGCCTCTCCTGACCCCTATATATAGGTGGCCAGGTCTCGAGGATCTGGTCGGGTTCAATACAAATTACACTGTCCGTATATGATATTATCTCATATTTCGATTACATCTATGCTTGGGCCTAACTTGCGGGCCCCAGGGGTACTAAGATAATGGGCTTTAATAGATGTACCCTTGTCAAACACTGACTAGCTTTTCCCCAAGAAAGTGAACATTGGGATACATCTTCGTTTTTGCGTGCCTCCTCGGTTATTTCTATCTGATTTCTCTTATTTGTTTTTTACCTCTGTGATAGCCTTTGTGCTTGGAGTATCTATATTTTTGACAATCAATACAACACATATTTATAATAATAAATAGGACATGGTAGAGATATATAAGCTATCTTCAACTACTACAAAATAAAGTCTAAGAGAAACGAGCAAATATTCAAGGACTTCAAACTCATTCTTCTTCCATGACATAATCTTGTACTTTTTTGAAGGCAGCTGAAGATAGATACAAAACCATAAACCAGTAAATACCAACAAAGGTTCTTCCATGATTTTAATATGAGTTGCAATGCCAAGGTTATGTGCACACGCGCGACCATTAAAGTAGTCAATCAACATCGGCAAGAGTACCAACACCAGTACCGAACAGCATGATTGACGTCACTGGGGAGTTGAGAGTACAAATCACCATTGTCGTGGATGTAGCAATCGGGATAAATTTTGTGAGGATCACTCGCGGCAACCATGAGAAAATCTCCAAAATTAATCTGGTGAAGCAAGATCTGAATACCCATACCTAAGAATTGTAATCTTGTAACACCATTAACACCGGGAAAGAGATATCATCGTCGAATGAATAGCCAAAGATCACTTATTGTAGACGATACCATCTCCATTGACACGAAGGCACAAAAAATGATGATTACCAAAATGATGACCCACAAGTATAGGGGGTGTATCGTAGTACTTTCGATAAATAAGAGTGTCGAACCCAACGAGGAGCAGAAGGTGTTGACAAGTGGTTTTGATCAAGGATTCACTGTAAATACTAGCAAACGGGTTTTCAGGGGTATTTGGTAATGCAGATAAATAAAGTATGAGTAAATAAAAGACAATAATAGTAATTGCTGCAAGTGGCCCAATCCTTTCTAGAGCAAAGGACAAGTCGGTTGTGTAACTTAAATTACCAAACGTTCCTGAGGACAGACGGGAGTTTCTGTCGAGAGCTTTCTCTTCATGCTGCTAAGTAATCTTTATTGGTTTGATAAGTGTTATGTGGGTGAACCTGTGCTAGCGTACTACCCTTACTAGAACTAATACACACTTATGACTATACCCTCTGCAAGCATCCGCAAATACAAGAAAAGTAATTAAGATAAATCTAACCACAACCTTAAACTCTGAGATCATATGCTCCCTGGTGCAATGGTTTTCTAACGGGGGTTTAGGTTTCTGTCGCTCTGGCAACCCCACAATTAGTAGCCAAATACACAATGCATTCCACTAGGCCCATAAATGGTGAAGTATCATGTAGTCGACGTTCACATGACACCACTAGTAGAATAACACCACAACATAAATATCAAACCATTAAATATTACTCAACATAGTTTCACTACTAACATCTCGACTTCTCCCATATCCTCGAGAACTAAACGAACTACTCACAAGACATCATATGGATCATGACCAGAGGTGAAATAATGGTAAATAACAATCTGAACATAAACCTTAATCCAACGATTCCACTCAATAGCATCAACTACAAAGGTAATCAACACCGGGAAAGTTACCCCTAAGAATTTGACAAGCACTACAAGAGAAATGGTTTTTAACGACGGTATATATGGTCGTTAAAAGTCTAAAAGTGGTCATTGAAAATCAATAACGACCACAATGAAGTGGTTGTTAGTTGTCGTTATAGGCTCCGTCGTTAAAAGTAATAACGACCAATACCTTTGGCCGTCGTTATTTTTTCAACGACCAAATGGTGTGTGGTCGTTAATTGTGAGAAAATAACGACTATAGTTTTTTATTAACGACCACTTTTGTCGTTGTTAAAAGTATTTTTGTGATCACTATAGCAGTATTGGCAGCTCCTATTTTATATTTGGTACAACCATAGTTTTAATCAATTCAATAGTCTTTAACGAGAAGTTTCAATACCCACAACCGCCAATTTAATGATCACAGTTACTGGATTATAGCCACTTTATTGATCAAATACATACATTGAACACAATCGACGCATACAATTCTTAAGCTAAAAACAAAAGTAAAAATGAAAAAACTCTACACATGACTACTGAAGCTGCCGATCTAAAGGAAATTCATAAAAAACTAGAAAATATATTTCTTCTTAGGGACACCATTATCATTGTTGGAATTTGGACACACGCCATTCACAATCTACAGCTCCAATGCCTCGTCGAGATCCTACTATGGTGGACCATCAGTCCTACAAAACCATCTATTATTTGCAAAAGTCAGTACATACATATGAATGAAATTGACAAAAATATATATAAGAGATCATATATCTGCAGAGACACGAGAAGTAGTGCAGCAAGCTTTTGAACCTCCTCATGTCTTCATCAATAGTTCCTGTCAACATAAATAGACAATGCATACCAAGTTCTGATAATAAATCAATCCAAAGAGGGTACAAAAATTAATCTGATGGTACAATCGGTACAAAACAATACAAAGGGAGAAGTTTCTAGTCATATTCAGTTATTACCTCAGAATAGGTGGCAGTCTTGAAAGCACAACGACATCTTTGTTGCCGCTGCGGCCAAGGATCAAGCGAATACGACCAGACATATAGCAATCGAAACCGTGTGCACAGAGTTAGGTCTTTCCGCCCATGCATTGTAGCACTCGATGGCACAGATGACGAAAGAGTTGTCTCCGCTGACGATGATCCAGAATAAGCCTGAATAAAAGAAAAGTTAGAATAGATATTTTATCCTATTAGGAAGAACTAGGAACTCATCAAGACAGATCCATTCGAGGCGGCTTTGTCTTCCCGCGGGCGCTGCTGGTTAGGCGCGTCCTAGAGACGAGTTCGGCCAGGATCACGCTCCATGGCCACCCCTGCCGCCTGTGACCATGCTGAATGCCTGAATCCATGGCCGCCTTACTCTCATATATCTACAAAGATTGACAGCAAAAGTAAATCATCAAGCAGGCCGGCAGGGTCTAGATGGGGGTCGCGCCGCCATAGTTATCTTGGACGTGGGACTTAGAGCATCTCCACTCGGGATCCTCATACGGGATCCGGTGCGGTCATTTTTTAGCCCATTTTGGAGGGCGCCGGCGCGAAATCAGAATTGGGGGCCGGCCAACGCCCAACCGTGCACCCCAAACCGGCCACATGTGGCTATTTTTCGAATTATTTCAACACATGAGAATCAATCAAATTTGGAACAAAGCATACGAATTAAACAAGTTTGAATCACAAATCACACAAATTATTCAAGTTTCAAACACAATGGCCACCAAACTAGAGAGCAGCTTTCAGGTTCCACAGATGCTCGATCAAATCATTCTGCAGCTGTTGATGAGTGTTGAAGTCTCGAAGTTCTTGATGCTTGGCCAGGAAAGTGGCAAAGTTAGTAGGCACCTGATGATCAACATCTGCAAGAGGACCCTGGCGATGGTATGGTTGAGTGTCGAACACTGGGTTCTCCCACTCGCTCTCGATGATCATGTTGTGCAGGATGATACAAGCAGTCATGACCTCCCACATCTGATTCTTCGACCATGTAAGCGCAGGATACCGGACAATGGCAAAATGAGCTTACAGCACACCAAATGCCCTCTCCACATCCTTCCTGCAAGCCTCCTGGCACTGAGCAAACCAAGCTTTCTTCCCTCCAGGCACTGCATTTGTAATTGTCTTCACAAATGTAGACCACTTTGGATAGATGCCATCAGCCAAATAGTAGCCCTTGTCATAGTGGTGGCCATTGATCACATAATCCACAGGAGGAGAATTGCCTGAAACAAGCTTGGCAAACACATCCGAGCACTGGAGCACGTTGATGTCATTGTGAGATCCTGCCATCCCGAAGAAAGCATGCCAAATCCAGAGATCATGATCAGTCACTGCCTCAAGAACCACACTGCAAGCTCCTTTGTGGCCCTTGTACATGCCTTGGTTTGCAAATGGACAGTTCTTCCATGCCCAGTGCATACAGTCGATGCTTCCGAGCATCCCAGGGAACCCTCTGTTTGCATTCTGTGCCAGCAGACGAGCAGTGTCCCCTTCATTGGGTGTGCACAAATATGTGTCGCCAAACACCGCCATAATAGCCCTACAAAACCTATACATGCAATCAATGGCCGTGGACTCGGCCATGCGCAGGTAGTCGTCCTGTGTGTCTCCAGGCATTCCATAGGCGAGCATACGAAGGGCAACTGTGCATTTCTGGATAGTGGAGAAGCCAAGTGTACCAACGCAGTCCCTCTTCAGCTTGAAGTAGTTGTCGAACTCCCTCAGTTTCTCGACGATCTTGAGGAAGAGCTTCCTACTCATCCTGAAACGGCGGCGGAATGTGACATCGCCGTGCACTGGATCATCGGCGAAGTAGTCTGCATACAATATGCAGTACCCTTCCATCCTCGTCCTCGGCTTGCTCTTGCGGCGGCCAGGCACCGAGCCGCCGCGTCTAGGCTTGTCCTCCTCCAGGATCATGGTCAGGAGGGCGACGAGGATAGACAGGTGCTCGTCGTCCCCGGCCGCCGCTGCATTGATCGCAGCGATCTCCTCATCCATCATAGAGGCCATGACCTCCTCATCATCCGAGTCCATCGCCTTGGCAAATGGTCGAGCACCTTGCATGCAGGGTGGAAGCCGGGTGGGAGCAGAGGTTCGCCGGCCGGCGGTTGGACGTAAGGACGACGGGGGAAGAGGCAGCGTGGGTGTTTGGAGCTGTGGAGGGGTTTATTTGGCGGTGGGGAGTGCAACCGGAGGCGGGTTCCCGACGGCGAGGTGGGGGTGGTCGCGGCGGCCGCTAAGGGGTCGGGGTGGAAAGGTGGGGATAGAAGGATTTTTGGCCGTTTGACACCGACAGGGCCGGCCCGCAATGTTTTCTCGACGCGTCGGTGCCCCCGATCGACTCCCTATACATTGGGTTTCACCTGGGGCCGCCGGCTAAATAAATGGGCCGCGCCAGCAGGAATTCGGAAATAAGGGCCGCGGCTGGAAGTGGATTTCGGTGCCGGCGCCCCTCATAGGCCTTTGGGGGGCCTTTGAGGACCCCGAGTGGAGATGCTCTTAGAACGCGAAACCTAGACGAGTTTGTTATTTATCCTTCCTTTTGGAGGCCAAAGAGATAAGGACTGGCTAATTACTCCTGAGAGAAAAGCGCATCTGATAAACAACGACCACCACCTTTAACGACGGGTTAAATCGCTGGTCGTTGTGCAGGGTGCGCGGGCCAAATTTGGCCGCAGGATTGCCTCATAGTACAAATAACGACCAAATATTTTGCGGGGCTGGTCGTTGTTAGGCTGATTTCTAGTAGTGAAGATTCAACGCAGGGACAGGAAAAACTTCCTCCCGGGCCGTCTCGCGCGAGGCGGCTCTGGAGGCCCCCAACCCTAAAACAGAAAAGGCCACCAGATCTCTTCCTCCGGCCGCTGCCGCCGCCGGCGCCGGCGGTGGCGGCCATGCCCGGCCGACGAAGAAGGCGGGCGAGGGCGGCACGCGCTGGAAATCCCCCTACACGCGGAGGCAGGGTGTCTCAGGAGCGGCGCGAGTGGGCTCCGTGTCCGGCGGCGCGAGCTCGTCGGAGTCAGCCGGTGCATGGCGGAGGAGAAACGGGAGAGGCGGAGCTCAGAGGGAGCAGCGGAGTGCGGCTACGTGAGGTGGTGCGGCGGCGGATCTCAGGAGGCGGCGGCATGGGTCCAGATCGCCGAGGCGGCGATGACGAGGCTCGGCCAGGGAGCCTTGGCGAGCAGCGGCTGTCCGTCTGCGCGTGGCGGGCGCGCGACGCTGGCCTCCCGAGGACCTGCTGGCGTGGAGGAAGGAGGAGGAGGGCAGGCCCAATCTGGGCCTCCACGGGCCAGATCTGGGCCTTTGGAGCTGGGGCCCTCGCGTCGCGTGGAGGTTGCCCGGAGTGGGTGACGGCCGTCGCGGGTGGTCTCGTGGTCCTGCCGGTGGTGGTTGGTGGTGGCTGCTCCTTGTCCGGATGGAGGAGGAAGATGGACTGCGTCTCTCTGCCATGTGATGTATCGGAGTACTGCGGCTTTGCAGTTACATCAGGAAGGCGCTGCGGTGACGGCGGTGCGGAACTCCATGGAAGGTACTGCCCCAATTCCGGGGGTGTGGGAGAGGCGCGACGACATGGACGAAAGTCTTGTCCGGTCGGACTGGTGGCGACGGCGCCCGCGGGTGTCGTTCCCCTTCTTGGAGGCGTCACTGAGGTGTCTCGGCATCTCCCTCGCTCGCTAGGTATTGGTTGTTGTCTTTGGGCAAAAGCCTCGATTCAGAGTTGGATCGGCATGATGGCGGCGTCCTCGACGTCGTATCTCTGTTGGGAGCATCGTGTGTGGAGACATGGCTTGGAGGTCCTAGGTTGCTTTCCTCCGGTGCTCGTCATTGTCCGAGGCTGATCCACAAGGGCGCTATGCACGCCATGGCTGGCGAGGCCAAGACAATTTCTTCTCGGGACGGACCAAGTTCCGCCACCTATCTCTTCAGGTGGTGCGTCGACAAGGGAAGTTTCTTTAGAGTTGTGTTCTTTGGTGTTGTCCAGCACCGGTCGAGACGCGGCTTTGTTGTTTAGTTTAGGTCGGGTGTTTTCTTGTTGTGTTTGTTTAGTCTGTAGTGGCTATCTTCGGATTAGCCAGTGTGGAGTTGTGCTGTACTCGTTGCTTGCAGCGAGTGATAGCGTTCTTGTACTCAAATCTCTGCCTTCTATAAAAGTAAGGTACGCCTTTGGCGTACTCTAAAAAAAAGATTCAACGCAAGATGTTACAGCGGGATGGCGTGGTGATGGTGGAGATGAAGGTGTTGCTGCTGCTGATGATGATCTCGATGAAGTCCAGCGCGATGATGATGACGATGGCGACGATCTCCCCTCTCTGGGAAGGAATTTCCCCAGCAGATTTCTGCCTGCCGAAGAACTTTTCTCTCTCGGTGTTTTCCGCCCCACAGAGGCGGAGGTGTCTATCTCTGAGCCCCCCCTTGACTTAGGTTTTCAGGGATGATGATATACGCGAGGGGGCGATGGCAGTGGTGGGCCAGGGTGGCCTCACCACAGGCCGGCGCGGCTAGGGGTGGGCACGCGCCCCCTCGTGGTGAGCCCACCCAGCTGCTCCTCTCACCTCCTCCTTCTGGCTACTTTCGTCTTCTGATATTATATGAATTTCTAGGTATTTCTCTGGAATTGTTGATCTTCAGAAATATGGTGTCTTGACGGTCCCTTTTCGAGCAGAATCCTGACTCCGGCAGCAAGTCCTCCAATGATCATCAAACATGTAAAAACAGAGGAAACAACATAAGTATCATCTCTAAATATGAAATATATCAATGAATAACAGTAAATTATGATACAAAATAGTGATGCAAAATGGACGTATCAACCCCCCCAAGCTTAGACCTCGCTTGTCTCCAAGCAAAAACTGAACTCGGTAAACATGACCACGGGTTTATGGAGTGAAGTGTCGATAAACAAAATACGGACAAGAAGCATCACATTCACCAAGGCACAAGTTATAATAGACAGCAACTTCCCTTCATATAATATAGACTTGCAATAAGTAAAAGGGAATCACAAATAAAGATGCACAAGCTAAATCATAATTGATGATGGCAAACCTTAGTTCTTGGTCAGAGAACAATGAACAAACTATACTTATTTTTGAACGGAGCCTTTTATAACAGAGCTAATATAGCAAAAACCATATGCTCAACGAACAAACTCTTTACAATCATAGAAAGCTTTCAAAGATATATTCCTTCAAATAAAAGCATCATACTAAACAAAGGAAGATAGTAAACATCATTGAACGGATCAACATATGGATGAGTGAAACATAACAACTCAAATGCTTGCTTGAGATAGAAGGGAATATGTTGACTAAATATAAAAGTAAAAGAGAGGCCCTTCGCAGAGGGAAGCAGGGATTAAACATGTGCTAGAGCTTTTCATTTGTAAAATAGAGGTAAAAGTTGTTTTGAGAGGTGGTTGCTTTTGTCAGCGACTAGCAACGAAGTTCTTGATATCTTTCATACTAAACAAGTGAGAGCGGTTCCGAGATGTTGATTAATTGGCACATTTGTGCTCTTTTATAGCTTGGCATTCCTCCCCACCTTTTCCTTTCTCAAACCATGGCTAACTGATTCCATCGGGTGCCCACCAACTTTCACATACCATGGAGGAGTGCCTTTTTCTTTTTCTTTTTTTTAAAGATTACAATGGTCTGACCAGCTCCCTTGCAAAATTAATGACGAGCAGATGAAGCTGCCTAGTCGAGGGGTACTTAATTTAGTATGGAAGATAACAAACCAAACCACTACGTCCTCATGAGCTAAAAATAGTGGTACAAAACTAGAAGTATTTGAAGGTTTTTGAAAGGTAGCACATGAAAATTTACTTGGAATGTCTTGAAATACCATGCATAGGAATTTATAGTGGACTCTTTGAAAGTAACTTGGTTTTAGGGGATTGGATGCATGAGAAGTATTCCCTCCCAGTACAGGTTTTTGGCTAGCAAGGCTGGGTAACAAGCATAAGAGTTGCATGAACCAAACAAACATACATATAATAGGAACAATCATGCAAACTTCCTTGAAAGTACAAATGATTTTAACTTGAGAATACTATTGCTTATGAGCTAATCATGAAGGAAAGCTGAAATGATGTATCTACTAACACTTCCTTCTTTTTCTACTCAAACCTCAAAGTAATATTGCTACTGACCAAGCTAAGTTTGCCAAAACCAACTAAATTTACTCATGCTCCTAAAGTGATACCAATACTAATCAACAAGGCTAATCATATAAGAAAGATTGCAAACTAAAATAAAGTGCATGGAAAGTAAATGATAAAACTTCTCATTAATATTCCTCAACCGCAACTCACACCAAGGGATACATAGATAACCGACTAAAGGAGGATACTTCCACACTGCAAACTATTCTATAAGATAACTTCTCTATTCATGATATGACTCTACTTGAAAAGTAAATGAGTAAAAGATAATGATGTAATACCGCGGCACTCCCCCAAGCTTGGAACAAACAAAGGGGATGCCTATACCAATGATGAATTACTCCTTCGGCGGTGGTGGCGTGATCATAATTGGGGCAAGGAAAAGCTCCAGCATCCTGCGAAGCCTGAGGTTCTCCTCTTGAAGTATCTCCACCTCCCTCTTCAAAACCCGATACTGGGCGCAAAGTTCATCAGTGACCAGAAGACCTTCTACTAGAGGAAGGAAGCTTAGATCTAGAACTGGTAGTGTCGGTCCCTGCATATTATGAGAAAAAGCACGTCCAGCGTTCATTGATCCTACAAAAGTAGGATCCTTTGCACTTGATCTTCCAGTCATCTATCCTTCCTTCAGCTTGGGGTCTTGGTGATCCTCTTCTAAAGGCCTTTTGCCCTTGTCGCTGCTTGCGGAATCCATGATGCCTCTAAAATTGAGAACAATTTCCTGACAGAAACAGATCGAAACGAAAACACGACGAGAACACGATATACAGACCTCAGGCAATCCAGGGGGTTATATAGGCAAAGATTAAACATCGAAACGAAATCACAGGAGGAAACCGGGACGAAAACGAGTTCCGGGGTGGTCTCACCATAGGGCGGCGCGGCTTGGAGTGGGCCCATGCCCCCTGGTGGTGAGGAGCCACCGGACTCCGTTTCCTGCCCGTTTTCGTCTCGTGATTTTTCATATTTAATAAAAACATCAAAAATATAAATAGAAAAACTTATCGTGAACCTTTTCTGACTAGAACTGTTACCTATTCGAAAATGAACTCTGCAGTTTCTTGCATATGCTCTTTGATGAATTTTTCCGAAGTAATCATTTGAATAACATCAACATCTTCATTATAAGAATCTCTAGCAATATAATGTTTGAGTCTTTGCCCATTCACCACTTGTGTAGTGTTAACTTTTAGCGAAGCAATCTTTATCGCGCCTGAGCGGTATACCTCTTCAATAACAAAGGGTCCTTCCCATTTCGAGAGTAATTTTCCTGCAAAAAATTTGAGATGAGACCTATGCAATAGAACTTTCTCACCAACATGAAACTCTCTCTTAAGAATTCTCTTATCATGCAATTGCTTGACTTTTTCTTTGAAAAGCCCGGCATTCTCATAAGCTTCGTTTCTCCACTCGTCTAAAGAACTCAAATCAAGCAACCTTTTCTTACTGGCGAGTTTAAAATCCATATTAAGCTCTCTCACTGCCCAAAAAGCTTTGTGTTCTAATTCTAAGGGCAAGTGACATGCTTTTCCGTAAACCATTTTGTAAGGAGACATGCCCATGGGGTTCTTATAAGCAGTTTTATAAGCCCATAAAGCATCATTCAACTTGCTAGCCCAATTTTTCCTAGATCTATTAACAGTCTTCTGCAAGATAGACTTGATCTCTCTATTCGATAGCTCTATGATACGTCCCAAATGTATCTATAATTTTTGATGCTCCATGCTGGTTTTTACACCATTTGCCTTGTGTTTCGTTACACTTCGTGGCGTTTTTATGCGATTTCCGAAACTAACCTATTGACAAGATGCCACAGTGCGAGTTCCCTATTTTCTGCTGTTTTTGTGTTTCAGAAATGCTACACGGGAAATATTCTCGGAATTGGACGAAACAAGTTCCAGAAGTCTTATTTTTCCCGGAAGAGGACCGAAGACCGAACGAGAGCCAGAGGGGGGCCAGGGGTCAGCCTCACCATGAGGGGGCGCGGCCCAGCCCCTGGCCGCGCCCCCCTGTGGTGACACCCCCCTGGTCGCCTCTTGACGACGCCCCTTCGCCTATAAAAAGCCTCGGGATGGAAAACCCTAAAAGAGTCGGCGTTTTTCCCAGAACAGTTCCGCAACGCCGCCGCCGTCGAAGACAAATTTTGGGGGACAGAAGTCTCTGTTCCGGCACCCTGCTGGGACGGGGAAGTGCCCACGAAGCCATCTCCATCGGTCTCCATCGCCGTCTCTGCCGTCTCCATCAACCTCACCGCCATCTCCATCGCCGTTGCTGTCTCCTATGATGAAGAGGGAGCAGTTCTCCCCCGGGGCTGAGGGCTCTACCGGTAGCTATGTGGTTCACCTCTCTCTCCCATGACGTGATCTTTATGTGGTCATGAGCTTTGTATCTAGTTGAATTGGTAGATGTTATTATTCAGATATTATGCTACTCCTATGCTTTATATTTGTAATCTCCGGAGATACCTTGTATCATGGTGTGAAGGTGACTAGTGTGCGCATCATGTGTATCTTTTTGGTTAATGTCTCTATGAATTGTTGGTGTTTGTTGGAACCATTTAGTGCGTTCATGGTGATAGGGTGGGACAATCTAGTTTGGGTACATACGGACTTTGAGGAGTGCTTCGTAGCCGTACGCATGATTAGTGTTCATTTTCCATTGGAGAATTATTTTGAGTTGCATATTGATGATAGTATCTATTGGTTCAATTATGTTATATTTGTTGAGAGTGTGTCCACTAGTGAAAGTATGATCCCTAGGCCTTGTTTCCAAGCATTGCACACCGTTTCCTTTCAGTTTTGTTACATGTTTGCTTGCAGCGATATTTATTTCATATTACGTTTACTACTCATAATCATCACTACTACTTGTATTTCACTATCTCTTCGCCGAACTAGTGCACCTATACATCTGACAAGTGTATTGGGTGTGTTGGGGACACAAGAGACTTTCTGTATCGTAATTGCAGGGTTGTTTGAGAGGGATAGCTTTGACCTCTTCCTCCCTGAGTTTGATAAACCTTGGGTGATCCACTTAAGGGAAACTTGCTGCTGCTATACAAACCTCTGCACTTGGAGGCCCAACACTGTCTACAAGAACAGAAGCGTGTGTAGACATCAAGCTCTTTTCTGGCGCCGTTGCCGGGGAGGTAAGGTAAAAGGTACTTGCATCCTCCTGTGTGAGTGCTCGGAGTTATTTCCTTTAGATTCTGCAATTATATCTTTTTGTTTCTTGTTTTTATTTTCACTAGTTAGGCTTAATGGAAAGTAAAGAGTTCTTTAGTCTTTTTCCTGAGTTTAGATTTGAAGAGAAAATTGAAAAACCTTTGGAGCTTATTTCGCATAGCAATGTTATTAGTACGAATGCTTTGAATACCGTTATTGCTAATGCTATAGAAAAGTCTAAGCTTGGGGAAGTTGGTTTTGTTAAGCATGATATTTTTAGTTCCCCGGCTTTAGTGGAGAAAGTTTGCTCTGATGATATTTTATCTCCCCTTTGTGATGTTTCTAATGATGCTTGTGCTCCTCGTCCTTTTGAAATACCTATGAAGATTGTTGAACGTGATATGGATAACTGCTATTTAGGAGATGGAACTGTCCATCCTGGTGATCATTTGCTTTTTATACATGAATTATGCGAGTTGTTCAAGTGTGCAGGTATTTCAATGAACCAAGTGAAGAAGAAGCTATTCTCTTTATCACTGAAAGGCAGAGCTGAAGAATGGTATAAAACACTGAAGGATGGTCGATCTATTGACTAGGAGGAAATTGTACCTCTCTTTTATTCTAAATTCTATCCTTCTAGTGAGGTTTATAAAGATAGGAATTACATTTATAATTCTCATCCGCATGAGGGAGAATGCATTGCCCAAGCGTGGGGAAGATTGAAGTTACTAATGCACAAATGTCCTATTCATGATCTTCCCTGTAATATTATTATTAATAATTTTTATGCAAGGCTTTCAGGATATTACAAGGACTATCTAGATGCATGCTTTGATGGGTCTTTCACAAGCAAGGATGTTGACACCAAGTGGGATCTGCTTGAAACAATTCAAATTAATATTGAAGGTTGGGATAGCGACAAAGGTAAAGGATCAGGTATGAATTACGAGTTTGATTGCATTAAGTCTTTTGCTGAAACTACTGATTTTCAAGAGCTTAGTGCTAAGTATGGTCTTGATCCTCAAATTATGATTGATTGTTTTAAAGCCTTTGATTCTCATATTAATGTTCCTAAAGGAAATGGGGAAATGTATCATGAACCTTTTAAGGACACTTGCATAGAAAGTGATATTGTTATTGATGATTGCAATAAACATGCTCAAACTTCTAAAAGTCCTATTTCTTATAAGCATGTTAATTTTTGTGGAGTACATAGACCTTGTGAACAGAGCTACAACAAGGAAGATTATTGTGTCCACCACGCAAATGAAGAAACCCAAATGTGGGTCAGGGCTCTAGATGAGCTTGGTGAAAAGGTTTGCGAGCTTTATCCTTTTCTTTGTGAACTTTGCGATAAAATGGGTCACTTTAATTTTTAATGCCCATTTAATCGAATGAGTACCGTAAATTTGTATTGTGATGACAAGATTACTCTCAATCAGCATGATGATCTTACTTTGTTTTTGGAGTGTGAAGAGATATCTAGAAAGATTTCTTTGGTTGATATGAGAGATGTTGATATTAATAGCACCCTTCGTGGTTGTCGTCTCTATTGTGCTAAAGATTGCCTCGCAAATTCTTACATACAAAATCTTATAAAGCATGATGTTTTGCCAAGCTATGACAGGACTAATAGATGTTTCTATCTTATTAATAGAGAGGAGGAATCCTCCAAAGTTTCTTATGTTGTTTCTGTCAGTAAACCAGATTATGTGGAGAAGATGCCTTTCCCTCCTAAAGGATATGTGGAGAAGATACCCTTCAAGTCTCTCCCTCCTAAAGGAGAGAGTAAGAAGAGTATGAAGAAGAAGAAGAGGAGCAAAAGGCGAGAGGACACGGTACCTTCCCCTAAGCGTTATGATCCTGCTATAGATTACGGTAATTCTGATTGGGATGATGTTCCTATGCCTGTTACCTATGTTAGTGATCATGATTGGGAAAAGCACTCTACTTTTGATATTGAAAATCTTTTTGGTACCAATTCTAAGGTTAATAATTGTTATACCATTAGTACTATCCATGTTCCTTCTTATGATGATATGTTTGATGAATATGCTTTGAGAAATAGCTGTTCTCTAGCTTGTGATGATACTAAACCTCTAGTTTATGATGGCTATGATGGTGAGTATAATGTTTTTAGTTCACCTACTTTTGAGGAGAAAATTAGTTATGATTACAATATGCCTCCTGTTTTTGATGATTATGGTGATGGGAATAATTATTCTGTTGAATCTGCTCCTACTACGATTGTTCATGTGGGGAGTATTAATTCTTTTATGCATGTGGCTCATGATACGGATGCTTTATGTGATAGTTATATTTTTAGTTCTATTCATGATGCTACTGAAAGTTATTATGAGAGAGGGAAACATGGTTTGATGGATCTCAATAATATTGAGTTTCCCTCTTTATGTTGCAATTCTTGAAGTTGTACTTGTTTTGCCTTCCTATGCTTTTTGCTTTGCGCTTTCATGACTTGTCTCTTTACAAGACTTTTTTTTATAGGAAGTGGTTTAGATCTAAATGTGTTTCATATTTGCTTTTTGATGCTCTCTATTGCTTCAAGTTCTTATATAGCGCCTTTGCCTTAAGCTCTTTTATGGCGCCTACATGAGCATCTTTGCAAATTACTGCGCCTAGCTCAAATGCGTTAAAGAAAAGCACTCTTGGGAGATAACCCATTGTTTATTTTCAGTACTTTTTCTTTTATTTGAGTCTTAGAAGTTATTACTACTGTAATAACCGCTCCTTATCATTTTTATTTCGTTGTTGTGCCAAGGAGAACCTCTAATTTGAGTGAGGTAAGATTTGGGGATGTTGCTGTCCTGAAACAGTTTTCGGTGCTGCACCGTAAAAATTTGTGAAAATTCTCAGAATATCTTTGGGATCTGCGATTTCTTGTGCTTATGCCCCAGGTTATATCCAAACTTTCATTAGTTTTACACTTTTTTATTTAAGCAACAGAAAACCCTCTAAAAATTCGACCTTTGTCAGCTGTTCTGTTTTGACAGATTTCTGCCAATATTTGTGTTTGCCGCTTTATCGCTTTCTTTTTTAGTTCTTTTGATCACGGAACTTTTGGGGAAGTTGCTACAGTAGTATATGCTTTAATATGTGGTGGGCTTGAGTTGCAACCTGAACCAAAAGGGTTGATTTACTATCATGCTTATGCTAACGTTGCTAATAGAATTGTGTTGAGTTTTGTATGAAGGAAGTTTTCAAGTGTAGGGATTGGAGAATGATGAGATAAGATGAAGAATGGACAAAAGCTCAAGCTTGAGGATGCCCATGTCACCCCAAGAAATATCCAAGAAGTACAAGCATCAAAGCTTGGGGATGCCCCTGAGGCACCTCCTTCTTCATCGGCAAAAATCAGGTCACCTTTCAACACACTATATTTTTATTGCTTCATGCATTATGCATTTTTCTTAGAGCATTTTTACTTTTGCTTTCAGTTTTATTTTGTTTTTTTTCCTTCAATAAATGGTTGGATCACATCATGTTCCTTTTGGAGAAGTTGCCTTGCTTTTCATTTGCCAAGAACACTCCTTTTTTCACTCTTATCGTTTCAACGAGTGTTCTTCTTTTTCTAGAACTGCGTTTAGCTTTCATTTTTCGCCTTGATTTTTGTTCAGATCTTGTTATATCTTTTTATCAAGGTGTATTTTGACCTATGGTCCATGTTGGTTTTCATCAAAAGAGTTGTTTATAAAAAGTTCGAATGGTGTTGGAAAAGAGAAAAAGCTTTATGCAAAAAAGTGGTACAAAAAGGAGCTTGTGTAGACTACGGCCTAGGCTTTTGCATATCGTGCTTGATGTCTTTTTGATAGTATGCTTAGTGGTTTTGCTGTAGCATGACTTGTCTCAAATCACTGAGATTGCTTAATGAGCCTTTGAAAAAATCATGCGTTGTTTTTATTATTTGGAAGCATTAATTTGGTTTTCTCCTTTGATGCTTTATTTGGGTTGACTTGGCGCATGCTGCTACGTGTGATGGTGTATAGTTGACGTGGGAGCAGACTGTCCTTGTGCGTGGTGAATAACCAGCCCGTTGGAAACCCCAAGAGGAAGGTATGATGAGTGTAGCAGCAAGTTTTCCCTCAGTTTAAGAAACCAAGGTTTATCGAACAGGAGAAGAGAGACAATGACGACTGAAGGTGATGCGCACTGGCTTAGTAACACTCCAACAAGGGCGCCGTTAACGATACTTGTTGACTCGTCTTCAGCCAGTAGCAACGCGGAACCTGCACACACACACAAACAAATACTTTGTTCCCAACTTGCGATGAGGTTGTCAATCTCACCGGTTTGCTTGAAACAAAGGTTATGAGCGTATCGAGTGGAAAACAATATAGTATGCGAGTAAAGTAAACAGTACGAGTAAAGTAAACAGGTGATAGCAATATGATGGAAATAGGACCGGGGTCCACAGTTCACTAGTGGTGTCTCTCCATAGATAAAATAACACATGCTGGGTAAACAAATTACAGTTGGGCAATTGATAGAATAAAGATAAACGTGATATGTCAAGAAGATCACTATGAGATTTACTCTGGGCATTACAACAAAATACATAGACCGCCATCCAACTGCATCTATGACTAATAATCCACCCCCGGGGATATCAATCCGAACACCCTAGAAGTATTAAGTTGCGAACAACAGATAATTGCATTAAGCAAAGTGTGTAATGTAAACAATGCATATGCCCTTGAGCATATGAATGTTGTTTTCTCCCTAGTAGCAACAGCACATCTACCACCTTAGAGGTTTCTGTCACTCCCCCAGGTGAAATAGAGGCATGAACCCACTATCGAGCATAAATACCCCCTCTTGGAGTCACTAGCAACTACTCGGCCAAGATAGCTACTAACAACGGAGAGTATGCAAAATCATAAACAACATAGAGATAACAAAAGATATAATTCAGTACAGCAACTTAATCATAAACACCAATATTCATCGGATCCCAACAAACCAAACATGTAGAATTACATAACGGTGATCTCAATCATGTAAGGCAGCTCATGAGATTTAAACATGAAGCACATAGTGGAGAAGACAACCATCTAGCTACTGCTATGGACCCATAGTCCAAGGTAGACTACTCACTCATCGCTCCGGAGGCAAGCATGGCGATGAAGAAGACCTCCGTTGGCGATTCCCCTCTCCGGCAGGGTGCCGGGAAGAGCTTCTGGACCCTCCCGATCTTCGGGTCGACGGCGGCAGTGGATCGCGATGTGTTCTGGAAAACTGATCGGGTACTTAGGTTTTTCTCGTCGGGGGGTCTTTATAGGCGAAGGGACGTTGTCAGAGGAGGGGCCAGGCGCCCTCACACGGGGGTGGCGCGGGCCAGGGGCTGGCCGCGCCGCCCCTATGTGTGGGGCCCTGGTGGCCCCCCCTCCTACTTATCTTCGGATCTCTGGACGCTTCCGGGTAAAATAAGACTTCAGGAACTTGTTTCGTCCAATTCCGAGAATATTTCCTGTGTATCACTCTGAAACACAAAAACAGCAGAAAACAGGGAACTGGCACTGTGGCACTTCGTTAATAGGTTAGTTCCGGAAAAGGCATAAAAATGCCACTAAGTGTAACGAAACAATAGGAAAATGGTGTAAAAACAAGCATGGAGCATCAAAAATTATAGATACGTTTGAGACGTATCAAGCATCCCCAAGCTTAACTCCTGCTCGTCCTTGATCATATATGTAAGCATTGGTGAGCTGGGATCAATAGAACTTAAAACATGGGCATGAAGATATAATCATGACAATAAGAACTTAGCAACCATGTTGTAAACATGCAAATGAACACAAACAAAAGATCATGAAAATGAAACAATGAAAGTCAAACATGTGTTCAAATCATAAGGAAAAACATACAAATGGTTTTCAGCTTGTCCTTCAAAGAGAGCAAAACATAAATGCATAGGACACCTTCAAGTTTAAGAGGGCGACTAGATACAAATAATTTAAGAACAAGTGAAACCAACAATATGAATCAATCAATGAACTTTGGGACAATGCATATTACACTAAGAATGACAACTATGCTCTCTTAATGGTGCATAAAGAAAGAAGGTGGTGACTCAACATAAAAGTAAAAGAAAGACCCTTCGCAGAGGGAAGCAGTGATTAAACATGTGCTAGAGCTTTTCATTTGTAAAACAGAGAGATAAAAATTGGTTTTGAGAGGTGGTTGTCTTTGTCAACGACTGGCAATGGGGTTCTTACTATCTTCCATACAAAAATGAAGAAAGTTTTTGAGAGAGAGATTGGCACTTTTGTGCTCTTTTATAAAGCTTGGCACTCCTCCCCACCTTTTTTTTCCTTTCACAAACCATGGCTAACCGATTCCATCGGGTGCCCACCAACATTCACTTTCCATGGAGGAGTGCCTTTTTTCTTTCTTTTTTTTCTCTTTTTTTTTCTTTTTGGAATAAGCAATATGGAAGATAGCAAATCCGACCACTACGTCCCCATGAGCTGAAAACAGTGTCACAAAACGAGAAGTGTTTTGAAGGTTTTTGAAAGGTAGCACATGAAAATTTACTTTGGAATGGCTTACAAATACCATGCATAGGAGTTTATAGTGGACACAATGGAAAACTTTGGCTTTTAGGAGTTGGATGCACGAGTAGAGCTCATACTCTGTACAAGGCGAGGGCTAGCAAAAGACTGGGAGCGACCAACTAAGAGAGCAATAATGGCCATAATCATGCAAAGCGACAAAGCGACATTAAAAGAAGCATAAGATGGCATCGAAAGTCAAAAACTAAATGATCATGAAGGCTATTGGCGACTTTGTAAGAGTCTAACATGTGTGAGCATGCGCCAAGTCAACCCAAATAAAGCATCAAGGAGAAAACCAAAATAATGCTTCCATACAATAAAAACAACGCATGATTTTTTCAAAGGCTCATTAAGCAATCTCAGTTATTTGAGACAAGTCATGCTACAGCAAAACCACTAAGCATACTATCAAAAAGACATCAAGCATGACATGAAAAAGCCTAAGCCGCAATCTACACAAGCTCCTTCTTGTACCACTATTTTGCACAAAGCTTTTTCTCTTTTCCAACACCATTTGAAATTTTTTTAAGACACCTCTTTTGATGAAAACCAATAAAGATCAGAGGCAAAAATACACCTTGATGAAAAGATATGACAAGGTCTGAACGCAAATCAAGGCAAAAACGAAAACCAAAAGCAGTAGCAAAAAAAGGAGAACACTCGATAAACGATAAGAGTGAAAAACTGAGCGTTCTTTGCAAATGAAAACGAGTACATCTCCTCCAAAGAAAATTTGTTGGGGTCCAACCATTTATTGCAGCAAACAAACAAACTAAACAAACTAAGAAAACTAAAACAACTGACGCTCCAAGAAAAACACATAGTGCATGAAGCAATAAAAATATAGTGTTTTGAAAGGTGACCTGATTTTTGCCGATGAAGAAGGGGTGCCTCGGGGGCATCCCCAAGCTTTGACGCTTGTACTTCTTGGATATTTCTTGGGTGATGCATGGTCATCCCCAAGCTTGAGCTTTTGTCCATTCTTCAACTCATCTCATCATTCTCCAATCCCTACACTTGAAAACTTCCTTCATACAAAACTAAACACAATTCTATTAGCAACATTAGTGCAAGCATAATATATAATCAATCCTCTATTTGCTTTAGGTTTCAACTCAAAACCACCACATATATAGCAGATACTACTGTAGCAACCTCCCCAAAAATTCCATGATCAAAAGAACTCAAAAGAAAGCGATAAAGTGGCAAACACAAATATTGGCAGAAATCTGTCAAAACTGAACAGCTGACAAAGGTCTAATTTTTGAGGGATTTTCTGTTGCTCAAATCAAAAAGTGTTCAACTAAGAAAAGTTTGGATATAACCTGGGGCATATGCAAAAGAAATCGCAGGTCCAAAAGATAAACAGAGAATTTTCACGAATTTTTACGGTGCAGCACCGAAAACAGTTTCAGGACAGCAACATCCCCAAATCTTTACCTCACTCAAATTAGAGGCTTCTCTTGGCACAAAAACGAAATAAACAAGATAAGGAGCGGTCATTACAGTAGTAATGACTTCCAAGACTCAAATAAAAGAAAAAGTACTGAAAAGAAAACATTGGGTTATCTCCCAAGAGTGCTTTTCTTTAACGCCTTTGAGCTAGGCGCAGAAAATTGCGAATCAAGTAATATCAATAGATGAAGTGCTAGTTACCTCAGTAGGCTCTTTGAAGGATCCCGAAGATGATTCAACCTGCAAGTCACCCTTAGTGGAACTAAGAGTCTTAAGAACATGTTGAGATTTAAGCGCAGAAACCTTGGGAACATACATAAATTTTTGCTCTTTTCCAACAAACACTTTCTCCCTCTTAAATTTAAGAGAAGAGAAGATTATGCTAAGAGTTTCTATAGACTCCTCTAGTTTACCAATCCTTAAGTTTTGATTGTCATGAGTAGTGCTAGCCTCTAAAATGGTAATTCTCTTACCGATGTTTTCTATTAATTCATTAACTCGGCTGGCATTTTCTAGGATACTTGGCAAACTTTTCTCTAAAGAGTTGAGCTTTTCTACCACCTCCTCCAGGGTGGTCTCAGTTTTAGCAACATGAATAGGTGGTATTCCCACTAAACTTTCAATTATAGTGCATGCTTCTCCAGCGGGAGTACCCAGAAAATTACCGCCTGTAAGAGTATCAAGAACATACCTATTCCAACTGGATATACCAACATAAAAATTTCTAAGGAGGATCGTGGTAGAGTGCTTTTTGGTACACCTATGATGAGCATTGTTAATACAGTACCAAGAATCTTTTAAACTTTCTCCCCCTTGTTGCTTAAAACTACGAACTTCTACTTCAGGATTACTCATTTTAACAAAACTAAAAGCAGATAAGTAAAAACAACTACCAAGGATTCTAATTTTTTTGGGTTTTTGATAAAAAGCAATGCAGGTAAAATAAATAAAGTAAAGCAAAACAATAACAAAGTAAAGAATGTGTGTGCGAAGAACTCCCCTCGCAGAAGTCTTCTCTCTTCCCCGGCAACGGCGCCAGAAAAGTGGCTGCTACGTGTGATGGTGTATAGTTGATGTGGGAGCAGACTGTCCTTGTGCGTGGTGAATAACCAGTCCGTTGGGAACCCCAAGAGGAAGGTATGATGAGTGTAGCAGCAAGTTTTCCCTAAGTTTAAGAAACCAAGGTTTATCGAACAGGAGAAGAGAGACAATGACGACTGAAGGTGATGCGCACTGGCTTAGTAACACTCCAACAAGGGCGCCGTTAATGATACTTGTTGACTCGTCTTCAGCCAGTAGCAAAGCGGAACCTGCACACACACAAACAAATACTTTGTTCCCAACTTGCGATGAGGTTGTCAATCTCACCGGTTTGCTTGAAACAAAGGTTATGAGCGTATCGAGTGGAAAACAATATAGTATGCGAGTAAAGTAAACAGTACGAGTAAAGTAAACAGGTGATAGCAATATGATGGAAATAGGACCGGGGTCCACAGTTCACTAGTGGTGTCTCTCCATAGATAAAATAACACATGCTGGGTAAACAAATTACAGTTGGGCAATTGATAGAATAAAGATAAACGTGATATGTCAAGAAGATCACTATGAGATTTACTCTGGGCATTACAACAAAATACATAGACCGCCATCCAACTGCATCTATGACTAATAATTCACCCCCGGGGATATCAATCCGAACACCCTAGAAGTATTAAGTTGCGAACAACAGATAATTGCATTAAGCAAAGTGTGTAATGTAAACAAAGCATATGACCTTGAGCATATGAATGTTGTTTTCTCCCTAGTAGCAACAGCACATCTACCACCTTAGAGGTTTCTGTCACTCCCCCAGGTGAAATAGAGGCATGAACCCACTATCGAGCATAAATACCCCCTCTTGGAGTCACTAGCAACTACTCGGCCAAGATAGCTACTAACAACGGAGAGCATGCAAGATCATAAACAACATAGAGATAACAAAAGATATAATTCAGTACAGCAACTTAATCATAAACACCAATATTCATCGGATCCCAACAAACCAAACATGTAGAATTACATAACGGTGATCTCAATCATGTAAGGCAGCTCATGAGATCTAAACATGAAGCACATAGTGGAGAAGACAACCATCTAGCTACTGCTATGGACCCATAGTCCAAGGTAGACTACTCACTCATCGCTCCGGAGGCAAGCATGGCGATGAAGAAGACCTCCGTTGGCGATTCCCCTCTCCGGCAGGGTGCCGGGAAGAGCTTCTGGACCCTCCCGATCTTCGGGTCGACGGCGGCAGCGGATCGCGATGTGTTCTGGAAAACTGATCGGGTACTTAGGTTTTTCTCGTCGGGGGGTCTTTATAGGCGAAGGGACGTTGTCAGAGGAGGGGCCAGGCGCCCTCACACGGGGGTGGCGCGGGCCAGGGGCTGGCCGCGCTGCCCCTGTGTGTGGGGCCCTGGTGGCCCCCCTCCTACTTATCTTCGGATCTCTGGAAGCTTCCAGGTAAAATAAGACTTCAGGAACTTGTTTCGTCCAATTCCGAGAATATTTCCTGTGTATCACTCTGAAACACAAAAACAGCAGAAAACAGGGAACTGACACTGTGGCACTTCGTTAATAGGTTAGTTCCGGAAAATGCATAAAAATGCCACTAAGTGTAACGAAACAATAGGAAAATGGTGTAAAAACAAGCATGGAGCATCAAAAATTATAGATACGTTTGAGACGTATCACATGCTCACACATGCTAGACTCATACAAAGTCGCCATTGCCTCTATGATCATTTAGTTTTTGACTTTTGATGTCATCTTATGCTTCTTTTAATGTCACTTTGTCGATATGCATGATTATGGCCGTTATTGCTCTCTTAGTTGGTCGCTCCCAGTCTTTTGCTAGCCCTCATTTTGTACTGAGTATGAGCTCTACTCGTGTATCCAACTCCTAAAAACCAAGTTGTTCCATTGTGTCCACTATAAATTCCTATGCATGGTATTTGTAAGCCATTCCAAGTAAATTTTCATGTGCTACCTTTCAAAAACTTTCAACTACTTCTCGTTTTGTGCCACTGTTTTTAGCTCATGAGGACGTAGTGGTCGGAATTGCTATCTTCCATATTAAATTAAGTACCCCTCGACTAGGCAGCTTCATCTGCTCATCATTAATTTTGCATGAGAGCTGGTCAGACCATTGCAATCTAATTCTAAAAAGAAAAAAAGGCACTCCTCCATGGTATGTGAATGTTGGTGGGCATCCGATGGAATCGGTTAGCCATGGTTTGAGAAAGGAAAAAAGGTGGGGAGGAGTGCCAAAGCTTTATAAAAGAGCACCAATGTGCCAATTTTTCAAAGAACTCAGAACCGCTCTCACTTGTTTATTATGGAAGATAGTAAGACCCCATTGCCAGTCGTTGACATGAAACAACCACCTCTCAAAACCCAATTTTTGTCTCTGTTTTACAAATGAAAAGCTCTAGCACATGTTTAATCACTGCTTCCCTCCGCGAAGGGCCTTTCTTTTACTTTTGTGTTGAGTTACCACCTTCTACCTTTATGGACCATCTAAGAGAGCATAGTTGTCATTCTGAGTATAATGTGCATTGTCCCAAAGTTTTCATTGATTGATTCATGATGTTGGTTTCACTTGTTCTTAAATTACTTGTATCTAGTCGCCCTCTTAAACTTGAAGGTGTCCTATGCATTTATGTTTTGCTACTCCATGAGGGACAAGCTGAAAACCATTTGCAATGTTTTCCATATGGATGAAACACACACGTGACTTTCATTGTTTCATTTTCATGATCTTTCCTTTGTGTTTCTTTTCATGCTATAACATGGTTGCTAAGTTTCTTCTATCGAGATTATGTCTTTCATGTCCATGTTTTAAGTTCTTTGATCTCAGCACTCAATGCTCTACCTCGTTGATCAAATTATGATGGTGCATGTCACCTCAAAAATTATTCTTTTGTTATCACTTACCTACTTGAGGACGAGCAGGAGTTAAGCTTGGGGATGCTGATACGTCCCAAACGTATCTATAATTTTTTATGATCCATGCTTGTTTTTACACCATTTGCCTTGTGTTTCGTTACACTTCGTGGCATTTTTATGCGATTTCCGGAACTAACCTATTGACAAGATGCCACAGTGCCAGTTCCCTGTTTTCTGCTGTTTTTGTGTTTCAGAAATGCTACACATGAAATATTCTCGGAATTGGACGAAACAAGTTCGAGAAGTCTTATTTTTCCCGGAAGAGGACCGAAAACCGAACGAGAGCCGGAGGGGGGCCAGCCTCACCATGAGGGGGCGCAGCCCAGCCCCTGGCCACGCCCCCCTGTGGTGAGACCCCCCTGGTCACCTCTTGACGACGCCCCTTCGCCTATGAAAATCCTCGGGATGGAAAACCCTAAAAGAGTCGGCGTTTTTCCTAGAACAGTTCCGCAGCACCGCCACCGTCGAAGACAAATTTCGGGGGACAGAAGTCTCTGTTCCGGCACCCTACCGGGACGGGGAAGTGTCCCCGGAGCCATCTCCATCGGTCTCCATCGCCGTCTCCGCCGTCTCCATCAACCTCACCGCCATCTCCATCGTCGTTGCTGTCTCCTATGATGAAGAGGGAGTAGTTCTCCCCCGGGGCTGAGGGCTCTACCGGTAGCTATGTGATACATCTCCAACGTATCCATAATTTTTTATGCTCCATGCTTATTTTTACACCATTTGCTTAGTGCTTCGTTACACTTCGTGGCATTTTTATGCATTTTCCGGAACTAACCTATTAACGAGATGCCACAGTGCCAGTACCCTATTTTCTGCTGTTTTTGTGTTTCAGAAAAGTTACACAGGAAATATTCTCAGAATTGGACGAAACAAAAGCCAGACGTCCAGAAATTTACCGGAGCTTCCAGAGAACCGAAGAGGAGACAGAGAGGAGCCAGTGGTGGGCCACACCACCAGGGGGCGCGGCCTAGGGCTGGCCCACGCCCCCCTGTGGTGAGCCCCACCAGGTCCACTTCTGACGCTGCCCCTTCGCCTATAAAGACCCCCCCCCGACAGGAAAAACCTAAATACCCGATCACTTTTCCAGAATACATCGCGATCCACCGCCGCCGTCGACCCGAGATCGGGTGGGTCCAGAAGCTCTTCTCGGCACCCTGCCAGAGAGGGGAATCGCCACCGGAGGTCTTCTTCATCGCCATGCTTGCCTCCTGCGTGATGAGTGAGTAGTCTACCTTGGACTATGGGTCCATAGCAGTAGCTAGTTGGTTGTCTTCTCCACCATGTGCTTCATGTTTAGATCTCGTGAGCTGCCTTACATGATCGAGATCACCGCTATGTAATTCTACATGTTGTGTTTGTTGGGATCCGATGAATATTGGTGTTATGATTGAGTTGATGTGCTGAATATTATCTTATGTTATCTCTATGTTGTTTATGATCTTGCATGCTCTCTGTTGTTAGTAGCTATCTTGGCCGAGTAGTTGCTTGTAACTCCAAGAGGGGGTATTATGCTCGATAGTGGGTTCATGCCTCTATTTAATCTGGGGGAGTGACATAAACCTCTAAGGTTGTAGATGTGCTGTTGCCATTAGGGAGAAAACAACATTCATATGCTCAAGGGCATATGCTTTGTTTACATTATACACTTTGCTTAATGCAGTTATCTGTTGTTCGCAACTTAATACTTGTGGAGTTCTCGGATTGATTCGCCACAAGTGGATTATTAGTCATAGATGCAGTTGGATGACGGTCTATGTATTTTGTTGTAATGCCTAGAGTAAATCTCATAGTGATCCTCTCGACATATGCACATTGTCTTTATTCTATCAATTGCCCAACTGTAATTTGTTTACCCAGCATCTGTTATTTTATCTTATGGAGAGACACCACTAGTGAACTGTGGACCCTGGTCCTATTTCCTTTATATTGCTACCACCTGTTTAGTTTACTCGCACTGTTTACTTTACTCACATACTACTATTACTTTCCACTCGATACGCTCATACCCTTTGTTTCAAGCAAACCGGTGAGATTGACAACCTCATCGTAAGTTGGGAACAAAGTGTTTGGTTGTGTTATGTGTAGGTTCCACGTTGCTACTGGTTGAAGACGCGCTAACAAGAAATTGTTAACGGCGCCTTTGTTGGAGTGTCACACAGATAGTGGGCATCACCTTCTGGTGTATTGTCTTTTTCCTCCTGGACGATTAAACCTTGGTTTCATAACTGAGGGAAAACTTGTTGCTATATTCATCAAACCTTCTCTTGGGTTTCCAACTGGCCGGTTATTTTACTTCATCAACAAACGCAATCAAGATTTCTAGCATCATCATCACCGCGCCATCACTATGTGGTTCGCCTCTCTCTTCCATGATGTGATCTTTATGTGATCATGAGCTTTGTATCTAGTTGAATTGGTAGATGTTATTATTCAGATATTATGCTACTCCTATGCTTTATATTTGTAATCTCCGAAGATACCTTGTATCATGGTGTGAAGGTGACTAGTGTGCGCATCATGTGTATCTTTTTGGTTAATGTCTCTATGAATTGTTGGTGTTTATTGGAACCATCTAGTGCGTTCATGGTGATAGTGTGGGACAATCTAGTTTGGGTACATACAGACTTTGAGGAGTGCTTCGTAGCCCTACGCATGATCAGTGTTCGTTTTCCATTGGAGAATTATTTTGATTTGCATATTGATGATAGTATCTATTAGTTCAATTATGTTATATTTGTTGAAAGTGTGTCCACTAGTGAAAGTATAATCCCTAGGCCTTGTTTCCAAGCATTGCACACCGTTTCCTTTCAATTTTGTTACATGTTTGCTTGCAGCGATATTTATTTCAGATTACGTTTACTACTCATAATCATCACTACTACTTGTATTTCACTATCTCTTCGTCGAACTAGTGCACCTATACATCTGACAAGTGTATTGGGTGTGTTGGGGACACAAGAGACTTTCTGTATCGTAATTGCAGGATTGTTTGAGAGGGATAGCTTTGACCTCTTCCTCCCTGAGTTCGATAAACCTTGGGTGATCCACTTAAGGGAAACTTGCTGCTGCTCTACAAACCTCTGCACTTGGAGGCCCAACACTGTCTACAAGAACAGAAGCGTGTGTAGACATCACTCTACCTGCCCACTAGTTTGGGGATGATAAGCAGAAGCAATTCTATGATTAATGTCATATCTAGCAAGAGTTTTCCTAAAACCACCCTGAATAAAATGATAACCCCCGTCAGTCATAAGATATCTAGGCACACCAAACCTAGGAAAAATAACATCCTTAAGCATTTTTAACAAAGTCTCACCATTGACGCTTTTCATAGGTATAGCTTCTACCCACTTAGTAACATAATCAACAGCAACAAGTATATGAGTATAACCTTATGAAAGGGGAAAAGGACCCATAAAGTCAAATCCCCAACAATCAAATGGTTCAATAACAAGAGAATAACTCATAAGCATTTCATTACGTCTAGAAATATTACCAACTCTTTGACATTCATCGCAAGATAAAACAAAGTTTCTAGCATCTTTAAAGAGGGTTGGCCAATAAAAACCTGATTGTAGAACCTTTTGTGCAGTTCTATCTCCAGCATGATGTCCTCCATAAGCACTACCATGGCATTTTCTCAATATCTCTTGTTGTTCATATTCTGGAACACATCTTTGCATAATACCGTCAACTCCTTTATATAAGTGTGGGTCATCCCAAAAATAATACCTTAAGTCATAAAAGAATTTCCTTCTTTGCTGAGCTGTAAAGGTTGGAGGCAAATACTTGGAAATAATAAAGTTAGCATAATCAGCATACCAAGGATTCTCTCGCGAAGTTACCCTTATTGAAGCCAACTGTTCATTTGGAAAACTATCATTAACAGGAATAGGGCCAAAAGAAATGTTTTCCAACCTAGACAAATTGTCAGCAATAGGGTTTTTAGCACCTTTCCTATCTACAATATGCAAATCAAACTTTTGTAAAAACAACACCCATCTAATAAGCCTAGGCTTAGCATCCTTCTTTGACATAAGATATCTAATAGCAGCGTGATCAGTATGAATAGTAACTTTTGAAGCTACGATATAAGGTCTAAACTTATCACATGCAAAAACAACAGCAAGAAACTCTTTCTCAGTAGTAGCATAATTCTTCTGAGCAGCATCAAGAGTCTTACTAGCATAATGAATAACATTCAACTTCTTATCTATGCGTTGTCCAAGAACAGCACCAACAGCAAAATCACTAGCATCACACATAATTTCAAAGGGTAAATTCCAATCAGGTGGTTGAACAATAGGAGCAGTAGTTAAAGCCTTCTTAAGAGTTTCAAAAGCTTCCTTACAATCATCAAAACAAATGGTACATCTTTTTGAAGAAGATTAGTAAGAGGCTTTGAAATCTTAGAGAAATCTTTAATAAACCTCCTATAGAAACCAGCATGACCAAGAATACTACGAATACCTTTAACATCTCTGGGACAGGGCATTTTCTCAATTGCTTCAACCTTTTCTCTGTCAACTTCAATACCTCTTTCAGAGATTTTATGTCCAAGAATAATTCCTTCATTCACCATAAAGTGGCATTTCTCCCAATTAAGAACAAGATTAGTTTCTTCACATCTCTGCAAAACTTTATCAAGATTGTGCAAACAATTATCAAAAGAAGTTTCATAGACGGAGAAATCGTCCATGAATACCTCCACAATTTCTTCACAAAAGCCATAAAAAATAGCAGACATGCATCTTTGAAAAGTAGCAGGAGCATTGCATAAACCAAAAGGCATACGTCTATAAGCATAAGTTCCGTAAGGACAAGTAAAAGTGGTTTTCTCTTGATCTTGCTTTTTTAATAGCAATCTGAGAGAAACCAGAATAACCATCAAGAAAACAAAAATGAGTTTTCTTAGATAACCTCTCTAGCATTTGATCTATAAACGGTAAAGGATAATGATCTTTCTTAGTAACTTTGTTGACCTTCCTAAAATCAATGCACATCCTATAACCAACTACTACCCTTTGAGGAATAAGCTCGTTATTCTCATTAGGCACAACAGTAATACCTCCTTTCTTAGGAACACAATGAACAGGACTAACCCATCTACTATCAGCAATAGGATAAATAATACCAGCATCTAGGAGCTTCAATACCTCATTTCTTACCACTTCCTTCATCTTAGGTATTAAGCGGCGTTGATGTTCAACAACTGGCTTTGCATTTGGCTCCATGTTAATAGTGTGCTGACATATAGTAGGAGAAATCCCCTTTAAATCATCAAGAGTATATCCCTTAGCTCCTCAGTGTTTCCTCAATGTTTCTAATAACCTTTCTTCTTCCTTTCCTGAAAGTTTAGAACTAATAATAATAGGATATATCTTCTTGTCATCAATATAAGCATATTTAAGATCATCAGGTAAAGGTTTTAAATCAAAGATAGGATCTCTCTTGGGTGGCAAAGTGGTACCCAAATCTTCCACAGGTAAATTGTGTTTAATCAACAGTGGTTGATGAAGAAGAATGTCGTCAATTTCATCTCTTTCTTCCCTGAAGACATCACTTTCATGGTCCTCCATAAATTGCTGCAAAGCATTATTAGGAGCAAGAGCAATAGAGGCAAGCTGTTTAACTCGAAAATCTTCATTAGGCAATTCATTTTCATAAGGAGCTTTAGTAAACTTAGAAAAATTAAACTCATAAGATTCTCCATCAAACTTAGTCAAAATTTTCTCCTTCTTACAATCTATAACAGCGCCACAAGTATTTAAAAAGGGTCTACCGAAAATAATAGGACAAGTTTTACTAGGTTCTGTACCAAGTATCAGAAAATCAGTAGGATATTTAGTCTTACCACATAGAACTTGCACATCTCGAACAATACCAATTGGCAAGACAGTCTCTCTGTTACCCAGCTGAATAACCACATCAATATCTTCAAGTTCACAAGGGGAAATTTCATGCATGATTTCTTTGTAAAGCTCGAAAGGAATAGCACTTGAACTTGCACCAATATCACATAAACCATAATAGCAATGATCACCAATCCTGACAGAGAGCACATGAACACTTGTTTTCCTAGATTTTCTAGGATGTGAAACAATGTTAGAAGCATCTTCACAAAAGGCAATATGTTCATCTTCTACATTTTTAGTAATAAGATCCTTCACTATAGCTATAGGAGACTTAATAGTAATTTGCTCATCAGGTTCTACAGCTTTCTTTGCACTTTTCTTAAGCACACTAACCAAAGTAGAATGTTCCTTTACCTTAGCAGGGAAAGGCGTTTTCTCAAGATAAAGCTCAGGCAAAATGCGATCAACAGTACAAACTTCAGTAGTTCTAGCAGGAGCACAACTAGTAGTATCTTTATAAGGTGCATGATATTTGTTCCAATCTTTCTTTGGAACATCAAGATACGAGGCAAAGGCCTTAAAACAGTTAGCAAAAATTTGGGAATCAAGACCATAAACATCACTAACATTACGAAAGTCATCGGTTTCCATAAAATCTTTAATGCATTCATAATCATAATTTATACCTGACTTCCTACCTTTGTCGTTATCCCATCCTTCAGTATTTTATTGAATACGGTCGAGAAGATCCCATTTAGCTTCTTCTTTCATACGTGTAAATGATCCAGAGCAAGAAGCATCCAATAAATCCTTATCATGAAGAGTAAGCCTTGCATAAAAGTTATTAATAATAATATTCCTGGGGAGCTCATGAATGGGACATTTGAGCATTAGTGATTTCAATCTCCTCCCACGCTTGGGCAATACTCTCTTTATTATAAGGACAAAAGTTATATATCTGATTACGATCCTTATGAATCTCACTTGGAGGATAAAATTTGGAATAAAAGAGAGGTATAATTTCCTCCCAGCCAATAGATGGACCATCCTTAAGCAGCCTATACCATTCCGTAGCTCTGTCCTTCAGTGATAAAGAGAATAGCTTCCTCTTAACTTGGCTTGATGAAATACCTACACACTTAAACAACTCGCATAATTCATGTATAAAGAGTAAATTATCACCCGGATGGACAGTTCCATCTCCTGAATAGCGGTTATTTATAACACGTTCAACAATTTTCATAGGTATTTTAAAAGGATCTAACTGAGCAGGCGGTGGTTCATCTACTACCGTAGCAGAGGCAGTAGCGTTCCCAAATAGGGAACCAAATGGAGAATTCTCCATGGCAAAATAAAATAAAAATAAAAGACAGAAATAAAACAATACCCACAACGAAGGTTACCTTTACCAATTCCACTCTTCAATAGCGCTTCACTCCCCGGCAACAGCGCCAGAAAATAGTCTTGATGACCCACAAGTATAGGGGGTGTATCGTAGTACTTTCGATAAATAAGAATGTCGAACCCAACGTGGAGCAGAAGGTGTTGACAAGTGGTTTTGATCAAGGATTCACTGTAAATACTAGCAAACGGATTTTCAGGGGTAATTGGTAATGCAGGTAAATAAAGTATGAGGAAATAAAAGACAATAATAGTAATTGCTACAAGTGGCCCAATCCTTTCTAGAGCAAAGGACAAGCCAGTTGTATAACTTATAATTACCAAACGTTCCTGAGGACACACGGGAGTTTCTGTCGAGAGCTTTCGCTTCATGCTGCTAAGTAATCTTCATTGGTTTGATAAGTGTTATGGGGGTGAACCTGTGCTAGCGCACTACCCTTACTAGGACTAATGCACACTTGTGATTATACCCCCTGCAAGCATCCGCAAATACAAGAAAGTAATTAAGATAAATCTAACCACAGCCTTAAACTCTGAGATCCTACGCTCCCTGGTGCAATGGTTTTCTAATGGGGGTTTAGGTTTCTGTCGCTCCGGCAACCCCACAATTAGTAGCCAAATACACAATGCATTCCACTAGGCCCATAAATGGTGAAGTATCATGTAGTCGACATTCACATGACACCACTAGTAGAATAACACCACAACATAAATATCAAACCATTAAATATTACTCAACATAGTTTCACTACTAACATCTCGACTTCTCCAATGTCCTCAAGAACTAAACGAACTACTCACAAGACATCATATGGATCATGACCAGAGGTGAAATAATGGTAAATAACAATCTGAACATAAACCTTAATTCAACGGTTCCACTCAATAGCATCAACTACAAAGGTAATCAACACTGGGAAAGTTTCCCCTAAGAATTTGATAAGATTCAACCCAAGATGTTACAGCGGGATGGCATGGTGATGGTGGAGATAAAGGTGCTGCTACTGCTGATGATTATGATCTCAATGAAGTCCAGCGCGATGATGACGACGATGGCGACGATCTCCCCTCTCTGGGAAGGAATTTCCCCGGCAGATTTCTGCCTGCCGGAGAGCTTTTATCTCTCGGTGTTTTCTGCCCCGCAGAGGCGGCGGTGTCTATCTCTGAGCCCCCCCTTGACTTAGGTTTTCGGGGATGACAATATACTCGAGGGGGCGATGGCAGTGGTGGGCCAGGGTGGCCTCACCACAGGCCGGCGCGGCCATGGGTGGGCCCGCGCCCCCTCGTGGTGAGCCCACCCTGATGCTCCTCTCGCCTCCTCCTTCTGGCTACTTTCGTCTTCTGATATTACATGAATTTCTGGGTATTTCTCTGGAATTGTTGATCTTCAGAAATATGGTGTCTTGACGGTCCTTTTTCCAGCAGAATCCTGACTCCGGCAGCAAGTCCTCCAATGATCATCAAACATGTGAAAACAGAGGAAACAACATAAGTATCATCTCTAAATATGAAATATATCAATGAATAACAGTAAATTATGATACAAAATAGTGATGCAAAATGGACGTATCACAAAACCCAACATAATCTGTTGAGAAAACTACTTTATTGAGAACTCCACTCTCCTCCTGATGCCGGTGAGGCCGACAAAAGGAAGGGAACAGATCTATGGAGGAGACGAACGTGAAGGAGGCTAGGGTTTTTTCTTGGAGGAGGCGGTTGCTTTCAGGACAATTGGGGCATCATGTTCTTGTGCTTGGAGTATCTTACTATATCGTACATGGTATTTTCACTTGGTTGTTAGGCACGTCTTTATTATCTGAATAAACTAAAACTTGTGAAGTATTAAAATCTTCTATACCTGAATAGGAGTCCCCTACTACCTCTATTTCTCTTGACATGCAGCTATGCCACATCAGCAGTCGGCCATGTCATCCCATGCATGTAGACTCCATCGACCTCTTCCCCTTATAATTTGTCTAATTGTTTGTGCTTTCAAATTCCATCCCATGAATGGAAAGATCTGGCCCATTTCTTTTCATATTTATATTTACGTGTAGAGGCACCACAGACCATTAACACTTCCTCTTCTACATGATCCGGCAACGACACAGTCGCTTCATCTCCCCCATAATATCTGAGAAACAATTGCACAATCGACTAATGGAGGCATGTGAAAGGTCTGCGCAGTTTTTCCTACAAGGCCATGCTCCGCCTCAAACAGATTTGTTCGAATCGTTTGCAAAAACATCTCATTCTGCCGCTGCTGGTGAGCCTCTATAGAGCTCCTTGCACAATTCTGCTAAAGTTGTCGTCTCCATACTAGGCCACGTTCATCTCCCCTGCCTGCCTGTGTTTATGCTTCCTGACACTAGCGTTGTCGATTCTATCCCTTGGGAACTTCTGTTCTTCCGTGGACGTGAATAAGGGCCGTTACTTTATACTGCTGCAAGCGCTTCCATTGTGATCAACCACATCAACATAGCCATGTCGACCTCCATAATCATTTGATTCTGAATCTTTGGAATGTATGTAGAATGAGACATTCTTATTTGACATATTCTAGTACGTGCTACTTCTTTCGCGGAAAAGATTATGTTTCACGGATGCAAGCTCATGTTTGATGAAATGCATGGTACTAACTCTGATGAATAATAATTTACACTGGCTTTTGCAGCTGATGGTTCACTTCAAATATAGCCGGTCAGTGCATGCTCCTTACACTAGTGGAAAATGGGCCTTTGGCCTGGACCCTTTAGTCCCTGCCGCAATCTGGGCCGGGACTAAAGGCTCGGCCATGTCGCCCCAAAATCGCCTAGCCGCCCGGGAGGCTTTAGTCCCGGCCCGTAACGAGCCTTTATTCCCGGTTTGAGACACAAACCGGTACTAAAGGGCTATGCGCTGAGCGGCCCGCATGTGCGCCCCCTTTAGTCCCGGTTTGTGTCTCAAACTGGGACTAAAGGCCTCTGCCTATATATATGGCAGCAGCCCCTCTCCCCTCTTCCTTGTATTTTTCTAGGATGAAAGAGTGTGGGTGTGTGCTAGTTCTCCATTTCATTGCTATGCACTACAGGTGTTTGTTGAAATGTGTGTTAGAGCGATGCCGCTTCAGTTCACCGAACACAACTACGATATGAGCTGCCCGAGCCACGCTTAAGCCTCTTCCTTTTTATTTCCACTTATTCTAAAAGGTTAGCAACTATATTTCCTCGTTTAGACCGTGCGGTACTAATTTTTAGGATCGTGATTGTGTTTGATATACTGTCGTATGATGCAGATGAGCCATCCATGGATGTACGGTGATCGACGCACAGCCGCTTACAGAGAAGGTGTGCATTCTTTTCGAGATGCGGCCGATGCGAACAAGCATGGTGGTGGCTATATGTTTTATCCATGTGTTGAATGTTGGAATGAGAAGGATTACACTTCCTCAAGAGTCATTCAGAGCCACCTGCTTCGGTCCGGTTTTATGTCGGGCTATAATGTTTGGACCAAGCACAGAGAAAGAGGGGTTATGATAGAAGACGACGATGAAGAAGAAGAGAACGATGATGACAACTACCGATCTATGTTCCCTGAGTATGCTAATACCGCAATGGAAGACAATGAAGAAGAAGATCAGGGTGAAGAATGGGAACCAGATGAGCCCACTGATGATCTTGGCCGGGTCGTTTCTGATGCACGGCGAGGCTGCGACACAGAAAAGGAGAGGTTGCAGTTCGAGCAGATGTTACAGGACCACAACAAATTGTTGTACCCAACTTGTGAAGATGGCCAGAAGAAGCTGGGTAGCACACTGGAATTGCTGAAGTGGAAGGCAGAGACCGGTGTGACTGACTCGTCAATCGAAAAGTTGCTGGTACTGATGAAGAAGATGCTTCCAAGAAAGAACGAATTGCCCGCCAGCACGTACGAAGCAAAGAAGCTTGTCTGCCCTCTAGGATTAGACGTGCAGAAGATACATGCATGCCCTAATGACTGCATCCTCTACCGCGGTGAGAAGTACGGGAATATGGATAAATGCCCGGTATGCACTGCATTGCGGTATAAGATCAGAAAAGATGACCCTGGTGATATTGAGGGCGAGCCACCCAGGAAGAGGGTTCCTACCAAGGTGATGTGGTATGCTCCTATAATACCACAGTTGAAACGTCTGTTCAAAAATAAAGATCATGCGAAGTTGTTGCGATGGCACATGGAAGATCGTATGAAAGACGACAAGTTGAGGCACCCTGCTGATGGTCGGCAGTGGAGAAAAATCGAGAGAGAGTTCCCGAGATTTGCAGGTGACGCAAGGAACTTATGGTTTGGTCTAAGTACAGATGGCATGAATCCTTTTGGGGAGCAGAGTTGCAATCACAACACCTGGCCCGTTACTCTATGTATCTACAACCTTCCTCCTTGGTTGTGCATGAAGCGGAAGTTCATTATGATGTCAGTGCTTATCCAAGGTCCAAAGCAACCCGGCAACGACATTGATGTGTACCTAAGGCCATTAGTTGATGAACTTTTATAGCTGTGGGCCGAACCAGGTGTACGTGTGTGGGACGAGAACAAACAAGAGGAATTTGACCTTCGAGCGTTGCTTTTCGTAACCATCAATGATTGGCCTGCTCTTAGTAACATTTCAGGACAGTCAAACAAGGGATACAATGCATGCATGCACTGTTTGGATCAGGCAAAAAGTATATATCTGAACAAATGTAGGAAGAATGTGTACCCGTACAATCGTCGTTTTCTTCCGCCCAAGCATCCCTTAAAGAAAAAAGGCAAGCACTTCAATGGCAAGGCAGAACCCCGGGGGAAGCCTGTCACCCGTACTGGTGCTGAAGTATTTGATATGGTCAAAGATTTAAAAGTAATCTTTGGAAAGGGTCCTGGCAGCCAACCTGTTCCTAACGGCCCTGATAAGCGCGCACCCATGTGGAAGAAGAAATCTATATTTTGGGAGCTACCCTATTGGGAAGTCCATGAGGTCCGCTCCGCAATCGACATGATGCACCTGACGAAGAATCTCTGCGTGAATATTCTAGGCTTCCTGGGCTTGTATGGGAAGTCAAAAGATACACCGGAAGCACGGGAGGACCAGGAACGTCATAAAGGAAGAGATGGCATGCATCCAGGGCAGTTTCAAGGGCGTGCCAGCTACGCTCTTACCAAGGAAGAGAATGAAATCTTCTTTGAAGTCCTTTTCAGTATCAAGGTCCCGACTGGCTTCTCGTCGAATATAAAGGGAATCATAAATATGAAAGACAAAAAATTCCAAAACCTAAAGTCTCATGACTGCCACGTGCTTATGATGCAATTGCTTCCGGTTGCATTGAGGGGAATTCTACCGGAAAATGTTCGCCTGGCAATTGTGAAGGTATGTGCATTCCTCAATGCAATTTCTCAGAAGGTAATCGATCAAGAAAGTCTATCAGGGTTACAGATTGATGTGGTCCAATGTCTGGTCAGCTTCGAGTTGTTGTTCCCGCCATCCTTTTTCAATATAATGACACACCTCCTAGTTCACCTAGTCGAAGAGATTAGAATTCTCGGTCCTGTGTTTCTACACAATATGTTCCCCTTCGAGAGGTTCATGGGAGTCTTAAAGAAATATGTTCGTAACCGTGCTAGGCCAGAACAAAGCATCTCCAAGGGCTATGGAACAGAGGAGGTCATTGAGTTTTGTGTGGACTTTCTTCGTGACCTTAAGCCGATTGGTGTTCCTGAATCTCGGTATGAGGGTAGGCTGACAGGAAAAGGCACACTAGGAAGGAAAGCAAAAGTATATATGGACGGGAATTCTTTCTCTCAAGCACACTACACAGTTCTACACAATTCCACCGTGGTGGCTCCGTATATCGTGAGACACAAGAATATTCTACGCTCCGAAAACCCGGGGAAGGCTGACTCTTGGATTAAAGGGGAACATGAGAAGACTTTCGGCAGTTGGTTGCAGACACATCTCATGAATGACGACACCGTTGGAGATCAGCTGTACTGTTTGTCTAGGCCACCATCTTCGACTATATGTACTTTCCAAGGGTACGAGATAAATGGGAATACATTTTACACGGTTGCCCAAGATAAAAAGAGCACCAACCAAAACAGTGGTGTTCGCTTTGATGCAACAGACGAGAATGGGCACTGTTTGGAAACATATTACGGGTACATAGAGGAGATATGGGAACTTGACTATGGACCTACTTTTAAGATCCCTTTGTTTCGGTGCAAATGGGTGAAGCTGACAGGAGGCGGGGTAGTTGTAGACCAAAAGTACGACATGACAACAGTGGATCTCAACAATCTTGCGTACATGGATGAACCATTCGTCCTAGCCAACGATGTCGCTCAGGTTTTCTATGTGAAGGACATGTCTACAAAAATGAGAAAAAGAAATCAGCAAAAGAAGACATTGTCCAATGAGCCAAAGCGCCACATAGTTCTTTCAGGGAAAAGAAACATCGTGGGAGTAGATGACAAGACAGATATGCCAGTAGATTATAATAAGTTTCATGAAATTCCGCCCTTCAAAGTGAAAACTGACCCAAGCATCCTACTGAATGATGAAGATTCTCCATGGCTACGACCCAGAAGAAAACAGAAATAATAGATAGGAATGTTGGTGCAATAATGTAATAATGTATTAAACCTTTTATGTAATGCATGTATGAAATGTACTAAACCTTTATTTAAGGAGCATGCATGTATGACAACCTTTAGTCCCGGCTGGAGGGTGCAACCGAGACTAAAGCTGTCGGCAGGATAAGGATGCATGGGTAACCTTTAGTCCGGGCTGGTGGGTGCAACCGAGACTAAAGCTGTCAGTAGGATAAGGATGCATGGGTGGATGCACTGCTCGATGAGATAAAGCATGTAGCGCACGACGCCCCTGTCGGAGGAACAAGACAAAAGTAGAAGCGGCGTCGTGCCTATAAAAGGAGCATCGATACGCCATGGCAAACACAGCTCGAAGGCAGGGAGAGTTTCATCCCCATGGATGGAGGAAAGGGTTGGGAATTCTCCCGTGGCAGAACTTCTCGAAGATGTCGTTGGTGCTCACGCCCTACGGCATCTTCGGAAGCTCTACCTCGGAAAAATTTCCCTGCAAGCCCGTGAAAGACTCCATCTCCTCTAACAGTTATGGAGGAAAGGGTTGGGAAATCTCTCGTGGCGGAGCTTCTCAAAGATGTCGTTGGTGCTCACGCCCTACGGCATCTTCGGAAGCTCCGCCTCGGAAAAATTTCCCAGCAAGCCCATGAAAGACTCCATCTCCTCTAATAGTTATGGAGGAAAGGGTTGGGAAATCTCCCGTGGCAGAGCTTCTCGAAGGTGTCGTTGGTGCTCACGCCCTACGGCATCTTCGGAAGCTCCGCCTCAGAAAAATTTCCCTGCAAGCCCGTGAAAGACTCCATCTCCTCTAACAGTTATGGAGGAAAGGGTTGGGAAATCTCCCGTGGCGGAGCTTCTCGAAGATGTCGTTGGTGCTCACGCCCTACGACATCTTCGGAAGCTCCGCCTCGGAAAAATTTCCCTGCAAGCCCGTGAAAGACTCCATCTCCTCTAACAGTTATGGAGGAAAGGGTTGGGAAATCTCCCGTGGCGGAGCTTCTCGAAGATGTCGTTGGTGCTCACGCCCTACGGCATCTTCGGAAGCTCCGCCTCGGCACACTTTTCATATTTATAGTTTTATCAGATTCTAAAATATACATAAAGAATATTAATCAATATAGTTTTAATTGTAAATGGCAAAATAGTTAATAGTTTGGATAGTTAAAATAATTAATTTTGAAAATAGAAAATAGTTTTGAATTAGTTATTCAATTTCAAACACTTTTCATATTAATAGTTTTGTCAAATTCCAAAATATACAAAAAGAATATTAATCAATATAGTTTTAATTGAAAATGGCAAAATAGTTAATAGTTTGGATAGTTAAAATAATTAATTTTGAAAATAGAAAATAGTTTTGAATTAGTTATTCAATTTCAAACACTTTTCATATTCATAGTTTTATCAGATTCTAAAATATACAAAAAGAATATTAATCAATATAGTTTTAATTGAAAATGGCAAAATAGTTAATAGTTTGGATAGTTAAAATAATTAATTTTGAAAATAGAAAAATAGTTTTGAATTAGTTATTCAATTTCAAACACTTTTCATATTCATAGTTTTATCAGATTCTAAAATATACATTAGTTATTCAATTAAAAATTAAAAATTCATATTAAAAATGAAAATCTGAAAAATTTCAGCATTGGCGCGCATATATTGCCCCTTTAGTCCCGGTTGGAGCCACCAACCGGGACTAAAGGGGGGGGGGCTCGGGCGCGAACTGCCGACCACCCTTTAGTCCCGGTTGGGGGCTCAAACCGGGACTAAAGACCCCCTTTAGTCCCGGTTTGAGCCCCCAGCCGGGACTAAAGGGGGGGTATATAAGCCCCGCGCCGCTCCCTTCTTCTTCCCCGGCCAACACTTAGCAGTTTCAGAAACCAGCGCGAGGAGATCATCCCCTGGATCGTTGCGGTCACCGGAATCCGTCGCCGGCGCCGTCAACCATCACCGCGCCGCCGCCCGTGCTGCCGCCGCGCCGCCCGCCCGCCCGTGTGCTGCCGCGCCCCCCGGCCAACTCCGACCCGCCGCCGCCCCCGGCCAACTCCGGCCTGCGCCCGCACCACTGCCCCGCCCCCGGCCGACCGACCCCTGCAAATTAAGAAGGTAAAAAAAGGTTCTAATTTTGTTAATTTTTGTTAAGTAGTAATATTTTTGTTAATTTCTTGTTAAGTAGTAATATTTGTTAGCAAATAGGTTAGCAAATAATTGTTAGCAAAATAATTATTAGTAATAGAAATGCTATATAAATTGTTAGTAAATAGGTTAGCAAAATATTTGTTAAGTAGTAATAATTGTTAGCAAATATTTGTTAAGTAGTAATAATTGTTAGCAAAATAATTGTTAGTAAATAGGTTAGCAAAATAATTGTTAGTAATAGAATTGTTAGCAAAATTATTATTAGTAATAGAAATGCTATATAGATTGTTAGTAAATAGGTTAGCAAAATATTTGTTAAGTAGTAATAATTGTTAGCAAATATTTGTTAGGTAGTAATAATTGTTAGCAAAATAATTGTTAGTAAATAGGTTAGCAAAATAATTGTTAGTAATAGAATTGTTAGCAAAATAATTGTTAGATATAATAGAAATAGAAATTATTAGATAGAATAGAAAATTGTTAGATATAATAGAAATAGAAAATTGTTAGATACAATAGAAAATTGTTAGATAGAATAGAAAATTGTTAGATAGAATAGAAAATTGTTAGGGTTAGTAGTTAGAAAATTGTTAGGGTTAGTAGTTAATTTGTTTTGTTATTAGTTAGGGTTAGTAGTTAGAAAATAAGTAAGGTTATTTTGTTAGTTATTATTCCATATAGCGTCCATAATTGAAATATAAATGTCGGTTTTTTGCAGAAACTATGGATCCACATAGCAGGAACCTCGAAGAGGAAGAACTTCTTGAAGATATAATCAAAGACGCCCCCGACGTTGAACCAGCTGAATCTCCGTCCTCATATCTGAACCCCTCCGGAGATGGAATGGACGTCGACCGACACGAAGATGAAGTCGACGGGGCAGGCGATAGCTCCGATGACGGAGAAGGTGATAACTCCACTGATGGAGAAGCCGGTGGAGAAATAACGAAGTCCAGCGAGGTATACATATGAAGTTCGGCAATCAGTTGTAATATTGGAGATAGCTCTATATTGTATACATATACATTAATTTGACGAATGTTTCTCCCTCTTAGACCTCCACATCAAGCAAAGCTACGAAACGAGGCCCGACCAAAAAGTTGGATGCACGGACGCATTACACCTTTGAGGTGATATTGCCTACAAGCGAACCTAAGCTTCCTAAGAATGCTGCTGACACATTCAAGAAGCAATGCGGAGTTCTCATTGGGGATCACGTCCCGATCAGCGTTCGGGAGTGGAACAAGCGCAAAGGGGCAACCGATAGTGACTATGTCGCCGAAAGGTACAAAGATAGTCTTTGGAATGATCTCATGGCACATTTCAACCTGCCAGAATGTGAGAATGAAGATGCCGCAAAAAAACTGAGGGCCAAAGTTAAGCAGTGGACTCTAAAGAAGATGGCCGAACTGTTCCGGACGTGGAAGAAGAAGCTATGGAAAAACTATCTGAAGACAAAGAAAGTGCCAGTATTCGAGGGGTATCTAGCCAAGAAGGCGAATCACTGGAAGGCATTTCAGGAGTACAAGGAGTCAGAAGATGCCAAGGCATTATCAGAAAAGAACAAGAAAAATACCGACAAGAAGAAATATCACCACACGCTGGGGTCGGGGGGCTATGAGACTGCCATCCCAAAGTGGGATAAGAAAGAGCAAGATATGCTAGCTAAAGGTATCATACCTGAACCCATCCGTGATGAGTGGGAATTGAGAGCAAGAAATTGGTTCCTTGCGCATGGTGGTTCGTACGACGAAGAAACAGGGGACCTTATCTGCAGTGACGGTCTTAGGATACCCAGGGAGAATTGGAAAAAAATAGTGAAAGAAATTAAAGAGGGAAAAAGACAGTTCACTCCAGATAGAGAGAAAGATTTGCTCACACTGGTCCTCGGCAATGACGAACATGGAGGACGAACGCGAGGCTTTGGTCCTTCTTACCCGTGGTGGCTTGGGTTTGCCAGAGACCAAGACACTTACAGAAGCCGAGCGAGAGCAAAGAAGCGACAGTAGGATGAGAAAAATGACAAGTTCAACCAGTTGCTTGCCAGGCTTAACGAGCAACAACAGCAGATTGACGAACTTAGAGGAGTAGTGTGCCAGCAAGATCCTGCACTCGATATTACCGCCGCCACATCTAAGCGGAAAAGCAGCGTGGCTGAATCTGAGGCCCCGACCGACGATGCACGAAGAATGATAGAGGGCGGTCCTGGCTACCCCGTGGATGGAATCAAGGAGTCAACATCATGTGAACTCCATCAGAGAATCAAGAACATATCCATGAAGGTGGCCGTCGGATAAGCTTTACCTTCTGGCCCTGATGTACGCTGGCATGGCCGTGAGATTCCGGCTGGCTATGCTAAAGTCGGGGTGGATGAAATCGTGTCAGGGTTTCATGATATGGAGCTCGACATAGCTGGACCCGAAGATGAGAGGACACTCGAAGAAGTACTGGGTGGAGTCATCCTATGGGACAAGAACTACATCAAGCTTCCAGGCTCGGCCCCAAGGACAACACCGCCTCTGAGTCGTCGCAGGTCACCTACACCTCCATCACCTCCAAGCCCTCCACATGACGATGGCCACCACAACACGAGTCCATCTCGATCACCGCCGCCGGACTTGGGTCGGCCGTCTCCGCCGCCGCCCGCTAAGGATACTAAGCGGAAGCGTGCCAGCAAGAACGCTCCGTCGATGAGTTCTAAGCGACGGAGCTCCCCAAAGCGCAAACTGTCGCCCCTCCCAAAGGTACCTCATGCTAATCTTCCCATCAGACCTGATGATCGTACCCCCGAGGAAAACGCCAGGATAGCAAAGGAACATTATGATGCGCAGATGAAAAAGAAGGAACCCGAGCCCCGCCCGGAATACACCGAGAAGCAAATAGCATATGCAAAATACTTACTGACCCTTCCATCACAGTATGACTTGCACCATAAGCCTGACGACTATACACGTGCATTGCAGAAGGAAGGGAAAAAGAGCAGATCACGTGCAAGTGCAAGTAGGAGCAAATCAAGTTCAACTACAAGCAAAAAAAGATCAGACGTTCCTCAGCTTGGACAACAGGCCAAACAATGGATCCCACCCCTCAGGGTGTTACCCGAGAATATTCCCTCTCTGGTGCAGGGGCAAGATTTGGAATTACCAAAGAAGTGGGCGGCTGAATGGGGTATAAGTGTTGAAGACGTTCTGGCTTCCCAAGACGACAGGTTACCCAAGGCTGTGGTAGCCCCTAAGCCGCAGTTTGTCATGGGAGCGCCTTTGGTCAGCAAAGATAAGTTTGATGATCTCCCAACAAATATGCGTTACTTGCATACATGGTACTTAAGTGAAGCAAAGAATGGGAGAACAATGATCGTGGCGCGTGTCCCACGGGAGTACTACGGCCATCCCGAAGACATCCATATCGACTTTGATGAACTCTTCCAGATGTACAATTGCGACGCCCTTGACAAATCTCTTATGAGTTGCTATTGTCTGTAAGTTTTTCAATTCGTTGTCTACATATAACTTGTTCAGTTATTTCAATTCATTCATTGTCTACATATAACTTGTTCAGTTCTAACTTGTACTCTATTATGCAGAATGAAGATTTTGGAATGTAAAACTAGGAACATCATAAATATTGGGTTTATTGACCCAGATAAAATACATATAAAGACGCTAACTGATAAGTCCAAGAAGACGGAGGAAAACCTTCTAAGGTTTCTAACAGATCAAAATTACTGTGACCACATACTGTTTCTATACAACTTCAAGTGAGGGTCTTACTCTGTTGTGTCCATTCACTTATAAGTGTAATTGATAAGTTACTGACATATATATATATATATATATATATATATATATATAAATGTGCAGCTATCACTGGATTCTGTTGGACATTCAAATTGATAAGGGAAGAGTTGATGCCTTCGACCCATTATCGAGACCCTTGGAACAGTTCCAAAGCCTGCAGGACATGCTCCAAGGGTAATTTCAATCATTCTTGCGCTCTATCGGTCTCTTTCGATAATTTTCTGATATATCAAGTAATGAAAAACTTAGCAAATCATTTTCCTTGTCGGGCAGGATTTGGAAGCGGTTCAAGTGCGTGACTGACGGTATCGAGCATGAGAAGCTGACCTTTAGAGCGGTTCAGGTAAGTAATACGATATACTTCTATTTTCAATACATTTATGATGCTAGATTATTATTTTGATTATATTCTATTCTCGTAAAGTGCGACCAGCAGCCACGGGGGACGCATCTATGTGGATACTACGTTTGCGAGTCCATTCGCACGTTTACCTCTGAGCACAAGGATTACAGATACGACGTAAGCAATAAACATTCACACCTTTATTTTTACCCATCATTCTTTGTTATCATGATTGACATTCATATTCATCTCCTCTTCTTATATAGTTCACGACCATGCGGGAGAAGTACCTACCAGAGCAACGCGTGATCGCTGTTGGAGAGGAGCTAGCGTCCTTTTTGAGGACAGAACTTATAGATGATAAAGGAAAATTTAGTGTAGCAAGGGGCCATTACTGATGTTGGTCAATGTAATCGAATAGACGGGCTCTAGTCTCGATAATTCTGATCTCCATATAATTGTATATATATGCTCGCTTGTAAGATAAGTTAATCTTATATATATATGCATAAACATGTATATTTAGAATTATACGAAAACTAATTCTCGAACACCAAACAAGGCACCAAACGAGGCATCACGTTAATCCACCGAACACCTAAACCCTAAAACCCTAAAACGCTAAAAATAAACAAAATCTGCAGAAACTCTTTAGTCCCGGTCTGTGTTACGACCCGGGACTAAAGGGCCTGCCCCTGAGGGCGCTCCGAGGCGCCCACGTGAAGCTCCTTTGGTCCCGGATCGGAACTGGGCCGGGACTAAATGTTAGGCCTTTAGTCCCGCCTCTTTGGTCCCAGTTGGAGAACCGGGACTAAAGCCCCTTACGGGCCGGGACTATAGGCCCTGTCCCCACTAGTGTTAGACCGTTGAAGTCACATGCACATCGTTCATGCAGAGGCTGGGTCTTGACTCTCATTATAAAAAAACATGCACATCGTTCTCAATGCTATATGGGTCTTATCGATTTTGTACAGTTGGTTTAAACCATTCCCTGCCTACATAGCTTTTTTGTACCGGCAGGCTGCTGCCAGCATGCAAAGTCCTGGTCGCCAAACCCCAACCCTCAGTGAGCTCATCTAGTTACACACTCTTCTTTGTTCATTGGACTCAAGGTTGCCTCACCGTGCTCTTTTTTTTTAGCGCAAACGGCAGGAGTGCTGCCTTATCATTAAGAAGGAGGGAAAAAACACTGTACAAGATGGGCCATGTTTTTTAATTTTCTGGGGGAAACATTCCGAGAAAACCCCCCACCGGCCGGATCAACCTACTCAATCATTTGGTGCCACAACTGGCGTGGCAACACCAAAAGCGAAAGCACGTTGCCTAATGTCCTCATGCGCGATGTGTGCCACCTCCATATACGTTTTACGCACTCCCTGGAAAATTCTTCTGTTCCGCTCCTTCCAGACATTCCAGATGACGTAGAGCAGCCTCCCGCTGCGGGAACGCTTGGTCTTCTTGTCAGCACCAACAAGCATGGCATCCCACCAGTCGTTAACGGAAGCATGCGTTCCCGGAGATAGGGCAGGGGGACAAGCGTCCGCGGACCATCCATGGACGATGCTCCAAACCTTGGAGGTAAAGGGGCAGTCCTTGCATAAGTGGCAAGCCGTCTCGGGGGCGCGGAGGCATAGCTGACAAATGGGGTCGTGAGGCCATCCCCTGATTGCAAGCCTATCGGCTGTCAGAATCTTCCCGTGCAAGACTAGCCAGGAAAACATAGTGCATTTCGGCTCCACGTAAGCCTTCCAAATCTTTGTCGTCGTGAACTTAGAGAAGGATCCAAAGAACTGCACCTTATAGGCCGATTTAGCAGTGTAGGAGCCATCGGATGTCCAAATCCAAGAGATTGAATCAGGTCGTGAAGGGTCTAGGTTTACTTCAGCAGCAATGGTGGCGACAAGGAGGAAGTCCCGCAGCTCTTCCACGGAGTTCAAACGGGAGACGGCTCTGATCCAGTTCCCATTTAGAAGTTCCTTGGCCACGAGCCACTTCTTGCGAGAGGCAATTTTGTAGAGATGCGGTGCAATATCACGCAGTCTTCCCTTACCAGACCAGTTGTCTTGCCAGAAGAGAGCCTTGTTACCATCACCAAGGGTAATTCTGGTAGAGGCACAAAATAAAGCCATATCCTTCTTGTCGCAAGGCAGCTGAGATCCCACCCACGGCCTCTCTGGATCTGTCCATTGTAACCATGGCCATCTAAGGCGGAGAGCCCGACCGAAGCGTTCCAGGTTTGGCATACCGAGGCCGCCCAACTGAGTAGGGCGACAAACGGTGTCCCAGTTGATCAGAGAATGTCCTCCGCTAGCCATCTCGCTATCATCACCTTTCCAAATGAATCCTCGGGCGATCTTGTCAGCCTTGCGCATCGCCCATAGAGGGATGGGGATAACAGTCTGGTGGTATGTTGCCATGGCAGCAAGGACAGTTTTGGCAAGGGTTACCCTCCCCGGGCGCGCAATGTTTTTGCCTATCCATCTCGGGAGCTTTCTGCCAATCTTGTCGATGAGGGGTTGGAGGTGCACCTTTCGAAGGCGTTTGTAGTGTAGAGGGAGGCCAAGGTAGTTTCCCGGGAACTGACCCACTTTGGCAGGGAAGTCAGACAGGAGGTCTGGAATATTAATGTTGGCGCACCTAATGGGGAAGACCTCAGTCTTGGCAATGTTGGTGATGAGGCCCGAGGCTTTCCCAAAGAAATCAAGAATCGCAGAGAGCGATAGCAGTTCATCCTTGTCAGGGTGGGCGAAAACACCAGCATCGTCAGCATAAAGGGAAGCCCTGAAACTTGCAGCTTTTGCTTTGATTGGCAGGAGGACCCCCTCCGTAGTGGCGAACTCAATAAGCTTCTAGAGCGGGTCAATGGCGGCATCGAAGAGCATAGGCAAGAGAGGGTCTCCCTGTATGAGGCCTCTGCGGTGGGTGAAAGGAGTTCCAGGGTTCCCATTGAGAAGCACTCTGGAGGAGGCAGAGTTCAGCGTGACGCATACCCAGGATATCCAGCGAGGTCCGAAACCCAGATGGTGAAGGACCTCCAGGAGGTAGGCCCAGCTAACTGAGTCGAAGGCCTTGGAGATGTCTAGCTTGATGAAGAGGCTGGGGGTATGCGTCCGGTGGAGTTCCTTGATTAGGTTTTGCACGTAGAGGAAGTTATCGTGAATGCATCTAGTCTTTATGAAGGCGCTCCGATTCTTCGAAATAAGGTTGCCAAGGACTAGGGCGAGGCGGTTCGCCAAGAGCTTCGAGAAGATCTTTGAGATGCTGTCGATCAAGCTAATAGGCCGGTAGTCCGTGGCGCATTCAGCATCAGGTCGCTTTGGGATGAGTACAATGTTGGCACTGTTGACGAGGCTCATGTATGCACCACCGCCAAGCGCCATGGCTCTGATGGCGGCACAAATATCGTGCTTAATGGTTTCCCAACACGTTTTGAAGAAAGCCCCGATGAAGCCATCCGGACCTGGAGCTTTGACTGAAGGTAAGGAGAAAACCGCGCTCTTAATCTCTTCGTCTGTGAAATCCGCCTCCAGCTCGGAAAGATCATGAGGTTGATATCCGAGGCCCACCCAGTTTATGCCTTCCATTCGGGGAGGGACCGATCCAAGGTGATCTTGGAAGTGGAGGTGTAGCTCTTTCTCTTTGTCTTCCTGGGTGATCGCAATCCCGCTGTTAGTGCGGAGGGACTGAATGTGCAAGTTCCTCCTTCTGCCATTGGCCCGAATGTGGAAGAGCTTGTTATTGGCATCATTTGTCTTAATCCAAGTTAAACGAGCCCGTTGGCGCAACTTGATCTTTTGGAGAGAGAGGAGGCCCAAATAGGAGGACTTGAGTCGGCGTCTAAGGTGGCGTTCCTCCGTGGACAGAGTGCGGCTCTCCTCAGCCACGTCAAGTTGCCAAATGACTTCCTTTGCCAAAGCGATCTGCTGGTTTAGAATCCCCACCCTTTCCCGTTGCCATTTCTTGAGGGCCTTAGCCGTCCTTGACAGCTTGATGTGAATCCGCCGAATCGCATCGGAAACAGAGATCGGTAAGTTCCAAGAAGTGGCGACTGTCTCAGCAAATCCAGGGAGGCGCAGCCAGAACTCATCGAACTTGAAAGTAGGCATGCGTGCAATGGAGGCATCGCCCTGAAGGATGAGTGGGGAATGATCCGAGGACCGGGAGGAGATTGCTTGTAGGTGCGCGTCCGGGAAGAGGATGTCCCAATCATCAGTGCAGAACATATGATCGATCCTAGTGAGGATGGTGTTCTGCTGGTCATTAGTCCAGGAGAAGCGACGGCCCGTCAGCCTGATATCCTTTAGGTGAAGATGATTTCTGGCATGTCGGAATTTCCCAATAAGGAGTCGATTAATGTTGGAGTTGTTCTTGTCGGAGGCTCTAGTGATGAGATTAAAATCTCCCATAATAATCCACTCCGGCCGCACGAAAGGTTGAAGCTGCTTGAGCTCCTCGATGAACGCGATATTCTCCGCCTCTCCTTGAGGCCCGTAGACACATGTGAGGGACCAAGCCACGCCTTCACTGCGCATGGTAATGGTCGCAGAGATAGTATTTGTCGTCGTGTGGATGCTTGACAAGGTGAAGTAGTCTTCGGAGACGGCAATGATGATACCGCCATGGGTGCCGATGGCGGGGAGGAAAGCGTAAGACGACGAGAAGCGAGCTCCGAGCATGTAGCGAATAATCTGGTCGTCGACGTGTTGGAGCTTTGTCTCTTGGAAACAGATGATCGTGGCGCGGGTGTCGTGGGCGAGGTCTCTAACAGCGTCGCGGCGGGCGATGGCATTGAGCCCTCTTCCGTTCCAATTTGCGATGATGACGTTCTGTTGCGACATTGACGAACTAGGATACAACAAAGAAAAAGAAAGCCGAGACTACAGCTACTGCTAGAAGCAAGGGACAGACTACACAGATGCAATGTCCAGGGACACAGAGCTTCCCGTCTTATTTCCTTTTGCCTTTGCTTTGCCCTTCCCCTTAGCCTTCTTGCTCTTCTTCACTTGCTTGATAAGAGCCTCGATTGCAAGGATGATAGGAGCTGGGAGCTGCGTGGAGAATAGCCGCAGGTAACTGGCCTTGGCAGCATCGTCGAAGGATCCTTCCTTGGCAACGGCACCACAGGCGCGTGCGATAAGCTCCTGAACAGCAGCGACGCCCTCGGCCTTAGTCGCCTCTTGTTTCTTCTTGGACGCAATGCGTGAACTGCGGCGGACAGCACCATCAGCACTTGCCGCCGCCCTCTTCTTTCTTGCGTGCACCGTGGCTGTAGACGATGGGGCAGACGGCGCCGGTAGCAGCGGCAGGGGAATTGCAGAGCTGACATTGGCGAGGAAGGGACGAAGCACGTCCCCTGCGCCTACAACGGTGGCCTCGATCATCGGCAGGGGCTGCACCATCTGTAAGGCGGCCGACGTCCCGTCCAAGGCTGGCAGCTCTGAGCCAGAGGCAATGGGCTCCGAGGCAATCGGCACAACATCCACCACGTCGTCCTCCCAGCATGCAGGGATGATACGAGCGTCGAGGCCGTTGGCATCGGAGACGTGGGCTGCGGGAGCTGGCAGCAGCAGCACCGGCGACGCCGGCGCGTTCGCTTCCCAGGTGGAGTCAGCGTCCGCCCTCTCCTCTGGCAAAGCCAGCGAGAAGGGAGGCGGAGAGGCGAGCCGAGAAGCCCCAGGGATCAGCCCCGGTGGCGCCGTCCTGATGGCGAGAGTCCAGTCTCGGCAGACGTCAGCGAAGGACGGCGGCGGCGCAGCCGTGCCCAGGATAACTGGCAGGGCCTCGCGCATGGCAGCGGCACCGTCGCGGAACAAGGCTTGCAGCTGCACGGTGACCTCGTCGTCGCTGAGTGGCGTCGTTGCGTCGGGGAAGACGATAGCTTGACCAGGGACTTGCACTGGAGGCAGCAGCAGCTCGCCGAGGACAAGCGGAGGCAGCTCGCCATCAAGGAGAGAACGGCGTCGGCCATGACGATCACTCTGCCCCGAGCGGTGGCGAGAGGGCTCACGGCCGTTGTCGGAGCGATCGTATCCATGCGCGCGGCTGCTGGTGCTAGGCGCGCGAACCGACGAGCGGTGGCCGCGTCCCGCATGGCCATCGTGCCTGTCTTCATCGTCGTCGTCGCTCTGGCGGTGCCGGCTGGGCTCCCGGTCGTCGCACCGGTGCCCATGACGCGAGCGGCTCCGGGCACGGTAGGCCTGGTCGTCATGGTGGCCGTGCCGCGAGCGGCTCCTGGCTTGGGCGTCTTGGTGACCATGACGTGAATGGCTCCTGGCGCGGGAAGAGTGGCCGTCACGGTCTTCGCGCCCACGAGACGAGGAGCGCAGCGCCTCCTGGCGTGCCGATGAGCCCCGCTCGTCCCTGCCGTCGCGCCCACGGGAGGGAGGGTGCGCATCCTCCTGATGACCCGAGCGACGAGCCGCGTCCTGGTGGCCATGGCATTGCTGGCGTCCAGAGCCAGCGAGGGGCGGGATCATAGCAGGGAGCAAGGAGCTGGCTGAGACCGGTGCACCGTCGCCCGTGCCATGACTCCAGGCAGGAAGCGTGCGCGATGAAGGCCTGAACTCGGAGATGGGCTCGCCGCCGTCGAGCACCGGAGCTCCAGTGTAGTCCTCGATGGTGTCGATGTGTAGCAGGACGCGGAAAGTGATGCCGCGCTTCCACTGGTCCGGGCGATCCTCGGAGACGCTGGCGAGCGACGACAGGCCACCCGACGCCTTGTTGGCGAAAGTGCACCAGAGGACCTTGGGGATGCGCTGCGGGTCCGGCGTCCATGCCCAGAGCCCAAAGGAGGACGTGACCTCCATGGTGGTGAAGCCATCATCAAGCCTCTGCACGGCGCACCTGCGCGCAAGGAGTTGGTCGACGATCTCCGGCCGCCAGGCGAACGGCGGCAACCCGTCGACGTGGAGGTGGACGCGGTAGTGGAGGTCGGCATTGTAGGCGTGGGCGACGGCGCGCCATGGCCGGAAGTGCACCTGGATGCCGTTCGTCATGAAGTTGGCGCGCTCCGTGCGCATCACCATGTCCCGCAGCGAGGCGTCGGTGAACTTGATCAGGTATTCCTCGGGGTAGTGCTTGCTCACCATGAACTCGTCGTTGTGGAGCCGGAACTTACGCCGGAAGGCAGCAGCGACGGCGACGCGGTCCGTGCCCGGCGGTGGGGAAAGCACCCAAGCCACGAGCGCCGAAGTTTCCCAGTCCAGCCGCGCGCGGTCGAGGTCGAAGGACGTGGCGAGGAAGCAGGTGTCCTCCTCGGGGCGTGTCGCAGGCGCACCCAGGAAGGCCATGGTCGACGACGCACGGGCCGGGGGCGGAGGAGGCGTGGGAGCTGGGCGAGACGGAACAGCAGAGGCGGTGGAGGAGCAGCCTCGGGCGCGGTGACCCCACCGACGGCAGGATGCGCAACGCACCGGGTCGCGGCAAGCTGCAACGAGGTGGTCAAAGGCCTGGCACCGGAAGCAGGCGCGCTTGGGAGCTTTTCGACTCTTGGATGGGAGGCAGCGGCGAGGAGGAGTAGAGCGGGGCGGGGATCCTTTTGAAGCAGGAGAACGCGGATGGCTTGAATGCCCATCCCGTCGAGCCGTACGGCGCTCGTCACGCCGCTCCCGGCGCGAGAGCACGCGAGTCCAGGCCCCGTCAGGAGACGTGCACCTCGAGCCACCCGCCGCCGGAGAATGCGCTGAGGGACGACGGGACGTGGCCAGAGGGATTGCCGGAAGGGGGCTAGCGTCGTCTTGAATGGGCGGGGCAGGGATGTTGAAGCATACCCGACGAAGAGGAAGCGCAGGAGCAGTGAAGGCGCTAGCTCGGCGTAGGATCCCCCTAGGAGCTGCAGGCGCCATTAATGGCTCGGTGGGTGGGCAGCCTGCCATCCGCCATGAAGAGAGGGCGGCGTTGACCGCGGCACAATCAGCAGGGGAAGGGGCGTCCAGATCGCCGTAGACGCACCCCACCGTGCTCCGCAGACGCCGCGCCGGGGAAGGAGCCCGAGGGGACGCATGCCGGGCCAGCGGCGCACCGCCGGCGCCCAGCTCAGATCCGGCCTGCCAAGAAGCAGCAGGAGGGCCGCGACCGAAGAAGGCACGGGTGAAGTTGGGAGGTAGGCTGGTAGGTGGGGGAGGGAGTAGGGAGTGGGGTGGTTGAGGTGACTGGCCGGCGCCGGAGACGGCGCAGAACCCCGGAGGAGACCGGTCGCCGCGCGGACGCGAGTCGCAGGAGCGGGGGTGGGCAACGGTCATCTCTACCAGCCCCTTTTGATACTTGAGAGAGAGGAGAGGATCTCTCACCGTGCTCTCTTGGCATCGCTGTTGTCTGGACCTTTTTATTGTGCAGTGTGTGAATACAAGATCTACGAAGCAATTGATTTTTCCGCTGAAGGTATTGTTAAGATTTTCGCATAGATTTTAAAGTAGCTCCAAACTTGCTTTTGGTTGTACCATTTGCTTATGTCAGTCCACTGTACTATATATGGAACATAATATTTTTTATGTCACCATTAAGAATTATATATATACTGTTATGCTCATACAGACACAAGCACCATCGGTGCAGAAAATGATTTTATTTCGTTTGGCTTCTGCATTAGTCACCGTGTCCGCTCTCATATGCAGGTACACAAGGATTCGTACTTCATCAAGTAAATTTGTAAGGAGCGGAAGTTCATATTTTATAACATGGATTTTAAAAGCATCGGTGGATGACAACGACCAGGTTTCACATTGTTGCTATGTGGCAAATCATGACTGGTCACTAGCCACTTACTAATTCATAGTGTTTGTTCTTTTTAATATTTCTAAATAACTCTCTATGTATGATTATTATGTTCACTTTTATTGGCACTATACAAGAACTCATGACTTTGCATCCAGAAAACTAATTCAACAATGCATTTTTGTTTTTGATGTTTGTCCAAGTCTTTATTTCTGTATAACCTGCTAAACCATTATTTTGGCCACACTATTTCCAAAATTGTATAATGTTACTATAACCTTTTAGGTTATGCTAAACTATACATTTAGGCGGCCTTTCAAGTTTCAATATTTCATATGTGTCATAGTACTTTTTCCAAAGGGTTCCACCATAAAGCGTGGGGTATTCTCTATGAAAACCTATTCACCAACTCTAGATTACCTTCTCTATCCTTTCACCTGGGCCGTTTATTTCTTAATCGAGCAGAGCAGTGAATGGGCTCGTTTGGGCTTAAGTCGATTGAATTTTGCATTTGCCCGTGTGGCTTTCGGGAGCCAGGAGAGCCAACAGCCAAAAGAGACCGATGCCGCCGCCGCCGCCGCAGGGAGCCATGGCCGCCGCCACCGCGAACCACGCCTTCACCTGCCCTGCCGGTCTCCCGAAGAAGAGGAATCAGCGGCGAGGTTCTGCTTCCCTCTCCGTCCGCGCGTCCAGCGACGCCAACAGTAAGCACCACTCTGACCCATCCCCACCCGCTCCCCCCTCCGGAATTCGTCCCGTCCATGGCTTCACGGCTGCGTTTGCTTCTGTCGGTGTACGCAGCGGTGACGCTGCTCGACTATGGCGCGGGAAACGTCCGCAGCGTGCGGAACGCCATCCGCCACCTCGGCTTCAATATCCGCGACGTGCGGAGCCCCGAGGATATCCTCGCCGCCGACCGCCTCGTATTCCCCGGAGTCGGAGCTTTCGGCTCCGCCATGGATGTCCTCACCCGCACAGGCATGGCCGACGCGCTTCGCGAGTACATCCGCAGGGACCGCCCCTTCCTCGGCATCTGCCTCGGCCTTCAGCTGCTATTCGATTCCAGTGAGGAGAATGGCCCGGGTAAGGCTGACACTAGGATTCTAGTACTTGATTGGAAACTACTCATTGAACAGAAGCTGACAGTGCATTCGATGCTGCAGTAAGCGGCCTTGGTGTGATACCTGGAGTTGTCAGAAGATTCGACAATTCCGGGGGTCTCATAGTTCCTCACATTGGATGGAACGCCCTCCAGATAACCAAGGACACGCAGCTGCTGCAGGGAGCTGATGGCCACCATGTGTACTTTGTTCACTCCTATCACGCTCTGCCTGTAAGGAGCAAGTGCACTTATATGCTTCCCCCCTTTGTGAATTTGGGAAATGTGAGCTGTTTCTTTCTGTGTGATTAGTCAGATGCAAATAGAGACTGGATTTCGTCGACATGTGACTACGGCGAGAGCTTCATATCATCTATCTCGATGGGCAACATTCAGGCAGTTCAGTTTCACCCAGAGAAGAGTGGAGGTAAATATGTAGTTTAATAGTGAATACACATGATAAATATTCATAATCAATGTTATAATGTGGATTTACTATCGTAAGTTCCTGAGTTCTGATAGCTTGACTTGCCTGAATGTTGTAAAGTCCCTACTGCAGAGCAATGTATATATATTAGGATTTCCAGAGTAATTTTTTGTTTTGTTTCGTGCAGCTACTGGACTTAACATTTTTGAAAAGTTTCTCAGTCCTAACTCTTCAGGGGCAAAGGTAACCATATGTGTGGCTTTATTTTTTGCAGTTCCTTTTCATCTTTTCTTTAACATACAAGTTCACACTTATATGTGCAATGTAGGTCCAGCCTCATAGAAAAGCATCAAAACTTGCAAAGAGAGTAAACTTTCTATTCCTAAATGTTTCAGTGTCCATCACTGTTTCCATTGCCATCTCGAACTCCAGTTACCTTTGTAATCATACTTGTTGCCTTGAATTTGGCAGGTGATAGCTTGCCTTGATGTTCGGTCAAATGATAATGGGGATCTTGTGGTGACAAAAGGTGACCAGTATGATGTAAGAGATCATAGTAGTAGCAAAGAGGTACCAAACTTTATTCATTGATCCTAGGAGTAGGGTTAATTTAACTTCTATTGGCAGGTTAGGGCTGTTCTTAGCTGTCCATTTAGGGATAGTTTAGTTTCTGAAGTACTCTCTCTGTCCCATAATATAAGATGTTATTACAACCAATATACTCCTATATTGGTTGAAATAACATCTTATATTAAGGGACGGAGGGAATATCTTACATCAAGAAATAGTTTGAAACATCTTTTATGGTTCCGCAGAAACATAATCATTATATACTTTAAAATCTTTGTACACCATGCTTATAGGTGAGAAACCTTGGAAAGCCAGTGGAATTAGCAAGTCAATACTACATAGATGGGGCTGATGAGGTACTTTTCTGCACACTTCATATTTTAGTGTAATGGACATATTATCTGATACCATGCCTATAATTCCCTATAGGTCAGCTTTTTGAATATAACGGGTTTCCGTGCCTTTCCGTTGGGTGATTTGCCAATGCTAGAGGTTTGTTTGTGTTTTAATAACACCGAGTATTTCCATTTACTAAATCTGCTGAAGTAACATGCTCGTACAATTGTTAGGTACTACGTTGCGCATCTGAAAAAGTTTTTGTGCCACTTACAGTTGGTGGGGGTATAAGAGACTTCACAGATGCAAGTGGAAGGTTAGTTCCTTCCCAATTTTGAGCCAATACAACTATATCTATACATACTTTTTTTCTCATACGATTCAACTACAATGGAGGTCATCACTTGAAGGTCAGCATGTATGTCCCAGCCCACATGGTAGAGATCATTGTGTGTGGAGTCATTATCTTTTTAAGCAAATGTTGATCCCTGTCAGATTAGCAATGTAAATTCCTGTTGACTTGATGAGATAATCTGTATATTGGTACCCAAATTTCCCTGTTTTATACCCCTATGTACCAATCTCTTATTGTTGTTAGACAGTCTACTATCCAATTCGTTGCTACTAGGGCATACTTACTACTCTCCATGTTTCATATTTTTGTGTTCCTCCTTTTCAACCGCATCCCTCCCCCATGTTTTCCGGGGTGATATTCAGTGGTAGTCAATACAAAGAAATCAGTTATGGCAGAATAATGATGTGAATTTATCTCTTCTCAGATACTATTCAAGCTTGGAAGTGGCATCAGAATATTTTAGGTCTGGTGCTGACAAGATTTCAGTTGGAAGTGATGCTGTTTTTGCTGCTGAAGCCTATTTACAGACTGGTGTATGTATTCTATTTTCCCCGCAATGTGCAACTAATACCCCATAGCATAATTCCTTCCTGTGTATCAGGTAAAGACAGGGAAAAGCAGCTTGGAGCAGATTTCTAGAGTATATGGAAATCAGGTTTTTATTTATTTATCTCCACAACTCCCTTTTGTGCTTTTAGTGGTTTATTACCAGCTATAATCTAAAATTGCATCTGTTATTTATGCTAGCATTTCATTTTTCATGGAAATTAACATTGCGAGCAACTGAATAAAGTCATAAACTAGTTCTTATTCGGCCAACCATATTCCAAGAAACCTGAATCATACTCCAGCAATCTTTTTTTAAGACCAAACTTCAGATATATTTTGTGAACTGACTAAAATATGCATCGATCCTCTTCCACATTTTCATTGCATAGGAAGTTACCCGTGGAATTCTTTTTATCAGTAGTCATCCATTATTATCTTTTCTATGCAGCATCATAGATTATTATGTGCCTGACTCTAATTTGTTTCCCCTTACCTATTTAAATATAGTGAAGTCCTAACTAGTATCCACTAGGCACATTCGGTTCTTCTCTTGGGACCCTCAAACTTAGCTCCATCAGTCTTTATTTTGTACTCCGTCCGATTGGAAAAGGGTGTCGGTGACTTAGTACAAACTTTGTACTAAATCATCCAACACTCTTTTCTGATTGGAGGGAGCAGAATTTTGATATGTGTTTTTTTCAGTTACCAAATTCTAGGTTGCAACTCATGAATTGTGTTTATCGCTATTTCAGATGAAGGACCTGTTTTTTTTTTCCAATAATTGTGCAGAATTGCTAGATAACCTGTTAATCACTCATGGTAACGAAGCTTTTTCTCATCTCAGGCCGTAGTTGTAAGTATTGATCCCCGAAGAGTATATGTCAAAAGTCCAGATGAGGTGCAATTTAAAACTGTGAAAGTGTCTAGTAAAGGTATTCTTGCTTATATGCCTTGTTATCAACATTTGCATTTTCAATGTTCTCACATTTCCTGTTATTTCTTCAGGTCCATTAGGAGAAGAATATGCATGGTACCAGTGCACGGTGAGTCCCTTTTTCTGCTTTCACTGTTTTGATCTATTATTCCCATCATGTGCAATTCATGCATTCGGGTATCTTCATACAAAAGTTTATTTATTACCCATGTCAGTGCTTAAGATATAGACCAGTTGGTTAGAAAAAGGTCTCTCTTAGAATATTTCGCACTCCCTCCGACCCATATTACTTGTTGCTAAAAAGGATACACTAAATTTAACTAGAAACATCAATATTAGCGACAAGTAATATGGATCAGAGGCAGTAGTACAATCTTCTCAGGTACAGGCAGTATGTGTGTGACGTGTTCATATCTCATATCTAGTAGGAATTGAGACACTAGGTCTTTTTAGTAGAATTTTTGTGTCTCTGTATTCGCATGCTATGCATGTACTGTCTTTGTTTTCTTATCTTTTTCTGTCCAGGTAAGTGGTGGGCGTGACAGTCGGCCTATAGGAGCATATGAACTAGCACAAGCTGTTGAAGAATTGGGCGCGGGCGAAATACTACTGAACTGCATTGATTGTGATGGTATGCTGAATATTATTTTTATCTGCCAGTACATCAAAGCTTAATAACTGGGTGGAACTTAATGCCTTGCTCAATCCTCTGAAAGCAGTATCAAGAATTTTCTGCTACTTTTTCAGTACCTTTAATGAAGGTGCTTATGCTTTTACCAAACTGTCATAGAGCTATATTTTTTAATCAGAAACACATAAATAGAACATTCTTAATCAACAGGGTACACGTATCACAAATACAGTTTTGACATACCCCTGTTGTGTGGTCAACAAAGTGTTCTTAACCAACTGGGTACACCTGTAAGAGACACACATTGAAGGAGGAGTGTTCTTCTCCTGATGCAGCACCTAGGGCCTAGGGGGGGCGTAATGCTGATAACGCTCCTGGTCCATGCTTCGCTTATAGATTGGTCCGGTTAGTCAGAGTCCACTGAATGGAACAGAACTCACTGAAATGTAGTTCTGTGATAGGTATGCCAGAGAAGCTTAGAACTTGCCGTGCTATGGAAACATTTTTGAAACGGTAGTTCGATGGTACTTTAGGTTAGTCTAAGTATGTGTAGTTGCATGACATTTGCTCTATGTTTTTCTTTTACCAATCTTTATGTTCTATTTTGAATGTTTTGTTTAGTTGTTTTATTTGTGATTGGGTACTTAATGATAATTTTACTGTATTTCTCATTTATTTCATCTGATGTAAAGAACTCAACCTATCTTCATCAGTACAGCAACAATGTTTAACTAAGTTACGCACAACTCTGTAGCATAAATTTTCTTACATTGAATGTACCTTGTGATTTTGTTGCTTGTACTATACTGTTATATTATAAAGCCATGTTGCATTATGCCATTTTATCTTGCAGGCCAGGGCTGTGGATTTGACATTGATTTGATCAGGATGGTATCGGACGCTGTGACAATTCCTGTCATTGCAAGTAGTGGTGCTGGCTCTGTGGAACATTTTTCTGAAGTCTTTGAGAAAACAAATGCTTCTGCTGCTCTTGCTGCTGGCATTTTCCATCGGAAAGAGGTATTATGACTATACCATTATTGTTGACATGCTATCCCATGATGCTCAGCAAATATCAGTTCTTTTGAACAAATCTTGCCATTTTCTGCTTATATTGTATACATGATTATCCATTAGCTCAGTGGTGTATATATTCCACAAAGGCCATGAGATTTTAGCAATTGGTATGCAGTGTGTTAATATCCTTGCTCATCTTGAATCCTACAAATGGCTGATTTCTTCCAACAGCTCTTTTTTTTCCGTGGTCCTAATTGCTATATAGGATTTTAGACCTAACCCCTGCGTCGCCAAGCAGAGGCGACAGGGGGGCGACTGCACCCCCGCGGTCAGAGCCCCTCTTCCCCGCCCCCTCCCTTCCCGCTGCCGCCAGAGGTCCCGCCGGGCAAAGCCCGGGCGGCGACAGCGGCAGGGCTCCCTTTGTGTGTGCGGCGGTCCTGCTTGGCTCCGGCGGCGGCGGTGCGTAGCTGGGCGGAGATGCGGCGATGAGGTGTCTCTCGATCCCGCCGGCGAGCTCGCATCAGCGACGACGAAGGTGGCAGGCCTCCTCGCAACGGAGGCTCTCCTGCTGTGTGGCTGTGAGAGATGGACTTGTTTGAGCCCAGATGGGCTTGGACGGGGTTCGGCTCTGGCCCCGGCAGCAGGGTAGCGCGATGGCACCTGGTGACGCCGGCAGCTAGGCACCGTGGTGGTGCCGGCGGCGTCTGGATCCCCACCGCCCAGCCTCCGTCTTGGGTGTTCGAGGTGGGATGGTGGCCATGGCGGCAGCGCTGACCTTCGGGGCAGTGACGTAGCTTGGCAAACGCTGATCTGGTGCGTGTGCGCCCGAATCCGGTTGGGTGTTAAGCCGCCTCTTCCTCCTCCTCCCTCCACCCATCCACTGCCTAAGCTAGCATGCCATGCGATTCCGGCAGCCTGCTGAAGCCGCCGTCGCCTTTCGGCAGGCGTGGTCAGCGCTGGCGTGGCGCTGTCCTGGACAGCTGCCGCCCAGCTGCAGTGGCCTAGCTCCGACAGGTTGTCGACCGGCGGTCATCCGGTGTGCTGCCATGGTTGGCTGGTCGAAGGAGGCGTTTGGCTTTGTTGGCTGCGCGAGACCTCGCTGCGGCCAGCAAGATGGGGGGTTGTAGGTTCATCAAGAGGTTTGTTGCCCGCTGGCGAGCGCGCGGATGGTCAGCGTGCGGCGGGAGGTGGACGCTGGCATTTGGCCTGATGGGGTGACCGGCACGCATAGCAACCTGCGACGCCAGCGTTCGCTCCAATCCGGCGGCATCCTATGGTTTAGCTTGACTGCCATGGAATTGGGCGTTCTCGCTGCATCTCCAGGTTGTTCGATGCACATGGCCCTCGACCGCAGGCTAGCCCCATCTGGGGTGTGCCTTCTTGTCATCCCGTGCGGGCCTCGATGTGTGGCGCGCGGTGGCCTCTGTTGGTAGGTTGGCGGGCCAAACAAGTTCCCGAGCTAGTGCGTTTTCCGGTGGTGATAGGTTTATGCGAATGTGCCTGTGCGAGGTTGTGTGGCATGCATGTGGCCATGGCGCTCTGGGCTAAGGCCCTGCCCGACCTTGTCGGTGCCGGCGACGTCAGCGACCAGGGGTGTCATCTTTCCTCCTTGGTGGCGTCGTCGAGGAGCCCTGATACACTCCCATCACTTGTGGCCTAATCCTCCTGGTGAAAACCCAGATTTCGCTTTTGGAGGACAGCGACGACATTGCAGATGTCGCTACCTTCTTGAAGGCGCTGTTCTTGGAGATTGGACTCACGGTTGGAAAGCAAGGTATCGATACATGCCTTGGCTCTATCTGGTGGATCCTATGTGCACTTGTTGTCGTGCGGGCACGGTGTCTTTGGGTGGCATGGGCAAGGGATGGCGGAGGATCCCGTGCTGCGGCATCTTGGCCACATGGAAGCACTCGACGGATCTCGTCTGACGGTGGTGGACACATGTGACGATGGACTTGGGGTGTGGCTGTTTAGGGTGGTCTGGCATTCGGTGCACCAATGGCGGTTGGCGGATTGAGGCCAGAGTCCAGACCTGCAGCCTGAGCGGCCCGGTTCTACCCTTCTTTGTAGAATTGGATTTTACCTCTTCCCCCTCGGGGGCTTTGGTGGGTTGTGCCACCCTGCGCTTGTGTGGTTGGCATCTAGGCCATGTTTAGTTGGGATGTGTGTTGAACTTGTGTCCAACATCATTTAGTTGTAGTCTTGTTTTGGGTGGTGGTTGTTTTGGCCTTTTCCTAGGCTTGTAAAAAACTCCTTTTCTATCAATGAACTGAAACACAAAACTTTTGTTATTTCACGAAAAAAATTGTTCTATCGATCCACGTAGTGTACAGTGAACATATTCTCGATAGCGTAAAATTAGCACATGTTATTGGGTTTGATGCCTTGAACTTTTGCTTTGATACAGGTTCCTATCCTAGCAGTGAAAGAACATCTGGTAGATGCTGGTGTGGAGGTCAGAATGCAGTAGTCCGAGGACTAGTGTAACATACTGTGGGAAATCTTCCGTTTATTGGAATTTTCGGTCAGTTGTTGTAACAGTTGTATATTGGGAGCATGTGTGGCACAGTGCATAGAATGAGGATTTGAAATGCAATTCCGAATAAATGAATAAAATGATGCCTGACAGCTCTGGTATCTTGTGTTTTCCTATTTATATTTCAGTCTGCCATCCTAAGGGGCCATACGGTTTCGGTGGTGGCCCTGCATGCTGATGTTGCCGGAACTTCTGAGGTTTTCTCGGATGCCATGTTCCTGGACATGCCAAGAACTGAGCCATCAGTACAACGGTTTATGCCAACACGGCAACACCGCTAGACTACCGGCTGGCGCATTGCGGGTACCAGAAATGGTACATTTGGTTAATCATCTACTCACATGGGCAAAAACCTTGGTATGGCGTTCTATTGGCAGAAGCCTATTTGTTGGCTTTAGGATATATTGGAAGTGGGGGAGTAGCAACTTATTTGTGTTGTTTTTGGATCAAATAATACTTACACTTTATCTGCACACTGCTGTAATGGTTGCAAAATGTATTGCTCGGTACAATCTGACAGACGGGTCAGACATGGCCGGCAAGATGCAATGTCCGCGTGCTTTTCTTGCTTGCAAGAGGAAGACCCGGTGAGCCACATATTAATGGGTTGTGTATATGCAAGGCAAGTGTGGTTTAGCTGCTTTCACACGCTAGGTCTTCATGGTTGACATCCCGGCAGTCACCGATTCAATCCAAGACTGGTGGGCTGGTGGCTTTCAGCTAGAAAAGGATCAGCAAAGGTGTTTTGACACTGACAATCCTAGTTTGCTGGAGGCTGTGGAAACAGTACCGCCTGGGCATTTTGAGAATCCGTCAGGCCAGTTTTCAGTAGAGGGGCTCGCGACTCAAATGATGGAACATTGGAAACAATGGACTGTGTCACGGTGGCAGGGCTCAATAATTCTAGACTTACGGGTGATTTTCTTACTGGCAATACTTACGGGATGATGTGGCAACTAACCATGCATTTGTGTGAGGATTATGCAGAACACCTGCCCCACCTTCTCCAATCGTGCTGAACCACCTGGGCGTCCGTAAGCCAAATCCGTAGGCTCTTCCGTAGGTGTAGCATTGTTGGGCAGGGCTAGGAGGGTGTGTGTGTGTGGTGGCTTGACAAGATATGAACCTAAGTTTTTAGTATAAAAAAAATTGATGTATGTTTCACATATGAAACTTAGATGAGGTGAACTGCCGGAATGAATTTTGGTCAACTACAAATTTCATATCTACTCGGATGGAACCTAGAGAAAGCTTCATAAGTTCCCCAGCAAGATGAAAGTATGAAACGCAGTCTGATATTGATATTCTTTACGTTCACCGCAAACCTCTAATCCTAGTTGTCCAGATCATGGACGCGCCCCACTTCAAAACCCCTGCCAGCCTTCCGCGAGGGTTCTTGACTCCAGCAAAAGTGTTGGAATTTTGGATTAAAAAATGATCAATAGAATTTATGAAGGAAATGCACTACGAAAGTTATTTATCAATCTCGAATCTCTGACTGATACAGTCTGAAGTCTGTAATACAAAGGGTTCATTCTGCATATAAAAAAGGAAACGAAGATATAATCCGATTTCTTCGGATGTTGTAATCCAGGCAAGTCTATGTTGTAATGCAGGCAAGAGAATGTTCCACCTCCATCAGTAACCAACCCTAACCCTTACCGATGCAGATCAATAGCCAGGGCCGTCGTCGTCGTGCTCGCTCAAGTAGAGGATCACGACCACCGAGCCGCAGACGATATTGGTCGGCTCCCCGCCTTCATCTCCCGGCCGCCATCCCTGCAGCTTGACCCTCTCCTGGAACACCTGTGTCCCCTTCACCAGATCCAACTCTTCCTCGAGCCGCCTCTTCTTCTCCACCGCCTCCTCACTCTCCTCGCCGCCGTCATCATCATTCCCGAGCACCAGCGCGTCCAGCAGCGGCACCATCGCTGCCCCCATCACCGCGGTGTGGCCGGAGGTGTGCGGCTCCTCCGTGCGGAACACGAACACGCCGCCCGTGTGCTTGTTCACGCCGTAGTCCTCGCGAACGGCCTCGAGGCAGAGGCATAGGCGCGGCCATTCCCAGTCCATGGGGAGCTCGAAGGGTCTCCACCACGCCTCCAGATCGTCGCCCCGGGCGGGGAGCATCATCGAGGCCACCTTGCCGCCGCCGAGATACACGTGGAGCGAGCAGAACGGCTTCCACGCCGGGCCCTCGTTGTCGCGGCCGCTCATGGCCGGGCGCGCGAAGGTGAGATGCAGCACCCGGCGCCGGCCGGGAACACGGAGTTCTTGCTTGAGGCTAATCTGCCGCACAGCAGGCTCCTCCTCCTCATCCATCTCATCAAAGGGAGCAGGAGGGTTTTTCTCTGTCTCTCTCTATATGCTTATACGATGGATAGACTTCCGTTTAAATAAAGGAAAGATACAGGAAGTATGAGGAAGATGGAGTCTCCCACCCATGTACGGCACATGTTATCTTCTTTTTTGAACAAGGTAGAGCATTAATCTGCGCCGTGCATATTAAAAAAATACAACACATTCATTTTGTCATTCATCATACATATTCTTACAAATATCTCATCAAAAATACTAATAGGGACTCCCTCGGATCCAAAATAAGTGTCGCTGATTTAGTACAACTTTGTACTAAATGAACATTTACTATGAATCGGAGGGAGTATAATATTCTCACCCACGAATCAATGCCTGGTTTGTGGTATCTATTTTCCGTTCGTTGTACGCGTTTATTACTTTATTTGTCGGGAACCAATTTAATAGCTATCAGACATGGCCAATTTTGAATAGCAAACCTATTGCACGGTTGTATTTCTCGTCCCGAGATTTTCATAATTTTTTTTGGACATATTATAGTGACATCCTTTTGAAATTATTTTTCCTAGGGTCTTGCTTTTTGTGGCCTCCTCTTAGTCTATCCCAAGAATATTCGCAAAAAAAGTCTATCCCAAGAATAAACTTTTTCTAAAAATGTTTGAACTCTTAACTACCATTATACATCTTTTCTTTGAAATGAATCACTCTTGTAGCATTCCTTGCCACAAATTTTGAATTAGAACTTCGTAAGAACGCGTGATCAACTCTAATAGCCTCAATGGGAGCAAATGAGGAACACAAGATTGATATTTGAGAAGACAACACCAGTACATCAATGTGAGTGGAGGGTACAAATCATGATTCCAATAAGAAATAGACCATTTTTGAGAGTTAATTTCAGTGCCATTCTACCCTAGGCCCTTTGCAAAAATATGAAATTTGACCCCAATTACAAGAAGAGATAGGTACATAAAGAAAATATCTTTTCACTCAACATACCAGTATTAACCATCATCTATACGAATTCTTGGAAATGCTAAAAGGGAACCACATCACCACATGTTAGCCTAACTCCCTCAAAAATTGCGATATGCGGCTCACTAGGTGGTTTCACGTGTCACACCGAAAAACCGATGGGTTAATGCATGGTTTGCGGTTTCTTCCGTTCGTTGTTCGCTGTACACATTTATTTGCAAGGAATTAAACAAAATTAATAGTAGTCAAACCTAGCCAATTTTGAATATAAAGCCAATTTCCATATTGTATTTCACATGTCGAGGTTTTCATTACTATATCCACTTGGACATATTATAGTGACATATTTTCAAAATTATTTTCCCCACCGTCTTGCATTTTAGTAAAAATGTATGAACTCTTAAGTACCATTACACATCCTTTGTTTTGAATGAAATATTGTTCTAACCATTCTTTGATAAAATTTAATAAGATCTTCATATATAAGAAAATTTGTTCAACTCTAATAACGCCAATGGGAACAATGAAGAAAACAAGATGAGATTTGAGAAGACAATACCAGTAGACCAATGAGAGTGGAAGGTACAAATTATAGTTCCAGTAAGAAGAGGACCATCTCGAAGAGCTCATGAAGTGGGCATGACCTAGCAGGTCCCCACTGTTGGTATACCAGGTCTGGTCTAGTAGAAGACCCATGAGACAACAGTCAACAAACTGAAGCCCAGGGAGTAGATGGCGACAGGAAAGCCCAAGAACCCCGCTTAGCCCTGGCATGCAATGCAAGGAAGGAACAGTCCTAGGGTTTAGATCTATTCTGTAACCTAATCGGAACCGACCTGAGACCTGGCCTACTATATAATGGCTAGGAAGGGATGCCGGTGGGGATAGTCAATCTCGCTCACGAGCAAGCTCACCATAGCCCTCAAGGCATCATTGTAATCATCTCAAACACCATCAATGAAGATCACATGCAGAAGTAGGTCTTTACCTCACACGGAGGGGGACGAACCTAGGTAAAATTGTGCCTTCTCCTTGTCTGTTCGCCGTTGAATCCACCTACACATGTTTCCCCCAAAACCCTAGTCCTCAATTCATGGACATTGTCGTGTTCACCCCAGGTCAGCTCATTTGAATGATATTCTACCCTAGAATCGTAGGCCTCTGCAAAATATGAAATATGACCTTAAGGACAAAAAGAGTGACATAGTAGAAAATCTATTTTGTCAGTACTACAAATATCTCTGGAAGTTACTGGAAATCCTAAAAGGGTACTACATCTGCACATGTCACACACCTCCCTATTTAGATAGCTGGCATGTGGCTCACTAGGTGGCGTGTCACAATGAAAAATGATGGTTCAAACACATGGTTTGTGGTTTCTATTTTCCATTCGTTGTACGCACTTATTTGCCATAAATCAAATTAATATCTTTCAAAACTAGATAAATTTTAAAAATAAGCCAGTTGCATTTTTGTTCACATGTCGTTCTCAATACTACATTCCCATGGGACATGTTATAATGACCTTTTTTAATATTTTCTACTAGTTTTGCTTTTTACATCCTCCTCCTAGTCTAGCCAAGAACTTATTTTGTAAAAAAAAAGTGAACTCCTAACTGCCAATATTACATCCCTTGTTTGAATGAACCACTCCTTCTAGAATTCACTGATACAGACAATGGATTCGTCAGAAAACTTTTCCGTCCGACGGCCTCAGTCTACCATGAAGCAATGATTCTAGGGGACATTTGGTTTGGGTGCCATCCTAGTGCTGAGTGGGAACCGAGTTGGAAGACCCGGCCGGCTGCTACGTCGGGGCAGTTGTCGTGAATTTGGCGCACCTTCAAGACCTATGGGCGGTCGTCTGGGTAGCAGGGGCTACGAGATGGCCTGGTCGTGCATCGTTGTGGTTCACGTACGGTGTTGGAGTCCAACGATGTAAGTCAGGTGTGTTTTGTTTTGTTTTGTAGGACTAGCGTCGTGCATATATATAGCAAGGTTCCCTCGCTCGCACAACTTTCTGACCCAGTATTCCTCATAAACATGGCAATTTCTCAAAAGATATTACTTTGTGGTTGATTTGGTTATAAGTAATTCCTAGGAAGCGTGATGATTAGCTAGAGTGAGATTTAATTACGATTTTGCTAGTTCTCGGTACATCAAGGATTAAGATAGGGCTCGATTGACTCATGGTGCATTGGATTCACATCGTGTGGTTCTTGCATCCAACGTCATCTGACAGATAATTAAGTTAATTCTTGGTCCACGGATAATAGTCGCACCCTAAAATGTTACTTTATCTGAAAATGACAAAAAAATTGATCAACCACATATTGATAGTTGCACAAAATTGGTATCTTGTTCTAATGATGAAATTTCTATCAAATGTGATCACACTTGGACTAACTCTTTATCAAATATAAATCTTGGAAAGCACGTGTCTTATTCATAGGGACAGAGGGAGTGCCATGATAAAGTATGATACCAACTTCTAAAAGTTACACAACTAATTGCTAAGAACCTAGAAAATGACACTCCATTTTTTCCCAAAAATATAGTGCATCTTAGGTTTTTTAAAAGTCAACATTATTAGTCATCATAAAATACACTTTCATACATATTGTATGTATTTCCTCTGTTCTAAATTAGTTATCTCAACTTTATCTAGGTACACATTTATCTACACACTAAAAGGTGTCTAAATGGATACACGTGTATCTAGACAATTGAGAAAACTAATTTAGGATGAGAAAAGTATTTGATGTTGCTAATTTAGGATGAAGAGAGTATTTGACGTTGTAAATTTTGTTATATTTATCTACAAACTTTGTCAAACTTTACATCATTTAAATTTTGAAAAAAGATGCACTACATTTTGACAAGGAGGGAGTACATAGAGTATGTCATGAAAAAATGCCTTGCAAATTTGAACCAAAACCAAGATATATACACCAGAAGGAACAAAAAAAATACAAATTTATGTGAATAGAGCATCTCCTCGTTTCTTTGATTTTGGATTTTTGTAAACATATTTTTTCTTGTTTTATTCTCGCGGTGTAGATTGACAATATATTGATGTGAAATTTTAAGACATAGCAAGACCGATTGCACATTAGAGCATACACATACCCCCTAACCCTATTCGTTAGCCCCATCCAAGTGTAATTCTCCCTACGTTGCATTGATACTGTTCGAACACTGCACAACGGAGGAATATGAATGCCTATTAATCTATCTGACCCATAATAGCAGTCGATTTACTCTGAAGTGTCTGAACTACAAACGAGCAAATAGAAATACTGGAAGCAATTAGTTCGTTTTGCAAGAGAAAATAAACAAGAACATAATCTTTCGAAAAAAAAATCTAAATCATCCTTATTCCAGTGTTGCAACTCCGGCAGATGATGTTCTACCTCCATCAGGCAGCACACTAACCTTACCCATGCACATCATCGGTCGGCCTAGTCGTGCTCAGACATCAGTTATGTACATGTTCACGTCCACCGTGCCGCAGACAACATTGGTCGGCTCTCGGCCCACTTCCCCCCGCCAAATCTGCAGCACGACCCTCTCGTCGAATTCCCGCGTCCCCTCGGCCAGCTTCTTCTTCTTCTCCTCCTCCTCGCGGCGCCTTTTCTTCTTGTTGTTCTCCTCCTCCTCTTCGTCGTCTCCGAGCACTAGTGCGTCCAGCAGCGGCACCCGAACCGCCCCGATCACCGCGGTTTGGCGGGAGGTGTGCGGCTCCGCCGTGCGGAACACCACCACGCGGCCAGTTTGCTTGTGGATGCGGCTGTCCTTGCGCACGGCCTCGATGCCGACGGCCAAGCGCCGCCAGCCCAAGTCCATGGGGCATGCCATGGTATAATTCCACGTCTTTACATCCTTAAATTTGACGGGAAGCTTCAGCGATTGTATCTGCTGGTCGCCGATGTACACGTGCAGGAAGCTGGATTGCATCCACTCCGGGCCTTCGTAGTCGCGGCCCCTCATCCGCGGCTGCTCCAAGGTGAGATGGAGCACCTGGCGCCGGCGGGGAGCATGAAGCGCTCTCGTGAGAGGAGGCAGCTGCTGTCCGTCCCGCTCCTCCTCCATGCCGGCCGGATGCAGATGCCGCTGCCTCATGGATCAACCCGCCGGAACAGATATGCTGGGCGTGGAGGTGGAGTCACACGACGGGATATAGAGATTCTCTCTTTTACGTTAGTGAAAGATATGGAAACCTACCTGTATCTATATGGGAATTGAAATAGTACAGGATATGGAGTCCCACACTCCTACGGTTTCGATTTTCTTTTTTATTCTTTTGAATAAGGCAGGGCAAAAATCTCTACCTTACGTATTTAAAAGAGACCGTGGGTCTTTTAAAAGAGACCGTGGGTCTGACCTCTGACGGAACAGATTTATCAAGTGCTGGCCGGGACGAAGAAACAAAGGGGTTGGGGGTATATAAAGCGTATAATTAAGGGGCTGTTTGGTTTAGAGGATGTTATTTAGGGGATGAGGATATCCCCAACCAGATGGTTAGGGATAGCCATTTTTTTTGTTTGGCTAAAGTAGGGAAAAAAGCGGTTAGGGATAGCCACTCAAAATCTAGATGCCAACCGTGACCTTTTTTTTTTTTTCATTTCTCCTTATCTTCTTCCTCCACTTCACCGCTTCCACCCCACGAGCGCCCAACGGACGGCCGCCACGAGCACCGCCCTTTCGCTCCAGCTGATCCAGTGCCCATCCGCCCGCTCGTGCCCGCTCTGCCCGCCCGCGCCCGCTCGGACTGGCGGCGCACCCTACCGCACATGCTCTGCCCAGCGGCGCGCACGCTCTATCTGACGGCGCGCGCATCCGAGAGGCCGAGCCGCCTACACCCTCGTGCGCATCTGAGAGGCTGGGCAGCCTAGGCCGGCGTGCGCACCTGCCAGCACCTGCTCCCGCCTACATCCGTGTGCACACCCGCCCCATGCCTGCTCTACCCGGCGGCGCGCCGGCTGCCTGCTCCCGCCTATGCCTGCGTGCCATCTCCGTCGAGGCTCCCAGGTCATCTCCAGCCCTGTTCATGTCCTCTGGTTGCCTCGATCTGGAGCCATGGAGGGAGAAAAGATGGTTTTCCCTTAGAAAGATGGGTGAGCGAACAAGATAACGATTCAGAGGAGTTATCCGAAAGTGGTTGAGCTCGTCCAGCTCTTTTCGTGGGATATGCTCAACCATCATTTTGAGCCAAAAATGGCTATCCATATCCCCTCTACTCTTTAAACCAAACACTGGATAACCACAAAAAAAAGTGGATATCCCCTGCCATCCAGTGGATAGCCACTCAACCAAACAACCCCTAAGTACACAGTGAATTCATCTGAAAAAGGACATGGTAAATTTAGAATATTTAACGATAATAATAAAAATTCTGAAATTTTTGAACAACATTAGCACAACATACATCACCATTTCTTAAAACTTGACATCCAGGTTCCAACTCACAGCTCAAGTAGCAAATTCAGTTGATTGTTAACAAGTAACAATGTGATATTGTTCACTCCAGACTTGAATTTGATACTGTTCATGATATGATGTTTTTGTGTCTTAAGTGGTAAGAAGAATTTGAATGTGAGTTTTCCAGACATTGTAGATGTGTATTATCTTTATATCCCTTTTTTTCATAAAATTTGCACAACCTTTATATGTGTTCTTCAACGACTTTATGCACTAGTATTGCCTTAAGTACCACAACATAAAGGGGGATCCAGTCCTAGGCCTCTGGCCACACCTATCACTCCTTGTACCTTGTGAGGAGTGATACGTCTCCAACGTATCCATAATTTTTGATGCTCCATGTTTGTTTTTTACACCATTTGCTTAGTGTTTCGTTACACTTTGTGGCACTTTTATGCATTTTCTGGAACTAACCTATTAACAAGTCGCCACAGTGCCAGTTCCCTATTTTCTGCTGTTTTTGTGTTTCAGAAAAGCTACACAGCAAATATTCTCGGAATTGGACGAAACCAAAGCTAGTCGCCCAGAATTTCACCGAAGCTTCCAGAGAACCGAAGAGGAGACGGAGCGGGGCCACAAGGGGCCCACACACCAGGGCGGCGTGGCCCAGGGGTAGGCCGCGCCCCCTATGTGTGAGACCTCCTCGGTCCACTCCTGACGATGCCCCTTCGCCTATAAAGACCCCCCGACGGGAAAAACCTAAATACCCGATCACTTTTCCAGAACACATCGCGATCCGCTGCGCCGTCGACCCGAAGATCGGGAGGGTCCAGAAGCTCTTCCCGGCACCATGCCAGAGAGGGGAATCGCCACCGGAGGTCTTCTTCATCGCCATGCTTGTCTTCGGAGCGATGAATGAGTAGTCTACCTTGGACTATGGGTCCATAGCAATAGCTAGATGGTTGTCTTCTCCACCATGTGCTTCATGTTTAGATCTCATGAGCTACCTTACATGATTGAGATCACCGTTATGTAATTCTACATGTTTGGTTTGTTGGGATCCGATGAATATTGGTGTTATGCTTGAGTTGATGTACTGAAATTTATCTTATGTTATCTCTATGTTGTTTATGATCTTGCATGCTCTCCGTTGTTAGTAGCTATCTTGGCCGAGTAGTTGCTAGTGACTCCAAGAGGGGGTATTTATGCTCGATAGTGGGTTCATGCCTCTATTTAATCTGGGGGAGTGACAGAAACCTCTAAGCTTGTAGATGTGCTATTGCTACTAGGGGAAAAACAACATTCATATGCTCGAGGGCATATGCCTTGTTTACATTACATACTTTGCTTAATGCAATTATCTGTTGTTCGCAACTTAATACTTGTGGAGTTCTCGGATTGATTCGCCACAAGTGGATTATTAGTCATAGATGCAGTTGGATGGCGGTCTATGTATCTTGTTGTAATGCCCAGAGTAAATCTCATAGTGATCCTCTCATCATATGCACGTTGTCTTTATTCTATCAATTGCCCAACTGTAATTTGTTTACCCAGCATGTATTATTTTATCTTATGGAGAGACACCACTAGTGAACTGTGGACCCTGATCCTATTTCCTTTATATTGCTATCACCTGTTTACTTTACTTGCACTGTTTACTTTACTCGCATACTATTATCACTTTCCACTCGATACGATCATACCCTTTGTTTCAAGCAAACCGGTGAGATTGACAACCTCATCGTAAGTTGGGAACAAAGTATTTGGTTGTGTTATGTGCAGGTTCCACGTTGCCGCTCGCAAAGCAAAGCTTGGACGAGGCGCCCTATAAATTGTCCGGAGCTGTCGCAAGCTAGTGGGCATCACCTTCAGTCGTATTTTGTCCTCCTACTGGATTGATAACCTTGGTTTCTTACTGAGGGAAAAACTTGCTGCTATATTTATCACACCTTGCTCTTGGGGTTTTCCAACTGGCCGGTCATTTACTTCATTAATTTTACACACCATCACCGCGCCATCAACAAGTTTTTTTGGCGCCGTTGCCGGGAAGGAAGAAGACTTCTGCGAGGGGAGTTTTCACACGCACATCCTTTACTTTGTTTTAAGTTTTGCTTTACTTTATTTTTACTTGCATCGTTTTATCAAAAACCCAAAAAATTAGAATCCTTGATAGTTGTTTTTACTTGTCTGCTTTTAGTTTGCTAGAATGGCTACTCCTGAAAACACCAAGTTGTGTGACTTTACTAGCATGAACAATAGTGATTTTATCTGCACTCCTATTGCGCCACCTGCTTCTGCTGCAAATTTTTATGAGATTAAGCCTGCTTTGTTGAACCTTGTTATGAAAAAGCAATTTTCTGGTGCTAGTACTGATGATGCCGCAGCTCATCTCAATAATTTTGTTGAGCTATGTGGGATGCAAAAGTATGAGAATTTTGATGGTGATATTATTAAGCTTAAGTTGTTTCATTTTTCTTTGAGAGGAAAAGCTAAGGATTGGTTCCTATCTTTGACTAAGAATAGTATTGATTCATGGGCTAAGTGTAAGGATGCTTTTATTGGTAGATACTATCCTCCTGCTAAGATTATAGCTTTGCGTAGCAATATTATGAAGTTTAGTCAGTTTGATAATGAACATGTTGCTCAAGCTTGGGAAAGAATGAAATCTATGATAAAGAATTGCCCCACTCATGGATTGACTACTTGGATGATTGTTCAAACTTTTTATGTAGGACTGAATTTTTCTTCGAGGAACCTACTTGATTCAGCTGCTGGAGGCACTTTTATGTCCCTTACCTTGGGCGCCGCAACAAAGCTTCTCGACAATATGATGGTAAATTACTCTGAATGGCACACCAAGAGAGCTCCACAAGGTAAGAAGGTAAATTCTGTTGAGGAAACCTCTTCCTTGAGTGATAAGATTGATGCTATTATGCTTATGCTTTCTAATGATAGGACTCATGTAGATCCTAATAATGTTCCTTTGGCCTCTTTGGTTGCCCAAGAAGAGCATGTTGATGTAAACTTCATTAGAAATAATAATTTTAACAACAATGCTTATAGGAACAATTTTGCTAGTAACAACTATAGGCCGTTTCCTTCTAATGGTGATAATAGCTATCTTGGTAGACCTAAAATGCCTAAGGAAGAAAGAATTTTTGAACTTGAGAAGGCTACCAAGAATTTTATGCGGGCGCAATATGAGTAGAACAGGGCTTTTACCAAGACTATGGAAGAGCAATCAGCTCTATTGAGGACTATTAGTCATCAACTTGAAAATTTGAACAAGGCTATTCCTGAGTTACAGTCTAAGGTTTCCAAAGCTGAAACCGATATTTCATCTTTGTCTAATGTGCAATCTTCTTTGGTTAACAGAATGTCCGCTAAGCCTGATCCTTTTGCTACTGCTAATGCTATCCAAGTTAGAATTGATGAAAATGTTAGGATGCTAGCAGAATTGCATGCCAGGTGGGAAAGAGAAGATGAGATGGCTAGAGAGATGAAGGTATGCATCATTACTACCTCTAATGATGTTGCTCCTAGTGCTAGCAATCCTCTTACTTTGATTGGTGTAGAGAAAACTCCCACTCCTTGTGTTTAAAAGCCTAAATCTGCCAAAACTTTTTCTCAAAAGAGTGCTAAATTTTTTCGGAGTGTAGGAGATGATAGCTCTATTTCCTTTAATGATTTTGATGTTGATGGCTGCAATATATCTGAAGTTATTTTGTTCTTGCAAAATCTTGCTTTGACTCCCAATGCTAGTTCTTTAAATGTTGCTTTTACTAAGCATATTACCAATGCTCTCATGAAAATTAGGGATGAAAAGTTGAAGCAAAAAGCTTCTATTCCCAAGAAGTTAGAAGATGGTTGGGAACCCATCATTGATATGCATGTTAATGGTTTTGATTGCCATGCTTTATGTGATCTAGGTGCTAGTATTTCTATTATGCCTAGAAAGATTTATGATATGCTTGATTTACCACCGCTTGAAAAGTGTTATTATGATGTTCCTATTGCTGATGTTGCTAAGAAGAAACCTTTGGGAAGGATTACTGATGTTCTTATTATGGTTAACAATAACCTTGTTCCCGTTGATTTTCTTATCATGGATGTTGAATGCAATGCTTCATGTCCTATTATTTTGGGAAGACCCTTTCTTCGAACTGTAGGTGCCATCATTGATATGAGGGTAAGGCACCATCAAATATCAACTTCCACTCAAGAAAGGTATGGAACACTTCCCTAGAAAGAGAAAGAAATTAGTGTTTGACTCTATTCTTAGAGCAAATTATGAGCTTGATGCTTCATCACTTGATGTTACTTGATTCGCAATTTTCTGCGCCTAGCTCAAAGGCGTTAAAGAAAAGCACTCTTGGGGGATAACCCAATGTTTTTACATTCAGTTCTTTTTCTTTTATTTGAGTCTTGGAAGTTATTACTACTGTAATGACCTCTCGTTATCCTTTTTATTTTGTTTTTGTGCCAAGAGAATCCTCTAATTTGAGTGAGGTAAGATTTGGGGATGTTGCTGTCCTGAAATAGTTTTCGGTGCTGCACCGTAAAAATTCGTGAAAATTCTCTGTATATCTTTTGGACCTGCGATTTCTTGTGCATATGCCCCAGGTTATATCCAATTCATTAGTTGAACACTTTTTGATTTGAGCAACAGAAAACCCCTAAAAAATTTGACCTTTGTCAGCTGTTCTGTTTTGACAGATTTCTGCCAATATTTGTGTTTGCCGCTTTATCGCTTTCTTTTTTAGTTCTTTTGATCACGGAACTTTTGGGGAAGTTGCTACAGTAGTATATGCTTTATATGTGGTGGTTTTAGGTTGAAACCTGAAGCAAAAAGGGTTGATTCCATGTTATGCTTACACTAATGTTGCTAATAGATTTGTGTTTAGTTTTGTATGAAGGAAGTTTTCAAGTGTAGGGATCGGAGAGTGATGAGATGAGTTGAAGAATGGACAACAGCTCAAGCTTGGGGGATGCCCATGCATTACCCCAAGAAATATCCAAGAAGTACAAGCGTCAAAGCTTGGGGATGCCCCCGAGGCACCCCTTCTTCATCGGCAAAAATCAGGTCACCTTTCAAGACACTATATTTTTATTGCTTCATGCATTATGCGTTTTTCTTGGAGCGTCAGTTGTTTTTAGTTTTTAATATTAGTTTAGTTTTGTTTGCTGCAATAAATGGTTGGACCTGAACAAATTCCTTTTGGAGAAGTTGCCTTGCTTTTCATTTGCCAAGAACACTCCGTTTTTCACTCTATTCATTTCAATGAGTGTTCTTCTTTTTCTAGAACTGCGTTTAGTTTTCGATTTTCGCCTTGATTTGCATTCAGATCTTGTTATATGTTTTCATCAAGGTGTATTTTGCCTCTGGTCTTTATTGGTTTTCATCAAAATAGGTGTTTATAAAAAGTTTGAATGGTGTTGGAAAAGAGAAAAAGCTTTATGCAAAAAGTGGTATAAGAAGGAGCTTGTGTAGACTGCGGCCTAGGCTTTTGCATGTCGTGCTTGATGTCTTTTTGATTGTATGCTTAGTGGTTTTGCTGTAGCATGACTTGTCTCAAATAACTGAGATTGCTTAATGAGCCTTTGAAAAAAATCATGCGTTGTTTTTATCGTTTGGAAGCATTATTTTGGTTTTCTCCTTGATGCTTTATTTGGGTTGACTTGGCGCATGCTCACACATGTTAGACTCTTATAAAGTCGCCAATAGCCTCTATGATCATTTAGTTTTTGACTTTTGATGCCATCTTATGCTTCTTTTAATGTCGCCTTGTCGCTTTGCATGATTATGGCCATTATTGCTCTCTTAGTTGGTCGCTCCCAGTCTTTTGCTACCCTTCGTTTTGTACTGAGTATGAGCTCTACTCGTGCATCCAACTCCTAAAAACCAAGTTTGCCAAAGTGTCCACCATACATATCTATTAGCAATTTGCTATTCGAAAGTACATTTGACTTGCTTTTATCTACTCTTCAAATTGAAGTCTTACCAGTGTTATGCGAAAATTGGTCAGTAAAGCTCTCACGAACCGGATGGCACACTTTATTTTTCTCATTCTTAAAAATTTGACATTGTGGTCTCTTATGTTGAGTTATTATGCTTGCAAGTTGTAAGTTGGGAATTAGCCCAACCATGCCGTCATGGGGCAAGCTTTCAACATTGCACTTCTTATTTGAGTTGATATCGTGATCTTTTGTTTATGGATACTCGCGGTGTGAAATGAATTGGGAATCTTGCGGGATCATGGAGTTTGTATATGTGTTAGAGAAATGCCTGGGCCGCCAATCTAAGCCATGCATAATTCATGGTGGAAATTTGCAGCATGCCCATAGTGGAAATTCGACGACGCATCTCAAAATAAAAAGCTAAACAAATGGTAAATAAAAGAGATGTCGAGGTGTTCATTGTCTGCTTGTCCTGTCATTTTGATGTGGGCTTGTTCCATGTCATCGGGCACGGAGGTACCCCGTTGGCAGTTCTCAATGATACGTGTATACTTACAATGACAAGAGCTTGCTTGGGACTCTAAGTAAAGTAGCATGAGGTTTGGGTACTCGTATTCACGGGACATGAGGTTTTCAACTTATGATTTGTCAAGCATATGAAGCATAAGTGTTCTCGCATTAACTTTAACCATTCAAGATGCTTATGATGGGGGCAATGAGAGCTCAAAGCCGGTAAGTACCATAATTTTTGAAGGTTTATAAAACTTGCAATCACTGCTTCCCTCCGCGAAGGGCCTTTCTTTTACTTTTATGTTGAGTCACCACCTTCTATCTTTATGCACCATTAAGAGAGCATAGTTGTCATTCTTAGTATAATGTGCATTGTCCCAAAGTTTTCATTGATTGATTCATATCATGGTTTCACTTGTTCTTAAATTATTTGTATCTAGTCGCCCTCTTAAACTTGAAGGTGTCCTATGCATTTATGTTTTGCTCTCCATGAAGGACAAGCTCAAAACCATTTGTATGTTTTTCCTTATGATTTGAACACACGTTTGACTTTCATTGTTTCATTTTCATGATCTTTTGTTTGTGTTCATTTCATGTTATAACATGGTTGCTAAGTTTCTTCTATCAAGATTATGTCTTTCATGCCCATGTTTTAAGTTCTTTTGATCCCAGCGCACAACGCTTACATATATGATCAAAATTGTGTAGGTGCATGTCACCTCAAAAATTATTTCTTTTGTTATCACTTACCTACTCGAGGACGAGCAGGAGTTAAGCTTGGGGATGCTGATACGTCTCCAACGTATCCATAATTTTTGATGCTCCATGCTTGTTTTTTACACCATTTGCTTAGTGTTTCGTTACACTTCGTGGCACTTTTATGCATTTTCCGGAACTAACCTATTAACTAGTCGCCACAGTGCCAGTTCCCTGTTTTCTGCTGTTTATGTGTTTTAGAAAAGCTACATAGGAAATATTCTCAGAATTGGACGAAACCAAAGCTAGTCGCCCAGAATTTCACCGAAGCTTCCAGAGAACCAAAGAGGAGACGGAGTGGGGCCACGAGGGGCCCACACACCAGGGCAGCGCGGCCCAGGGGTAGGCCACGCCCCCTATGTGTGAGACCTCCTCGGTCCACTCCTGACAATGCCCCTTCGCCTATAAAGACCCCCCGACGGGAAAAACCTAAATACCCGATCACTTTTCCAGAACACATCGCGATCCGCCGCCGCCGTCGACCCGAAGATCGGGAGGGTCCAGAAGCTCTTCCCGGCACCCTGCCGGAGAGGGGAATCGCCACCGGAGGTCTTCTTCATCACCATGCTTGCCTCCGGAGCGATGAGTGAGTAGTCTACCTTGGACTATGGGTCCATAGCAGTAGCTAGATGGTTGTCTTCTCCACCATGTTCTTCATGTTTAGATCTCATGAGCTGCCTTACATGATTGAGATCACCGTTATGTAATTCGACATGTTTGGTTTGTTGGGATCCGATGAATATTGGTGTTATGCTTGAGTTGATGTACTGAAATTTATCTTATGTTATCTCTATGTTGTTTATGATCTTGCATGCTCTCCGTTGTTAGTAGCTATCTTGGCCGAGTAGTTGCTAGTGACTCCAAGAGGGGGTATTTATGCTCGATAGTGGGTTCATGCCTCTATTTAATCTGGGGGAGTGACAGAAACCTCTAAGGTTGTAGATGTGTTGTTTCTACTAGGGGGAAAACAATATTCATATGCTCGAGGGCATATGCCTTGTTTACATTACACACTTTGCTTAATGCAATTATCTGTTGTTCGCAACTTAATACTTGTGGAGTTCTCGGATTGATTCGCCACAAGTGGATTATTAGTCATAGATGCAGTTGGATGGCGGTCTATGTATCTTGTTGTAATGCCCAGAGTAAATCTCATAGTGATCCTCTCATCATATGCACATTGTCTTTATTCTATTAATTGCCCAACTGTAATTTGTTTACCCAGCATGTATTATTTTATCTTATGGAGAGACACCACTAGTGAACTGTGGACCCCGGTCCTATTTCCTTTATATTGCTATCACCTATTTACTTTACTCGCATACTATTATCACTTTCCACTCGATACGCTCATACCCTTCGTTTCAAGCAAACCGGTGAGATTGACAACCTCATCGTAAGTTGGGAACAAAGTATTTGGTTGTGTTGTGTGCAGGTTCCACGTTGCCGCTCGCAAAGCAAAGCTTGGACGAGGCGCCCTATAAATTGTCCGGAGCTGTCGCAAGCTAGTGGGCATCACCTTCAGTCGTATTTTGTCCTCCTATTGGATTGATAACCTTGGTTTTCTTACTGAGGGAAAAACTTGCTGCTATATTCATCACACCTTGCTCTTGGGGTTTTCCAACTGGCCGGTCATTTACTTCATTAATTTCACGCACCATCACCGCGCCATCAAGGAGGTTTGAGGAAGTATCAACTAGCACAAGTGCTTTTACTCTTTTTGTCATTGAGCTAATGAAACCACTCAATCTACACACACCGTCCCCGCCACCGCCCTCTCTTGTAGAGTGATCAAGTCTAGATTCTCGAGTGATATAACAATATATATCTAAAAAATATCTCAAAGACAACGATAACAAAGGAATCACATAGAATAAATAATATCATAAATAAGGATCCACCATATAAGATACACAAAGATCATCGTAATCACGTAGGGAAGTTCATAAATATATACAGTCTAACGCGCTTGAAGCACATTGAGAGATACGATCAAGATAAAGCCACAAACTCATACTCCGGAGGTGGACTAACCCATAGTAATCATAAAGAAAACCAATGGAATCCGTGTTGCAGGTGGAGATGCATTTGGAGGCGCTTCTAGTAGCGTTTCCCTTCACCTCTTCTCCAGCCACGCTCTGGTTTCTTCTGTATTTTTGTTTATCTCGTATTGTGTGTCCTTTGTTTTGTAAAATGTCCTAAGGGGTATATATAGGGTTTCAAGGGTTGAAGTCATCTCAGAATCCCAAGTGCAAAGGCGGCAACGTCACAGGAAGTACATGCATCGGGTGCGTGAACCACTTGTGTACCACCCGAGGTGCTGTGTTGTCTCCCCGTATGTCTCCTTGGGTGCGTCCATGTGGGGGACTCCATATCATTCGGTTATTGATACGTCTCAAATGTATCTATAATTTTTGATGCTCCATGCTTGTTTTTACACCATTTGCCTTGTGTTTTGTTACACTTCGTGGCGTTTTTATGCAATTTCTGGAACTAACCTATTGACAAGATGCCACAGTGCCAGTTCCCTGTTTTCTGCTGTTTTTGTGTTTCAGAAGTGATACACAGGAAATATTCTCGGAATTGGACGAAACAAGTTCCTGAAGTCTTATTTTGCCCGGAAGCTTCCAGAGATCCGAAGAGACGAAGGAGAGGGGCCACATGCCAGCCTCACACTAGGCCGGTGCGGCCCAGGCCCTGGCCGCGCCGCCTAGGTGTGAGGAGGCCTGGGGCCACTCCTGATGACGCCCCTTCGCCTATAAGAAGCCTCGGGACGGAAAACCCTAGGAGAGTCGGCGAAATTTCCAGAACAGTTCCGCATCGCCGCCGCCGCCGCCGATGAATTTCGGGGGACAGAAGTCTCTGTTCCGGCACCCTGCCAGGACGGGGAAGTGCCCCCGGAGCCATCTCCATCGGTCTCCATCGTCGTCTCCGCCGTCTCCATCGACCTCACCGCCATCTCCATCAACCTTGCTGTCTCCTATGATGAGGAGGGAGTAGTTCACCCCCAGGGCTGAGGGCTCTACCGGTAGCTATGTGGTTCACCTCTCTCTCCCATGATGTGATCTTTATGTGATCGTGAGCTTTGTATCATGTTGAATAAGTAGATGTTACTCTTCTTCATTATGTGTACTCTAGTGTGTTATTAAAGTAATCTATTCCTCCTGCCATGGTGTAACGGTGACAGTGCATGCATCATGGTGGTACTTGGTCTAGGCTACGATTGTGATCTCTTATGGATTATGAGAATAATTATCACTATGATAATATTGAAGTGATCTATTCCTCCTTTCATAGTGTAATGTTGACAGTGTGTGCACCATGTTAGTACTTGGTCTAAGTTGCAATAATATCTATCTTGAGTTGTGATTTGGTTTGGATATCTCTATGAGTGGTGTTTGTCAAGTACTTGATGAACTTTGAGGAGTGCTTCGTAGCCCTACGCAATGATTAGTGTTATTCAATAGGAGAGTAATTTAGAGTACCATAGTGAAGAGAAGTTATCTATAGGTTCAATTATGTTATATTTGTTGGGAGTGTGTCCACTAGTGAAAGTATGATCACTAGGCCTTGTTTCCAAGCTTTGCACACCGTATACTTGCTGTTTTGTTACTTGTTTGCTTGCTGCCATTTTTATTCCAGATTGCATTTACTACTTATAATCATCTATACCACTTGTGTTTCACTATCTCTTTGCCGAACTAGTGCACCTATACATCTGACAAGTGTATTGGGTGTGTTGGGGACACAAGAGACTTTCTGTATCGTAATTGTAGGGTTGCTTGAGAGGGATAGCTTTGACCTCTTCCTCCCTGAGTTCGATAAACCTTGGGTGATCCACTTAAGGGAAACTTGCTGCTGCTCTACAAACCTCTGCACTTGGAGGCCCAACACTGTCTACAAGAACAGACGCGTGCGTAGACATCAAGCTCTTTTCTGGCGCTGTTGCCGGGGAGGTAAGGTAAAAGGTACTCGCATCCTCCTGTGTGAGTGCTCGAAGTTATTTCCTTTAGATTCTGCAATTATATCTTTTTGTTTCTTGTTTTTATTTTCACTAGTTAGGCTTAATGGAAAACAAAGAGTTCTGTAGTCTTTTTCCTGAGTTTAGATATGAAGTGTTTGAAGAGAAAATTGAAAAACCTTTGGAGCTTAATTTGCATGCTAATAGTGTTGTTAGTATGAATGCTTTGAACACCGTTATTGCTAATGCTATAGAAAAGTCTAAGCTTGGGGAAGATGGTTTTGTTAAGCATGATATTTTTAGTTCCCCAGCTTTAGTGGAGAAAATTTGTTCTGATAATATTTTATCTCCCTTATGTGATGTTCCTTCTTATGATGATATGTTTGAAGAGTATGCTTTGCGAAATAGCTGTTCTTTAGCTTGTGATGATACTAAACCTCTAGTTTATGATGGTTATGATGATGGGTATAATATTTTCAGTTCACCTACTTTTGAGGAGAAAATTATTTATGATTACAATATGCCTCCTATTTATGATGATTATGGTAATGAGAATAATTATTCCGTTGAATCTGCTCCTATTACTATTGTTCATGTGGGGAGTATTAATTCTTTTATGCATGTGGCTCATGATAGGGATGTTTTATGTGATAGTTATATTGTTAGTTCTATTCATGATGCTACTGAAAGTTATTATGAGAGAGGGAAACATGGTTTGATGGATCTCAACAATATTAAGTTTCCCCTCTTTATGTTGCAAATCTTGAAGTGGCACTTGTTTTATCTATCCATGCTTGCTACTATGTGCCTCGTTGATTTATTTTCTTACAAGATTCCTATGCATAGGAAGTGGTTTAGATTTTAATGTCTTTCATATCTGCCTTTTGATGCTCTCTATTGCTTTAAGTTCCTATATGGCGCCTTTGCCTCAAGCTCTTATATGGCGCCCACATGAGCATCTTTGCAAATTACTGCGCCTAGCTCAAAGGTGTTAAAGAAAAGCACTCTTGGGAGATAACCCATTGTTTATTTTCAGTACTTTTTCTTTTATTTGAGTCTTGGAAGTTATTACTACAGTAATAACCTCTCCTTATCCTTTTTATTTTATTGTTGTGCCAAGAGAAGCCTCTAATTCGAGTGAGGTAAAGATTTGGGGATGTTGCTGTCCTGAAACTGTTTTCGGTGCTGCACCGTAAAAATTCATAACAATTCTCTGTATATCTTTTGGACCTGAGATTTCTTGTGCATATGCCCCAGGTTATATCCAAACTTTCATTAGTTGAACACTTTTTGATTTGAGCAACAGAAAACCCCTCAAAAATTTGGCCTTTGTCAGCTGTTCTGTTTTGACAGATTTCTGCCAATATTTGTGTTTGCCGCTTTATCGCTTTCTTTTGAGTTCTTTTGATCACGGAACTTTTGGGGAGGTTGCTACAGTAGTATGTGCTATATATGTCGTGGTTTTGGGTTGAAACCTGAAGCAAAAAAAGGGTTGATTCAATGCTATGCTTACACTAATGTTGCTAATAGATTTGTGTTTAGTTTTGTATGAAGGAGGTTTTCAAGTGTAGGGATTGGAGAATGATGAGATGAGTTGAAGAATGGACAAAAGCTCAAGCTTGGGGATGCCCATGCAACCCCCAAGAAATATCCAAGAAGTACAAGCGTCAAAGCTTGGAGATGCCCCCGAGGCACCCCTTCTTCATCGGCAAAAATCAGGTCACCTTTCAAGACACTATATTTTTATTGCTTCATGCACTATGCATTTTTCTTGGAGCGTCAGTTGTTTTAGTTTTTAGTTTTCTTTTGCTTTGTTTGCTGCAATAAATGGTTAGATCACATCATGTTTCTTTTGGAGGAGATGAACTCGTTTTTCATTGCCAAGAACACTCTAGTTTTCACTCTTATCAAAAACCGAGTGTTCTTCTTTTTCTGCTACTGCTTTTGGTTTTCGTTTTCGCCTTGATTTGCATTCAGATCTTCTTATATCTATTTATCAAGGTGTATTTTTGCCTTGGGACCATGTTGGTTTTCCTCAAAAGAGTTTCCTCAAAAAAAAGTTTGAATGGTGTTGGAAAAGAGAAAAAGCTTTATGCAAAAAAGTGGTACAAGAAGGAGCTTGTGTAGACTGCGGCCTAGGCTTTTGCATGTCGTGCTTGATGTCTTTTTGATAGTATGCTTAGTGGTTTTGCTGTAGCATGACTTGTCTCAAATAACTGAGATTGCTTAATGAGCCTTTGAAAAAATCATGCGTTGTTTTTATCGTTTGGAAGCATTATTTTGGTTTTCTCCTTGATGCTTTATTTGGGTTGACTTGGCGCATGCTCACACATGTTAGACTCTTACAAAGTCACCAATAGCCTCTATGATCATTTAGTTTTTGACTTTTGATGCCATCTTATGCTTCTTTTAATGTCGCTTTGTCGCTTTGCATGATTATGGCCATTATTGCTCTCTTAGTTGGTCGCTCCCAGTCTTTTGCTAGCCCTCGCCTTGTACTGAGTATGAGCTCTACTCGTGCATCCAACTCCCAAAAACCAAGTTTGCCATTGTGTCCACTAAAAATTCCTATGCATGGTATTTGTAAGCCATTCCAAGTAAACTTTCATGTGCTACCTGAAAGTACAAGGATGTCGCCTAGAGGGGGGGGGGGTGAATAGGCGATTTAAAACTTTTACGAGTGGCTTGACAAATGCAGAATAAAACTAACGTTTAATTTGCCAAGCATACAAAACCTAAACAAACTAGGTTCACCTATGTGCACCAACAACTTATGCTAGACAAGATAAGCAACCATGAGATAGCAAGATATATATAACTTCAAGCACGAAGGCTATCACAAAGTAAATTGCATAAGTAAAGGAGCTCGGGTATAGAAGTAACCGAGGGACGCATAGACAATGATGTATCCCGAAGTTCACACCCTTGCGAGTGCTAATCTCCGTTGGAGCGGTGTGGAGGCACAAGGCTCCCCAAACGCCACGGAGGCTCACCGTAATCTCCTCGAGCCCTCCCACCAAGATGGAAGACCCGACCACTATGGGACACTTGAGGGCGGTCACCGAACCCGTACAAGCTTGGGGCAATCTCCACAACTCAATTCGAGGCTCCCAAGAAATCGCCACTGAGGCACCACAAAGCTTGGGAAGATCTCCACAACTTAATTGGAGGTCCCCAAGAAATCACCACGGAGGCACCACAAAGCTTGGGAAGATCTCCACAACTCAATTGGAGGTCCCCAAGTAACCACTAAGCCACTAAGCCGTCTAGGGTTCCAAGAACCCAAGAGTAAAAAGCTCAACGAACTTTCACTACCGAATCTCCGAGGAGAACTCAAACCGATGCACCAAATGCAATGGCAAGAACACACAAAGTGCTCAAATCCTTCTCTCCCAAATCCTACCAAAGCAACAAATGCTATGGAGGGATATGAGAGGAAGAACAAAGGAAGAAATCCACAAAGAACTCCAAGATCTAGATCCAATGGGTTCCCCTCACAAAGAGGAGAAAGTGATTGGTGGAAATGTAGATCTAGATCTCCTCTCTTTTTTCCCTCAAAGATATGCAAGAATCATGGGAGGAATTGAGAGATGGGCAAGCTTTCCAAGGTCAACAATGGAGGGAGAGAGAGGGGAAAACGAGCTAACCCAAGCTTGAAGAAGGGGAGGGGTATTTATACCCCTCCCAGGATTGTAGCCGTTGCAGTACTGCAGGGACCGGATATTCCGGTCCAAGTTTGGACCGGATATTCCGCCCCCCTCAAAAAACTGCTAAGGACTTCGCGCGCGTCGTTCAGATTTGGGGCCGGATATTTCAGCGATATTCCAAACTGGGCCGGATATTCCGGCCACCCCTAAAGACGGCTAAGGACCAGAAAAAGGCGAGGCGCGCGTCACTCAGATTTGAGGCCGGATATTTTGGCCGGATATTTCCAAAACTGGGCCGGATAATCCGCCCAAGAAAAGCGAGCAACACGAAAACAGCGATAACTTTTGCATCCAGACTCCGTTTTCGATGATCTTGGGCTCGTTGGAATCACCACGATGAGCTCTACACCATAATCCATAGAAACATCATAGTCCAACAAAGGAGGATGAAACCAAATGATAAAAGGTTTGACTTAGCTATAAAGATGAACCGGTAAAACCTCCAAACACTAAAAACGCAATTAGAGTTCCATACGAAATCCGTTTTTGATGAGCTAGAGCTTGTCATGGAAATAAACACAAGCTCTAGAACCTCACATGGATAAAAGCCAAATAAGAACCAAGAAATATAATGCTAAGTATGCAAAGGTTTGAGCTCTCTCCGAACAATACAAATAAGTTACTCACTCGAGAGCCCCTCTTGATAGTACGGTTATCGATCCTAAAACCCGGTCTCCCAAACACTATGAGATCGGTAAGAAAGAAACCCTATCAAGATCATACCTTTGCCTTGCTCCTTCCACTTGAGCTAGATAGTGACGATCTTGATCTTCTCAAGTTGGACTACTTTTCTTGATTGCGCTTGCTCGGTGAAGTCTTGCGGATTGCTCCCCCATACTTCACTATGGGAGAGACACTAGTAGAAATATCTTCACATGTCCATTAACACCAAATGGACACCGAGCTTCAAGCAAATGATATCTTCTTTATGCCTATCTTGAACTTGCGCTTCGACTTGATCAACATTGGACTTCATCTTCTTCCTTCATAATGATGATGTCTTCTATAGGCTCAACTCCCTTGATCATCACATAAACTTCTTTATTTGCATCTTCTTACAACCTTGAAACCAACATATGGCTCAAGCGTTGTCTACGGACAAGTCCTACAAATATAACTCGATGCAAACATTAGTCCATAGGGATTGTCATTAATTACCAAAATCACACATGGGGGCAAATGCTCTTTCAATCTCCCCCATTTTGGTAATTGATGACAATCTCTTTGAGAGGGTGTATATAATGAATTTAAAGGACTAAGATGGTTACACTAACATCAAATACTACAAAAGTATGTGATGTTAGTAGAACCATCATATATAGAGCAAACTCCCCCACAATCTATGCACGTGTGAATGAAATTGAATTTCATTGCATATATTGCCAACCAATGTTGTTGGTGGAGTTTCCACTATATATACTCAACCATGCAAAGCATGCAAGGCAAATGCTTAAGAACAAAACAAAAGCGTGAAACCCAATTCCTTTCAAACCCTCGAAACTTCTCCCCCATTGGCATCCATTGCCAAAATGGGTGGAAAGGCTTAGAAGGCCAATATAGTGAGAGTTCCTCCTCAAGGTGTGCATGACACAAAAAAAGGTGAAAACACATGCACAAATTCAAGGACATCGAGCCGGAATGACTTCATTAAGATGTAGGCCATGACATGTCGATCTACTTTAGTTTGCATGTTGAGGGTTCAAACTAATATTTTATAACTATTTTATGACATGTGGGTCCGAAGATCCCTGTATCTCATTTTTCTACCTAAACTTCTCACAAAATTTGTGTGAATTTATTGAATAAGCTGTGGGGTTGCTTTATCGTTGAAAGGTGTTTTAACATGTTTCTTGTAATTGTGGGACACATTACTATCTTGGGGATTGAGTTCTTCCTTTATGCTAAGCTTTTGTACTTAAATATTGCATATATTTGCACTCCCCTCTTTGGGATTTACTAGTCCTGTGGCAAAAAGAATACCAATGCTATTCTTCATCTATCAAATTAATCAAAAAAATTGGTAGCATTTTAATCAGATCATGATCCAAACAAGAGGGATACTATATTAGGTGCAATTAACCATGTAACTATGCCACTAATATTGAGATATAATGATTTATTTTACAGTGGTGAAGTCATCATTGTAGATGCACTTAATGCATACAAAAATTGCAAAAAAAAACATATTTATTTAAATTTTAGTTTTAGGAAATGCTAAGTAAAGCTCTCGGTTAATCGTATATCTGTTGGAGCTATGGAATATAATTAATAGAGACAAAATCATATTTGGGCTAGTATGTGTTATGTTGTATTTCTATATGTGTTTCTCTCCATTTCCGCATTACTACCTTGATAGAGAGCTCTGGGTGTACTTGCCTAGCAAATATCTTGATAGATATTTATGGGATGAATGATTGTCTATGTTATCGTAAATAAATATACATACAATCGAGTATATGAGAGTGCTGTTAGATCTTGGGCATTGCTAACTTCTTGGCCCTTTCTAATACGCTAAAATTCCCTTCCTTTTCCTCAAGCCGCAATGCCTCCGATCTGCATTCATTTGCACGCTGACAATGGAAACTAATATTGTGAAATGGACAACGCGCCGTAATGAGCCACTGACAAGTGCACATATGTACTGATGTGCCACTATTCTTAAGGTCCTGGCATGAATGAATAGAGGAGTCAAGACGAACAATACGCCATAGAAGCCACATCCCATGTGATTTTGACAGAAACAACCGGGCACTAATTTTGATTGTCTCCCGTGCAATACACAGTCATTAAGCGGACAGAGACCATCGATGGATCCGTCCTTGGGTTCAATTCGTGGTACACGCCACATCAAGGCCCGTCACGAGGGCGTACGTACGGCTCACTGTCGCCAGCAGGCCCAGCAACACCATTCAACCACCATCTGGGCTGGGCCCTGTAGGGTGGGCCTACCTGAAACAGACAGTATGCCACTGCATCTGCATCTGTTGCCCACCTTAATTAGGGTTAGCTGTGGAGCAAATTTAGCTGCTCTAGATGATGTGTGTGGTGCATCTGAAATTATTCCGCCTGATACGTACCGTACCGTACGTATACATGCACTTGGCGAGACAGCGATCGCTGGTTTTTTCTACGACGGCATCACTGGCTAGGCCGTACATGTCCGTGGATCGATCGATGATCATCTCCCCATGCACGTGTTGCGTGTGGTCCGGTCAGGGCTGGCACCGGCAGGATGCAAATGCAGCACACCCATCTCGCTGTCAGCCCGTTCCTCCTCGCTCCGTCTAACCAGCCACCAGCTTATTGCCTCCCCAATTGATTTTTTGGTAAAACAAAATACTAGAAAATTTAAAACATTAGAGCATGTCTAATAGGCCCCTCAAAACGTACGTACCCTTATAATTCCGGCGGGATAGGGGGTGAGGACGAAAGCCGCCGTCTAGCGGGCCCCGTATTCGGGCTGGCCCGTATCGGCAGAATACGGGGCCGTCAAACCCACCCCGCCGCCCCCTACAAATACAGGGTGAAGGTGTGAGTGGGGGTCCAACCCCTCACTCGCAACCCTAGCCCTGCCGTGCGCCGCCGCCAGCACCTTCCTACTCCGGCGAGCAATTACCACGCAGGAGCCGCCGCATTTGCACCGCCGCGAGCATGAGCGCACAGCGTCGGAGCTCCCTGTCGCCCACCGCCGGATCGAAGCCGGACTCGGTGGAGGAGGCGTGGCGCCGCCGCTGCAAGTACTCCGCCGCCGGGAGTCGGCGTGCGGCGTGCAAATACGTCGGCTCCGAGTGGATGCCGCCGTCGCTCCGGGACTTCGCGGAGGGCGGCCGCTACTACAAGGTCGACCCGCCGTTGAAGCCGATGAGCGGCGTCGATTTCGAGAAGTGGCGACACGGGTGGGAGCAGGAGCAAGCGTGGAAGGCCGCCTGGGAGAAGAAGCACGCGCCGGAGGGGAGCTCCAGCGGCGGAGCGCCGCGAGCCACCGACGAGGAAGAGGAGGCAGAGGAGGGGGAGGACCCCCTCTTCTTGGAGGCGGTGGCCGCGTCCAAGAAGGACGCCGCCGACAAGGCTCGGGCGGAGGCGGAGGAGGCGGCGCAGACCATCGCCGCCGTCAATGAGCTAATGGCTCGGGAGGCCGCCGCCACCACTCCGCTCGTCATCCTCGATGACTAGGCTAGCAATGTAGAAGTCGTGATCCAGTAGGATCGCGCAATTTTGTATATCCCCTATCTATGATCAATGAAGAACTATCTATGAATTTTCCCGGGGTTTGCTTTTTTTAAATATACGGGGTGAGATAAGGGGTCTGTTAGACGGAATGGTTAGTGGCGACCAATTTTCCTGATACAGGGCCCTCTACTCGCGTTTTACGGGGCAGAAATATAAGAGGTCTGTTAGACATGCTCTTACAAAATAGGTCAAAGTTCTCAGCACTGCCCACCTCATGCAAAAAACAGCTCTCAGCCAGGCTGAGGAGAGAAGCTGAAATCGAGCTTCGCTCCTCAACCCGGCCCGATTCGCCCGCAGTCGGTGGGCCCGCGCCCCCCCAGACCCGCCCCCGCCCTCTCTCTTCCTCTCATTCCTTTCCCCTCATCTCTCTCTCTTCCTCTCTCTCTTCCTCCGTTCCCCCATACCCGACCGCATCCAGCTGCTGGTTCCGCCGCCGAGACCGCCGCCCACCGCCGCAGGTCGCCGCCGCCCAACGCCGCACAACGCCGAAGGTCGCGCCACCGCTGCAGGTCGCGCCGCCCACCGCCGAGACCGCCCGCCACTGCCGAGGTCGCGCCGCCGCCGAGACCGCCCGCCACCGCCGCAGGTCAACGCCGAGTCTCCGGCGCCATTCCTAGGCGACGCCGGCCAGTGCTGCGTCGACGCCGAGCTCCCTGGCCCGAGTTCCCTGGCCCGAGCTCCCTGGCCCACCGGCGTGTGCGTGGTCACCGGCCAGGGACCCGATTGCTTTTTTTTCTATTTAACAGGGACCTGTTTGTTTTATAGTTTTGTAGTCAGGTGTCTTTGTGTAAATTTTGGACCTCCCAGCCTGTCTCAACACAACCAACCTAACAAACAAGTGATGCTTGTAGCATGTCTCAACACATACAACCTAACAAACACATAGCAAAATCTCAGCTCAGCTTGTATGAAGTGAACTTGTATCAACAGAGATAGCAATTCTGAGATGGACCGGGCTACCAAACACACGCAAAGGCACTCACATTCAATTCATAGTCCCATGCAAGTTCAGATTCACAGGCGACGAGGCCGGCTACCAAAACGCCATCAAGGTCCGGCTCATATTACAAACCATGGATAGTAGATAGAAGTCAAAAGGAGGAGACCGGCGGGTTGTCGGTCACGGCCTGGGTTGGTTGTTGTGGCGCGGGAGGTGGTGGTTGTTGTTGTGGCGACGGTAGTTGACTGTTGTGGCTCTGTTATTTTCATCCTGACTTTAATTCGCATGAACTTTCCCATTGTGATCCAAATCTACCTTTGTGAATTGTCCAATGTGCTCTTCCTGCAGCTCCCGTGTTTCGGATTTCGTCACTCCCATCCGTATGCCATAAGCTGTCACGTAGGTAGGGATTATTTAAACTCATAATCATCTATTGTTTTGCTCGGCTTGAAGTATTCCATCACAATTAAATATTTCTTAAACGTCCAAGGTCCACCTTCTATAGCTTTATATTTGCTTACTTCATGCCTAGGAAGCAAAAACAATAGTGTGTCCAAAAAACTGCGTTTCAGATAATGTACAATGTAGATGTAAAGGGAAGCTATGTCGAAACAGTCAACACTATGTCGAAAAACTGCGTTGTAGTTCACGGGTCTGGAAACAATGTCCACGGTTGTGCCATTTCTGGTTCGTGAGTTTCCTAGAGGAACAATCAACAAATTGTGCAAATCAACACCACTTCTAATTTCATATGAGACGAGGGAGTAGTGAGTACGAGAAATGAGAGAAGTTTCTGGGCGAAGAAGTCGGTTGGGGCGAGGAAACCATCGGGGCTGTCGAGCGCCCAATCCCCGTAGGATATTCTCAAGCAAGTGAGGCATGTGAGGACGACGGGAGGTCATGATCGGCCGGCGAACTTGGGGTACGTCAGCGGCCGCCCGTCCACCCGCTCCACCTGCCCCACCACCTTGACCCAGCTCAGGCCAGCGGCGGCCGCCGACGTTCATCTTATATAGCGAGGAAGTACTAGCATGAGTTCCACCGATTCGTAGTGGTTTTGCGATACTCTCTCCATTTATAAATATAAGATGTTTTAGCTTTGTGAAGCAAATGTATTTAGACATTTTTTAGTGTGTAGGTTTATTTGAATATACACACTAAAACTTATCTAGATACATTTGCTTCACAAAGCTAAAACACCTTATATTTATGAACGGAGGGAGTAGAAGAGACGGTGGTGACTAGTGAGGAAACAGGATGTGTGGCCTGCATCTACGGCATGCCTCGCTTGACCAGCGACTAGCTTTGTGTACGACGCGAGAAAGGGGGCAACGGTGGAAGGAATCATGACCCCACACGGCAGCGAAAATGGGCCAGGAGGAACAAGCATGGCAGAGGACTTCAAGGACTTCGTCCCGTCCACCCTCCATGCTCTACTCCAGCTCCGAGTTTGTATAGGAGAAGATAGTGTGTCGCTTGTACCGACGATTCATATGAAAATCTGTATTTTTATATTTTATTGCAATAAAAGGAAGCCACATGGAGATTATCGGATGCTTCGCAAATACATGGGCGCGGGGATGGGCATTCGGGCGCAGGCAAAGTCTCGTCCTTTTCTAACCATTGAAGAAAATTTAGACTCGGCGCAACCCGAGAGAAGTTAGGTTACATGTTAATCATCATAAAAGAACTCTTTTTATTTATGCTAAACTTATTTACTTATCTATTGCATGTATTTATAGTCCCCTCTTTGGGGTTTACAAGTCCTCCAGCAAAAAAGATAACAAAGCATCCTTCAATTTTTCAAATTAATCATACAAATTTTGTAATATCAAATAATTAGACCGAGGTTCAAAAGGAGGGATACTATACCAAGCGCAATCACCCATGTAATTATGATGACACTAATATTGAGATATAATGATTTACTTTACAAACATGAATCAATCATTGTAGATACGCTTACTAGATCCAAAATAATGCAACAAACATATTTACGTAAATTTCAGCTCTAGGCAATGCCAAGAAAAGCTCTTGTTCAATTGGATATCTGTTAGAGCTATGGAATATAATTAATAAAGACAAAATCATATTTGGTATGTGTTTGTCTACATTTGTACCTTGATAAAGAGCTCAATGTGTTTTTGTCTGGCAAAATATCTTGATAGATATTTACAGGATGAATGATTGTCTACGTTATGGTAAATAAACAAACATATGATAGAGTATTATGAGAGTGCTGCTAAATCTTAGGCATTGCTGATTTCTTGGCCGTTTCTAATAGGCTAAAAATTCTCTTCCTTTCCCTTGGGGTGCAACAATTAGTTTGCAACACTACCAACCCACGCTTGCTCACTTGGTACCGAATTGGATTGTTTTTAAAACGGATAAACTTGGGACACAATATAGCTTGATTTCAGGCATTTGATACATGATGATGCTTGGTCATATGGTCATATGGCGCCCAGGGAGAAAGGTGTGTCCGCCGTCTGGATTGCAATTGATGTGGCGCGCAGCGTTCCTCACTCTCCTTGCGTCCCTGGAGCTGCAGGTCAATACTCCTCCTTGCATTGATTGATTCATGTCTGTAAGTTGTCCAAATCCAACTTATTATACCGAGCCCTATCACGAAATATGTGTGAACTATTTGAATAAATGCGGAGTTAGTTCATGGTACAATGTACTTCAACATGTATCCTATGATTGTGGGGCACATTTCTAACTCAGAGGCTGACTTCTTAGTTTATGCTGAACTTTTATACTTTTTATTGCATATATTTGTAGTCTCCACTTTGGGTTTAACAAGTCCTCTACCAAAAAAGAAGGTACCAATGCAGCCATCATTTTTCAAATAAATCACACAAATTTGGTAGCATTTAATTTGGCCGAGCTCCAAAAAAGAGGGATACTATACTAAGCGCAACCACCCATGTAACTATGCCACTAATATTAAGATATAATGATTTATTTATAGCCGTGAATTCATCATTGTAGATACACTTAGTACATCAAAAAATGCAACAAACATTTACTTAAATTTCAGTTCTAGGCAATGTCAAGTAAAGCTCGCGTTAAATCGGATATTTGTTAGAGCTATATATAGAATATAATTAATGAAGACAGAATCACATTTAGAATAATATGCATCATATATGTGTTATGACGTCTTTGTATATGTGTTTGTTTACATTTTCCTATTACTACCTTGATAGAGAGCTCTAGGTGTACTTGTCTAGAAAATATCTTGATGAATATTTACGTCGTAAATAAACATACATATGATGGAGTATATGAGAGTGTCATTAGATTTTGGGCATTGCTAAATTCTTGGCCGTTTCTAATAGGCTAAAACTTCTCTTCCTTTCCCATGGGGTGCAACAATTAGTTTGCAACACTACCAACCCAATCTTTCTCACTCGGTACCCGAATTGGATTGTTTTTAAAATGGACAAACTTGGGACACAATATAGCGTTCGTCAAATGATCATATGGCGTGCATGGATAAAGGTGTGGCTGCCATCGGGATAGCAATTGATGTGGCGCGCTGCGTTCCTCACTCTCCTTGCGTATCCGGAGCTGCTGATCAATCCTCCTCCTCCACGCGACACGCTCCTCGCTCTCCTTGGTTGGAGCAGGTATATCCGGCTAAGTTGGCATGGGTACGATCAAGCTAGCTGCAATGCCTTCAATCCGCATTAATTTGCACATCTATACCACTATATAGTATATCAATATGGATGCATATGAGCCGTTTGATCTTCTGAATCGGACGGCTTGCATTCCTTCGAATAAAATCTCTAAGGACGTGGCAGTATATAGACCATTGGATATGGTTATCGAACAGCCAGCGTCTCAAGGATTCCCTGCGGGTCTCGGTGCTTCACTATCCTCCTCACCTGTCAGGCAGTGAAAGGAAATATAAAAGCCTACCTAGAGGATCAGGAGCCTTCTAGACTTATCGGAACATGGCAAAAATAGCCTGGATGAAGCGACCACACAAACGTTTGGCGCGTGCGCGTGAGAGAGTACATATTTTTCGATAAAGGGCGCTTTATTACTTAAAAGGTTTAAGTATTACATCCAGCTTCTGCATAGCGGGAAACTCAGATTTGTAACTAGTTGCATCCGCAATCCATATTGCATGTCCCACTTCCATATATCAAAATAATATGAGAAAAATCATGAATGTAGATTATGTTGTATCTTGTACACTTGCAAAGTTTCATTCAAAAATATGATGATTTCTGATCTGTATAAAAAAGACAAATGATATGTGAATAGCGCATGACACTATTCATTTATGTCTTCTCTTTTTTATACAGGTCACATGGTGTCATATTTTGAGACAATTTTTTTTGAATGCATAACATATAACATAACCAATGTTTATAAATTTATTTCATATTTTTTTGACACATGGAAGTGCGACATGCAACAATGAGTTGCACCCGCAACTAGTTGCGGAATATCTGCTCTCATGCATAGCTAAGATGCACACAGCTGAACAGAAGTACACAATCCAAGAAAAAGAAAGCGTATTACATATCAAAATGATCAAATGCAACAGCGCCTAAGGGTGTGGGGGACCGATCCGAAGATTATGCTGCCACCCATGACGGGAAAAAGTATCCCTCGCCGTACTCTCCAATCGTGCACAAACCTCCGTAAATAGGTCTCGGTGCTCCACCCGCTGAAGAGACGACCATAAAAAGAATGTACCGGTACACCGGTAGATTACCTGCAAGGGAGAAGAATTTTTATCAGTAAACACTTTATCATTTCTACATAGCCATAGCGACCATAGTACGGCAAGCGCTCCCATCCTAATAAGCGTTCTAAACCGATTATCAATACCATGCAGCCAATTTCCAAAGATATTGGCAACACTGCGAGGAGGATAAATGTCAGATGCTACTTGGATGATTGACCATATAGATCTTGCAAACCGGCATTGAAAAAACAGGTGTTTAATAGTCTCATCGTGATGACAAAAAACACAACTCTTGTTTCCGTGCCAGTTCTGTTTAACCAGATTGTCTTTGGTGAGAATAACTCCACGACGAAGGTACCACCCAAACACCTTAGTTTTAAGTGGTATCTTCATCTTCCAAATCATCTTGTTATCATCAACCGGTATGTTTTGATGGATTAAAGCATTATACATGGAGTCCACAGAGAATTCACCATTTTTGTGTAAATTCCAACAAAACTTGTCTGGCTGAGTCGATAGATGTACGGTAGCCAAACGTTGAAGAAGGGCATTCCATGCAACCAGTCTCGGTCCAAGCAGATCTCGCTTGAACGTTACATCTGGAGGTGAGGTAGCCATTACTTTCGCAACGGTATCACTTTTGTAACGAATAATATTGTATAATGCAGGATATTGTTCTCGGAGAGGGGCATTACCTAGCCATGAATCCTCCCAGAACCTTATCTGTGAGCCATCTTTAATCAAAAAATGTCCGAATCTGAAGAACTTATCTTTTGTAGCCATCAGACCCGCCCAAAAATGTGAATCACCGGATTTCCAAGAAACTTGTGATAACGCTTTTGAGCCAACATATTTTCGATTTAGGAGGGTTTGCCACATACCATTCTCATTCAGTAGTTTAAACAACCATTTACCAAGGAGTTCGGTATTCTTGACTTGAAGGTCATGAATTCCTAATCCACCTTGATCTTTGGGTGTACAAACCACACTCCATTTAACCAGTCGATATTTCTTTTTTTCACTATCCCCTTGCCAAAAGAATCTAGACCGATAATAATCCAGTCTGTGAAGGATTCCTTTCGGCAATAGGAAGAAAGATATCATGTATAGTACCATATTAGAAAGTACTGAGTTAATGAGTATCAATCTTCCACCCAGGGATAGTAATTTTCCTTTCCAGCTACTTAGTCGTTGTTGTAGTCTCTCCTCGACAATTTTCCATTCAGCGAGTGTGAGCCTCCGATAATGAATCGGAATGCCCAAATACCGAATTGGAAACTGACCTTGCTCACAACCGAAGAGGTCGGCATAGAGACTAGCCTCGTCCTGGGCTTCGCCAAAACAAAACAGTTCACTCTTATGGAAATTAATCTTCAGACCCGAAAGCTGCTCGAATGTTGCCAAGATTAGTTTGAGGTTCCGAGCTTTTTCGACATCATGTTCCATAAAAAGAATTGTATCGTCGGCGTATTGAAGGATTGAGAGTCCCCCATCCACCAGATGAGGAATTAGTCCTTCAATTTGGCCATCAACTTTAGCACGCTCAATCATAATAGCGAGCATATCCGCCACTATATTAAATAGCATGGGGGATAATGGATCGCCTTGCCTGAGGCCTTTCTTCGTCTGGAAGTACCGGCCAACGTCGTCATTGACTTTGATGGCCACACTACCTCCAGCCACAAAATTACGAATTAGAGTGCGCCACTCTTCAGAAAAACCTTTCATTCTAAGAGTTTGTTGAAGGAAAGACCACTTAACTTTATCATAAGCCTTTTCAAAATCTAACTTCAGAATAACCCCATTCAACTTTTTCGAATGTAGTTCATGAACTGTCTCATGCAACACGACAACCCCATCAAGGATATTCCTTCCTTGCATAAATGCTGTTTGCGACGGACTAACCACATGATCAGCTACCGTATTTAGTCGAATCGTGGCTACTTTTGTGAAGATCTTGAAACTAACGTTCAAGAGACAGATAGGTCTGTATTGTTGTATCCTTTCTGCCTCATTCACCTTAGATAACAAGATAATTTCGCCAAAATTCAACCGAAACAATTCTAGTTGTCCAGCATGAAGAGAGCTGAACATATCTAGAAGGTCCGCTTTAATGGTTTCTCAAAAAGTCTGATAAAACTCTGCTGGAAAACCATCAGGTCCCGGTGCTTTGTTGTGTTCCATTAGGAAGATCGCCTTTCTTACTTCCTCCTCAGTGTAGGCAGCCGTAAGTAAGTCATTCTCCTCAACGGAAACTTGGGGAATATCCTCTGTTCTAGACTCATCCAATGTGAAGTTACCTTCATCAGGTTTGCCGAACAAATTTTTATAGTAATTCGTAATATAGGCCTTAAGTTGCTCATGGCCTTCAATCGTTCCTTCGTCTTGAACAAGAGAATGAATACGTTTCTTCCTATGTCTGCCATTAGCAACACCATGGAAGTATCTAGTATTCGAATCTCCTTCAAGTATAAATTGTGATTTGGTACGTTGATACCATTTGAGCTCCTCTTCCCGTAGTAGGTTCGCTATTTGTGCATTTGATTGACTCTTCAATTCAATCTCTTGCGCAGATAGCGGACGAACTTCAGCCAAGGCCTCAAGCTCATCAATTATAGTTGAGAGCTTTTGCTTTTGTTGCTTAAGAATACGAGTTACGTGACGTGCCCACCCAGAAAGGTGTTTGCGTACAGCCCGCACTTTATGATTCCACCTCTCAATCGGGGACCGTCCCGACACCGTTCTTTCCCATACATTTTTAACCATATCATGAAACCCTTCCCTATGTAGCCAGCCAAGCTCAAACTTGAACTGCTTTTTACAAATAGGGCGTGGCGTTCCCGTGGACAAAAGTATGGGAGCATGATCTGACAGCCTCTCAATACGTTCTAGAGCACGGACCGTCACTAATGGGTATCTATCTTCCCAATCAGTGTCCATCAACACGCGGTCTAGTTTCGGGTCAGGAAGACTATTAGCCCAAGTAAATTGTCTTCCCACCATGGAAACCTCTCTCAAATCTAAGCTGTCAATAACAGCATTAAATAAGAAAGGCCAATGGCTATCAAATCGACCTTTACTTTTCTCATGACGGAATCGAAGCAAGTTGAAATCACCCCCAATTAAAATTGGATGTGGATTATCTTTTGCTAGATTAACCAATTCACGCAAAAAGTCGGCCTTAAACTCATCCTGAGCAGCACCATAGACAGCAACAAGACTCCATGTAAAGTTATCGGCCTTATTGCGGATATGGAGTTTGATATGAAACTCACCATCCGAACTTGCCAAAATCTCCATGGTGTCAGCTCGTACGCCGACAAGAATGCCACCCGAACGGCCACGAGGCGGTCGAGACACCCACTCAAAGTCTATACCACTAGAAAGGCGATTAAGAAGACTTGGTAAGAAGTCTCGTCTACCCGTCTCCGAAATAGCAACAAAATCTAAGTTATGATCCCGACAACAATCAGCAACGTGAACATGTTTAGCCAAGTCACTTAGACCTCTGCTATTTGAAAACATGCTATTCATCGGGAAACAACTTGAGTTTTTGGTACTTTAGGCCGCTTACGCGACCTCTTTTCGGCGGAAGTCTTAGATTTGCGACCAGATGCTCTTAGATCATATAATGAATTTAGCTCTGTCTCATCCAAAACAACCTCCGAAACAACTCCAACTAGACTTGAGAGAAGCTGACCATCCATTGTGGCATTCGCCTCCTCATCGTCTAAAGGAGAGGTATCCAACACGTTGGAAACTTTAGGAACTACCGTTAAACGGTCATATTCCATATGTTTCAACACACTAGTGGATACCATGATATCACGACTATTTTTACCAAGCGAAACTCCTAAGCTACTTAAATTAACTGCTATGCGTGAAGGAGAAAAACATGTAAAAGACTTGGACGAAGAGGATGTACCTATGGTGTCGAGGTTCTGTTCGGCCTTGCACCGCATCGCTTTCGACATGACATCCTCGTCTGTCGCGGACGCACCGTCCGCATCCGTGGAGTGTCTCCCACTCCGCCTCACTGTGGGAGTAGTCGGAGATGTAGGAGAGGGTCGGCGCGGTGGCGCTCGTGTCTGGGGAGCATCAGCCGCCCTTTCCATGGCCACGGGAGAGAGAGTACATATATTTTCTACAAATAAATTGACAGCTAGATAGAGCGCGCAGGCATAGTAGTGTGAGTACATTTTATTTCAAATTTGAAATAAGAGTTAGGTAAACACGGTGCATGTGAAAGCAAACAGTAAAAAGGATGTGTACTGGATGAACTTATATTCTCAGTAGTATGAGAAATTAGTATTTCTTAATTAACGGACTTGCACGTTCATGAAGCTCTAAACATTTTGTGTACATCTACCAAGTTTTGCACATAGTGCACATACTCATTTTAATTCATTTTAATTTATCAATTCATGTTACAACATAACTTTGTGTTATAGAGGTTGTTCCAAATATAGTGGGTTAATTTCTCCAACTTTCTATTGAAGTTGACACGTTTATTGACAGAGGAAGAATCTGAAATAAATGAAAGATTAAAATTCTACCTAATGACCAGCTGATGCAAGTTTTTTTGATAAATCATACTCGATTTTTTTTTAGAAACACAATACATACGTAGACGCTCACAAAGACAACAATACATTTACCCATATAAACGATCATAGGTAAAGATTTTGATACATAGACAGCGTAAGTCATATATTTTTGTTTGCCACACACACATCCCACTTGGTAGTTATTAAGAATGGGTCTTAATGTTTTGTTACTAGCCCGACTTGTCACATTCATTTCAATGGTACAACCTAAGTGATTAATTATAGTGAAATTCTGAAAAATCATAACATAAGTTTTGCATAGCAATATTGACAGTCTTAATTGTCCAACATGCGAAGCATGTGCTATTTGCTAGTATGCTGACATTGCAAATTTATATCGACAAATGAACACAGCGCTGTAATGAGCCACTGACATAAGCAGTGCACAAATGTGCTGTTGTACCACTGCTGTTAAGGTCCTGGCTTCAATAGGGGTCAAGACGAACAATACCAATCAATCGACCCTGTACGCCATAGAAGATACTCCCATGTGGTTTTGACTCGAACAACCGGGCACTAATTTGATTGTCTCCCGTGCGTAAACACAGAGTCCGTGAGTCACAGACCATCGATGATCGATGGATCCGCCCTTCCATTCAATTCGTAGTATGTACACGCCGCATGAAGGCCCGTCACGAGGGCGTACCTAACGTACGGCTCACCGGCTCCTATACTCCACCCCGGGTGGTGCGGGGCGAGGTGCCGCACACCCAGTGGGCCGGCCCACCACGCACCCCGCACGTTCTCATCGTCTTCCTCGACCTGGTCGTGCTCGTACCCTCCTGCGCCTTTCTTCTTTCTCTCCGGCGCACCCGCTTGCCGCCGCCGGCCTTACCGCCTGCCGCCGCCACCCGCGGCCGGCGGCGCCAAGCGCCGCCTTGCCGCCCCACCTTCCAACTGCCACCTCCGCCGGTCCTCCACCGCCCCTGGCCTCCCTCTAACCCCTCCGCCCTTTCCAACTCCGGCGAGGTCGTCGGACCACTACCCCAAACCCTAACCCTAGATCGACGCCGGCGAGCTCCCCCCAACCCTAAGACCCGCACCCCCCCCCAACCCTAAGAACACGGGCTTGCTCCGCCGCCTCCGCCGCTGGCCGCGGCGTCGGTGGCTTCGTGGCGCCGCAGTGGCGGCCGCCGGCTCGGCCCCTCCCCGACCATCTTCTCCAACGCCGGCTGGTCTGCCTCCCATGCCATTTTCCCTTCTCCCCGATACAATTAAATGGTTCGGCCCATACCCACCCAGGGGGTGTGCGGCGCGGCGTACACTCCACCCTGGGTGGAGTATAGGAATTGCCGCTCACCGTCTCTGCCACATGAGCCGGCAGGCCCAGCACCACCATATAACCATCCTCTGGGCTGGGCCCTGTAGGGTGGGCCTACCTGGGCCCATCAGAAAATCCATTGACAGACAGCACAGCACTGCCTTGATCCCCTCTTACTCTTATCTGCAAGTGGTTGACCTTGAAGCAGTCTCTGGACGCGGATGGAGCTATCTAGAGCAGGTCATAAGAATGGCCGCCCAATGATTCGTTTTAGCCAAGCCGCAGCGCCTGCAGGAGGAGCTCAAGTGGAGACAAACCAGAGGCGATCGAACCGAACACGCGCTCGACTATCATCATCTTGACGGGACGGCACGGCACGGCAGGCACGTCGCGCGGCGCGTGCAAGATCGGCGATGTGATCGTGGTCGGCACCACCCCCACCCCCACAGCGTAGAACGTTCACCGGCGACTTCCACGGGAAGGCTAGACTCCACGTCCACGGCACGATCGACCATCGAGCGTCGCGTCGTCGTGCGTGTAAGGCGACGGCCGGGACTACACGACGCCTCGTAGGTGCAGAACCGCAGATGCCACGGCAAGAAGAGACTCAGGCCGTGTCGGAGGGGATCACGTGCATATGGGCTTCGTTGGATCCACACGGTTTCCCGTCCTCCGCTTTCTCGCCCGGAAAGTCGCTTTGGTGCCTAGGCTCCCTGGAGCTCTTTTTTTCAATTTTTTGTGAAATTGATATTTTAAAGTTTTAAAAAAATAAAAAAAATACAAGGATGTAGACAACTACATACACTATGAGAGTGTAAGTTTGTACTATGAAATACCTTGTATTGCAACCTCAGCAAAAAAGACAAAATGGACAAAAGTTGGAACATGTACCCAGATTTGAAATTATGTTCCCAGATCTAGATTTTTGTTATTTTTGCTGAAGATAAAATATACTCCCTCCGTCCACTTTTATAAGACCTTATAGGAAGTGGACTAGATACATACCAAAATGCATGTATGTAGCCTTGTTTTATGTGTAGATTCACTCATTTTAGTTTATATCTAGACTACACTAAAATTTCTACAAGATCTTATAAAAGTGGACGGAGGGAGTAGCATATTTCGTAATAAATTTTACACACTGGTAAAATAAATCATAGACTACACTCTGGTATTTTTTTGAATTTTTCTAAAGTTCAAATTTTGAATTTTTTACATGCTCCATATTGACGTTCTCCTCTGGAAGTCGTTTCTTTCCAAACGAAAACCTTTCGCACGGTCACCTTCCATGACTTTCCTGCTGATAGGCAGACATGACATGTGTTCCTCTGCCCGCGCAACATATTTGGTCTCTACTCTCTACCAAGCTCGACAAAGATTGTGATGAGCTGCCAAGTAAGCTGCTCATAAGACTGAATACCATCAGGCTATACAATACTATAATGATGCTATACATGGTACGCCACATGATGTGTCGTTGAAATGCACACCGTACGTGATGCATGTGCAGCTAGCGACCTCATGGAAGTGCTTTAGAGCATCTTCAGCAGCAGCGCTAAAATAGCGCAGCGCTAAAATAACTATTTTTTATCGCGTACGCGCTGTATCCTCCTCCAGCAGAGGCTGCATAATTTCGCGCGCTCGAAATAAATACCGCGGCGCTGCATTTTGCGCAATCCGGCGCGGGAGTTTTGGTGCTTCTTCTCGCGCGCGCGCTTTTGCTGGAGACGCGCGGCAATAGGCAACAGCTGAAATGTCCCTCCCGCCGCGAGCTCTCCCGCGCCCCTTCCCCTTCCGCGCGGCCGCCGGCGCAACTCCGGCGATGGACGGCTCCTCCGGCACCCCTCCAACCCCTCCCTACTCTATCCCCCCTCCCTACTCTATCCCCCCCCCCTCCCACTGATGGCGCCGGCGCAATCCCGCCGCCGACCGCGCCAAACCCTAGCGCCGATGTCGCGGGGTCGGCCACCACTCGCGCCCTCTTCGTGCCGCCACGGACCAGCGCCGGCGCAGCTTTCGTTCCCCCCGTGCCACTTCCACCGAGGGTCAAAAGCGCGGGTGCAAAGCGCGGCGCGGCGACGGCGGCGGCGGAGCCTCCCAAGTGCAAGGCCCCGAGGAACAGCGCCACGGGTCGCCAGACAAGCTCATCCCAAGCTCCTCCCACATCCTCTGCTCCGCCTCCACCACCTCGACGACCGACGCCAACCGCGGCCGCCGTCGCCGCGCGCAACGTGCTCGATGAAATGGCAACAAGGTAAAATCTCTTTTTTGTTGTTTTTTTACATGGATGAAATGTTTTAGTAGGATTGTGACATGTGCGTAAATTTTAGTGTTGATGACGATAGTTTGATAAGGGGTTGCCCGATCTTCTCAGTGAGCCGATGTAGATGGATGATAACTTGGTAGATAATCTGTGAGACGCACACGAACTCTCCGGCTGTTCCCCCGTTGCCAATGCAACAGATCTTCAACCCTATGGATATTCGAGACACCACACACCTGCGCACGTAGCCGCCGACCACGAAGCGGTTCTGCAATCTCCTAATTCCCAATGGAACAGCAGATCACACTTGAATTCTCAGTAGCAAAACTCCAGATCGAAACAAACTTGGAGTGGGATAGATATTCCGAGCGAAACACAGAGGAATATATGATTTCAGAGGAAAGCTTACAAGCAATTTCGTTCTGATGTTTGGGGGTAATCTAAACGTAGTCTAAACGACACAAGGGGGCGCCCCAGGGGTACTTAAAGGGGTCGGGGCGACCTGGGCAAAGACCTGGCCCAAAACCAACCTATTTTGGGCCCAAACGGACTCGGTTCGACTCAAACTGGTACATACCGACCCATACATGGGTTCGGCCTATTTTGGCACGCAGGTCATGAGTGTAGCGCGCCTTAGACTCATAGACATTGTGTCGTAGGTAGTCCTAGTGCGCCATCGCGTGCTCTCGCTCATGCAGACTTGATCTCCGCTTGTCTCTCGATCGCCGTCCTCCCTCTCCTCCCGCTGGCGATATCTTGACAGATGACATACCTAAATACAACATAGTGCATCGCTTTAGGTAGTATATAATTCGGAGATATCAAGACATTCTTTCAATTAGGAAAGAATTCACCTTATAATAATCATCAATTAGACTCAATATTTCCTTCCAGCTCAAACAGTCAAAACCAGCATGATCAATGATTGTATCCTCATCATCCTCCCTTTCTTCAAGAAAAGCCGTCCTCGGCTTTGGGTAAGCTGAAAGTGGTAGGAACAAGAAGAACAACGTGTACGCAGAGTATATGTATACATAACATGTTGCATTATTTTTGTTCACGTGAAAAATATATCTACTATACATCAAGCAACTTAAATTGCAGGTACAAGTGAAGTGTAAAGAATCATGATCATGGTGAAAAACAAAGAGATATAGAATCTTGTTGTTCAGTATTAAATTCAGTTTTCTCAAAGAAGATCGATGATCAAATTTATGATGAACAAGGTCAAACCAATCCAAAATATGTGAAAACAAAATTGATTTATGCCATGCCTCAGCTGCGCTGCACTGATATGTAGAACAAATAGACCTATCATGATCAATACTTGCAGTGCATAAGATACAACTCAATTTGCAAATATAAGTGAAGTATATTTTAGTAGCATATAAATGCAGCATGTGTTGGGACAAAGAAAACGGATATGAGAAATCTGATTCTATTCTAGCAGAATTAGAACACTCCAACACAGGTAAAAGTAAGTTGGTTGGTTGCAGTATATCAACTAGGCCAGAATATAGTTGCATACTATCTCGAACATAATCTAGTGTCCCACAACAAAAGGACTGCGACACATTGCATATAGGACTGAGAACATCAAGTTTTAGTTCAGTAATTCTATCACAAGTTATGCAGATGTGATCGACTAGAAAATTATCATTCATGCTATATTCACCAATCAAGTAAAACATGAAGCAATAGGCATGTGTGCGAGAATTCAAATATGAAATGTCAGAAATCTTATTCAGAGCACAACGCAAACTAAGAGGTTCTTTTAGCATGATGGAATACACAATTTCATTCGATGGTATTCTAGCAAGTACTTCCTTATGTGTCAGCACTACCACATGATCAAAATTCGAAATATGCAAATTATCACATGGTGCTGAAACATTAATGCAAGATAAATCACTAGAAGGAACCAGCAAAGGAATAGACTCACAAAGATTATCCATAGTTGCTGGTTGCGGCTCAAAATCAGTACCTATTTCAATGACATGCTCTTCAGAAGAAGTAGGCACCAGAACATCTTCCTCAAGTGGTAATGCACAAACTGGTGATGCAGGTTGTAAAATAGGCAGCTCCCTTTCTTCAAAAGCAACCTGCTTATCACAAGAAACAACACTAGGAGTAGACAGAGTTACATTAGTTGAAATATCCTCACATATCCTATCGTCGACTACTCTTGTGTTTCCATTTGCGCTCATACTCTCAAAGTGTATGCTCTCAACCTCACGTTTGGTGGAATCACACAGCTCACTTTTTATAACACTCTCACTCAAATTGGCTATGTGGCTCTCATTCTCACATGGGTTGTGAAGCACACCATGGTCAAGATGGCAAATAATGGGAAAGCCACCATCCAGCATGACCTTATGCTTAGGCGACAAGCAGAACTCCTTTGTCCTCTCCTTGCGAAGAAGATGATTCTTATGAAACTGTTCAGCTGTTAGACGTAGCAAAGCACGCCGCTTCTTATTCCACTTGAAAGAAACTTTTGCCACATCACGACAAGGCTGAACTTGATAGTTGTGGCACCAAGGATATCCCAATAGAATGTGACAAGAGTCAAGTGGCATAGGAGATACACCACAAGGAACAACCTCGGTATGCCCTCCGAAAGTAAGAGGAACTTCAGCTATGTGTGAAATCAGCAAGGTGCCATATGATGAATGCAATAGATACGGCACTTTACTGGCACGTGTCACGAGGTGCAACTTCTCCACGACCTCAATGCTGATTAAATTGACAGTAGAGTTTTTATCAATGGTGATTGCAGCACATCGCTCTCCAATCATCACACTATGGTGAAAGAGCCCATCACCGTCAAAGTCACCACGTTCTTCCTCCCAAAAAGTGACACTACAATATCTGCGACGGAAGAAGTGATATTTGCAAGCCTCCATATTATCCGTAACGTCATCTGCCATGATTAGTGCAGCAAAAAAATGTGTATATATGGTGGAAACACTCAAATCACTCAAAACTGAAAAGACAATGAATCTTACCGTTCCAAAGTGAATTAGAGCAACTTACCACTCACAGCAAACAACCACGTGCATGTGTGTGATCAAGCGAATACCGAGGGAAAGATTATCACACGACAACCAGGGTATATATATGGTGGAGCTGTAGGTAGGAAATCCTAAGTACACCGAAATACAAGTCCTAGTGCTGATCGTATGACAAAGACCCACGGAAACACACACGGTGGAGATAAACGGGGCAAAGCAACTCTGAAAAGTGAGCTCAAAAAGATATAAGTGATAACGCACAGTAGCTCGTGTTGCAATGCACAAGAGAGACACCAGCACTGGCTCAACGAACAGGCACAAGATTGCGCACACGGCAGCAGCCTGATGAGCACGAAGTAGCTAGTCTCGTATGGGTAAGCTCCTAACACGATGATGTAGATAGGCTGTAGCTAAAGCGATCAAAATCGTGTAGAAAGGACGCTATGTGGACACAGTGGTAACACGCTGTCGCAGAAGAGAAAACGACAAAAAATATGTCAACGACAGCGATGTACGACGCCGGAAACACACGGCAGTACGACGGCGATGCGAAACGGACAAAAAAGTTTGTCGCTTTTTTTTTTGAAAGAGGACTCACGCCAGAGCACAGAGGCTGTCTGAGGTGCAGCGCACACAGCGATTCAGATTTTTTTTTTTACTCTTTTTTTTTGAACTGAATCAACTTGGGCCAAGCAAAGATGGGCTGGCTGGGCGCTGAGGCAGCGCGCGCGATCGACGATCGCTGCTGGCTAGCGAGCGCGCTCGAGCGCGGAGGCGGTCTGGGGTCAGGCGACCCGGACTGGCGCTGCCTTTTTTTTTTGAACCTGGCTCTGATACCAAGATGATAAGGGGTTGCCCGATCTTCTCAGTGAGCCGATGTAGATGGATGATAACTTGGTAGATAATCTGTGAGACGCACACGAACTCTCCGGCTGTTCCCCCGTTGCCAATGCAACAGATCTTCAACCCTATGGATATTCGAGACACCACACACCTGCGCACGTAGCCGCCGACCACGAAGCGGTTCTGCAATCTCCTAATTCCCAATGGAACAGCAGATCACACTTGAATTCTCAGTAGCAAAACTCCAGATCGAAACAAACTTGGAGTGGGGTAGATATTCCGAGCGAAACACAGAGGAATATATGATTTCAGAGGAAAGCTTACAAGCAATTTCGTTCTGATGTTTGGGGGTAATCTAAACGTAGTCTAAACGACACAAGGGGGCGCCCCAGGGGTACTTAAAGGGGTCGGGGCGACCTGGGCAAAGACCTGGCCCAAAACCAACCTGTTTTGGGCCCAAACGGACTCGGTTCGACTCAAACTGGTACATACCGACCCATACATGGGTTCGGCCTATTTTGGCACGCAGGTCATGATTGTAGCGCGCCTTAGACTCATAGACATTGTGTCGTAGGTAGTCCTAGTGCGCCATCGCGTGCTCTCGCTCATGCAGACTTGATCTCCGCTTGTCTCTCGATCGCCGTCCTCCCTCTCCTCCCGCTGGCGATATCTTGACAGATGACATACCTAAATACAACATAGTGCATCGCTTTAGGTAGTATATAATTCGGAGATATCAAGACATTCTTTCAATTAGGAAAGAATTCACCTTATAATAATCATCAATTAGACTCAATATTTCCTTCCAGCTCAAACAGTCAAAACCAGCATGATCCATGATTGTATCCTCATCATAGTTTCTTGGAGACTATGGAGGTTGGCGGTTCATCTTTTGCACATGAACACTATGTGCATGAGGAGGTGGAAGAGGAGTACGTGGAGGTGGATGAGGAAGGCGAGGGCATGGTGGAAGCTCCGACCGGTAGGAAGGCAAACTACACCGTAGATGAGGATGTGTTGCTTTGCAAGACTTGGTTAAAGATTGGCATTGATCCGTCGGTTGGCACCGACCAAACTAGAGACACATATTGGATAAGAATGAAGGAGTACTTTGATGCCAACACCGGTGGAGTTCATCGCACCAGCTGATACGTCTCAAACGTATCTATAATTTTTGATGCTCCATGCTTATTTTTACACCATTTGCCTATTGTTTCGTTACACTTAGTGGCACTTTTATGCATTTTCCGGAACTAACCTATTAACAAGTTGCCACAGTGCCAGTTTCCTATTTTCTGCTGTTTTTGTGTTTCAGAGTGATACACAGGAAATATTCTCAAAATTGGACGAAACAAGTTCCTGAAGTCTTATTTTACCCGGAAGCTTCCAGAGATCCAAAGGAGAGTAGGAGGCGAGGCACCAGGGGCCCACACACAGGGGTGGCGCGGCCAGCCCCTGGCCCGCGCCACCCCCATGTGAGGCCACCTGGCCCCTCCTCTGACATCGCCCCTTCGCCTATAAAGACCCCCCGACGGAAAAAAACCTAAGTACCCGATCAGATTTCCAGAACACATCGCGATCCGCCGCCACCGTCGACCCAAAGATCGGGAGGGTCCAGAAGCTCTTCCCGGCGCCCTGCCGGAGAGGGGAATCGCCACCGGAGGTCTTCTTCATCGCCATGCTTGCCTCCGGAGCGATGAGTGAGTAGTCTACCTTGGACTATGGGTCCATAGCAGTAGCTAGATGGTTGTCTTCTCCACCATGTGCTTCATGTTTAGATCTCATGAGCTGCCCTACATGATTGAGATCACCGTTATGTAATTCTACATGTTTGATTTGTTGGGATCCGATGAATATTGGTGTTTATGATTAAGTTGCTGTACTGAATTATATCTTTTGTTATCTCTATGTTGTTTATGATCTTGCATGCTCTCCGTTGTTAGTAGCTATCTTGGCCGAGTAGTTGCTAGTGACTCCAAGAGGGGGTATTTATGCTCGATAGTGGGTTCATGCCTCTATTTCACCTGGGGGAGTGACAGAAACATCTAAGGTGGTAGATGTGCTGTTGCTACTAGGGAGAAAACAACATTCATATGCTCAAGGGCATATGCTTTGTTTACATTACACACTTTGCTTAATGCAATTATCTGTTGTTCGCAACTTAATACTTCTAGGGTGTTCGGATTGATATCCCCGGGAGTGGATTATTAGTCATAGATGCAGTTGGATGGCGGTCTATGTATTTTGTTGTAATGCCCAGAGTAAATCTCATAGTGATCTTCTTGACATATCACGTTTATCTTTATTCTATCAATTGCCCAATTGTAATTTGTTTACCCAGCATGTGTTATTTTATCTATGGAGAGACACCACTAGTGAACTGTGGATCCCGGTCCTATTTCCATCATATTGTTATCACCTGTTTACTTTACTCGCACTGTTTACTTTACTCGCATACTATATTGTTTTCCACTCGATACGCTTATAATCTTTGTTTCAAGCAAACCGGTGAGATTGACAACCTCATCGCAAGTTGGGAACAAAGTACTTGTTTGTGTGTGTGCAGGTTCCACATCACCTTCAGTCGTCATTGTCTCTCCTCTCCTGATCGATAAACCTTGGTATCTTAACTGAGGGAAAACTAGCCGCTACACTCATCATACCTTCCTCTTGGGGTTCCCAACGGGCTGGTCATTCACCACGCACAAGGACATTCTGCTCCCACGTCAACCACACGCCATCAGCTTATTTTCTGGCGCCATCAACCGGTAGCAGCTACTTTTCTGGCGCCGTTGCCGGGGAGGAAGAGAAGACTTCTGCGAGGGGAGTTCTTTGCACACACATCCTTTACTTTGTTATTGTTTTGCTTTACTTTATTTATTTTACCTGCATTGCTTTTATATCAAAAACCCAAAAAAATTAGAATCCTTGGTAGCTGTTTTTACTTGTTTACTTTCGTTTTGCTGAAATGGCCAATCCTGAAAACACCAAGTTGTGTGACTTTACTAGCACGAACAATAGTGATTTTATCTGCACTCCTATGGCTCATCTCAACAATTTTGTTGAGCTATGTGAGATGCATAAATATAAGGATGTTGATAGTGATATTATTAAGCTCAAGTTGTTTCCTTTTTCTTTGAGAGGAAAAGCTAAAGATTGGTTGCTGTCTTTGACTAAGAATAGTATTGATTCATGGGCTAAGTATAAGGATGCTTTTATTGGTAGATACTATCCTCCTGCTAAGATTATATCCTTGCATAGCAATATTATGAAGTTTACTCAGTTTGATAATGAACATGTTGCTCAAGCTTGGGAAAGAATGAAATCCATGATAAAGAATTGCCCCACTCATGGACTGACTACTTGGATGATTATTCAAACTTTTTATGTAGGACTGAATTTTTCTTCAAGGAACCTACTTGATTCAGCTGCTGGAGGCACTTTTATGACCCTTACCTTGGGCGCCGCATCAAAGCTACTCGACAACATGATGGTAAATTATTCCGAATGGCACACCGAGAGAGCTCCACAAGGTAAGAAGGTAAATTCTGTTGAGGAAACCTCTTCCTTGAATGATAAGATTGATACCATTATGGCTATGCTTGCTAATGATAGGACTCATGTTGATCCTAATAATGTTCCTTTAGCCTCTTTGGTTGCTCAAGAAGAGCATGTTGATGTGAATTTCATTAGAAACAATAATTTTAACAACAATGCTTATAGGAACAATTTTGCTAGTAACAATTATAGGCCGTATCCTTCTACCAATGGTAATGGTTATGGTAACTCTTATGGTAATTCCTACAACAACACTAGGACCGCGCCCTCCGAGCTTGAGGTAATGCTCAAGGACTTCATCGGTAAGCAAACTGCTTTTAACAGGTCTGTTGAGGAAAAGTTAGGCAAAATTGATATTCTTGCTTCTAAAGTTGATAGCCTTGCTCATGATGTTGAACTTCTGAAATTAAAAGTGTTGCCTAATGATGTGAAAGAGAACAATGTTGTTGCTACCGCTAATGCTATTCAAGTTGGAATTGATGAAAATATTAGATTGTTAGCGGAATTGCATGCCAGGTGGGAAAGAGAAGATGAGATGGCTAGAGAGATGAAGGTATGTACTATTACTACCTCTAATAATGTTGCTCCTACTGCTAGCAATCCTCTTACTTTGATTGGTGTAGAGAAAACTCCCACTCCTTGTGTTAAAAAGCCTAAAACTGCCAAAACCTTTTCTCAAAAGAGTGCTGAAATTTTTCGGAGTGTGGGAGATGATAGCTCTATTTCTTTTAATGATTTTGATGTTGATGGCTGCAATATATCTGAAGTTATTTTGTTCTTGCAAAAGCTTGCTTTGACTCCCAATGCTAGTTCTTTAAATATTGCTTTTACTAAGCATATTACCAATGCTCTCATAAAAATTAGGGATGAAAAGTTGAAGCAAAAAGCCTCTGTTCCCAAGAAGTTAGAAGATGGTTGGGAACCCATCATTGATATGCATGTTAATGGTTATGATTGCCATGCTTTATGTGATCTAGGTGCTAGTATTTCTATCATGCCTAGAAAGATTTATGACATGCTTGATTTACCACCGCTTGAAAAGTGTTATTTTGATGTTCCTATTGCTGATGTTGCTAAGAAGAAACCTTTGGGAAGAATTAATGATGTTCTTATTGTGGTTAACAAAAACCTTGTTCCCATTGATTTTCTTGTTATGGACGTTGAATGCCATGCTTCATGTCCTATTATTTTGGGAAGACCCTTTCTTCGAACTGTAGGTGCCATCATTGATATGAGGGAAGGCACTATCAAATATCAATTCCCACTAAAGAAAGGTATGGAACACTTCCCTAGGAAAAGATAGAAATTACTTTTTGACTCTATTCTTAGAGCAAATTATGAGCTTGATGCTTCATCACTTGATATTACTTGATTCGCAATTTTCTGCGTCTAGCTCAAAGGCGTTAAAGAAAAACACTCTTGGGAGATAACCCAATGTTTTCTTTTCAGTACTTTTTCTTTTATTTGAGTCTTGGAAGTCATTACTACTGTAATGACCGCTCCTTATCTTGTTTATTTCGTTTTTGTGCCAAGAGAAGCCTCTAATTTGAGTGAGGTAAAGATTTGGGGATGCTGCTGTCCTGAAACTGTTTTCGGTGCTGCACCGTAAAAATTCGTGAAAATTCTCTGTTTATCTTTTGGACCTGCGATTTCTTGTGCATATGCCCCAGGTTATATACAAACTTTTGTTAGTTGAACACTTTTTGATTTGAGCAACAGAAAATCCCTCAAAAATTCGACCTTTGTCAGCTGTTCAGTTTTGACAGATTTGTGCCAATATTTGTGTTTGCCACTTTATCGCTTTCTTTTGAGTTCTTTTGATCACGGAACTTTTTGGGAGGTTGCTACAGTAGTATTTGCTATATATGTGGTGGTTTTGAGTTGAAACCTGAAGCTAATAGAGGATTGATTATATGTTATGCTTGCACTAATGTTGCTAATAGAATTGTGTTTAGTTTTGTATGAAGGAAGTTTTCAAGTGTAGGGATTGGAGAATGATGAGATGAGTTGAAGAATGGACAAAGGCTCAAGATTGGGGATGCTCATGCATCACTCCAAGAAATATCCAAGAAGAACAAGCGTCAAAGCTTGGGGATGCCCCCGAGGCACCCCTTCTTCATCGGCAAAAATCAGGTCACCTTTCAAAACACTATATTTTTATTGCTTCATGCACTATGTGTTTTTCTTGGAGCGTCAGTTGTTTTAGTTTTCTTAGTTGGTTTAGTTTGTTTGTTTGCTGCAATAAATGGTTGGACCCCAACAAATTTCCTTTGGAGCAGATGTACTCGTTTTCATTTGCAAAGAACGCTCAGTTTTTCACTCTTACAATTTCACCGGGCGTTCTTCTTTTTCTGCTACTGCTTTTGGTTTTCATTTTCGCCTTGATTTGCGTTCAGATCTTGTCATATCTTTTCATCAAGGTGTATTTTTGCCTCTGATCTTTATTGGTTTTCATCAAAAGAGGTGTTTATAAAAATTTCAAATGGTGTTGGAAAAGAGAAAAAGCTTTGTGCAAAATAGTGGTACAAGAAGGAGCTTGTGTAGACTGCGGCTTAGGCTTTTTCATGTCATGCTTGATGTCTTTTTGATAGTATGCTTAGTGGTTTTGCTGTAGCATGACTTGTCTCAAATAACTGAGATTGCTTAATGAGCCTTTGAAAAAATCATGCGTTGTTTTTATTGTATGGAAGCATTATTTCGGTTTTCTCCTTGATGCTTTATTTGGGTTGACTTGGCGCATGCTCACACATGTTAGACTCTTACAAAGTCGCCAATAGCCTTCATGATCATTTAGTTTTTGACTTTTGATGCCATCGTATGCTTCTTTTAATGTCGCTTTGTCGCTTTGCATGATTATGGCTATTATTGCTCTCTTAGTTGGTCGCTCCCAGTCTTTTGCTAGCCCTCGCCTTGTACTGAGTATGAGCTCTACTCGTGCATCCAACTCCTAAAATCCAAAGTTTTCCAAAGTGTCCACCATACATACCTACTAGCAATTTGCTATTCCAAGTAAATTTGACTTGCTTTTATTTTCTCTTCAAATTAAACTCTTACCAGTGTTATGCGAAATTCGGTCAGTAAAGCTCTCACGAACCGGAAGGCACACTTTACTTTTTCCTGTTCTTAAAAATTTGACATTGTGGTCTCTTATGTTGAGTTGTTATGCTTGCAAGTTGTAAGTTGGATTCTAGCCCATCCATGCTGTCATGGGGCAAGCTTTCAACATTGCACTTCTTATTTGAGTTGATATCGTGATCTTTTGTTTATGGATGCCCGCGGTGTGAAATGAATTGGGAATCTTGTGGGGATCATGGAGTTTGTATATGTGTTAGGGAAACGCCGGGCCGCCAATCTAAGCCATGCATAATTCATGGTGGAAATTTGCAGCATACCCATGGTGAACATTCGACGACGCATCTCACAATAAAAAGCTAAACAAAAGGCAAATAAAAGAGATGTCGAGGTGTTCATTGTCTGCTTGTCCTGTCATTTTGGTGTGGGCTTGTTCCATGTCATCGGGCACGGAGGTACCCCATTGGCGGTTCTCAATGATATGCATATACTTACAATGACAAGAGCCTTGCTTGGGACTCTAAGTAAAGTAGCATGAGGTTTGGGTACTCATATTCACGGGGCACGAGGTTTTCAACTTATGATTTGTCAAGCATATGCATCATAATTGTTCTCGCATTAACTTTAACCATTCAAGATGCTTATGATGGGGGCAATGAGAGCTCAAAGCCGGTAAGTACCATAATTTTTGAAGGTTATAAAACTTGCAATCACTGCTTCCCTCTGCGAAGGGCCTTTCTTTTACTTTTATGTTGAGTCACCACCTTCTTTCTTTATGCACCATTAAGAGAGCATAGTTGTCATTCTTAGTGTGATATGCATTGTCCCAAAGTTCATTGATTGATTCATATTGTTGGTTTCAGTTGTTCTTAAATTATTTGTATCTAGTCGCCCTCTTAAACTTGAAGGTGTCCTATGCATTTATGTTTTGCTCTCTTTGAAGGACAAGCTGAAAACCATTTGTATGTTTTTCCTTATGATTTGAACACACGTTTGACTTTCATTGTTTTATTTTCATGATCTTTTGTTTGTGTTCATTTGCATGTTTACAACATGGTTGCTAAGTTCTTATTGTCATGATTATATCTTTCATGCCCATGTTTTAAGTTCTTATGATCCCAGCTCACAAATGCTTACATATATGATCAAGATTGTGTAGGTGCATGTCACCTCAAAAAATATTCTTTTGTTATCACTTACCTACTCGAGGACGAGCAGGAGTTAAGCTTGGGGATGCTTGATACGTCTCAAACGTATCTATAATTTTTGATGCTCCATGCTTATTTTTACACCATTTGCCTATTGTTTCGTTACACTTAGTGGCACTTTTATGCATTTTCCGGAACTAACCTATTAACAAGTTGCCACAGTGCCAGTTTCCTATTTTCTGCTGTTTTTGTGTTTCAGAGTGATACACAGGAAATATTCTCAAAATTGGACGAAACAAGTTCCTGAAGTCTTATTTTACCCGGAAGCTTCCAGAGATCCAAAGGAGAGTAGGAGGCGAGGCACCAGGGGCCCACACACAGGGGTGGCGCGGCCAGCCCCTGGCCCGCGCCACCCCCATGTGAGGCCACCTGGCCCCTCCTCTGACATCGCCCCTTCGCCTATAAAGACCCCCCGACGGAAAAAAACCTAAGTACCCGATCAGATTTCCAGAACACATCGCGATCCGCCGCCACCGTCGACCCAAAGATCGGGAGGGTCCAGAAGCTCTTCCCGGCGCCCTGCCGGAGAGGGGAATCGCCACCGGAGGTCTTCTTCATCGCCATGCTTGCCTCCGGAGCGATGAGTGAGTAGTCTACCTTGGACTATGGGTCCATAGCAGTAGCTAGATGGTTGTCTTCTCCACCATGTGCTTCATGTTTAGATCTCATGAGCTGCCCTACATGATTGAGATCACCGTTATGTAATTCTACATGTTTGATTTGTTGGGATCCGATGAATATTGGTGTTTATGATTAAGTTGCTGTACTGAATTATATCTTTTGTTATCTCTATGTTGTTTATGATCTTGCATGCTCTCCGTTGTTAGTAGCTATCTTGGCCGAGTAGTTGCTAGTGACTCCAAGAGGGGGTATTTATGCTCGATAGTGGGTTCATGCCTCTATTTCACCTGGGGGAGTGACAGAAACATCTAAGGTGGTAGATGTGCTGTTGCTACTAGGGAGAAAACAACATTCATATGCTCAAGGGCATATGCTTTGTTTACATTACACACTTTGCTTAATGCAATTATCTGTTGTTCGCAACTTAATACTTCTAGGGTGTTCGGATTGATATCCCCGGGAGTGGATTATTAGTCATAGATGCAGTTGGATGGCGGTCTATGTATTTTGTTGTAATGCCCAGAGTAAATCTCATAGTGATCTTCTTGACATATCACGTTTATCTTTATTCTATCAATTGCCCAACTGTAATTTGTTTACCCAGCATGTGTTATTTTATCTATGGAGAGACACCACTAGTGAACTGTGGATCCCGGTCCTATTTCCATCATATTGTTATCACCTGTTTACTTTACTCGCACTGTTTACTTTACTCGCATACTATATTGTTTTCCACTCGATACGCTTATAATCTTTGTTTCAAGCAAACCGGTGAGATTGACAACCTCATCGCAAGTTGGGAACAAAGTACTTGTTTGTGTGTGTGCAGGTTCCGCATCACCTTCAGTCGTCATTGTCTCTCCTCTCCTGATCGATAAACCTTGGTATCTTAACTGAGGGAAAACTAGCCGCTACACTCATCATACCTTCCTCTTGGGGTTCCCAACGGGCTGGTCATTCACCACGCACAAGGACATTCTGCTCCCACGTCAACCACACGCCATCAGCTTATTTTCTGGCGCCATCAACCGGTAGCACCAGCCGCTCTCTTCGGTCTCGTTGGTCGGTCATCAACACCGATTGTTCAAGGTGGGCAAGTGCGCAAAAGACGGTTCATGATATCAACCCAAGTGGCACCAACGATAGTGATAGAGTAAGTTGTTCTATTGTCTTCTACTATTTTGTTCACATGTGCATATCTATGTTTTCTTTACTCATCTATTCTACTTAATTCACAATGTAGAATACCATGCGTCAAGGCTTCTTCCGAGATGAGGGGAGGAAGGACAAGAAGGGCAAGAAGCTCCTCGGAAAGACATTTACATTGCACCATTGCTATGAAATGCTCAAGAATGAGGAGAAGTGGACAAACCGTGGTAAAGTGGACGTGCCAACAATGTTGGCGCGACAAGCAACCGCGGAGGCAACCATCATTGATGATGATGTATCAAGTGGTGGCGAGGATAGGAAGAGAAGCTCTACTCCTCACTCGATTGCCAACACAAGAAGGCCGGAGCTTGGACGGAGGAAAGCCAAAGAGATGAGGGGAAAGAAGTCCGGGGATGATGACATAGCAATAGCTATGGAGAATATGGCCAAAGCAAGAAAGGAGTACAATGAGGACAAGAAGGAGGCCGAGGCGCGGCGTGTGGCGTTGGAGGAGAGATTGGCGGCCGCCGAGGAGAGGAGGATGGCAATGGAGGAGAAGAAGCTTGCCAATGAGGAGCATCAACGCCTATTGGACGAAGAGAGGAAGCTCTTTTTCATGGACACCTCTAACATGGATGAAAGACAAAAAGAGTACATCAACCTTGCTCGCGACGAAGTGTTAGACAAAAAAAGAAAGTTGGCAAACCTCATGAAGGCCCAAAATGAAGGAATGAGTGTCCCAGGAGGCTTTGGAAGCATGGGAGGCTATGGAGCACCACCGGGAGGCTATGGAGCACCACCGGGAGGCTATGGATTCATGGGACAAGCACCGATGGGGTATGGAGGCATGGGTGGCTTTGGAGTCATGGGAGCACAACCGGGAGGCTTTGGAGCCATGGGAGCACAACCCGGAGGCTTTGGAGTCATGGGAGCACAACCGGGAGGATTTAGAGGCTATGGAGGCATGGGTCTTGGAAGCATGGGTGGGGTGAGTGGGCAATCCGCCATGGGTGGCATGGGTGGGATGAGTGGGCAAGGCGCCATGGGAGGCATGGGAGCACCGCCGGGAGGATTCATGGCTTCTTTGGTTGATCCATCTCCGTCTACCAATGAAGCATATGGAGATTCAACTGCCAACACCATCGTGCAAGACTCCGAAGAAGATGGAGATGGAATGAATGATGTTGACAAGTGAGGTGAACTTTGTCAATGTGTTTGAACTATGCTATTTGTCCATTGTGTTTGAACTTTGTCCATCGTGGTTGAACTTTGTCCATGAGGTGAACTATGTCATTTGTGTTTAAACTATGCTATTTGTGGAGCCATTTGTGCTTGATTATTTGGTGTTTGTTTGATCTAGTTGAATGTATGCATATGTTGGATTGTTGTTTGCACTGGTCGAGCGCGCACTATTATGCAGCGCCTGATGAAGTGCTGCTTGCGCGCTGCATTTTCCAGCGCTGTTTTGCAGCTTCCGGCGAAGGGCATGTAGGCTCCGCGTGATGCATGCGGATACAGCGCGCTGGTTCGGCGTTTTACAGCGCGCAGATATAGCGCTGCTGCTAGAGATGCTCTTAGACTTGTCCACCAAGAAACCGTCATGCTCTACTATTCGAGCATGTGGTGTCACCTTCGTTTAGGGGCAGAGCCCAGGAAACCAACCAAGATCATCTTCCACCATATATATACTATCGAGTGTGTGGTGAAAGCTTCAGAGATCAACTGTCCAAAGCAGATGAGCGTCTCCGTAGCCAAGGCTAGGGTTGAGGCTGAAGAAGATTCAGTTCAGCAACTCATCCATCTTCATCGTCTTTGGTAAAACTTTCTTCTTTCGATAAAGGTTGTGATAACTTTCTACTGGTCATCCTCGACGTTAACTTTCTCCCAAATCTTCTGCCTCCGCGGGTTGATTATCCTCAGTGAGTGTTTTCCATCGATCAGGGCCGGTGGCCATGACCAGGAGCAAGACTGCCAATGTTGTTTTCACCGCTTTCCTCCTTGTTGTCGGGAGCACTGCATTGGACGCTTATGGGTTCTCGGTCACCACTCCGCGTCTCTTCTCCCAAGTCCGTTTGGTTTGTTTCCGTTGCTACAAAATTTCCCAAATGCTTGTAGGCTACCATGTCACGAAATATCAGTGAACTTATGGAATGAAATGTGGGGCCATTTCATGGTAGATTGTTGTTTTATGTAGTTTCTCCTAATTATGGGACATATTTGTGACTGGGAGGTTAACTTTTTTATTTATGCTAAACTTTTGTACTAATCTATTACATATATTTTTAGTCATGTATTTGGGGTTTACAAGTCCTCTTGCAAAAAAGATATCAATGCATCTTTCATTTTTCGAATTAATCACACATATTTGGTAGCAATTAACTAGCTCGAGGTCCATAAAAGATGGATACCACAGTAAGTGCAATCAACCGTGTAACTATGCCACTAGTAGTGAGATATAGTGATTTATTTTATAGCCATGAAGTCGTCACTGTAGATACACTTGCTACATCCAAAAAATTGCAACAAACATATTTACTTAAATGTTAGTTCTAGGCAATGCCAGGTAAAGCTCTCATTCAATCTGATATTTGTTAGAGCTATAGAATATAATAAAGACAAATTCACATTTGGATTTATATGTGTCGTATATGTGTTGTGAGGATGGCTTTCTATATGTATGTGTCTCCATTTCTGCATTAGAGAGCTCTAGGTGTACTTGTCTAGCAAATATTTGATAGACATTTACGGGGTGAATGATTGTCTATATCATGGTAAATAAAATGAGAGTGTCGTTGTATCTTAGGCATTGCTAATTACTTGGCCGTTCCTAATAGGCTGAAATTTCTCTTCCTTTTCCTAGGGCTCCAACAAGTAGTTTGCAACACTACCAAGCCACGCTTGCTCACTTTGGTACCGAAGTGGATCGCTGTTAAAACAGACTAACTTCGGACACGATAAAGCTTGACTTTTAGATATTTGATACATGATGATGTTTTTTGAAACAATTTTTGTCAAACAATACAGGCAGCGGGTCAACTAGCACACATGCATGGCAGTTAATGAGCACAGAAGAACTAGCACACATAGCACCATGCGCTCTCGGCTGACCATAGATAGTTGCAGTGCAATCGAGTACGTATACGCCGCCCGCTCCTTGCTCTCCTTGCGTGTCCGGAGCTGCAGGTCAATTCTCCTCCGTGCTAGGGGCTTTGTCGTGGACACTGGTTCTAGCAAAGGTTATAGAGAATGACAACTGAATGAGTCTTCCTTCGAGAGTACAAACCGGCCGGCCGTTGGACACGATTGAACGATGCGTGGTTGGAGACCCGGCCGAGCTAGCATCTGTACTACGACGTCAAAACCGCGATGACTTTGTTAAGACTGCATGCTCACATTGTAAACTTTCTTTTTTGACGGTTCAGCCCCCACCTGAAGTCAAATTTTTTTATTCTAGCAAAACATATGTACAAAAAGTCTTAATAACAAAGGAATCAGATCGCCCTTAATTGAGTTAGCCACAAGTCCACCCAATGCCGCGAGAGGCGGCGTGGCAGGCGGTGAAGCCACAATTCGCATAGATAGACTGACTGTGCAAACTGATAGTACGAAATAGATACGGTGCTCTTAAAATGTCCTCTCGCGTCAATAAGATCGAGACGAACACCGCTAATCAATGGACGTTGTACACCGTAGAAGCCACATCCCATGTGATTTTGACTCGAACAACCGGATACTAATCCATTGTCTCACGGAGTCAGAGCACAGGGGCCAAGTCAGGGTGCTCCTATATCCCGGAAATCCTATATGCTGTCCGCAGGTGGCGCAGATCGAGGCGCACCGCATACCCTTGTTTTAGATTTTGGACTATGGGACGGCCCAGTTCGGTGGTTGTGCTTTTTCTTTTTTTCTTCTCTTTTCTTTTTCTTTTTTATTTTATTTTTGAGATTTTTTCTTTTTCATTTTTGTTTCTTCTTTATTTTACTTTAGTTTCTTTTTTTGTTCAAATTTGAAAATTATTCAGATTTCGAATTTTGTTTAAATTTTAAAATTGTTTGGATTTCAAATTTGCAAATTGTTCAGATTTCAAATTTGTTCAAATTTGAAAATTGTTTAGATTTGAAAATTGTTCAGATTCGAAAAATGTTCAAATTTGAAAATTGTTCAGATTTTAGGAAAGAAAAAAAACAAAAAATAGAAAACTGACAAAAAACCCGAAAGACCAAAAAATAGGCCCACGCAGCGTTTTTCTGTTGCGGTTTTTTTCTTCTGTTTTTTGGTTTTTCGGCTGTGTTTCTAGGTTTCTCAGTTTTTTGTACATTTTTTCCGATTTTCTGGTGTTCGGTTCGCTAGGTGTTCTTTTGAACTTTTTAATTCAAAAATTCAAAATTCTAATTTTGGTGAAATTTAGAAATTTATTCAAGATCAAAAAAATCAAATTCGAAAGCTAAAATTGGTCAAATTTAAGAAAATAAAAGAAGAGAATAAAAGAAAAAAATGAAAAAAAAGCATTAAAAAACTAGGGAGCACCCCTTACTGGCCAGGCCTTATATGCCGAACTAGGCGGGCGCGCCGTATTAATGTGAGCATAGAGTCTTCCATATATGGCACGGCAACAGCAAGTGATGGCGATGCTGTGGTAGGCTGGTAGCGTGTTGCATCGCAAATTATTCCGCCTGATACGTACCGTACCTAGACTAGTAGACAGGGATCGCTGGTTTTTCTACGGCGGCATCACTAGCTAGGCCGTACAGGTTCGTGGATCCATCGATGATCCCCTCCCCGTGCGTTCATGAGTTGCAGTGGCAGTGGCAGGGTGCACACGCATCTCACTGTCGGGTCGGTCCTGCTCGATCTGGCCAGCCAGTCGGCCACCAGCTTATTGCTTGATCGTAATAGTGCGTATAGTTCAATCAGAAAAGCCGTACATGCTTTGTACTAGCTAGCAGATGGCACTCCCCTGATCCCCTCTTTATCTGCAAGAAGTTGACCGGCCTGAAGCATATCGATCAGCCTAACAGAGTCCATAAGAATGGCCGCCGAATAATTCGTTTTGGCAAAGCCTGCAGGAGCCCAAGTGGAGACAAACCACAGGCGATCGGATCGACACATCTGCCCTCGGGCTCGATCATCATTTCCTTACCCTGTCACGGCACGTCGGGCGTGCAACATCGGCACCACCCCACACGAGTCCACCACCACGGGAAGGCTAGCTAGATTCCGGTGAGGATCGAGCGGCGCGTCTATCGTATGTAGCCGATGGCCGGCCGGGGCTCCGGTCCGGTGAGAAGACTCCGGCCTGTTCTGTTCGGATGGGATCATGCGTTGCATGAACGAATACATGCATGTGTGGTGGTGCTCTCTTTGTTTACCCACGGTGGGACCCGCTGCTGCCCTCATGCAAATGGGCTTCGTCTTCGTGGGATCCACACGGTTTCCCGTCCTCCGCTTTCTCGCCCGAAAAGCCGCTTTGGAAGTCGTCGCTTTTCCAGACGAAAATCTTCCGCACCGTCACCGTTGCTTTTCTGCAGGCTGCAGCCATGTGTTCCTCTGCCCTCGCAACATATTCGGTCTCTAAACTCTAGCAAAGCTCCACAAAGATTGTGATGAGCTGCCAAATAACTGAATAAGCTGCTGGTTTACGCGTGTCTTAGGACTAAACCTATAATATACAATCGAATCAGCATAGTACGCCACGTGATGTGTCGTTGAAATGCACTGCACAGGCCTACAGCTAGCTAGCTCAGTGAAGTGTGAAGTGGCTCAGACTTGCTCACCAAGAAACCGAACGAGCATTTCCTTCGTGCTGTACTGTTCGACCATGTGGTGTGACCTTCGTTTTAGGGGCAGGCGGGCAGCACCTCCATGATTCGGGACTCGGGAGCGTATCGAATTTGGTGCTTTGCCTTTAATTTGTTCGGTACCATGCATGAAAAAAGGACCTGACACATGAATGTGCGCGAAAGGGAAAGGGCAATAGATCCGATCCAATATTATTATAAAGTCTTGATAATTTTTTACTTGTAACATACAGAAAAATAGCAAAACTGTTGGGGGAGCGGTATTTTGGCTACTGGGAGCATACGCTATCTTTATTTTGAAATACATATTTGACACATTTCAAAAAATTAGCACGTACATCTTCATGTGATGCATGCCAACAGAGTCGTTTCACGACAAATCCACGTGGCGTGTGTAAAAAAAAGATAAATTTTGGTGCTAAAAGTAATGCTTTTCACAAGATTTTTTTAAATCTTTTTTACATAGACCACAGAAAATATCGGTTTTCCGCAAAACTTTACAAACGCACTTAGATTGTGGATATGTAAATGAAAAAAAAATCAAATATTTTGACATTTCAAAATATGCTTTTTGGTAGAGGGAGCATATGCACCCGAGAGAGAACCAAATTGAATTTCTGAATTGTTGTATGTATGTGTACATCGTGTAGAGGCTGAGAATAATTCAACAGTTTTGCTACAAAAAGTTCGGCTCCATTTTGGAGGAGCAGATATGCATTCCAGGAGAATGTTTGCTTTGAGAGGATTGTAATCCTCATGAGTAGGATCATGAGAAAAAACACATTACACTAATTCAATCATGAATTTCCAAATCTATTCACCAATGAGACACATATATTAAACTCGAGGCAACATTCATAAGGCAATGGAAGTGAAAATCTTCCTTCACAAAAAAAGAGAATGAAATGAAAGTGACGATGGTCCTTTCGCACCTAGTACTACGATGCTTATTCAGAAGTATATTTATGATCTAGTTGAATGTGTCGGTATAGTCACATCGCTCCACTATTCAGGAATTGTGTGCATTTGGTTTGCTAAATACTACGTCCTATATTCACTTCTTGTCATGCAACCCTCTCAACTCCCCTTCTAGATTTGGAAACGGGTGCCTTCTGTGGGGGCAAGGAATGATTCCTTGGAGGTTAATGTGTTTAAATGTGGAAAATCTATGATTCAATTCAATATGGGATAGAAGAAAGAAATGCAGGTAGGTACTGGTATGTATTTATGGGCCTGCACACAAAGAATTGAAAGAAGGGATTTCTATTTTCGTGCCCTCGGGTCCTTAGTTGTACTCAGTTTTCCCCAGCTCGTTAGTTTTTCCTCGGTTTTGTCCAAGCCCTTGTCTGAAACCGTCATAAGTGCTGGAACGGCCGGTTGCCCGACGGTTGAACACCTTTGACCGTTAACTGCTGACTAGTGGGGCCACGTAGAGCCCGCAAAGACACGTCAGAGCATCCATCTTTGTTTGACCGTAAGCATCGCCGTATCCCTGACCAAAACGCGGACGAGTGGGGCTTCGGTATATCGAATGACAAGTGGGGCCATGACGCTGATACAAGGGGCAATACAGGGGTATGATTAGATTTTTAAACGAAGCTCTACAGCGATGGCACGGAGGAGGTGGCCTGCGGGGTGCCGAGATGAGATCGACATCCACAAAGAACTGCATGAGGCGAGACCAGACGCATTAGATAGATATGAACTAGACGCGTTTAACCATGCAAAGAAGAGAAGAAATGGTCGAGGACATCGACGACGACCTCAACACTTTGACTGACGGTGTCGGACACGAACGCGAGCAATGTAGAGAAAACTAGTATCTCTCCTTTCTGGCGTGTATAGATGGGTGCTAGGGGAGTGTGGTGGCGAAGGGAAAGACCTCGCGGTGGTCTGTGGCGTCCAGCATAGCGGGGCGGCGTGGCCATGCCCACAGCGGCGTGCATGTTCGGCATTGGCATCAGCATGTACGTTCGTCATTGGCCTCGGCGGTATCTCTGATGTGTCAGTGATCGAATGAGGGGACGAGATTGAGGGTGCATCCCGACGGTGACCTAGCAGTGGCGGCGAGCATGCATAGCCGTTCTGACCATGCCGATATCGGCATCGGCATCGTTTGGAGACTGTGGTGCTCGAATCATAGTGGAAATTGCGATTCCCTATTATTTTTACATGCATAATATATAGAAAATAGCTAGATCTATAAATCAATGCATATGAAGCTACATATATATTCTTGGTCATAATCCCCTTAGATGCATGGCTTCACGTCGTCGTCGCTTTCATCGTCAGTATCTTCGTCGTCCGTGTAGTAGTACTTCCTGCACGTTGTTCCGTCGAACATCTTCACTGTGAGCACATAATCGCCTTCATATTTGAAGTGTAGGAAGCAGCCGAAATCCACACCGTGCGCGATGGCGAAATTCTCCCAGCCCTTGTCGAGGTACAACCGGCCTTGTCCGTCAAATAGGACCTCCACGGTCCAGAGACGAGGACCGCGGTCAGCTGCTCGCAGATACACCTTTGCGGGCTCCTGGCCGTCAAGATAGTCCGCAAACTTTTGTGGGAGTGCCTGCAAAGAGATCGAGCGCCGATCGTTTGAAATTAAAGGTTTTTTAGAACATGCACATAATTAATCACATGCATCATATACGTGGGAACGTGTACGTACCTTCTTGGCCAAAGGGTCTTCATAGATGGTGATGAAGAACTCCTCTATGATCAATGGCAGTGTTGACGGTGGTGGTGGCAATGATGATGATCCACCACCCCGACCGCCCCTTCCCCTTCCCCTTCCCCTTCCCCTTCCGGTCGGTGTCCGAGACGTGGAAGCCATGGCAATGGATCAAGTGTATGTGAACGAAGAAGAGAGAGACAGAAACGAAGAAGAGAGAGGCAGAACCTATTGACATGAGGGATGGCCGTTGTGGGGGTTTATAAGGGAGAGATGACCATTGTGGGGTTTACACCATAAATTAAGGTAGAGATGAACGTTGTGGGGTTTATACAATAAATTAAGGAGGAGATGACCGTTGTGGGGGTGGTTTATATCTCAACAAAAAAGTAATGCCTAAAAGAAATGGAAATTCGTGATAGTTCATCATTTTACCGTGAAAAGTAAAGCCTACAAGAAATGGAAATTCGTGATAGTTTATCATTTCAACGTGAAAAGTAATGCCTACAAGAAATGGAAATTCGTGATAGTTTATCATTTTATCGTGAAAAGTAATGCCTAAAAGAAATGGAAATTCGTGATAGTTTATCATTTTACCGTGAAAAGTAAAGCCTACAGGAAATGGAAATTCGTGATAGTTTATCATTTTACCGTGAAAAGTAATGTCTACAAGAAATTCGTGATTACCCAACTTGTTGAATCTGGTGGTAAACTCGTCATTTAGCATACATAGAGGGGTAGTAGTTTGCCACCGACAGATAGAGAGAGGGTGGCACGATCCTGCCCGTTAGATCATAGGATCGACGGTAGGTGGGCACGATCCGTGTGACAACAGCTCGACCAATCATGCCAAGTTTGGGCTTCTGTGAGAAGGGAGAGGGTAAAACTGAGTAGTATCAAGGATACAAGGGCAAGTAAATAGTAAACAGGCTAAGGAATTCAAATAAGAGATTTAGAAAAAGAAAAACACATGTTTTGTACAATGAAACCCAGGTTGGCCTACCTCAAAGTATTAGCAATTTAAATATACATGAGTGTAAAAATTATGGCCTCATTCAGACAAACTATGTTTTGGGTATAGATGTTTTGAGAAGGGGTTTGAGTGGAAAGCCATGAACCTTCATAGCTACTAGTGATTTGAGAAGTGGCCATTTATGTTAAAACTTGATTTATATATGATTGTCTACGTGGCAGGTCGCGTAACAAGACTCCATGAGTAGGAGGCACTATGATTTTATTTTTTTGAATTTTTTTGCGCATGAAATGACTCAATTAGATAGCTTAATCCCATTTGTTGACTCTCTGTTGACCAGCCACTTGAGGGTAAAACTGAGTATATTGCACTAGCCAGTATTAGTACTCGAGGGGAAAACTAAGTACAGATATTTTTCCAGTATAAGACTCGAGGGTAGAACTGAGTACACGTAACGGTGCTGACGTGCAGTCCCACGGACGCGTGTCGCGGTGAGCAGCGGTTAGCCACGCGGTGCGCGTGTTGAGACCAAACGTCAACTGCTGAGACGAACTGTCACTTTGCCAGTACAGAGCCCCTCTCTCCCTCCCTCTGCACACAGTCTCATTATAACTCACGCACGCAACCACGTCTCTCACGTCCCATCACCTTCTCCAAAAAAAACCTAGCCGCCCTACGCGCGCTCCCCTGCCGGCGATGGAGAAGAAGAATGCGCCGACGGCCGTCGCCCCCGAGCCCGTCGCCTCCGAGCCCGTCGCATCCGAGCCCGTCGCCGCCGAGCCCGGCGCATCCGAGGCCGTCTCCGCCGAGCCCGTCGCCTCCGAGGGCAGCGCATCCAGGCGCGGCGCCTCCGTGAACTGGGCCTCTCTCAGGGCTGACGGACCTCTTCGCAAGATCGGCGCCTGCTTACTGGCGAACGAGGAGTACGTGGACATCTACTCTGCTTTGAGGCAAGTTTGTACTAATTGGCGCTCAGATTTACCTGAGTCCGACGTGCACCTGCACGAATGGATCATGGTAGAGCATGCCCTTCCACGCGCCGCTGAGTTCTCCTTCCTCAACCTCCGCACATCCCGCTACGTCACCATCGATCTAACGGAAGTTCATGCAAGGTTCAAATTCCTCCATATCTATAGAGTTAATCTATTTTTATTTTCAATCGTAAACATCTTAGTGTTGAATGTTATCTTCATCAACTCCCTTTTAGATACTAATTCGTCGGCTTTTACCGTGGCGTCATCGTGCTTGGCTAGAGGAACCAGCCGCACAAGATACGGCTTCTGAACCCACTCACAAAGATATTGAACGCTACGTTTGAGGCGCAGATGCCATCTATGATTATGGAGTCAGTCGCTGTAAACATGGAGAGATTAAATTACGACGGTCTGAAAATAGAACAAAGGCCATACCGTTTGGAGGATCTATTGGCTGCACACTGCAGACGGAAGGAGTTCAGTCAATATTTTTTTCGTCTCATGGAATATAGCGACGACGAAATATATGATGAAGAATGAAGAACCTTCATGTTGGGCATACATTGCGTCTTGTATTATTTTCAGCTTAGTTTGTCGTGAACATTAACATCGTTATTGGCTGCTTTTGGCTGCTGTATGCAGTTTATGTATTATACTATACTAGCTTCTAGATTAGCTTCTAGATTTGTTACCATATTGGGCAAAAAACGAGGGCCAAAAGGCAACAATCATTGAAGAAAGATAGAAATAGAAGCTTCTCTAGATTTGATACTAATTTGGTGAAAAGAGAGAGAACTGTTACAGAGAGAGAGAGGGAAAAGGCGCTCTGAAAAGGCAATGCCAATTTGGCCCGAGAGAGACAGAACCGAGCTCTCACGTACAACCAAACGCGGTCTCGTCCTGTCCCACGCGGTCCCTTTCTACCAGCCCCACGCGACGCGGCCCCACATGACGCGGCCCCACACGTCAGCACGGAACGGTCAACTAACGGGAATCCTCCCGTCCGAGCTCCTTCTGAGGGTTTCAGACAACGGCTTGGGGAAAACTAAGGAAAAACTAATGAGCTGGGGAAAACTGAGTACAACTAAGGACCCGAGGGCACGAAAATAGAAATCCCTTGAAAGAAAACTTCATGTATGAGTTACCTTTTTTCGTAACAATAATACTGATCCTTATATTGTGAGTGGAGATTTTAGTATCTTCATACATTGTGGGGAGAAATATAGACAAACTATTCTGCCGCTGACAAGGGTATAGATAATAGAGCCCGACAGTTGAGTATCCCTGAGGCCTGTTAAGCTAGGCCCAATTGTAACGTTAGTCAAAATACGAGTTCATAACGTATGTCAATATTGTAATCTGTATTGGATCCCTCCCGATCCTTGAGACCTGGCCACCTATATATAGGGGCCAGGAGGGGATGGTAAGGGACAGATTGAAAGCAAGCCAAGTTTACACCCACGTTTATTTTCGATAGACACCTTGTTTGACTGATTTTACCTTCGAGTTCATCCGACCCCCTATCTCCCCGATCCTAAGTCCTTCATCTAGGACATTTGTCGAGTTCACCCTCGTCAATTGGCGCCGACCGTGGGGACTATGGGCGTTGGAATCATGAATTCGACGGCTTTTTCGCTTTTAGCCAGCAGCAGTCTAGAAGTCGACGAAAATCAAAAGATGGAGTTGACAATCGGAAGTCTGAGCTTCTATGTTGGACCTTCGGGTTCAACTTGTCTTTTGGATCCGGCGAAATCGGGTCCGTCGACAAATAAAATCAAAATAATCGCCAAGTCTGGATCATCTATGGGCTCTTCTAGCGAGGCAAACTCGCCGGTCAGCCCAACAGCAATAGAAAATCTACAAGAGAAACTCGAGGAATTCGATGAAACTCGGGGAGAGCCCGACGTGGAGGTAACAATGGACAAGTCACACGATAGTTCAAGGGATTTCGACAGTAGGAGCAGCGGCATCTCCAAAAGCATACACCAGTTGTGCGTCATTGTCACTGAAGCAGCAGAAGAAAAATAACCACGCAGACAATGAAGAGGTCGACATGCAAGTCGACAAATTAAGGAGCAACGGCAAGAAGGAGAAGGAGAAAGTCCACGTCTCCACAGGAGAGTGGAGAATGATCATGTCAGCTATCAACCATGGGACAGATGTACCTGCAGATTCGAGAAGAGAAGTTCTAATGGGATATCAATACGCGCTACATCAGCGCAGAAAAAAGTTAAGAGAGGAAAGAGACATGTTTATGAGAAACCCAGATTACAACAGCACATCAAGTGGAGGATATTGGGATGAATATAGCGATTCATCAGAGTCCAGCATGGAGAGGCACAGAGACCTGAAGCACAGCAGGAGGACAACATCACGGACAATAGAAGAAAGCTACGCAAAAAGCCAAAGCGCGAACCCACCAGAGGAGGAAGAAGAATTTGTGCAAGAAACACTAGAAGCAGCATTGGTAGCAGCACATGCATACCTACTAACTACATAACCAAAGCCTAGGGACCCACGGGAGCACATGCATCAAGCCGCGATACGAAGCCTCGGGTTGGTAGAAGACAAGCTAAGGGGAAATCTTCCAGAGAAAAAGGCAACACATCGTAGGGAAAGGCGAAAAGAAGAGGTCAAGCGCAAAGCCTTGCGGAACGAAACTAGCGAGTCTTCAGAAGACGAGAAATGCCAAAAGAGGAAGGAGGATGCAAAGAACATAATAGCACAAGCAAGAGTAAACAACTCACGTTATGCGTGGAGGGAAGAAAATTACGAAGACAACGAAAAAGAGATGGGCGCGTTTTGCTTTACCCACAGGGTTCGCAAATTGCGAGTACCCAAAGGATTCAAGTTGCCACACAATCAAGAAAAATATGACGGGTCGCAAGAACCCACTCTATGGTTATCAGACTACCTGCAAGCAGTACAAATACTCGGAGGAACAAGAGCAACGGCAATGCAAAGTTTGCAGTTACACCTCACCGGCGCAGCACGGTCCTGGTTGAATACTCTACCCAATGACTCCATCGGAAGTTGGAGAGAACTAGAAGACCAATTCGCAAGAATTTTTTGCTCAACATACAAACGACCAGCGTCATTGGAAAAAGTTAAGTCATGCATACAGAGGAGAGATGAAACTCTGCGCTCTTACATACAACGCTGAAGTGTCATCAAAAATTCTGCAGAAGACGTCTCCGACGAAAGAGCAATAGACGCCTTTTCGGCCGGACTTCGTCGTTCAGACCTCGTAGAGGAGGTAGGGAGAATAAAGCCAAGAACAGTGTCAGAACTAATGGAAGTAGCCAACAGATTTACTGATGGAGAAGATGCGTATAACAACAAATGGGGACGTTCACCAGAAGTCGACAAAACAAGCAGGCAAAGGCGAAGATACCGCAATGGCGACAACCACGGAAGGCGAAATCAGATAGCCGCGGGATATGACAGAAGGAATGAGGAAAGCTACGAAAGCAAAGAGTTTCAAACGAGAGATAGTAGGGGAAAAGAGAAACCAAGGTACTCGGGTCCTTTGGCAGAAGACATCCTATATGGTCCTTGTCGCATCCATTATGCGTACCTAGATGGGAAAAGAGTTTCCAACCACCAAATGAAGGATTGCAAAACCTTCCTAAGGTTGCAAAATGCCATGGATTCAAGCCAAGGAGCACGACAGGGAGAAAAAAGCATGAGTCAAGGATATCAAATGCAACGACTCACAAAACAGCTGGAGTCAAAAGTATATATATCAGCAATGATCCAACCAGTACCAAAGTCAAAGAAAGAGCGGAAGAGCATATCCAGACATGTCAACTTGACAATATCATCACCACCAGCTACTACAGAGTACTTGCAATGGTCCGATGAACCAGTCAAATTTAGCAGAGCAAACCACCCGAGGAAAGTTCCCAGGCCAGGGCATGCACCAATGGTACTAAAGGCACAAATAGGGGGATACGACATCGGGAGAGTATTCATGGACGCAGGAAGCGGCATAAACTTAATATACGCAAGAACTCTGAGGGCAATATGCATCTCGCTGGAAAGTCTAAAACCAACAGATTGTTCTTTTCACGGAATAGTACCAGGAAGCGCAAATTACCCTCTCAGGAAAATAGAACTCGACGTTTGCTTCGGCAATAGCAACAATTATCGCAGAGAGAAGCTGGAGTTCGAAGTCATGGACTGGCCTTCATAGTATCATGCAATCCTGGGGCGCCCAGCATTTGCAAAATTCATGGCAATACCTCACTATGCATATCTCACACTCAAAATCCCAGGACCCAAAGGAACGATCATGGTACAAGGCAGCTTTGAAGTATCCAACACTTGTGACAAAGAATTCAATAGGTTGGCACAAACTTTCGGCATGACAGCAGAGTACGCAAGACTGAAAGGCGAAACTGACCATAATGTCCTACCCGACGTCGAACGATCCCCGCCAGATCAGGCTTTCGATGCAACTCAAGACTCAAAGAAAATCCAGGTCCACCCCACGGACCCGAACAAGACCACCTCTATAGCAGTAAACTTAGATCCCGCATAGGAAAGTGCGCTCGTCGAGTTCCTTGTGTGAGCGCTGGGAAATCTTTGCCTAGTGTCCTTCAGACATGCCAGGGGTTCCCAGGGAACTCTTCGAGCACGCACTAAACGTCGATCCCAAAGCAAAGCTAGTCAAACAACCATTGAGAAGATTTGATGAACCCAAAAGGAAAGCAATAGCGTCCGAGCTACACAGGCTAGAAAACGCAGGGTTCATCCGAGAAATAAAAACGTCGACTTGGGTATCTAATCCAGTTATAGTCCCCAAGAAAAATACAAATGTACAAAGAGTATGTGTCGACTATACGTCTCTCAATAAGCACTGTCCAAAGGATCCCTTCCCTCTACCTCGCATTGATCAGATAATTGACTCAACAGTGGGGTGCGCAAGGCTTTCCTTCCTGGATGCATATTCTGTCTACAACCAGATCAAATTGAAGAAAGAAGATGAGGAAAAAACAGCTTTCATAACACCATACGGCGTGTTCTGCTACCAAGTCATGCCTTTTGGTCTAAAAAATGCAGGAGCAACCTATCAAAGGATGATGCAAAATTGCCTTGGAAGTCAAATAGGACGAAACATTCAAGTCTACATCGACAACATGGTTATCACCACAAGAAAAGAAGAGTCACTAATCAGTGATCTAGCAGAAACCTTCGACAACTTAAACAGGTACAAGCTCAAGCTTAACCCGACAAAGTGCGCTTTTGGGGTATCTGCAGGGCAACTCCTGGGATTCCTGGTATCCGCAAGAGGAATAGAGGCAAATCCAGAGAAGATCCAAGCAATACTAACGATGGGGAAACCAACAAAGCTGCACGACGTATAGAAGCTCGCAGGACGCGTCGTGGCACTAAGTCGATTCGTGGCAAGGCTAGGAGAAAAAGCACTTCCTTTTTATGCATTGATGAAAAAGTCAGACGATAAATTCGAGTGGACGGAAGAAGCGGACATAGCCTTTGCACAATTGAAAAAAGTGCTTTCCACACCACCTGTGTTGGTCGCACCAAAGGAAAAGGAGCCATTACTACTATATATTGCAGCAACACATCAAGTGGTGAGCACAGTATTAGTAGTCGAAAGAAGCGAGGAAGGAAAAGCTCATGGAGTCCAGCGGCCAGTATATTTCGTCAGCGAGGTACTATCTCCAACAAAGCAATGGTACCCGCACTACCAGAAACTTGCGTACAGCGTGTTCACAATAGCACGAAAACTATGGCAATATTTTGCGGTGCACCCAATCATAGTGGTCAACGAAGCACCGCTATCCAATATATTGAATAACCCTTCAGCAACAGGACGTGTCTCCTTATGGGGAATTGAGTTATCACCCCTAGACATCACGTATGAAAAGTGAAAGGCGATCAAGTCACAAGTTTTACCAGATTTCACAGCAGAGCGGCTGGAGTTACAAAGCACAGGACCGCCAGATCTATCAAGCGTATGGACAATGTACTTCAATGGTTCAAAAAGAATCCAAGGCGCAGGAGCAGGAGTAGTTCTGATATCACCACAAGGCGACAAGTTGAAGTATGTGCTAAGGATGAGTTTTCTCCAAGCTTCTAATAATGAAGCCGAATACGAGGGGCTGCTCCATGGGATGAAAATGGCCAAAGCATGCGGAGCAACTCGACTAAACATATTTGGAGACTCGAATCTCATCGTCCAACAAGTGATGAACAAGTGCGACGCCATCAACGACAACATGATAGCATACAGAAACTTATACTACTATCTTGAGGAAACATTCGATGGATGCAAAGTTTCGCACGTCAGTAGAGCTAGTAATGAGGAAGCCGACAATCTGGCAAATATCAGATCCCAGTGTTTACCCGTACTGCAAGGAGTCTTTTGGGAGGAAATCATAGAAAGATCAATAAAAAGCGACAAAGTCTTGACAACAGGAGAACAAGTCCAGCACGAAGCAACAGGCTCGGGGGCTGGTAATAGAGGGACAACTGAACCCGAAGAAGTCATGATGATCGAGGAAACCTGGATGCAACCATACGTGGCTTACATGGTAAACAAAACACTACCCAAAGATATAGTACAAGCGAAAAGGATAATACGATGATCCAAGGCTTTCGTCGTGTTGCAAGGAAAATTATACAAGAGAAGTATAACCGGCGTCTTGCAACGGTGCGTTACTCCTCAAGAAGGGCAAGAAATCTTAAAGGACATCCATGCAGGGTATGTGGACATCACGCTAGCAGCAGAGTCATTGCAGCCAAAGCCTTTCGTGCAGGATTTTACTGGCTAACAACCATTGAGGACGCGAAAGACATAGTGAGGAAGTGCGAGGCTTGTCAACGTTTCGCATCTCAACCACACGCGCCAGCAGCGGAGTTGCAACCAATACCGTTATCCTGGCCCTTCGCACAATGGGGTCTTGACATGGTGGGAAAACTGCACAAATCTTGGCCAGGAGGGCATGTTTATATGCTGGTAGCAGTCGACAAATTCACCAAGTGGGTAGAGGCAGCCCCCGTAACAACCCAAGATTCTACAGCGGCAATCAATTTCATCAAGTCAATAGTTTTTCGCTTCGGAGTACCGCACAGTATCATCACAGACAATGGGACAAACTTCACATCGAAGGAGTTCAAGAATTACTGTGAAAGTTTGGGAATTAAATTGAAATTTGCATCTGTGGCGCATCCAAAGACAAATGGGCAAGTCGAGAAAGCTAATGGCTTAATATGCAACGGGATAAAGAAAAGGTTGTTAGCACCCCTCGAGAAAGCCAAGCACACTTGGGTAGATAAGCTACCCTCTGTACTATGGAGTCTCTGAACTACACCCAACGCAGCTACTCAAGAAACGCCCTTCTTCCTGGTCCATGGCGTAGAAGCCGTGCTTCCTGTCGAAATAACTCATAAAGCTCCAAGAATCGCGGCATATGATGAGACAACTTCCACAGAAGCACTTCAGGATGATGTTGATGCACTCGACGAGGCAAGAGACGTAGCACTAGCTAGAGCTACTCAATATCAGCAAAATCTACGAAACTACCACAGTAGTCGAGTTCGTCCACGGTCTTTCGTGGTGGGAGATCTAGTTCCACGACTTAAGCAAGATGGTCATGGAAAATTGGAATCCCCATGGGTAGGACCCTACATCGTGATGGAAGTAATACCAGGAGGACCCTATCGACTACAAGACAAGAAAACGGGGAAAGACAAGAGTAACCCGTGGAATGCAGAGCAACTATGGTGGTTCTACGCATAGAAGGCACAAGGCGATGAAAATCTTTCGGGTTATGACCCTCTGAACCCAGAACATGAGGCCACAGGTCGGGTTCTTTGGGTCAACTCGACAATATGTATAAGGGTTTTTACTTTCCGCTTGGGGGCTCAGCCCCTCGAGTCGTACAAAATAATATTAAACAAAATATTGAGCTTTGTGAGTATCTGAGACATACTACTAGGTTGTTCGCAACCCGATATTCGACAAAAACAAGCATGATTCAAAGGAACCCGATAATTCATTAAAGACATACCTCGGAACGACGATCCGTTCCCATGGTCTATTAATAAAGTAGGCACAAAATATAATCTAACACGACTACTTATTACAGATAGCACGAGAAAGGACAAACTAAGAAAATAGATTGCATGAAGGGAGAATCTAATGAAAGTGCACTTCGTCTTCGTACTCCTTCTGGCACTGGGTGCAGTCGTAGATCCTCACGTCGAACTTCGACGTGCCGATGTGATAGTCGAAGGTCATGAAAAAGCCTTGATGGAGGTCATGGTCTTCTGCAAACTGTGCCCAGCCGCCCTTGAAGTATTGTTCACCGGCACCGTCATACCATACCTCCACTTCATAGGGAGTTCCTCCCCCAGAGTGTTCACAAAGAACAGCTTCCCGCAGCTCTCGACCATCCATAAACTTGGTGAATTTCAGCGGTAGCCGCTAAATTTCACGGTACTGCGCGCCGGCAATGCAGAAGAAGGAGTAGACTCTGGGCGGAGGAGGAGAAGCACTGTGAGAAGGAGCGCTCGGACCTGGTGCAGCAGGTGAAACTTTGAGCTTATTCTTGCTGCCCACCGGGCGGCCGGGGCGCCGTTTTGCCAGAGCGGACGACGATGATGCCACAGTAGGGATCGCGGGCTTGTACTTACTGCCACGGGGGCGGCCGCGACCCCGTTTCTCTACTGGGGCACCGATGTTGAGACGCGGTTCTCCTGCATCGGCCATGGAGATAGTTGTTGGGAAGGAAAAACCCTAGATGCGATGAGGAAAAAGAATATGATGCGGCGAAGGAGGAAGCTAATGAATGAATTAGGGTTTTTCCCTCAGCAAACGTGCTTTATTTATAAGTACGCACTAATGGGCCTCTGGAGAGGCATGGCCCAAAATATATTTCTGGGCTTTTAAATTTTTCCAGTGCAGATGGTAAAGAAGGATCAATGTATCAAGGAAAAAGATACATACAAAAAAAAGTATGAGAAAGTATCTATCACGAAGCACAGTGTACCTCATCTTCGACTCGGGGGCTTGCGTCATACGTAAAGAAGATAAGAATCATAAAGTGTGAATCATGTTGAAAAATATCGCAAGAGGAAGTATATGGAACATGTACGTCTATATTTTTGAGCCTATACCCAAAAAAATTCGGCTATAGCCTCGGGGGCTACTCCCATCGGGAGCGCTGTCGCGCACCCGATAGAAAGAAGTCGACAAAAGAAAGAAGAGAAGTAGAAGTTGATGGACACATGGTTTAGACGCAATCAGTTGCATTTCGTCAGCAATGAATTTCGGCTACATGGTCGACAAAATGAACATCGATTACTCCCATCGGGAGCTATTCATGAGAGTTAAAAAGGATAACTCAAAAATTTTGTATATTGATTCAGTCAAACAAGGCTGCGAAATATGATTCTCGAGTTGCATCATCGCGACAAAACTTGAATGCCGTGGTTGAAATATATCACGAAGGTAAGACCCCAGGATCCGTCTTGTGTGGCCTGGTATACGCACATGGATGCGCTCTGCTAGTATTTATCCGTGTCTACGATACGAAGAAAATCCCGGTGGATGCACTGGGTACCCTGAGAATCACTGGGATTCATTCTTTGTAAGTCCTAAATGCGGCAAAAGAATGGGTTTGACCGGTCTCCCGAATTCAAGTCCAAGGGGATTGAATTTGAAGTAGGTGACAAGTATTTGTTCCGGCAGTTAGCTGGCCTCTTGATCCGTCAGAGTTGTCAGGCTTGTTCATCAAAACCCCTTGCGAGACTTTATAATAAAAGATAAGTTGAAAGACCAAGTCGAAGATTTGAAGATATGAAGAAGAAGTATTGATCAAGTCGAAGATTTGAAGATCTGAGATTCAACCCGAATCTGCAATTCTGGTAGAATCTCGGGGGCTACTGACAAGGGTATAGATAATAGAGCCCGACAGTTGAGTACCCCTGAGGCCCGTTAAGCTAGGCCCAATTGTAACGCCAGTCGAAATACGAGTTCATATCGTATGTCGATATTATAATCTGTATCGGATCCCTCCCGATCCCTGAGACCTGGCCACCTATATATAGGGGCCAGAAGGGGACGGTAAGGGACAGATTGAAAGCAAGCCAGGTTTACACCCACGCTTACTTTCGATAGACACCTTGTTTGACTGATTTTACCTTCGAGTTCATCTGACGCCCTATCTCCCCGATCCTAAGTCCTCCATCTAGGACATTTGTGGAGTTAACCCTTGTCAGCCGCATTCCTCTGATATCTTCAATTGTGTTTCTCATACATTAAATTTAAGAGAAATATATGTGCATGGGGCGTGGGAGGGAGTTATACGTGGAGTAATAGCCAAAATCCTCCTATTCCTGAAAAGCTTGACTGAGTGTTAATGTCATCTAGGTGGGAAGACGTTTTCCCTATGGTTACAATTAGGAAAGTTGTGAGAGACTTTTTTAACATAATCTGTTATTGCTTGATTCTGGTGAGAATGTTACTATAAAAAAATTGTATTTAATGTTGACTAGTTCAAGAATGAGCTATTTTTTGCCCAAGGTCAAGGAAATTGGGGGGGGGACTAGGTAACAATGATCCTATTGATATTATCAATATAGCTGAAAATATTTAAGAAATATTTTAAGGGATGGGGTTCAAACTTATTTGGTCATGTTAGGAAAAGGAAAAAACTAAAAAATGGATAGCTTGGATATTTTGGAAGTAAACATACAATTAACAGGGGACGAAATGCTTAAATAAACTTAGTTTCATGTGGAGTTGCTAGAAATTTATGTTGATGAAGATTTTTTTTGGCACCAATGATTGAATCAAATGTGGTTCTTAGAAGGGGTAATAATACATTTTTCATTTGGTTGCTAATGGTACAAAAGTAAAAAAATCCATGCATTCTGAGAATGAGAGGGATCTGGTGATTGAAGGAACTCAAAATCTTATTGAACATATTTACTAACTATCATAAAGGTTTATTTGGTCCTGCTCCTAGTAATCTCCTTAGAATGGACCCTGATTTGTTGTTTGTTCATGAAAAACTTAATGCAAATGATAATATTGATATATGTTGACATTTCTCTATGGAGGAAATGAAAAATGCTTTTTTATGGAAAAGAACAAAGCCCCTGGCCGTGATAACATACTAGTGGAGTTGTTCCAACATTGTAGGGATATTGTGAAGCTTGGTATCATAGCCCTCTTTAATACAGTTCATGAGGGAAATTCAGGTGTCGAGGGATTGAACTATGTGGTGATTACTTTATTGCTCAAAGTCAATGACGCAAATAAGATATAACAATTTCACCTTTTTTTACTTTGATGCATTTATAGGTTTACTACAAAAACTTTGGTGATTAGAGTAGTTCCCTATGCTAGCGTGTTGTTTAGATTGCAATATTTCAGAAGGCATTTTATCATTGCATGAAATTATGCACCATGGACATGTGGAAAAATGACTGGTAATTATTTTGAACTTGATTTCAAAAAGACATATGATATGTTATATTGGGAAGTTTTACTGAACTATTATCAAATGAGATGTTTCTGTGAACACTGGTGCAACCTTGTGTGAAAATTAACAACTTTTTGGTTCCTTATTTTCAAAGTGCAAAAGGGGTTCGCTAAGGGGATCCTTTATCCCCCTTTTTATTTAACTCAACAGATAAATGCTTAACAAAAAGGATACTTAAAGCACAAAGAAACAATTTGGTTGTGGGCATGGCTCCTAATCTTATGCATTTCTTATGATCCTAAAAAAGTAGTAAATTTTCAAACTTTTCTATATCTTTATATCTCATGTTGGAGCTTAAAACCAACCATTTAAAAGTGAATTTTTTCTATTGGGGCTGATAATTGTGTTGTGGATTTTTATGAAAATATGTTTCATTGTCAAGTTGGTTTGTGACCTCTGTGATATTTGGAGATTCATTTTACCATTGAGGCTCTCTGAAATAATGGCTGGGATTTCTTAGATAAAACATGGTTAAGAAATTAGATGCCTGGATTGGAAATGCTTCTTCTACAAGGGGATAAAAAGGTATTTGTCACAAAATGCAAGAGAATTCATAAGTATAATTAAAAGGGGGTTGCGGCATAAAATATTTGGGAAATAAAAAATTAGCCTCTTTTGCTAGGGGTGGTGGATGTTAGATACCCAAGATGGTCTATGGCAGAAAGTTGTGAAAGCAAAATATCTGTTTAATAAATCGATTGCTTCGGTGAAGCCAAGATTTTTGGACCCACCATGTTTGAAAGTCTTGTTAAAAGTGAAGGAAATATATTTCGAGGGGAGAGAGTTGATTTTGAATGATGGTTCACTAATTAGATTTTGGAGAAATCCCTGGTAGGAAAATGTAGCCATATGTGAATCTCCTCATGTTTTTTTTACATTTTTCATGATCAAGAGTTGAGTGTCAGAAATGTTTAAAATAGGAAATAATTTTCATAGAATATTACACCACGGCTTATTGGATGGGTGGAACATACTAAAAATGCAGCAAGAAATTTTCGTATTTTTTGATGTGGCTAATATGGTAAAATGGTCTTTGGAATCAAAGAAGATTTTCTCTGTGAAATCTATTTATATGTTACTAGAAATTGACATTGCTAGGTATAATAATAAGTGGATTTGGAATCCAAGTTTCCTTTAAAAATTCTTTCTATGATAGGTTAAACAATATGCTATCCTAACAAGAGATAACATGATAGCTAGGAGGTGGACAAGATCACATGTGCGCTTTGTTATGTGATCAAAATGGAAGTGTCAATCATCTATTTGTTTACTTGTTCTTCTTCTAAGGTTCTTAGGGGTGTGTTGGTTGGCACAAATTCGCTTCCTATTTCTATGTGGCAATGTTTTGTATGGTTTCATGCAACTGGCCCGGTGGAAAAAAATTGTTTCACACTATTCTCGTTTCTACTATTCTTTAGTCCATTTTGGGCTTTAAATAATATGACTTTCGAATAGTAGTTGTTAATTCTATTTTGTCTGGCGTGTTCATGCTTGTGGGTGTTGATATGTTGATACTTTTCTCATAGTGGTAGTGGAAATGGGTTTTTGCCCCTAAAGGATGTGTAGTATCGAGCATCTACATCAGGTTCTCATTGGTGCACCAACTCAATCTCCGATTGCTTTCCTTCTCTTCCTAATTGATTTTGTGATCAAGCTTTGTTATAGATGTTAGACCGATTGGAAAAAATAGTACTCGCTCTGTTCCTTTTATAAGGTGTGTTAGTTTTTTCAAAAATGTCAAAATTGACTGTATTTGACCATGTTTTTAGGAAAACTATCAACATCTAAATACATAAAATAATATGGATATACTACCCACCTTGATAGCTAAGCATAGTTCGATGGACACTGGATCATGAGACCAAATGTACCATCTACCTGCATGCAAACTAACTGTCATTTAGCATGCCATGCCTGAGTTGTTTTTGCGGTGCACGAATTACGCATGGTGGAAAGAACTGTGGCAGATTTATTTTTTCACGTATTTTTTCATGTGCATCGTGCCATTCCTTCTATATATATGTCATTTTCATATGATGCCCTCATGTCTCATTCATCTGGCTTCCCCTTACCCTCGTCAAAAAATAACAGCACCAGATCTACAAGGTGAATCTTGTTTCCACCATGTTTTTATGATGATGGAGCATAAAATTTGAATCTTTCCACCATACCAACCCATCCATGGATAAAAGCAGTGTATTCAAAGGTGGCTTGTGAACCAGCGTGTACAAACCTCATAAAAGAAGGTGGCTCGTCGATCATCCAACAAAAGATATGTCCCTGAAAACATAATAGGCTCTCGATGTAACATCATTTGTTACAACATTTCAATTAGTATGGCAAACTCTACCTACCATGTGCTCTCTACATAGGATCCAATGGTTGTATTTGTGTGTGTACTATATATGTGGGTGTGTATCTGGATATTTTGCAAATATAAAATATAATATATGTATCATGATGGATCTAATGATACTGATTTGGTATTGTAAGTGCTATATTTTTCTAAAAACTTGCTTGGTAAAAGATAGTCACATTTAACTTTTTCTAAACACTAATACACCTTATAAGAAAGATCTGTAGGCGTATGTTTTCATATACATTTGTTATGAAGCACTTTTAAAATGATGTGATTGGTCCACGCGATTGTTGACAAGGACACATCCTTACATTTTCTTGTATAGATAGATAATGAGGTTTGAGATGGTACGTACCCCTTCACATGGAACGTTAGGCTCGCTCCGCAAATAAAAACATCATGTCAACTGCACTATATAACATATGGGAATGACTGCCACTAACACCATTTTAATACTAATATCAAAGAATCAAGAAGGTTTAATTGAAGTGGTATGTCGTAGCTTGTTTAAAAAATTGATACATACATAGAAACTTTTGTATTCTTGCATTTTAGGTTGTTAAATGTCACTCAATTATCAAACACGGGGTTTGAAGCTATGCAATGGTCCATGTTGATGTCGTGTTTCTTCTTCTTTATTATTTCTTGCAAGTTCATTGATGATATTTTTGCTGGTAAACTCCCTTTACGTGGAAGATACATGCTCGCTTTGTACGTAAAATCCTCATTCCATTGCACTGGAAGCGCATAAACATATCATATAGACATGCAAGCAAAAAATGCCACACATAGCTATTACCATATATGTTGGCCATACATACAAAAGCTCCATATTCGTACAATTATGTTGTTCACATCCATTGGATTCTCAAAATTTCAAATCAATGACTAAAAGTTTGATCAATCAGATGTGATTCATATTTGCTTATGTTGATTGCACTTGAGAGGCAGAGAAGGATATACAATAATTACTACCACATATTTGAAAAATGATGCATGATGGTAAAACATGCAAGTAAAATAGAATGTTATCATTTCATCTCAAAATCTGAATCCTTGAGTTAAACTCCATTGTTTGCCATTACTTTGCAAAAAAACTTTTATTTTTGCTAAAACTAGTTAGAAATTACCATCTCTTAGTTATATTTATGGAGTGTCATCGTAGTATTCTGCAGAAAGTAGCTTGTAGTATCTTATAAATCTAAACCCACAGCCCACCATCTCTAAGTTTATACATAGAGCTTGGATGAAACTTGAATCTCTGATGAGTTACAAATATGCCAATCTCTAGCATGCAGAAATCTAAGTGTAGTAGGTGTATGACATAGACTTTGGTAACTTTCGAACCAGGTTCAAAGTTTACTTTTTGCACATAGTTTTTTCATCTATTTCGGAACAAATAAGTTCATGTCCATGTTCTTTCATTTTCGATCATTGACATTCAAGCACATATCAAACCCACGCTTAATAGGAGTGTGCTCTATCCAGTGGTTTGTGTGTACGCATGACATGTTTCCTGCTACTTATTTTACAAACTTATAAAGAACGAACAAGAGAATTTTAGAAACCCGATGCGCCAAGTTGCCAGGCGTCTAATTTTGAAGCGACTGTGGATGACAATTGTCAAATATCACATTGCCACGCCGCATCTTTTGAGTGTGTATTTTATAATCCTTCATGCCATATCAGAGCCTCATATTTCTCTTCGACTAGTCATTGATGAGGTTCCAGTTGGCCACCCAATTACCACATAAGAGACATTGCCCTGCAAGGAAAGTCTTTGCCTCTATTTTGGAAAGTAATATAGCTTGAAATCTGTATTATTACATTTTTGGTCATTGATTCATTCACATATCAAACCCACGCTTAATAGAAGCCTGCTAGATCCAGCGGTAGGTGTGTAAAACATGTTTCCTATTGCTTACTAGCTAAATGCCCGTGCGTTGCTACGGCCTACACACAAATATTTTCTTGTCGTAAATATAATATATGCATAAAAATTCATGTCGAGATATAGTCATATAAGATTTAAATAAATAGTATAATTTACTTTGCTAAAATGTAATTTGATAGAAAACTATTATTATCTTATGAGCGATAAATGTGAATGCAACCTATCGTCTTAAACTATAATTTTATTTGATATCCTTATGTATACTACACAAGCGGCAAGGTACAAAACAATATTCAGTAATCATTTTTTTAGTTAATGTCACCACGAATTCTTCCTATTTTTCACCATGACAATATGCAACAATTGCCAAAAATATATGTATATCTTCTGGTTAATGCCCTACAGAGCATTGTATGCTTTTTAGAAAATTTAGTGCATATACATAGGTTTGCAAAATCGGTGACAAAAGATAACAACAAAAAGAACACATAATTTGTATATTATGTCTTTCTGAATGGCCACCCATAAACATAGCAACCACCCATAAAAATAAAAACACCCAGAATACATATGAAAGCCTATTACTGTTCCAGTGATAGAGAATTACATCTCAAAGCAACAATTTTGATATCCGCTAAAAAATATCACAGTGCACACGAAAATAAAAAGTACAAAATTAGTTCCCTAGCATAAACATCTGATCTTTAAACACCCAAAAAAAATGACAACAATCTTCGTATCAAGAAATTTGAAAGAAGTTTGAATAAATTTGCAGCATCCATGAATTTACGGAGGAAGGACGTGCCTAGATCTTATGTTAAAACAAAAACAATCAAGAGGATTGAGGAGGCCTGCAGGTTCCCGGTGGCTGCAAAACAAATAAAAGATGTTGATGCGTCGTCTTTGATGAATCCAGAGGCGCCTGTGCGGATAAAGGACATGTCTAGATGCTGACGTTGCCATGTTGCTCCCCTTTCCTGGAGCACTGTTGCGGCAAACCATGCCCAACAGCGAGATGCTTTTCCTTGGAAGGGGAGGAAGGCCATGTGAAGCTACAAGATAGATGCTGGAGGGGGCATACTCTGGTGAGGGTGAGCGAAGACCTTTGGATTTGGGGGAGGCGACAGTGTGTACAGAAGGTTTTGTTGTAAAGGAACATAGATTGCGGATCAACTTCAGCCAAACATGATTAGTGGCAATGAATAGGAAAGATTTATTGTGACTGATTAAGATTTGGGTATTGTGATTGATTTTATTCGCGGGGGAGTAGTCACCCTGATTGAGTGGAGTATTGCTTTCTACTCCCTTTGTTTCCGTAAAGAAGGCGTAATTTTTTTTTCCATTTCTTCACCATAAAACAAGGTGCAAGTGCGAATTAGTAGCAGTTGTTTCGAAACTGCCCCTCTACCGTTGGCCTCTTCCGCCAATCGCTCGGTCAATTAAAAGTACGCACACCTCATTCCTTGTTCTTTGCCAACAGATAATTACTACGCCCCGTAAAAATCGTTGCTTGCTGATTGGATGATGCATGCGCGATGGTCTTTATGGACTGCATGCAAGCAACACAGGTAGCGATAATTGAGGAGACTCAGCGCAACAAATAAGAGAGAGATTTAAATGAAAGGATAGATTTTAGGGGCAAGTTTGGAAAGTATTTCGCTGCAAATCTTGCCTTAATCCAGGCGCCTGAAGATTTACGCCTTCTCCTCAGATTTTTTTGTCAGGTATAATTTGTTAAGGGTATTTGGGGAAGTCGAATGTTTTAACCAAAAGTGGCTTCACCATCACCAACTGGAATCCTACAGTAAAAAGATTTTAAGAATTTATAAAGAGTGAATGGGGGAATTTGAAGCGACGGTGGATGACAACAGTCAATATCACGTTGCCACATGGCAACTTCTGAGTGTGTTTTCTGTAATCCATCACACCATATTCTAGGCATAAAGTATTGGCTCCCGGGAGCATGGTGAATATTAAATTCAAAAATATAGAAAATAAAATTTCAAAAATGAAAAAAAAATGTGTGCAAAAATCAACATATATATCTCCGCAACAAAAAAGAGAAAGTTTGATGCTCTAAACATGCAACAAATTTGACACTCAACTTATATGTGAATGAATCAATGATATTTTTGTGCACCATATATCTTTTAACATGCACAAAGATATTTTTGTGCATGCAGGAATATATGCAATTAATTGGGAGCCGAATTGTATTTCCATTTCTCTTCCACGGGTCATTGATGAGGCTCCATCTGGCCACCCCATTCTCACATAAACGACACTGCCCTACAAGGAAAGGAAAAGGAAAAAGTCCAAAATGAACCTTGAACTCGTAGACGAAAGCCAAATCGAACCCCGAACTCACAATCCCCGTAATCTGCACTCCCAACTCATGAATCCCGGTCTAATTCGAACCTTGGTAGGCGTTCCCAAACAGGGATTTGCTGACGTGGTCGGGATTCGGGATAGACTGAGGGAAAAAAGGTTAGGAGTGTCGTTTGGGCTGAAATATTGTGGGCTTTTTCTTTGCGGCCCACGAAAAATCTCTCTAAAGTGGACGGGCAGCCCAGGAGTGGAGGCGTGTCTTCTCCGCGGCGCTCCCAATTCTCCCCTGCTCCCGCGACGGCAATGGCGACCGGCGGTTGATCGGCAGCAGCGGCGGCGACCTCGACGGCTGGGCGATCTGCGACGTCGTAGGTAATGTATGCTTGACCTCCTCGTCCAGTACCCGTAATTGTTCCCATCTCATCCAATTGCGGGCTAGGGTTTTCCAGAGAATTTGGTGGGGTTATCGGGAGGGGTTAAAGGTGGGGTTTTTTGGTCGATTTTGGTGGAATTTGTGCTCCATAGTGGTCGGATAACGAGTATGTAGTGATACATTTCTGTTTATTTTCAGTTGAAACATGGATCCTACAGAGATTTTGACTGTCAGATTTCACTATGGTGGCGAGTTCATCCGCATGGGTCCAAATTTGGATTATGTGGGTGGAGATGAAGAGATGTCACATATTGAAAGGGACAAACTTTCCTTGCAAGAGGTGAAGGGATTTCTGAAGGATCATGTGCAGTTCAAGGACTCGATGAAGTTGTACTTTCTGATTCCAGGGAAAGACCTTGCCAATGGTTTGATGTTTTTGCACAATGACAATGGGTGTGTTCAGATGGGTGATTACATTTGTCCTGGTGGAGTAGCAGATATTTTTGTTGAGTATCATGGTGAGGAGGACACTGATGACAGTAGCAGTGGAAGTGACTTTGAAGATGAAATCCATCAGCTTAGTGATGATGACCAACCTGATATTGTGATAAGTGTTGAGCCTGCTGAAAGTTCAGGTGATGTATTTGTTCCTGATGAAACTGGAGTGATCACTGAAGTAATTAGCAGTCCAGCAAAGTGTAAGAGAGCAAGAAACATAGCAGGAGACCAAAATGTAGATCAACAGGTTGGTACTGATGGAAATTCACAGGTTCCATTTTCTCAAGTGTGCAATCCAACTCAGGGTGATCTGGTGGCAGATCAAGAGGTGGTTACAGTGGGTACTGCTGGAAATTATCAGGTTCCAGTAGATGAAGACAGTGGTGACAGTGAAGATTCAGAGTCAGACCATGAGTACATACCACACAGTGAAGATAGTGGTGAGAATTCAGAAGTTTGTGAACTTAGGAGACATGCTAGAAAATTTAAGAAGAGGATGAGAGATACAAAGAGTTGGATTGGAATGGATGCAAACTCTGCAATTCCTGTTGATCTTATTGCTAATATGGAGGAACAGTTGGAGGGAGAAGAGAAGGACTGGGCCTATGACTCATCTGATGAAGACTACTCATATGATGAAGATTCTGATGGGCACATGGTGAGAAGGAAGACCAATTACCCTAGATACAATAATGACACAGAAGTTCCTCACTTTGTGTTGTCAATGGTTTTCAGAAGCAAGAATCATCTTGTGAAAGCACTCAAGAGGTATGGGCTTGTGACCAAAAGAAGCATCAAGTTTGTAAAGTCAGAGTCAGATAGAGTTAGGGCTAAGTGTGGGTGGCCCAACTGTCCTTGGCTCTTATATGCAGCAAAAACAACAAGATCAAGCAGATTTCAAATTATAACTTTCAATGATGACCACCAATGTGCACAAAACAGGGATAACAGACTAGTGACTGCTAAGGTAATTGCTCAAAGATATGAACATTTTATTCTAGCAAATCCAATGTGGAAGATAGAGAGCATGAAAGCAACAGTTCTTCAGGATATGTTTGCTGATGTATCAACTTCCAAATGTAAGCATGCTAAGCAGATAGTTATGGAGAAATTACTAAGTGGCATGAAGAATGAGTACAGCAGGGTTTTTGATTACCAGTTGGAGTTATTGAGAAGCAATCCAGGAAGCACTGTGGCAGTCAAGTTGGATCCAAGCAACATGCATCAGAATATTTTCCAGAGCTTCTATGTGTGCTTTAATGCATTGAAGCTAGGATTCAAGGCTGGCTGTCGAAAAGTGATAGGTTTAGATGGCTGCTTCTTCAAAGGTGTTGTGAAGGGAGAGCTCCTCTGTGCAATTGCTAGAGATGCAAATAACCAGATGTATCCTCTGGCTTGGGCAGTAGTTGAGATGGAAACAAATGAAACCTGGAAATGGTTTATTGCAATGCTCATCAAGGATCTTGACATTAACAACAATGGAGATGGATGGGTTTTCATTTCAGATCAGCAGAAGGGTCTGATAAATGCTATGAAAGACTACCTACCAAAAGCAGAGCACAGAATGTGTGCAAGGCACATTTATGCCAACTGGAGAAAGAAACACAGGGCACATGAATGGCAAAAAAAGTTCTGGGCAGTAGCCAAAGCATCCAACAAGCAAGATTTCAACTACTACAAGGCAAAGCTTGCACAGGAAACACCAGAAGGAGTCCAGGACATGATGAGAACAGATCCAGAGCATTGGGCAAGGGCATTCTTTCCAGTGGGTTCCAAGTGTGAGTCAGTGGATAACAATCTCTGTGAATCCTTTAACCATGCTATAGTGGATGCAAGGTTTTATCCAATTATTTCCATGCAGGAGAAAATAAGGTATTTTTCCATCTATGAATAATTTACCTCTATTTTGTGCAACTATTGAAGCAACTACTAATGGCATATATCTGTAATCATGTAGGAAAAAGATTTTCACCAGAATTCAAGAACAAAGGGCCAAAGGACAGAAATTCCATGGAAAAATATGTCCTAGCATATTCAACAAATTAAAGGCTAGCATAGCAAGAACACAATTCATGGAGGTGCTCTGGAATGGAAAGGATGGATTTGAAGTCAAGCTAATGACAGGTAGGAGAAGGCAGTACACTGTCAGTCTTGACAACAGGACATGTTCTTGTGGCTATTTTCAGCTCTTAGGCCTTCCTTGCTCTCATGCAATCACAGCAATCTACAAATGTGGAAGACTAGTGGAGGATTTCATTGATCCTTGTTATTCTGTTGAAGTCTTCAACAGAATTTATGAGCACTGCTTGCAGCCTGTAGAAGGAGAGGAACTATGGCCAGTTTCTGAAAAACCTAGGCCTCAAGCTCCTGGATATGTCAAGATGCCTGGGAGACCTAAGAAGAATGACAGAAGGAGGGAAGAGCATGAAAAACCAAAGGCTACAAAGAAAATGACAAAGCATGGGACTGTGATAGTTTGCTCTATGTGTGGCAATGCTGGCCATAACAAATCTGGTTGCTCCAAAAACCCAGAAAAGGGAAAGAAAAATAATGCACATCTACTGAAAACAACCAAGAAAAGAAAGGCATCAGAGGTAATCTACTGATTTTGCATATATATTTTCATTTGTCTTGGCTGCATAATACTGACTACATCTTGTTTAATTGATTTTCAGCAAGCAAACTCATCTGCGGGACAATCTTCTCAAGCAGAACCATCTCAACCACCAGCAAAAGGTTCTTCAACCTTTAAACCTCCAAGGAAGAAAGCATCTGCACCAAGCCCATCTGCACCTGCTCCTCAAGCACCAAGGCCATCTGCAGCAGCTCCTCCAGCACCAAGACCCTCTGCAGCTGCTCCTCCAGCACCAAGGCCCTCTGCACCTGCTACTCAAGCACCAAGGCAATCTGCACTAGCAGCAGCAAGGCCATCTGCACCAGCAGCAGCAAGGCCATCTGCACCAAGGGCATCTGCTCCTGCTACTCAAGCACCAAGGCCATCTGCTCCTGCTACTCAAGCACCAAGGCCATCTTCAGTGCCAAGACCTAGAAAGGGAAAAGGGCAATCTGCTAGTTCAGTGCCCAGCTATGCATGGTTTAACTGCAGTGGCAACACATAAAACTGTAATGCCTGGTGATGTTTTGATGATCATGTGCAAAACTTGCTACTTTACATGATATGTGTCTAATTTCCTAGTCTATGTGTTGTTGCAAACAAAAACTATTGTTGCAATGTTTCAGAAATGAATGTTCCAGGATTTATCACTATTATGTTGTCATTTGTCCATTTTGAATGGCATTTGTCCATTTTGAATGGCATTTGTCCATTTTGAATGCCATTTATCAGTATTATGCTTTTTATACAACTCATAGTACTTTGCATAGACATTGACAGTGCATACACATTGATAAACATTGCAACCCATAAATATTGCATAGACATTGCATAGACAACTCATAAACATTGCATACACAGTGCTTTCCTGCAAACACTACTGCACTACCACTTCAGTACACATGAAACAAACACTACTGAGCTAGCAGCTTCCCTGCAACTAAACCTATCACAAATACAACTAGAACAAACATGACATTTTCATATTTCCATTTCAAACTAGCTATCTCTTCATTCTTCTCTTTGAACTGAACTTCCAGAGATTGCAGCATTGCAAGTGTTCCTGCTTCTTCTTCAGGCTGATGGGGCACAGTACCAGCTCGCAGCCTCCAAACTTCATCACGCAGATCCCCCACCAAATCGCTCCAGAACTTCGGCAGCGGCGGGTCATGCCATTCTATGTACCCACAACCACTGCCATTCTGCACCAGACATTAATCAGAGAGGGGAATTAGGATAGAACCAAGAAGGAAGAAGGATATGCAGGCATGAAATTACTAACCATCGCATCGACGCAAGCGTAGTACCTCCTGCCTGGATTCTGACGGCTCTAGGAGATCCATCTGGGCGCCTTCTTCCTCGGATTGCAATCGCACAGCTTTGCCGGCTCATATGCCATCGGATTCTCCCGATAGGCCACTGGCGACCTACCCTCCGACCCTCTCCTTCTTCCGGTGGCGACCCGAAAGCCAGGGGCGGAAGAAGCACCGGAGGACCACGACATCTCTGCACGTCGCCGGCGCCGCTCCCAAATCGCCTCCGCCGTTCCCAAATCGACTCCGCCGCCTGGAACCCTAATTTCGTTCCCCTTCCCCAATTCTGTCTCACCGCTCGACCAACGGTTATTACCCGCGCTACGCTATATGTCTCCACGTTTGACAGGCCCACCTCTCAGCTTAATCCCTGCCACGTCAGCGTTTTACAGGCTAAACCTGATCAAGGTTCTAATTAGACCGGGAATCATGAGTTGAGAGTGCAGATTACGGGGATTGCGAGTTCAGGGTTCGATTTGGCTTTCGTCTACGAGTTGAGAGGTGCAAGCAACATAGGTAGCGATAATTGAGGAGACTCAGCGCAACAAATAAGAGAGAGATTTAAATGAAAGGACAGATTTTAGGGGCAAGTTTGGAAAGTATTTCGCTGCAAATCTTGCCTTAATCCAGGCGCCTGAAGATTTACGCCTTCTCCTCAGATTTTTTTTGTCAGGTATAATTTGTTAAGGGTATTTGGGGAAGTCGAATGTTTTAACCAAAAGTGGCTTCACCATCACCAACTGGAATCCTACAGTAAAAAGATTTTAAGAATTTATAAAGAGTGAATGGGGGGGAATTTGAAGCGACGGTGGATGACAACAGTCAATATCACGTTGCCACATGGCAACTTCTGAGTGTGTTTTCTGTAATCCATCACACCATATTCTAGGCATAAAGTATTGGCTCCCGGGAGCATGGTGAATATTAAATTCAAAAATATAGAAAATAAAATTTCAAAAATGAAAAAAAAATGTGTGCAAAAATCAACATATATATCTCCGCAACAAAAAAGAGAAAGTTTGATGCTCTAAACATGCAACAAATTTGACACTCAACTTATATGTGAATGAATCAATGATATTTTTGTGCACCATATATCTTTCAACATCCACAAAGATATTTTTGTGCATGCAGGAATATATGCAATTAATTGGGAGCCGAATTGTATTTCCATTTCTCTTCCACGGGTCATTGATGAGGCTCCAGCTGGCCACCCCATTCTCACATAAACGACACTGCCCTACAAGGAAAGGAAAAACCCCTCACGATGCATGGGATCAGCAGCCAGATCCGTACACAAAATTGACGTGGCAGGCAAGCGGCAGCCGCCCCACGGCCCTCACATCCATCCACAGCATCTGAAGCTCACAGGACGACGGAGCGCCCGTACGAAGTTTCCACAAGCGGCCAGGGATGGAGATGGGAAAATGGCGAGAATCAAAAGAACCGCGTGCTAGGCTGTAACCCGCGGTACAAAAGTGGCGCCTAGCGAGCGCCCAGGTCCAGGCGAGCGCACCAAAGAAGGCAAGAAACGAGAGCACGAGCTCGCACCGATCCATCCAACGGCGATTAAATTCCGCCCTTAAAAGCCTTCTCCCACCGCTCACCGCCGAAAATCCCTTCCGCCTGATTCCATATTTCCATTCCGCCGCCCGTCACCGCGCCGCGCATTTGCGTTTGAGTCTCCCGATCGAACGCGGCAGACTCGAGATCTTTGGGTTTCAAACCAGGGGAAGCATGGAGCACATTGGTGGCGAGGCCCGCGCGGCCGCGCTGATGCAGCAGCAGCAGCAGCAGAGGGCGCAGCTGCAGGTGCAGGTGCAGCAGGGGATGTTGCCAATGCAGATGGCGACCACGTTCGGGGCCGAGCACGCCGTGTCATCGGCGGCCAAGCCCAGGGCGGCGGGGCTGCCGCCGACGCCGCCTTCGTCCTCCTTCGGCGGGCAGCGCGGCGACGTGTGCATGGAGGACTCCTCCTCGGCCACAGCGGCACGTAAGGCGTCGCCGGCGCCGGCGCCAGCGCACCGCCGGTCCCGCAGCGACGTGCCGTTCGCGGGCTACTTCCCGCCGTCGTCGCACCAGCTCCTGCCGCAGCCCAAAACGGAGGCCGGCGGCGGCTGGAGCGGCCACGACAGCAGCAGCGGCGACGACCTCTTCAACTCGTACCTCAACCTGGACGGCCTCGACGCGCTCAACTCCTCGCCGGACAGCCGCGGGAGCAGCGCCAAGGCCTGCAGCAGCGACTCCGAGGAGTGCGCCGCCGCCGCCGCCGACAACAACGGGATCCGCGGCTGGGCCGACGGCTGCGGAGGCGGCGCGGGCGTCAAGAGGAGCGCCTCGGGGGAGCCGGCGGCCGGGCGGCACGCCAGGAGCCTGTCCATGGACAGCCTCATGGGGAGGCTCAACTTCTCCGCCGGCGGCGGCGCTGCCGTGAACGGCGGCGGCGCCGGGACCATGTTCAGCCTGGAGTTCGGCAGCGGCGAGTTCACCCCCGCCGAGATGAAGAAGATCATGGCCGACGAGAAGCTCGCCGAGATGGCACTCGCAGACCCAAAGCGCGTCAAGAGGTAACCCATCTGATTGATTTAAATTCCGTTCATTCATCTGAAATAAGCTCTAGCTCGATCGCCGTTCGCCATTGCACTGGATGCTTTGCAAATGATCGACGATTACTGCTCACTTACAATGTGCTACACATCGATTTCGGTTACTGAATTTCGCTCACTGATCGAGGTCTGTTCTTGGTTTCGATTGCTGCATCAGGGTGCTGGCGAACAGGCAGTCGGCGGCGCGGTCCAAGGAGAGGAAGATGAGGTACATCGTGGAGCTGGAGCAGAAGGTGCAGATCCTGCAGACGGAGGCCACCACGCTCTCCGCGCAGCTCACGCTCCTCCAGGTACCTTTGTCCAACCTCACCCCGAGCAACATCCATCAACATTTTCTTCAGTCGAAATGCAGTTTCAGTCATCTTCGATTCTGAATTTCCCCATCACTGAACTCCGTTTTGTGCAGCGCGACTCGGCGGGGGTGGCGACGCAGAACAACGAGCTGAGGTTCCGGCTGCAGGCCATGGAGCAGCAGGCGCAGCTCCGCGACGGTGCGTATCTATCTTCAACCTCCTCTCACCCTTGTCGTGCTCTGCTCGTCAACGTCCGACCGATTGATCGGCCGATGTGCTTCGCACTAGATAGTCCTTATCGTGCCGCGGTTCTTGACGTCGACATGTTTATCTGTCCTAGTAGTAGTGCTCATCACTGCAGTGCGTACGTGTGATCACGGCTCTGAAATTCTCGGTAGGTAGCTCGTGCCATACCGGTAGTCGTTGGCATGTACTCCATGACACTAGTAGCAGCAGGGATGTGCTTAGCAGTACTAGCAATCATCAAGAACCAATATTTGCTTCCGTTTTTAAAATCTCCCTGCAGATAAAATATGCTGCTTTCTCTGAAGACCGATCTTGTTAGTTGCTAGCATGTAGGAAGAGTATAATGTTTTGACTCTAGAGTATTCATATTCTGCGGTGACTTGGTTTCTTTATCCTCTCGGGTGGCATGTGATGCCTTAGTCTGCGCCCACATATCTCCCTTTTCTGACTCACAAGAAGCCCGCTGTCCCAACGATCTTGGATGCCCGCTGCCTTAAACAAAGCAAAACCTGATCAGCTGATCGTCGTTAGTGCAGTTACAAGTGCAGAATTATCCCTGCTTGTACCAAATTAACCACTGCCTGTACAACATTGAACAACAAAAATGCCGTTAGCAGAGTTCTAAATGCATGGCCTTGATTCTTTTCCTTCTGTTGAGCAGCCCTGAACGAGGCGCTGACCGGCGAAGTCCAGCGCCTGAAGATCGCGACGGCGGAGCTCGGCGTCGGCGACTCCTGCTCCTCCAACGGCATGGCTCAGCAGAACCCGATGTTTCAGATGCAGCAGCAGCAGCAGGCTACACCCATACCGTTCTACCAACTGCAGCAGCAGCAACAACAGAACGGCGCAGCGAACAACCCTGAATCGTGAGAATGACTACAGAGGCATCTGGACTAGATAAACGTTACAGGCAGATCAAAAGAAACATTGGTTTGTTTAGATGAGATGAATTCTATATGGTTTCCTGACTCATTTGTTTTAATGTCGTCAATAATCACCTTGTAATTTTTCCAGGCGATGAACCTGCCTGTACTTTTCTTTTCTTATATGTTCATTGATTCTTTGGATGATACAGATGTTACATTTGAGTCACCAAAACTGGTGGAGTCGTAGCTGATTAATAACAATATATTCTTTTGCAATATATTCTTTTGTACTAGCAGCTATTTGTGTAGTATTTTCTGCACTCCATTGCCTGGGGTTGCACCTAACATTATTATACATACTACCTCCACCTGACTTGATAGTTTTAGCTAAAAGGTTGATTCTTGATAGTTTTAGCTAAAAGGTTAGTCAAACTTTACTTAGCTTAACTTCTCAAAAAATATATAGGCCTTATTCTTTGAAACGGAGGAAGTACAAAACTATAAATGTTGTAAGTATGGCCATTTATTATTTGGTCGCATGATATTTCACTCATATTTCTTGTTATCCAGTTCCCAGCAATTATACTCCAATTACCATAGGCAATACCAAAAACTAACAACAGCTAGATATTACAGCTTGGACTAGTGCTGATACAAAGAAACTAGAAGCAGAATGACAAAAAATTGCACAAGGAGACAGAATGATACAAACTCACACCCCAACTCGAAGGGTGCAGGATTTTAAAATTGACATATGTACGACGAGAATCAACTGTTTTCAGGCTACCCAACAGAATCCTCAACCATATCTTCACTATCTTCACCCCCTGTCTCGCTGCCTTCCTGAGTCTCGGCATCAGAGTCATCATCTCCAACGCCATTTCCTGGGAGCTTCTTTTCAGGATTAAGAAGTCCAATCATGTGATTAATAACACGACGATCCGCAACATTAGTCTGGCTACCAGCTGAATGGCCATCAGAGTTCACCAAACTGGTCAAAGCATCAGCTGCTGCTCGTTCTCCTACGTCATCAGCCTGTTCTCCACGGGGATCACCAGCCGAACTGCACGGAGATTCATTCTCCCCATTGACGGATGGTCCTGTATCCACTGCCCAGCTACCGGCAACTTCTGAGGCCAACAGATCAGCTGTCACAATAGTTCCAGTCTGTGTGTCCTCACGTTTGCTCTCAGAGCAGTCGCCCTTACGTTTGCTCTCCGAGCAGTCGCCATCACGTTTTTCTTCAGAACACTGACCAATGCCATCTTTGAGAGTTAAAGATTGTTGTTCCTCATTTACTAGTGGCTGCCCTCCATCTTTGGAGATCAAGTTAGATTCCTCGTTTTCTTGTGCATGCACGTCATCCTCTAGCTGCATAGTCTCTCCTGCCATAACACTGTTAATGGAATTATGATCATTGCAGCCAGCATTACCGGCTTGGCTTTCTGTCTCTGGAATTTGCTCGGTATCTTGCTCAGGAGCTGTTGCAGCATGATCACCATGAGAATCATACCCCACTTTCTCTACTGACCTTTCCGGAGTAGTGCACTCTAGGTCTTGAGTGCCCCCTTCAACTCTGGTACCGCCATCCTGCTGCTCAGTCATGTCAGCATCTTCATCACTAGAACTATGTCCACTTGTCTGGGTATTCTCACCAGAAGCTTCAACTGAATCTTTTACATAGTCTACTGGCTTTACACGGGCATCATCAGTGGTCACATTTTCTAGTGGTACCTCATTGAGATCAACACCCATTAAAGTGCTCTCATAGTTCTCTTCATCCTCTAAAGTTCTCTGCATAGCTTTAAGCTGTTCCTGCTGTTTTGCAAATAAAGAAGAGATCTCTTCCGTAGTTGAATAGAAAGCACGCAGTTGGGTCTCTCTGCAGTAAGCAACAGTAGAAATGAAGGGATTGTAGATAGAGTTAGTTCCACAAAGTTGGAGTCATATTGCCTATATATGACAACAAAGTTAGATGCATACCGTAAAATAACTCTTTCTCTGGCCCCTTGATATCTACGTTTTTCAAGTGACAGATCTCTCATTGTAGCAGCTACTTCAAGCTCAAGAGATGAGACCTTTGCCCACGCTTCTTCCCGAGCAGCCTGCTAACGTAAGCACATGTATTATCAGATTGTAAGTAAACGAGTGTAGCCCCTCAAAGGATGGATAGTGCATGAAACACCATAAAATTTTGCTGCCAAAGAAATATATGGACATTATGACCTTGGAGCCATGAATAACCAGAGGCAAAAGCACAGCAGAAAAGAAAACATTGAAAAGGTCATATGAAGAAATAAGGATGACCAACATGATTTGCTTGTGTGGTGGAACATCAGAGAAAAAGAATGTCCATTTATGTGACTGGAATATTTTTCTACCTTTTCATTTTCAAGTTCCTTCTTCAGTTTCCTCAGTTCGGTTTCCAGATTATCAGATTTCTGCAATTGCAACAGCAAAGCATGTAAACAGCATGCTATACTTAATTGAAGAACAAAGCATAGAAATACTTTACATAGATGTAACTTGTACAAAATTTAACACGTGCAGAACTTCATGATACCTTTCGACTGTTAGCAGATACAAGCTGCTCATCCTGGAATTGAGTTTCCAGCTCTCGCACTTTTTTCTCAGATATTACGAGGCTTTCACGAGAGTCTTCCTGCGTGAGAATGCAACAGCTGAAGTACAGTAACAGAACAGATCTACTGAGAAGGAATAACTGCAACAAATGCATACCAGCTTGGACCTTAATGTTTCCACGAACAAACGGTTCTCCTTTTCAGATTCCTGAAAATTAACAAAATATTATTTTAATACATGATGTCATGCACATGAATTAGTCACCTGAACTTTGACTAAAATAGGTTCAGACCTGAAGCTTGATGATAAATTCTTTCTGTTCCCTTTGTTGTTTGAGGTGAACCTCGGTCAGTCTCTTCATTTCTTCTTCAGCCTCTACTTGTACTTTATGCACTGCAGATTTAAGGTCTTCTGCAGCCTTATCACGCTCCTCTATTCTCGTGTTTCTCTCCTCGCTTAGCTGTTCTTCAAGCTCACATATATTTGCCTTCTGGCTGAAAACATTTCAACTCTATATGAGTAGTGCCAGCACTGTCTACTTTCATACATTATAAAAAATAGTTAATGTCTTTCAACTCTAGACGAGTAGTGCTAGAAAGGCTGCATTATCCCATAAGCAACAATACTTGGCCTGTCTGGAACACATTTCACAGGACATCTGTATGAAAAATATAGCAATTCCTCTCAAATCCTATCGAACTCCTGATTCTGAACATGAAGTTCTTAACAGAATATGGAATCCATAGACCATCATGATATGGTAAGGTACAGGCAAAAATCCTTTTTACCGTCACAGGAGTGGTAGCAGAATAACTGATCCAACAGTTCTGAACCTTACCTGTGAATTATCTCATCAGCATCAGCACGTGATTGCTTAGATGCACTAAGTCTCTCATCCAGATCCTTTATGGCGTTCTGCAGCTCTGTATTTGATATACTAAAGGAATCTAGTTGTTTCTGCTTCTCCTCTAGTGCAAGCTGAAGAGATTTAGTCTGGTTGAGATAAGAAGATGATGTAGTTTCTTTGAACTCCTTCAGTTCCTACATAATCAGATTTGCACAAGAAACTTGGTTAGTGGAAGGGCATCCATGAGGAGGACAATTTCATAATCATATAATTTCTGACAACAGATGGAGATATCAACCGAAAAGGAACAAGATGTTAATATTTGGAAGTGGAAAATTATTAGTGTACTACATCAATAAGGCAATAACTATGAGAAAGTGGCAACACCAGCAACCTTTCTTGACATTAGCATGTGCGATACAGTTATTAGTTTTTATTAATTGGTTGACCGGAGAAAAATTAGAAGTAACCCTGTGACATGCAGTAACACCAAAACCTTAAACAAGCAACTATTGTATTAGTAGATACCTTTTCATGCTGCGTTTCAGCTATTTTTCTTTCAGTTCTCAATGTCTCAATTGTGACAACATGTGCCTCAAGTTGTTCCCTGAGCTCCTGCAAAGATTTCCGTTTAATAAGATCATTAGAATACTAAGGAAATGAACTATTGCCATCTCTAAGAAGCCAACTTACCGCATTAGATTTTTCTAGTCTTCGAACATCATCTAGTGAAATAGGACCATCAGAAGAACCAATGCCAAGACCCTTTAGCCTCTTGTTTTCAGAACCAATCTCCCCTTTAAATCAAATATAAATGGTGGGACATATCTCAGAACTTGAAATGTATTTGGTATTTGGGAAATGTGAAGAGTAAATCATAAGACATCATATTCCCTCTTACCTGACTTTCTTTTAAGAGCGGTAGTACCATTCCCTACGCGACTGACTGCATTAACTTCACGATAGACAAATGCATAGGAAGCCTCTATAAAATCAATATACAAGTAAAATGGACATCAAAAGATAATATCACCTCTATAAAATAAAAACAGTGATAATGCATGCAAGAGAAACCAGAACCACAGCAGTAGCAACAGAATAAAGTGTACAGAAGTAAATCAGCAAGGAACAAACACAAGGAAACTCTAAGAATGCTGTTATAGAACAGGAAAAAGGATAACACATAGCAGGTATGAGCCAATGGGTACCATATACCCATATAAAACCAGAAAGAATCAGAATACTGAAAGCGGATTAAGCAGGTCATTTTACCATTATGAGGAGGTGTGGTAAATGATATGATGTCCCCGTGATTAAGCTTGGCCGGGGGTGATTTTTTCGTGAACTTTTTCCAGTTGATGAATGTGCCATTCGTGCTGCAGAGGAACAACAAGTTAATTTAAGAAAAGGATGTAACTGTTGTTGGATAGAGCAAGACCCAGAAGCAACAGAAACCTTGTGTCCTTGAGGTAAACAGGCACAGGCTCATCGGGCCTTAGTTCCTCCAATGCAGTGTCCCTATATATCTTGCAATGCTTCCCGCTGATCGCCAGAGCAGAAATTCTGAAGCGGGAGTTCTCGGCCGTGCGGCCTAGGGTGTGCTCGTCAGCACTCAACAGAATGTTCATCCCCTTCAGTATGTAGAAAAACAGAAGACTCCAGTCAGCAAATTTACGCCTCATTGTTACAACGGCGGCATGAACAACAGAGGTAGAAACCACCAAAAGTCCCAAGCCATTGACTGAAGCAAATTCGAAATTAACCAGCAATAATGGCTGCATTTTAGCCAAGCAAGTTCCTATCGTTACATACTTCATGCAAGCAAAGCGCGGAATCCTGTTCTGCACTAAGCATTTGATCGAGCAGGCTGTCTGCCACACATACAGCAGAACCAAGGCTGCTAGACTATAACTGTGAATCCTACATAAGGGACGAGTATAGTGCTTGTTTCTAGCTACAGGTGGTGTTATCGATGCAATATATTGAGCAGCAATGCAGCCAAGAGCAGAGACAGACAGGAACAAGGCACAGTGGCTGCAATGCGGAGTACCCAAAAAAGGAAGAAATGCAGGGCTTCAGGTCAGGTCTAGGGTTTAAGAAAGGGGAGAGGGACCTCGGGGCGGAGGCGGGCGTTCTGGGAAATGGCCGTGAGGACGGCCCAGACGCCGGGCTCCGGGTTCTGGAGGGGCTTGTCGGCGAACTTGCGCGCCACGGCGCGCATCTCGTCGGCGGACCCCGGCGTGGGCGGCGTGGGCTTGGGCGGGGACGGCCCGGTGCAGGAGACGGGCGACGGGACCTTGGACGCCATCTTCGGCGTCACCAACATGTGCGTCGCGCGGTCCACTGGCCGGCGGTGGCCAGTCGGCGGCGGTGGGGGACGGTGGGGAGGAGGCGAGGGCGAGTTTGGGTGGGGTGGCAGTTGGCGGACGCGGGCCGCGTGGTGGGAAGAGCGTTGAGATTTGCGCGGGTGAGAGTAGAGTAGTTTGGGCTGTTGGATGGAGATCACGCGATGGTGATGATAGTGGGCGTGGTATTACCGGGAAGAAGATGACCGGGCACGTGCCTGCGTCCTGTGTGTTTGAGAAGGAACCTGATGATGCCACGTTCAACACACAGCCTTAAATTATACTCCCTCCGTTTCAAAATATAAGATGTTTTAGCTTTGTGAAGCAAATGTATATAGACATCTTTTTGTGTGTAGGTTCACTCGAATAGACACACTAAAATATGTCTAGATACACTTACTTCATAAACCTAAAACATCTTATATTTTGAAACAGAGGGAGTACTAGTATGACACCATGTTTCCATTATCATATGACTTTTCATGATTTTGTTGATTCGTTTCTAGCTCATTCTATACTAAAAACTAGCATACATATATCACCACTTATCTAGGACACATATCTTATTTAGGGGCGCTACAAAGATTTCATTACTCAACAAATCAATTTAGACAAATTTCCAGAAAATAGGAGAAACCCGTTTCTAGGAGCTTCTCCCCACCATAGTTTCTACCCACCGTTTTCTATAAATCGGCCTAAACACACTTGTGCACAACACATTGTGTACTCTGAACTAATGACTAAGGTCGACGAATGATGCCATCATACCTTAAAGCTATGGAAATTATCATTGCATATCTATTAAAAATGCCCGGTAAATACATTCCCAAATATAAAATTACAACGTTGATAACCCCTTCCCAATCACCCCTGAGTTTGTTTTGTCATTGGTTGTGCAACGCCCCAAACTACCCCCTTGTTGCTATGAGTTTTAAGTATTATTATATAGATTAAATAAATTGTTTCTTTTAAGTTTGATTTGTGAATCAATAGTGTAATCTTAAGAAACCCGAATAGAAATTTGACAAAAGAGTATGTATTTCTACAAGCAACACATTGTGCGGGTTGTACATGAGTACTGTATCATTAACCAGAGAAAATTTACCACTAGTAAGGTGGAAAGAGTGTCAATTTGCTGAACTTGAGGAACTGTTATTGCAAGAGCCAAATCTCTTACTATCACATGTTGTAAGAACCAGCTTTCATGTATGGTTAAGAACATTTATTTGCATCAATTGCTCCTGCAAATTCTTCAATGTTGTTTGTGAGAAATGAGAGGATGCATGTAACCAGTGCAGATGTATGCAAAACATCCATGTATGCACGTACATAGTTAATACATTTATACCATGCAATTCGATAGTGTCAGAAAAAATTGTTGTGCAGTCAACAACCTTTTTATTGTTATGATTTATTGGCCAATGTTTCAAAGGTTGTAAACCATGCTCTAAATTCACCTTTTGGCTCACATTGTAGTAGAGCATCCGAATGAATTGATTTCATCAATTAAACATGACGCAATTAAAGTCTAGGGCAATATAGACCATCCACCAATTGGTAGATGAAATAACCTCAAATTTCATTAGTCGAAAAGAATGGGAACATGGTTTCAAAGAGCTTCTCCATGTCGTAGCATATTTCTACCGCAATCCATAAGCATGCTTATTATTTTGAACGGAGACAGGTGCAAAGCACCCAAACAGGGTTGCCTATATTATCATCGGCAGAACATTTACAATAAGGCCCTCGGAGAATAGCAAATTACAACAAAGCCCTATAAATAAGCATAGAAGATCCTAGAACTATCAGCGAAACACGATCAGGTCCCTCATCTTCTTCATCCTCCTTCCGACGAAGCTTCCAGCCCGACAACCGCACCACTACCGGGGACAACACCACTTGGAGTAGGGCGGCGAGAGAAACATTGAGACAGAGGCGAAGCAAAGGGGAGTGGCTGCCCTATAGCCTTTGGGTCCGGTGGGATGACGGGGCCCCACTGATAAGCCGCCGAAGAAGAGCTCCCGAGCTCGGACTACCTTCCAGGACCACGTCAAGGCCACCCTCTTCCCCCACGCCACCACGGCCGACCAGGAAGAGCAGCAGAAGAACAAGGCCACCAAGAAGGAAAAACCTGCAACTCCCCTCGTCCACCCGCCTCCACTACCGGCCAGAATAAAAGAGAAACTATTTGGAACAACTCCACCCCTCCGCTGCCACCACGGCCAGCCATAGGAAGGAGAAGCATCTTGCAGGAGGACGGCTTTATTGACGGAGACAATGGCCTCCCCAACTTATGCACCTCCGACTGTCGGAGCAGGAGAAGGAGCGGAGGAACCCTAGGAGAATCTCGATCTGGCTGAACAGATTGAGATCCCAGCTCCAAGCTAGGCCAAACGGCCCCTACCTATGGAAGCTACAAATCTACATGTCGCAGCACCTTCCCTCCACCATCTCCCGCCGGCAGCGCCGGTCGAAGAGGCTTCGGGTCAGGCTAGGCTGAGAAGCGCTTGCACTATTATTGTAGCAGGAAGGGGAGAGGAGAAGGGCAAAGTCTCATAAGCATGCTTATGGAAGAGTTGGAGCTAAAAAATAAATGTCCTTACTCCTTATTTACCACAAGGCAAAGCACTATTTGCGCCATTTGTTTCCTATCAGTGGCAGTATACATTAGTATCATTTATATTAAATTAGCAGACTCAACGACCCAACCACTGTTGAGCAGCTTTGAGAGTGAAACAAATACGTACTAATAATTTCTTGTACTGCCCATACAACTAAGATCAAACTAAAACCGCTCACCAATCTTGGTTGGCCATCTGTGTCCTTTTTTGGATCTGACGCTAGAAAGAGACCCTTCATAGTTAATTTGGTGGGCGATTCCTGCCGTCCGTCTAATGGCACGCATGCATGCTTTGACAATTGTCAAGAGGCCCATGCATCAAGCTCGGCTGAGAAAAAGAAAGCTCGAAAGAGACTTCACCGTAACACGATTTCTTTTTGTTGGCTGCCCTCAGTCGCGGCGTGGTGCCCATCATTCAGCGAGCACGTCCACGCTCATGCCGCTGCCCGTTTGCACTACCGGAATCATTGCCGACGTACAGAAAGGCGCGCGGACTCCACCAGAAACATACACCTGAGTGGCCGCGTACCCCATGGCCATGCCTCTGGATCTCCGATGATCGATGGCACTCCAGCAACAAATGCCGGTACGCCTTGCACTGTTGCACAACGGCAGCAACTAGCCAACAACTAGCAGAAGCGCCCTCGCCGTACCGTGCGGGCACTGACGCTTGACGATTTGACAGCGTCTCGACCAGTCTGCCGTCGCCCATCGTCCGCGCGACCCAGCGTGGCCTCCCCACCCAAACATCTGCCACCAGCTCTCTGCAGTCTGCCGTCGCCCATGCGCGACCCACCTCCTCCCCACCCAAACCTGCCGCTTTGCAGTTGCAGTTGCGCCTGGATCTGGATGAGTGAGGGCCATTGGCCACACGCGCACCGGCGTGCCCCTTTTCCTAATCCGATCTCCCCCATCATCATTCCCATCTACCTCGCCTCCCTCCCCTCCGGTTTTTCGGACCCTAAAAGCGCTGCGATGCCGTTTCCACCCTGATGATTTCAGTGTTTTTCCTGCAACCCCGGCACCAAGAGGACGACCGACGTCAAGGCAACTAGGCTTGGAGCGAGCGAAGTGGCAGTTTGTCGTGGCGCCCGCACATTAACGCGCGCCACCTACTCACTCTCACCGGCTAACTCTGCAGTGTACTTTAGTCACTGCCAGCCAGCCAGTCCGTCCCGAGCTAATGCTGCCGCTGTTGCTCTCGCCATGAGGCCGAGCCGGCGATCCCTCGCGCTGCCGGCGCTAGCCCTGGCGGCGCTTCTCCTAACCCTGCATTGCCCCGCTGCAGGCGCGGCGACGGCGGCGGAGCGCCGGGCCCTCCTCGACTTCAGGGCCGCCATCACGGCCGACCCGGACGCCGTGCTGGCCTCCTGGACGCCCACCGCCGACCCCTGCACCGACTACGCCGGGATCACCTGCGACCCCTCAACCTTCTCCGTCCAGCGCCTCCGCCTCCACAGCACACGCCTCGCCGGCGCCCTCTCCCCCTCCCTCGCCCGCCTCCCGTCCCTCGAATCCATCTCCCTCTTCGACAACGCGCTCACCGGCGTCATCCCCTCCACCTTCACCTCCCTCGGCCCCACCCTCCACAAGCTCAACCTCAGCCGCAACGCCTTCTCCGGCGAGATCCCGGGCTACCTCGGCGCGCTGCCCTGGCTCCGCCTCCTCGACCTCTCCTACAACGCCTTCTCCGGCGAGATCCCGCCGGGGCTCTTCTCCCCCTGCCCCCGCCTCCGCTACGTCTCCCTCGCCCACAACCTCCTCACGGGCCCCGTCCCACGGGGGGTCGGCAACTGCTCCCGCCTCGCGGGGTTCGACCTCTCCTACAACGCCCTTTCCGGGGACCTCCCGGCCAACCTCTGCGCGCCGCCCGAGATGAGCTACATCTCCGTACGCAGCAACGCCCTCTCCGGCGCCATCTCCGACAAGTTCCCCTCCACCTCCTGCGGCAGCATCGACCTGTTCGACGTCGGCAGCAACCGCTTCTCCGGAGCGGCGCCGTTCAGCCTCCTCAGCCTCGCGAACATCACCTACTTCAACGTCTCCTCCAACGCCTTCGACGGCCAAATCCCCAACATCACAACCTGCGGCAGCAAGTTTTCCTACTTCGATGCGTCTGCAAACAGGCTCGCGGGGCCGGTTCCGGAGGGCGTGGTGAACTGCCGCAACCTGAGGGTGCTGGATTTGGGGGCGAATGCTCTTGCCGGAGACATACCGCCGGCGATTGGGACGTTGCGGTCGCTCTCCGTGCTCAGGCTCGCCGGCAATGCAGGCATTACCGGTTCGATCCCCGCCGAGCTTGGAGGAATTGAGATGCTTGTCACGCTCGACCTTGCTGGTCTGGCTATCACTGGAGACATTCCGGGCTCCCTGAGCAAATGCCAGTTCCTGCTTGAGCTGTGAGTGTTTGTTCAGTACTACCCAATTTCGTTCAGTTCCAATTTGTGTGCAGGGCAATGCTTTCCTGTATGACTAACTCATACTGAATCATTGCAGGAATTTGTCTGGCAACAAATTGCAAGGAGTGATCCCAGGCACGCTCAACAACTTGACGTACCTCAGGATGCTCGATCTCCACAGGAACCAGCTTGAGGGGGACATTCCGGTGACCCTTGCGCAGCTCACAAACCTTGATCTCCTAGACCTCTCGGAGAACCGACTGACCGGACAAATCCCCTCAGAACTTGGGAACCTCTCTAAGCTGACACATTTCAACGTGTCCTTCAACGGCCTCTCTGGCGTCATCCCTTCTGCTGCGGTCTTGCAGAGTTTCGGCTTCACGGCTTTCATGGGAAACCCGTTACTATGCGGATCGCCATTGAACAATCTGTGTGGTGGTGCACGGCGAGCAAGACGACTGTCTGTCGCTGTCATAATCGTCATTGTCGCTGCAGCGCTTATACTTATCGGGGTATGCATTGTTTGTGCTATGAATATTAAGGCCTATACAAGGAGGAGCAGGGAGGAACAGGAAGGGAAGGAGGAGGAGGCGGTGCTGGTCTCTGAGAGCACACCAATTGGATCTCCAGGCCAGAATGCCATCATCGGGAAGTTGGTGCTTTTCACCAAGAGCTTGCCTTCAAGGTATGAAGATTGGGAGACAGGAACTAAGGCACTTGTTGACAAAGACTGCCTTGTTGGTGGAGGGTCAGTCGGTACGGTGTACAAGGCCACATTTGAGAATGGTTCGTCGATTGCTGTGAAGAAACTGGAAACGCTTGGAAGGGTGACAAACCAGGATGAGTTTGAGCATGAGATGGGCCAGCTCGGCAACCTCAACCACCCCAATCTGGTCATTTTCCAGGGTTACTACTGGTCGTCCTCGATGCAGTTGATTCTGTCAGAGTTCATGGCCAAAGGGAGCTTGTATGACCACCTCCACGGGGATCGTCGTCGTGCATTTTCCAGAAGCAGCAGCAGAGGTGACGGAGGTGAGCTCTCCTGGGAGAGGAGATTCAAGATTGCACTTGGGACGGCACGTGCACTTGCATATCTTCACCATGACTGCCGGCCACAAGTCTTGCATCTCAACATCAAGTCCTCCAACATTATGTTAGATGAAGAATATGAAGCCAAGTTGTCTGATTATGGATTTGGGAAGTTGCTGCCTATTCTAGGTAGCTTTGAACTGAGTAGATTTCATGCTGCCACTGGGTACATTGCCCCGGAGCTAGCATCCCCGAGCTTGAGATACAACGATAAGAGCGATGTATTTAGCTTTGGGGTGGTATTGCTTGAGATCGTGACAGGGCGGAAGCCAGTGGACAGTCCCGGGGCTGCTACAGCGGTGGTTTTGCATGATTATGTTAGAGAGATACTGGAGGATGGAACTAAATCGGACTGCTTTGATCAGAGACTAAGGGGATTCATTGAATCCGAGTTGGTCCAAGTGCTCAAATTAGGCCTGGTATGCACTTCCAACACACCATCAAGCCGACCAAGCATGGCGGAGGTGGTGCAGTTCTTGGAATCTGTTAGAACTAATTCTTGATGTTCTGCTATCTGGAACATAGTAGCAGAATAGGATGTTAAAACAGCCAAAGCGTTTTCTGTTCTTTTATAAAGATGAAGATCACATTCTTCTTTTATTCTTTATTGTGGGCCCAGCTCCTTTGTAAATGTATCTAGATTTGTCTGCTTATTATCATATAGTGTTTTTTAGATTTGTTTGCTGAATAATTCGCTATTTTGGTCAAATTACTAAACCTTTTTAAGGATACTGTCTTAGTAATATTTGGTACCAAGTAGTCAAGTAGATCTAAGAAAAGTGCAAATATTCCAAGAGCAACAGTTCTGATTAAGAACCTTTTTCTTCATGGTCTGAGCTAATTTATCCATGGGAGCTAAAGAGGAGTTGTTACTGTCTAATGTTGTACTATCAAGCTTGTAGTTGCAGGTGTAGCAAAAGGAACAGGTGAACAAACATTTTGATGCAGGGGCAGCTCATCTAACCCACAATATGCCTCCTACATATACCAGCGCTACATGCAAGATTTTCAACAGTCCAAATTTCATTCCCAATCCACATATTCCAAATGGCAGAGGAGTTTGAACTGCCTGAATTCAACCCAAGGGACGCCAAGCAGCAGATTTCAGTCCCATTTCTCTGGGAGGTGAAACCTGGCGCGCCGAAAAGGGACTGGGTGATCTCCAAGCCAGTGCCATCAGTCTTCTCATGTCCATCCCCGCTCAAGCTTGTCGTCAGTGTGCCGTTCCAGTGGGAAGAGAAACCTGGGAAGCCTCTACAGGACGCATCACTTCTTCATGCGCCGTCTGATCATCATGCCGGCTTCTCAGCATCTCCCTACTCACTAAACCCTTTTGTGGCCGAAGGCGAGGAAGAGTACACACTGGGGTTCGATCTGGAAGCGTTCGGGTTTCCTGACGACAACAAGGCATCCGGTATAGCAGAGTACACTGACGGATCGAGTCGCCGTGGCACCTGGTACTCGTTTTCAGACTCAGAAGACTACAGCAACTCAAGTGGAAACACTTCAGCCCGGGAGTCTCAGTTCCCCCGGGCGCCCTCAGAGCAGAGCTGGGAGGTGGCCAACGACGATGATCATCAGCAGACCAACCCGTGGAGTCCTCCGAGGAGCGCGTTCACGCTGGAGGAGCTGATGATGCTGAGCCGCAAGCTGGGCTGTGGACATGGGTTCTCGACTGATGCTGTCAGGAAGAAGAGCCTCTCCTCCTCCTCACCGTCCTCAGTGGTAATACGTCGATACATTGAGCTTTGTTTAGTACATCTGCACCAGTTAATTTGGCACATTATTCTTTGCAAGTTGACACCAACTGCTCCTGTTAATAACAGTGGTTTGTTTGTCGCTCTGCTGTTTTCAGGAACTCATCAAGAAGTTTTTAATTGTCTGTTCTTGAGTGCGCGGCTCCGTGGTGGTTGCAGCACATGGGCGAACTGTACCTTGTACATGTGGTGAGTGAGATTTCCATTATTGGGGAAGCTTTGCGAGGTTGGCTTGCTTGCTGGGAAGTGGAAACCTAGCTGTCCTGCGTCCTGGCTTTGTGCTGTTGTGTTTACGAAAGAATCCCGTGTTGTTTCAAGACAAACAAACACTTGAATTCTTTGTGTACCAGTCAGTTTGGTGTTACTTCATTATATATGGATCTTTTGTTTCTTGTTCATTTTTGCATCTTTATCTGCTGGAGCAACAAAGAATTTCCTGTTATATCCCGTATGTGTGCCATTTACAAGCAGCCCAAATCCACCATATTGTTTTAGGAGAAAATGTAATGCAATGCATATTGTAAGAAAAGTAAGATGTTAAGCTAATTTTCGAGGGATCATCTCCGCAAACATTATCGCAAAGAAAAGAAAATCTCCGCTAAGAAGTGATAGATATGCGAGCATAAAGCAAAACCAAAACCATCATTTTGTTTTAAGAGAATGTAATGTAATGCACATTGTAAGAAAAGGAAGATGTTAAGCTAATTTTCGAGGGGTCATGTCCGCATACATTATCGCAAAGAGAATCCCCGCTAAGAAGTGATAGATATGCGAGAATAAAGCAAAATAAGATTCTATCAGACGGTAAAAAATACAGACGCTAGATGGAGGGCTCGAGAATCCCCGCTAAGAAGTGATAGATATGCGAGAATAAAGCAAAATAAGATTCTATCAGACGGTAAAAAATAGACACGCTAGATGGAGGGCTCGAACCTCCGACCTTGTGGTTAACAGCCACACGCTCTGGCCAACTGAGCTAATCCAGCTTGTTTGTTTATGTTCGTATTTCCAATTATATCATTATTCCATAGCATAAAACGGCTTACATATTGACACAGTAAGGACTTACATTATAGAACAGAGGAAGTATAATAAACCTACATATTGACACAGTAAGGACTAACAAGAGTACATCTAAAAACTAACAAAATATTTAATCTAGAAAAAAATAAGAGAATTCCTAGGGGAGATCTTGAGATTATTCCGTCCAAACCTAACTTAGTATATGAACCACTAGGAAGTTTTTGGGACTAATGATAATATCATTGAATACACTGACAAGGTCTTTTTTTTTACGTTAAAACAGTAGGGAAGACCCCCTACTGCACCAAATTTTCAATATAAAAAAGGAGTACAAAGTTCTTTACAGAGATGATGTTCATAAAGTATCAAGCCACTGGGACATGCCTTCTTTAAGGCTAGGCTTCGCACGATGCCTAATTAAAACAAAAATATCCTTGAAGAACCGAATGGTAGAGAGCATGTCCATTTCCTCAGATTCAAAGATAAGCCTATTCCTCTTGTTCCAGAGGGTCCAGCAACCAGCCATGAGAATTTCCTTGAAACAAGATATATTGTGCCTTCTCTTACCATCAATAAGAAGGTCCATAATACTGAGTTCAGTATTCCATTCAAAGTTCAACTGCCACCAGAATCTTTGACTGAAATCACAGGCAAAGAATAAGTGAATAAAGTCCTCCACATCAGCATCATCACACATTGAACATAGTTGAGAGGGGATGTTGAAATTCTTTCTGGCAAGAAGGGCACGAGTATTGAGTCTGTCCTGTAGAAGGAGCCAGAAAAATATTTTGATTTTTGGCAAAGAACAAGACTTCCAGATCCATAGCATGGGCTTTGGCGCAGGATCAGATGGAGCCAGCAAATGATATACCCTTCTGCTAGAATAGGGTTTATAGCTGCCTTTCAACACCCAAGAGTCTGGGCCAATAGAGGGGCTTCTGGATTGCAGCTCAGAGGCAAGTTCCTCAAACTGCTGAGTAGCAATGACTGAGAGAGGCAAGTAGAAAGCCTGCTCAATAGCATCTGAATTGCAAAGTATAGATAATCTCCCCAGTGTGATATCATTATCGAGAGCAAAAGAGAAGAGGTGGGGGTATCTATGGCTGAGTAAAGTATCAGACCAACTATCCAACCAAGCCCTGACAGAGGCACCATTCCCAGTTTTACAGGTAGCAAAATTAAGAAATGTGCCAAGCAAGGATAGACAATCTTTCCACCAGAATGATCCACAGGCATTAGAGCTTTGAGGAATTTTCCCATTTGAGTAATGAGCTTGCCAAATGAGTTGAACCCAAGGGATATCTTGCATGTTCATGAATTTAAACAGGAATTTCATCAGCAAAGCAATATTCTGGGTCCTCAAGTTAAGAACCCCAAGACCACCAGACTTTTTGGGTTTGCACACATTTTCCCACTTAACAAGGCATTTGCCTTTCTGCTCAATATCCTTTCCTTTCCAGAAAAAATTCCTAGATGAGTTATCCACATGGTCAAGAAATCCAAGGGGAAGTTGCCTTAGGCAATGGTCATATTTCGCTAACTGCAGATTCAAAAAATTATACAGTGATATGTATTACCTTGTGGTGTATTGCAACTTAACCACATGCATTACACTAGTTGTATCTTGGGATGTAAACACATAAGATAATTTATGTACCAGATCCGCCCACGAATCCGTTTTAAAGAAAACCATATCTGGTTTACAAAAATCCGACGGATAATGATATCTGATTCCCATCTAAACACCCAGCTATGGTATGTAAAATAGCATCAAATATAAATTATTCAAAAATCAATTAGAATTATCTAACAGTATTTTATCGAATAATCTGATCGTTGTACCGAAAAGCCTAAGATAATATAGCGCAGCTAGTAGTTAGTAAGTTAGTAAGTTGTTGAATTGTTTGATAATCATTCAACTCATTCACACAGATTACAACTTTATTGGGCCACTAGGCTATTGAAACATGTATGAGTGTTACCTTAGGTCATGTGTTTACATTATTGTTCATGTGCTCATATTATATTTATTCACTCTAACATGTTACCATTGTTTATCTATGCAGTTTACTTATGCGCGTATCTATCCGATTAGTTTTGTTTCCACCTCAAATCCGCCTCATTTCCATTCCGAATCCACGGTCTCATATATGTTTTCGAATGCGAATTCGATCATTATCCGATCCGCTTCAAATTCAACAAAAAAACATAGTAGAGGATATGGTAAAGGCAAAATGTAATCCATTTAGGATCGTCATAGTTGATCAAAATATTTATATATGTTTGTCACGAGCGGTCACCCTGATACTGATCATATTTTGACCAGGAATGGAAATTGTCAAGGTTAAGAGAATATCAGAATATGTAGAATATGCACTGGAATATTGCATATGTTATGTATTTACGTAGGCGACCCAGAACTAGACCGACTAACAATCAACTGTCAACCCTATTTATTCACAACTTACTCGCTTATTTCCACTACTCCCTTGGTTCCAGTTTAAAGGGCCTTTTTATTCACAACTTACTCGCTTATTTCCACTACTCCCTTTGGTTCCAGTTTAAAGGGCCTATTTATTCACAACTTACTCGCTTTTTTCCACTACTCCCTTGGTTCTAGTTTAAAGGGCCTATGCCAATTTCTAAATTGTCAATTTAATCAATATAATATAAGATATATATTATAAAAAATATATCATTAGAAACATTGAATCTTCTAGTTTCTAATAGTATAATTTTAATGTTGCATAATTTATACTCCCTCCAATCCATATTACCTTTCTCAAATATAGATGTATCTAGCATTAAAATGTGTCTAGATACATCGGTTTAAACCGAGATGGAGGGAGTAGCATTTTCTGTACTGCTGCTCACCCAGAAAAAGGTACATTTCATAACTTCACAACACATGATGCCTGCCAGGAGATGAGATCACCCAGGTCCGAGAGTAACAATGTTCACAACAATGAAAGGACAAGACCAGATCAGGTCACCAGGCAATTCAAGCATAAAACTATTGGTGATATATATATCATACAGCTTTCCCACTTGCTACTCATGGGGAAATAGTACATGTCACTTGTTCGGTACATCTGAGGCGCAGCATACAAAATCCCTATCTAACTCCTAATATCGTGTTGGCAGGAATGGTACAAAATCAAGGCCATAGGGCCTTACCGTGTAAAGAATATGTTATGTCCACAACATGTACAGTATGTACAAACTCAGTCCTTGGATTTAATTGCTATATGAATCACTCCTCAGCCATTCAAACTGCTATCTGTAGTCACCCCGTCATGCCCTCCACTATGCTGCCGTGGAAGAAAATGATGGAACTGTTTGTGCAGTGTTCCACGGCATGTGCAAAGAGTCAGTACCCAAATAAATCGCTGTCAGTGGAATGAATGTCTTGGCTTTGCAATGTTAGAGTGTTCTGTTGTAAACATCAAGCATGTTTGCTTTTTCCTGTAAAGGCAGCTGGAACATGATCAGACATGGAACAAGAAAGAAAAGACTGACTGAGCATTTGGTGCTAGGACATAATGGTTAAAATCTTTGGCAGAATAAACAGGCATTTAACCATATCAGATTCAACAAGGATAAAATTTTAGATTCTATGAAGCTAGAAAGCTAGAAAAGTAATGTAGAAAAGAATAAGCCAAAACTTGGCATAACTTTGTTTCATTTAGTAATTCTTGATCGTGAACTTGGGAAATATGCATGGCCGCTCCATCCCCAATCACAACATCTTTATATTGGAGCAAAACCATGTTTTGATACGAGGTAATGACAAGTTTGCCCTAGGTGATGCCGCACAGTATTATATTTATGGGTTAATTGGATATACGCGACTGCAATTTCTGGCTATTTGAGAAACGCGACCATAACTTTCATCTTTTGAAAAACACCACTACAATTCTCTGTACATTATATAGACACCAATATGCCTATTTAAACACATGTAATGGCCAATATACACTTGTATTTCTCCTGTATTTCTGTGGTAGACAGTATACATGTGGGCCCTACCCACCTCAGCTTAGATGTGGACCAGGCGAAAAGCTTGACTCAAAACGAAAAATCAAGATCCCCCTTCTCACTCCCATGTCATATGTCCCATCCTGACTGGAACCCTAGAGCCCTGGCAGCGGACGACAGAGCATGGAGCCGCGGCGGAAGCCGGCGATCCTCCCGGCGCGGAGCACATAGTTCCCGCTTTCCTCTACCTCGCCGACGTACAGAAGCTCCACCAAATCCTACCTCCCATTTGTTGTGGATGGCGGCGATCATGACAATGGTGGTGCCGGTGGAAGGCGGCGAGCACCTGATTCCCTCAATCCCTCCCCTCCTCTCCGAGAGGACAGAAACTCCCCCCAATCCCCTATCCCCTTGGCAGCGGAAGGCAGCGAGCATGATGGTGGCGGATGGCAGCGGCCAGCAGCTGATTCGCCCAAAGACAACGATGACTGTGGCCCTGAATCCCCTCTCCCCATAAGTACATGATAATCCTCAATTCCTGGTTCTCTGTCCCGATTCTGATTCTTGGTTCTAGTAAAGCATTTGGCCGTCAATTTTGCACCAAGCTAACCCATTTAATAATGAATATAAGTATATTGGAGTTGATTATGTGAACATGTATGTGATGTTGAACTTGCATTCGGCCGTCAGTACTATTTTCTCCAATTTTTCTGTCATTTTTATAGCATATTTTTTCTAATTTTACTCTGTCACCCTTGCTAAGCTGATTCAGCCAGGGGCCACCACCGTATATATGTATGTGTGACAGAAATACAGGTGTATGTTGGCTGGTATGTGTGTTCAAATGGACATAGTGGTGTCTATGGAATGTATAGAGAATTGTAGTAGCGTTTTCCAAAGATGAAAGTTGTAGTGGTGTTTCTCAAATAGCCGAAAATTGCGGTGGCATCTATCTAATTAACCCAATAGCAACAGAAGTAACATTATATTCCATAACTGCATCGTCAGCAAAGAGCTTAGAAAGTGTACCTCATTCTGTACACCACTTTCTGAGGGGAACCAACGCATAAGGATGCCAAGGTGCATTACCACAGGAATTAGTTTGAAAATGAGGGGAGTTGTTACCTGCAGCAAGAAACAAACAGAAAATGACTAAGCGTGTATGGAACACCTAGGCCCATCATATGACAAAAAGAACTTACCAAGCTAAGAGCGGTTGTTCCCAGTAACAGCAGATACATTTTCCCCTACAAAAAAAGAATTGGTAAGAATTTTGCATTAAGCATGTATGGCAAGGACATAAATGCTTGAATGAGAACTTAAAAATGAGATGAGAATAATTCACCCCAATAAGATGATGATGTGAAGCACGGCTCAGAAGCACAAAAGCAAACTCTCCGATCTGAGCTAATGATAGGCCAACCTTTGTAACAGAAAAAACAACAGTGAGAACAGGTTTATCTATTGCAGAGATGGAAAAACACTAAGAGAGAGGTACTTACGACGAAAGCTGTTCTTATGTTGTATCCAAATGCTTTTATAACAGCAGTTATGACTACACTCTTAACTACTATAACCAGTATAACAGCCACGAGTAATATGTCAACATGATGCCACAAGAACTTAAAATGTATGAGCATGCCGATGCTTGCAAGGAAGAGTGCCGCAAATAAGTTACGTATTGCTTCCACCTTAAAAAAAGAAGAGAATGTGAGTTTAGGCGGAAATTATGCCCAGCTTCAATTATTACAACATAATATTATGTAAGATACTGCAGCAGTTCCGGTACAAGCAAACTGGTAGGTCCAGCCAAGGTGGTCTAAGTTATTAAATTGACAGCATGAGTAAGAAAGCAAAACATAATTAAGGCCCAGTAAAGTCAAATCATGGCACAGAAGTACCAAACAGGATGCAGAATAGCACCTGCTCCAAAGTATGATGAGCAAAATCTGTGGTGGATATCATAACACCAGCAAGAAATGAGCCCAGTTCAAGACTCAATCCAAGATAATCACTGCACTGGCAAATACAAAGAAATAACATCAGTCCATTTACAGAATTGATGTTGCAGGTACCATGTAATAGTACAAAGGGTGATGAAAGTGAAACAGGTGCAACAAAAACTAGTGAGAGGGCAACAAGAAGCATTTAACGGACAATTATCCCTCATGACAGCAATATCATATATTCATATGCCAGTATTTGCCATACTCTCATGCAATAAAGTATAAAATTAAATAGTTCTTGAAGACAATACATAAATTTTTTGCCCCCTAAATACTGCAAATATTGTTTAATGCCCATCGCATGAGCTGCCCTTTATGTCAACCTATGAACAAAACTACCAAGGCTATCGAGTGTTGACGCCAAACATGAGAATAGCAGGTATTCCAGGTGCATTTTCATAGCTAATGACAGAATGCAATTCAAGAAATGAATTAAAATAACCTTACCCAGGCTAGCAGCAAGCAAAAAGCTACAGCAGCCAACTGATACAGTTCATTTGTCTGCATAGGTAAGAAAACAAATTAGCTTGTGAGGTTAACCACTGAAATAACATCATAAAATACTGACAGAATGTTTTGGTTATATCATGACATCCCTGCGGAATAGAACATATATAGTATTTGTAACGTCCAATAATTCAAAATAAAAATAAATTCTCCCTACATCATACAATACATATACTGTAACACTGAATAGGGTCATTAATAAACCTAGTCAAGTAGTGTGCCAAGCACTGTCCCAATGTGCACACGTTCTTAACAGGTAGTAATAGAAGGGTAAAAGAAAGGTGGTGCCGACTGGTCAGAAATATGAAGAATCTATGCACAAAATAATAAAGTGCCAGAACAGAAGAGGAACAACCCAGTTCACCTAACCTGTGATGATAGTTGAACCATGAGTTTTAAGAATCGAGGGATAATTGACCAAGTCATCATATATGCAACTGTTACAAATATGGATAGCACAAGCAACCTGTACAAGAAAACATTATGCATTACTCGAGGCTTTGATATAACATTACAATCATATAATTTGGATTTTTGCAAACTAGCTATTCTGATAATAGTCTTACAGTCTCCCCATTGACAGCATTCCTCCAAATATGCCACTTGAACCACCCAGAACTGGAATGAGAGCAAACAGCAGGCCAACTGCACAATCCTGGAGAAAAAGGAAGATGATATTCAAATCTGAACTGAGCATAATAATAGGATACAAGCACATAGCACCAACTTTTCTTCAAATTGGCCTTCCAAGCAATAACTGACTCTAGAATTTCATAAATCCTTATCAAAAGAGAAAGACAACTTATTTCATGCCTATCAATGCTTAGTTCACATGACGATGAGGTAAAGGTCTGTATATGAGAATGGTCCAACCTTTCAGTTTTAATAGTCAGTTTATATCTCCTCTCCATTTCTATTTGGAATATTGAAATTATTAGCACTTTAGGCTTGGCGCTTATAATGAGCGTGGCCACAATATCAAAGACCATCGTTACACTGAGCATACCAAGTTACAAAGCATATACTCACTTAAAGCATGATAGAACATTAGAACATACTCGTATCCAAGTAGGGCTACTACCAGTGAAGGTTGGCAAAATTTGTTCAGAGTTGAAAAATTACAGTAGACATATATCAGAAGCTCCTAATCTTGCAACTGAAATTTAAATCTGTAGTGATTATGCTGTTTCTTTATCCAAATTTCCACAGCCGTTTTGAAATTTGTGAAACGGAATACCAGTTATAGACCATAAAAGAGTACATAGATGAAATAATTGGATGAAGTCCGAACCTGAAGGATGAGGGTACCAATTGTAACTTGACCATGAAGCGCATTTGTGCTACCCTTTTCTACTAAGAACTTGGAAACCTGCGGTGTTTTGTATCAGTTCGAAGATTCACATTATTTAAGGTTGACAGATATATGAATGAAACTCGCTTTTTGTAAACACTGGTTCATATAAGTGGGCCAATCCAACAGCTCAACCACATTTCCCCTAGGTTGAATGCAGGTCCAACATGCCAAAAGTGACAAAAGAAAGTGCAAACTGTAAAAATCACGAGTTGAAAAATAACCATCATGAACGAACATAATTACCACTGCAGTAGATGACATTGACAAGAAAGTGCCAACAAATACCCCCTCAGATACTTTAGCACCGCACAACTGGAAAAATGGAAAAATTATACGTTTAGTTAAGTGATTTTTCTCTCACATCACAGTATAGCCAAAACATAGACGATTAAGAAATTAATGGCTAATGCAATACCGCAGCAGTTAGGCCACACAAGAACATGAACAAAGCAATCTGAAGTAGACCACCAAGCACAGCAACAGGACCAACCGCTTTCAACTGATGTAAATGAAAAACAGGTCAGAATTGACAAATTATATACATTTATGAAAAATGTTCTACAAAGTGTAAGCATTAAGACCAAAGCCATTATCCATGTCATTCTCAAGTACCTTTGGCAATGAAAACTCCAGGCCGAGAGCGAAAAGAAGAAACACCACACCAAACTGTGCAAAAGTCTCCACCTGAGTTGGACAGAAGAATTTAGGATAGATGCAGCACTCATTTCAAAAGCATGCTTATAAGGTGAAGGACATTACTCTTCTAATGAAATTGGTACACTGGATAATGTTTCGTTTACAATATTTTCATTTTAAGGGGCCTTTATGCCATTTTTAAGCATGAAGCAGAAGACATGAGAATAAATTTAGACAATTCTTCATTCAGATCAATCAAATATGAGTCTTGACTCTTGGTGAACAGAAAGTGTGTTTTCAAATGTGCATGCTAATGTTTTTGGTGGACACCTTTAAGGCACAAAAGGAACTACAGAATAAGAAACTACAACGGGAGTCTGAGAGACAGGGTCTAATGATAAGATAGGAGTGTAATCCGTAGGATGTTAGTGACCATTTACCTGGACCATTTCACTGATGAAGTTCAAGCCTCCAGGCCCAATAAGAGAACCAGCAAGTAGATAGCCAACAATAACCTGGAAAACAAACTCACAAATCAGGCCTACTTAGGTAAGCCTCTTAGCACTAAAGTATCACAGATCTACTGACCGGCTGCCCCAAACAAGAGAATATGATACCACCGCCAGTAGCTGAAACAATTATAATCACCAGATCTTTGATCAATCTGCAATAGAAAAGTTTTATGGATGGATTACCGGCAAGCTGAAGATTACAGATGCCACATAAATTTCAAGCTATGAATAAACACTGACCTTAAATCTAATTGAAGGGTTGGATACTTTGTTTTACGATTTGACATCACAAAAACATTATCCTGCATACAAATTACAGTTAGCAATTTAAAAACTAAACACAGAACTGATTCAATGGCAAACAAACACGATTCCTAGTTATTGAGTGAATTCACACACCTCTTTGTCTATCACAGTTTCCGTGTCATCAGAATTTTCATTCTGACCTCCAAACATGTCACCTATTTGGAAAGGTCTTGAGGAACTGCACAAGAACCATTGGTTAAGTTAGAAACGTACCATAGTAGGATACTAGAAAATAAACAATTCTAACAGCTGATCCTACTAATATTCTAGCCATACTTTGCCTGCTGTGAATCATTTTTCTTGTCATGTGTAATAACAGCTACGGTCTCCAGAACAGCCTGAACAAACACAAAAGATAAGTTTTATCGTCAAACAAACTACCTTTGATAGGAAACAAATTAATCGGACAAAAAGTCTGTGTGGGATTAAAATTTCCTATTACAGAAGGTGCACCATGAGCAGACTAATTTCATCAAAATGTCAAGAGAACTATAGTTAACTGAAGAGAAAAAAGTCAAGGAGATACACCACAACTAACATCATGGCAAACTGAGAACAATTTCAACAGAGTTGCTTAAATAGAACCCAAAATTTACAAAGTATATTGGTCCCATAGAATAAAAAATAACTTACTATCGTTTGTAGTACAACCATACAGAAACAGCAAAAGTGCCTATGAAATATTTTGACTACAGGTCTGCTAAAATACTTATCATTAGCATCCCATAGCTGTTTCTGGACATTTTTCTATTTCATTTCGAACAAGAAATATGTCCTCACCGGAGCTCTTTCCTTTCAATTTTCATAGGTAACAATATGATGCAACAGTATTGGTTATACTAAGCAAGCAATCTTTGGTATGTCCTGTCACTTTGCAGTATATATCTTACAAAGTCCAGAAAAAAATGCCTTTTTGGCAAGCATCCATCCCTCTTGGAGGAACAGAGAGTTCGTAAAGGAAAACACAATGCACACGTAAGAGGGAAGTCACACCTACTTGATGATCTGAGATGCTGTTGTTGAAGCTGTTCTTGTCCGGTGCTGCAAAATGAACAAACCAATTCACCACCATAACAGAAAAATGTGATACTATGCGACCAAAAATAGTTCAAACTGCCAGACAATGAGGATAGTATCAACCATCAAGTTTCTTTTTTTAAGAAATCAACTACCAAGTGTGTAACATAATACAGACATTAGGAGGTGTTAAACCCCCAAATTTGCATGGCCCAAGAGAAATCCGCATAAGAGCCATTGGCCATTTGGCATCCGACCCAAATCTCTCCTATTTACTAGTGTAAAATAAAAATGTCTCCTGCAACCACCTCCACACGGCAATTTCAACGGAAAGAGTATACCCTAAGGCAGCGCAGATCTAGAACGAGCAGGGCGAAGGCGGCGGGGATCGTGTCGTACCTTCCTGGGTGTCGCTGTCGGAGAACTCCTTCTCGAGCGCGCGGCCGAACATGCCGGCGATGCTGTCGTCGGCCCCGGTGGCGTTGTGGGTGCCGTTGGTGACGAGCGTCCCGTAGAACTTCTCCCGCGTCTCCTTGTCGGGCCTCCCCGCGGCGAGGCGGACAGCCGGGGCGAGGGCGAGCGCCACCGCGAAGGCGAAGAACGCGGCGGTGAGGCGCCGGCGGCGCGGGGTCCCCGCTGCGCCGGGGGGCGCCATCCGGATCGGGCGCGAGGCGAGGCGTGGGGAGGAGGCGGGAGGGAGAGGGCGGTGCGCGGCTGCGGGTGGCGCGTCGGAGTCGGGGATTATGATTCGGCGGGAAGGCTGGCCGGTTGGTTGGCGTGGTGGCGCAGTCGTCGGAGCACGAGCGTCGCTGCGTCTGCGTATGACGACGGTGCGGTGAGGTGGGTTGTACTAGTTGGGGAGTTGGTTCACCGGCGCGCGGTCGCTGGCACCTGAGCCTGGCGCGGCGGTGGTGGGGCCCACATGCCAGCGGGTGGTTCCGGCACAAATTCTCGAAGATTCCATTCTGACTTTGCACGAGCGTCTCTGAACTTTTTCAAGATTTTTCTTATATATCAAGCTTCTCTAAACTCGAATTGCGAATTAGTACTTCCTCTGACCCACATTACTTGTCGCTAGAGGGAGTAATATTTTTTTAGTGAGAGAGTAGTTTTGTTTTACCATGACAGGGGAAGAGTATGTTGGTACGGAGACGTGATGTGCTGCCTGCTGCGTTTGTGAATATTCTGTGCAGTTGAAAATGTCAGACATGACAAGATCAAGGCGTGCAGCTTCATGCCTTCACCGCATGACGTATCTTTGAATGTGATAGCCTCACATGTCATGCATGATCAAAATGAAAAACATAATGCGGTCATGTGGCGTTAGTGCGTTTTGTCTAACTTAACCTGGCGATCCTCCATATAAACAACAGACGAATGGTAGAAGTTGATTATCACCCTGGTAGAACGTGTACGGAAGTCCCCGTAGCAGTGGACTAGTAGTAGTACGAAAAACTGATTTCCCGTTTTGAAACCTACAAGCGTTATCTATCTCCAAAAACTCATTCTTTTGCGCGAAAGAATAGGTACCACTCTGTTTAAAAATATAAGCCAAAGCAAACTAATTTAGCTTCCTAAACCAACTTATGTTATGAAACGGAGGGAATACATTGTTTGTTTGTAATGTCTTACATAGATATATTTTGAAATACATTTCTTCGATGTAGAGCCGGAGGCAACTCCATGTTTAGAAGAAAAAAACTAACAAGTATACTAATACTAGGTAATGCAGCATTTTAGAGGTCACCGGGAGGGCAAACTCATAGAGATATACTATTACCATGCAATGGGAAAAATTCTAGCTTATTTTGTAAGAACTGGTCTCGGAGAGACAAATTTTGAGAAACTCTGAATTTCACCGCAATGAGAGCCTACTTCATGATTTGTCTAATGTCAATGCAATTTGTGCACACCAAAGTGTAAATGAGCTACTTCTCCAACTATTAATATGTTGGTCCCAATAAATATAATAGAAGTTATCAAATATCATGAATAATAACATAACAAGCTTCAAAATACATAGACATGTTTCTTATGAGTGTGCTACATCGATCGGGGGATATTTAAAAGTCTTAGTCTTGCTGAAATGAAGAAAGTTCTTAAAAGTAAGCTAGATGTTTGCCATTTCCTAGGACTTTTTTATGGAATTAAAGCTTCACTATCAGTACGTTGGTAAGTTCTACTTTATATTTAAATATTTTGCTATTACCTCATGTTTGTAAATAATACAACAATTCAAATGATTTTTTTACCATGTGTTATGCAATCAGATCTTTATTGGAATCCTTTAACAAACAACAAAATTAATTTTTATACAATACAAATGCGGTGTCGAGGGGGGGGGGCACGTGCCCCCCCCCCCCACACTAAAATTCTAGTTTGTCCCCGACCAATGCTGTTGTGTGCGCAACACTATCGTTGATTGTTCTCAGCTCGTACTTATGTGTGTTGTAAGATGCTCCAGCTACGCTCAAAATGTCCCAAATCAATGCTAGGCATTGAAGGGGTCAGGGCAAAGTGGTGTGCCTTGGCTAGTGCCTATGTGGGCGAGGAAGGCTTGATTGAAATGTTGCATGTTCTATGAGTGATGTTTGCATCACCATAGATGGGCTAGTGCACCTCACCGACCATGATTAGGATAGAGGAAGCCGTTGTGGCGAATCGCCGCCACCAGAGTGTCGTGGCTTGCGTCAAAGTATTCGTGGTAGGTGATGGGCCCAACAACCACCAACACCAACGAGTCCGAGAAGAAGATCTAATCGAGTGACAACATCAAGTCGTTGTAGATTCTGATGAAATGGTGCATCTTGAGTATGACCAAGGCGTTGTTGGCCATGAGCAACCGAGCGATGTCCACCATCAGGTCGTGAACATCATCCCGAAATGTGTCGTCTAAGAGCTTTGATCACTATAATGGAGAGCGGTGACTGCATCCAAGAGAGCCACAAGCACAGCGAAAATTATGCATGCATCATTGTCGTTCCATGCTGCCACACTTTTTGTTCGTGATCCCAACATTGAACAGACAAGTTCCAAAGGAGGGGTCGATGTTGGTCGTGTTGGCAAGACCGCTAAAGTCACATGCTCGGGCATCCTGATTGCTGATATGCTAGTAACTGTTGTAAGCGCGGGAGATGTTTGCCTTGGCATCAAGGCAGCTACAGGAAGTCCTATACTCTAGGCTGGTGATGGCAGCGATTCTACTCATTAAAATGCCACTCCTTGGGACTCCAAGCACAGAAAGAAGCAGCCAGAGAAGTTTCCCCACAAGGGTGAGTCGACCATTTATATCGATCGGGGAAAGAAAAGGTGGTTCCATCTCTATACTCTTCTAACAACCTGCAATAAAAGAACAACAGTTTTGCGTCCCCAACTAATTTGGTGTTTGTCAAACACCCACAACTTGCAATTTTCCAAAGCAAAACAAAGGAATTAGTAACAAGTATTTTTGTGATTTTTGTGTATAAGAACTAAAAGGAAAACAACATACAGAATAATGAAAGGCTTTTCTTAATGTTAAAACAAGACTAGGAATCATGGTTTCACTTGATATCTCTCTCAAAACTTGGTGGTGGTGATAGCACAAACGACAAATTAGGGGCATGCAAATAAATTTGATGTAACTGATAAGCATAAACATCGGCATCACATTCTAACATAGAGTTGATACCACACAACTTACTAATACTCCTTTGACAAGGGAATCCATCTAAAACCAAATTTAAGAACTAAAAGAGTATTGTATTAAGAATTGTAACATGATGTTGAAAGAGTAAATAGCACCCGCAGTCACTAAAGTTGTCTCGCATGTGCAATTAAGTCACACTATTTGTAAAACAGACTAACCGATCACAAAACTTGAGAAATGTGTGCACCGCAGGTCACAAATCGGTTTGCCTCCTGGTTTTTCGAAAAAAAACCAGACACGTGCTTCTCACGTGCGGTCAACAGGGCGTGTTTTCTTGCAATTAGCCCCCTAACCAGAAAATAGGAGGACTCTTCTGCAAAATAACCTCGTTTAAGTAGTAGCAGTTGAGCGATTGCCCACTCCACTCGAACCCTAATCCCCTTTGACAGACAATGAGTGGCGGCGGCTATGGTGCTGTGCCCAGCGGCGGCGTGCCCGGCGGCGGTGCTCTGAGCGGCGGCGGCGATGCTGGAGACGGCGCGCCCGCTCCTGTTCCCTGGTCGCGCATCCGCGACAGCGCGTACTGGCTGCAGGAGGTCGTGAAGCGCGGCGAGCCGGCCCTGCGGCCGGACGTTGGCCACATCGTGCTGGCGCGCACGGCTGGGATGGCTGAGCGGGAGCCGGGAGGCCCCCTGTGGCCGGACGTTGACCACGTTGTGCTGGGACGTTGGTTAAATGCAGTTGTGTTGGTCTCTGCTATATTGTTTCCTCACTATTCTGTACAATGCTATTTGAACTCTGTAATATGTACAATGCTATTTGGCACTCTGTAATATGATATTGTGTGATGCTATATGGATGCCTGGGAAGTGTTATGAATTTTGATTCAGTGCAATTTTGTTGCTATTTGGAACCATGCAATTGTGATGCTATATGGCTGCCTGAATACTCTGCCTGGGAAGTGTAATGATTTTTGGACATGCTATGTGGCTATCTGTTTGTGAATATGGAGATCAAATGACAGTTTAGGTCTCAGATAATGAAAATGACAGTTTTTGATAGGAAATGACTGTAATCTGGTTGCATCCTTGTTTGAAAATGACAGGAAAATGATTGAAAATGTCAACCTGGTTGCATCCATGATAAAATGACTGCCTGGTTGCATCCATGACAAAATGACAACCTGGTTGCATCCATGTTTGAAAATGACAGGAAAATGATTGAAGATGACACAAGTGACAGGAAATGTTTGATTGAGTTAATTCACTGCCAAAATGACAAAAATGACAACCTATCATCTGGGAGAACATTTGATTGAGTTAATTCACTGCCAAAGATTGGCACAAAAGGACAGCACCATATACTACACTAAATGACATGTTTTATGTTCTAATATCGACAAAATGACAGCAATATCATATGCTTCATGGCTCAACTCCTGGAGCGCCTTGTGTTGACTGAAACTCTTCTTGAACTTGTTTTTCTTGCAGCCGTTTACTAGCCAGCTCCCCTTGCTCCCCTTGCTCCTCTTGCTCCCCTTGCTCCCCTTGCTTCCTTTGCTCCTCTTGCTCCTGTGTAAGAATAAGTTCCAATAATAAATTACTGTAACTAGTGCTTGTGTAAATTATTCGGTCTCACAACATACCAGCAGCTCTTGTTCCTGTAGTCACTAGAGCTCTTCCTGATGTGTTCACAAGTGGTCCTCTTGCTGCAGGTACAGTGGCCCTATTTTCAGCTACAAAAAGATTTTCTTCTGGCATTTCCTCCATAAATAAAGAAAATCCTTGTCATGCTTCCTAAATAGTAAAAAACAATAAAAGATCAGAAGATGTATTTATTTTGCATTAGTAATAGTCAAATGAACTAATTAATTGCTTTACCTCATGCCCAAGAATGTGAACCATAGAATCTTGTTGGTGTTGAGGATCTAGATCAACCCTAGATGATTTTTTACTAATGTGCTACATGAAGAATAAATATTAACTTAGTTAGTCGCTTTGAGATAAAATTCAAATGAAGAGGAAAACATGAAGAATACTTACAGTTCTTATTACAGGGAAGTCAACATCACCATGTCAAATGAATTTCTGTCCAAATTGTCAAACTAGAGTGTGCCTTTCTCATTGACATAGTTGATATCCTTCCCAGATTTCACAAAATAACCACCATGGTGAACTTGGATACTGAATTTAGTCGACTCCAATCCTAGAACAGTACGCAATTAGCAATGACAGTTCGAAATTGATATTACGAGAAAATAATCGACATCATACAAGATGCAAATTCAATGAAATTCACAGCAGCGGATCACTATGCTATTAAGAACAAGGTAGTGTACAACAATTTTTATCTGCTTGTTATTTCTAGCTATCACACGGTACTGGACGAAAATTTAACCACTTCTGATTTTTCTGTCAGGTGGAGGCAAGAAAACATCCAGGACATCTACCGTGAGCAGCTTATGGAGATACTAGTGTATGTACTTGTTTCGATTTCTTCTTCGTAGAGGCAAGAAAACATCCAGGACACTACTACTAGTATTGGACGAGGCAATAAATTATATGACCAGGACATCAACCGTGAGCAGCGGAGCAGCCTAGAACAGAAATTGGGGTGCGGCGGCGGCGGCACACTCCTACATCTACTCCAACCAGCGGGCAGCGGAGGCACCCTACAACGATGGCAGCTGCGGCGATGCGCCAACCCTAACAGAGATTGGGGAGAAAACTAACCGTGCACCGGCGCCTCCTGCCCTTCCAGCCTGAGACGAGGACCATCTTCCGGCGCCGTCTTCCCAGCATGGGGCGTCGACAACGAGCTCGCCGGACCATCAGCTCCACCGCCGGCGTGCGCCTCCTCCATCGCCAGACACGGGAACGAGACGGTTCCAGTCACCGGTTCGATCGGCAGGGCATCAGGGGGCTAATTGGAAGAAAGCACGCTCTGTTGACCCACGTGAGAAGCACGTGTCGGCTTTTTTCCAAAAACCGGGAGGTAAACCGATTTGTGACCTACGGTGCACACGTTTCGCAAGTATTGTGATCGGTTAGTCTATTTTGCAAATTGTGTGACTTAACTGCACATGCGGGACAACTTTAGTGACTGCGGGTGCTATTTACTCATGTTGAAAACACAAATCATCCTTTCTAACACGGCACACTTTCTGTCACTTGGTGCTTTATGCAAGATTAACCATTCTCCCTAGTGACGCAATCATAGAAAGGTAAAAACCATAGTAGCTCAAAGATTATCATTACATCCCCAAACTCACTACAAGATTACTTTTGTTGGGATTCGATGCAAATAGCAAAAAAATTATTATCTACACAACCTCGAATTGCCCAAAGATCTATCTACTAGTAATACTGTAACGGTAAACTAGTGTTCGGTGACATACCCTTGAAGACCGAACACAGGATTAATGCTCCCGCACGAGCGATGTTGATGAAGCCGACGTAGCGGACCTCAGTATCGTTGAAGAACTTGGTGCAACGACTCTAGCGCCACAACTGGAAGCACCTCCGTGTACTTGCACACGTACGGTGATGACGACAACCCCCAGAATTCCCAATCCAGCCAAAATTGTGGAAGTAGATGGCTTCAGACGGGATCTGAAAACTCCTTAGCATGACGACATGCAGTGGTGGTGTAGTCTCGCTCCTACGTAGCCCTTCGAGAGTCCACACGAGAGGGAGAGAGAGAGATGGAGGAGGGTGACACACCAAGGAGGAAGAGGAGAGCGAATGGCTCTGTTGTGTTCTCCTCCTTTCCCTGGGGCCCTCCTTTGTATAGTGGGGAGGGGGTGCACCTTGCCCCTCCCAAGCCACCAAGGTTGGCAGCCAAGAGGAGGCCAAGGGTAGCAGCCAGGGTTTGGTAGGGCTAGGTCGGCCGGTGATGTCCACGCACGCTTCTATCCTTGTAGACAGTGTTGGGCCTCCAAGTGCAGAGGTTTGTAGAGCAGCAGCAAGTTTCCCTTAACTGAATCACCCAAGGTTTATCGAACTCAGGGAGGAAGAGGTCAAAGCTATCCCTCTCAAACAACCCTGCAATTACGATACAGAAAGTCTCGTGTGTCCCCAACACACCCAATACACTTGTCAGATGTATAGGTGCACTAGTTCGGTGAAGAGATGGTGAAATACAAGTAGTAGTGATGATTATAAGTAGTAAATGTAATCTGAAATAAATATCGCTGCAAGCAAACATGTAACAAAACTGAAAGGAAACGGTGTGCAATGCTTGGAAACAAGGCCTAGGGATCATACTTTCACTAGTGGACACACTCTCAACAAATATAACATAATTGAACCAATAGATACTATCATCAATATGCAACTCAAAACAATTTTCCAATAGAAAACGAACAATAATCATGCGTAGGGCTACGAAGCACTCCTCAAAGTCCGTATGCACCCAAACTAGATTGTCCCACACTATCACCATGAACGCACTAGATGGTTCCAACAAACACCAACAATTCATAGAGACATTAACCAAAAAGATACACATGATGCGCACACTAGTCACCTTCACACCATGATACAAGGTATCTCCGGAGATTACAATAATAAAGCACGGGAGTAGCATAATATCTGAATAATAACATCTACCAATTCAACTAGATACAAAGCTCACGATCACATAAAGATCACATCATGGGAGAGAGAGGTGAACCACATAGCTACCGGTAGAGTCCTCAGCCCCAGGGGAGAACTACTCCCTCCTCATCATAGGAGGCAGCAACGGCGATGGAGATGGCGGTGAGGTCGATGGAGACGGCAGAGACGGCGATGGAGACCGATGGAGATGGCTCCGGGGCACTTCCCCGTCCCGGCAGGGTGCCGGAACAGAGACTTCTGTCCCCCAAAATTTGTCTTCGACGGCTGCGGAACTGTTTTGGGAAAAACGCCGATTGATTTAGGGTTTTCCGTCGGGAGGCTTTTTATAGGCGAAGGGGCGTCGTCAGGAGGCGGCCAGGGGGGTCTCACCACAGGGGGGCGCGGCCAGGGGCTGGGCCGCGCCCCCTCATGGTGAGGCAGGCCCCTGGCCCCTCTCCAGCTCCCGTTTGGTCATCGTCCTTCGTCCGGGTAAAATAGGAGTTTCCGAACTTGTTTCGTCCAATTCCGAGAATATTTCCTGTGTAGCTTTTCTGAAACATAAAAATAGCAGAAAATAGGGAACTGGCACTGTGGCATCTTGTTAGTAGGTTAGTTCCGGAAATCATGTAAAAATGCCACGAAGTGTAACAAAACATAAGGCAAATGGTATAAAAACAAGCATGGAGCATCAAAAATTATTGATACGTTCAAGACGTATCAGCATCCCCAAGCTTAACTCTTGCTCGTCCTCGAGTAGGTAAGTGATACGTCTCGAACGTATCTATAAATTTTGATGCTCCATGCTTGTTTTAACACCATTTGCCTTGTGTTTTGTTACACTTCGTGGCGTTTTTATGTGATTTCCGGAACTAACCTATTGACAAGATGCCACAGTGCCAGTTCCCTGTTTTCTACTATTTTTGTGTTTCAGAAAAGCTACACAGGAAATATTCTCAGAATTGGACGAAACAAAAGCCGAACGTCCAGAAATTCACCGAAGCTTCCAGAGAACCAAAGAGGAGACGGAGTGGGGCCACAAGGGCCCCACACAATAGGGCGGCGCGGCCTGGCCCCTGGCCACGCCCCCTACATGTGAGGGCGCCCTGGCAGCCCCCTGACGACGCCCCTTCGCCTATATAAAGCCTCGGGACGGAAAACCCTAGGAGAGTCGGCGTTTTTCCCAGAACAGTTCCGCAGCTCCGCCGCCGCCGTCGACGAATTTCGGGGGACAGAAGTCTCTGTTCTGGCACCCTGCCGGGACGGGGAAGTGCCCCCGGAGCCATCTCCATCGGTCTCCATCACCGTCTCCGCCGTCTCCATCGACCTCACCGCCATCTCCATCAACCTTGATGTCTCCTATGATGAGGAGGGAGTAGTTCTCCCCCGGGGCTGAGGGCTCTGCCGGTAGCTATGTGGTTCACCTCTCTCTCCCATGATGTGATCTTTATGTGATCGTGAGCTTTGTATCTAGTTGAATTGGTAGATGTTATTATTCAGATATTATGCTACTCCTATGCTTTATTATTGTAAACTCTGGAGATACCTCGTATCATGGTGTAAAGGTGACTAGTGTGTGCATCATGTATATCTTTTTGGTTAATGTCTCTATGAATTGTTGGTGTTTGTTAGAACCATCTAGTGCGTTTATGGTGATAGTGTGGGACAATCTGGTTTGGGTACATACGGACTTTGAGGAGTGCTTCGTAGCCCTACGCATGATTAGTGTTCGTTTTCCATTGGAGAATTGTTTTGAGTTGCATATTGATGATAGTATATATTGGTTCAATTATGTTATATTTGTTGAGAGTATGTCCACTAGTGAAAGTATGATCCCTAGGCCTTGTTTCCAAGCATTGCACACCATTTCCATTCAGTTTTGTTACATGTTTGCTTGCAGCGATACTTATTTCATATTACATTTACTACTCATAATCATCACTACTACTTGTATTTCACTATCTCTTCGCCGAACTAGTCCACCTATACATCTGACAAGTGTATTGGGTGTGTTGGGGACACAAGAGACTTTCTGTATCGTAATTGCAGGGTTGCTTGAGAGGGATAGCTTTGACCTCTTCCTCCCTGAGTTCGATAAACCTTGGGTGATCCACTTAAGGGAAACTTGCTGCTGTTCTACAAACCTCTGCACTTGGAGGCCCAACACTGTCTACAAGAACAGACGTGTGCGTAGACATCAAGCTCTTTTCTGGCGCCGTTGCCGGGGAGGTAAGGTAAAAGGTACTCACATTCTTTGGCTACTAAGTCTTTTAGTTGCTGGTGAGTGCTCAAAGTTATTTCCTTTAGATTCTGCAATTATATCTTTTTGTTTCTTGTTTTTATTTTCACTAGTTAGGCTTAATGGAAAGTAACGAGTTCTTTAGTCTTTTTCCTAAGTTTAGATTTGAAGAGAAAGTTGAAAAACCTTTGGAGCTTAATTTGCATGCTAATAGTGTTGTTAGTATGAATGCTTTGAATACCGTTGTTCCTAATGCTATAGAAAAGTTTGCTTTCGGGAAGCTGGTTTTGTTAAGCATGATATTTTTAGTTCCCCAGCTTTAGTGGAGTAAGTTTGCTCTGATGATATTTTATCTCCCCTAAGTGATGTTCCTATGCCTGTTACCTATGTTAGTGATCATGATTGGGAAAAACACTCTACTTTTGATATTGAAAATCTTTTTGGTACCAATTCTAAGGTTAATAATTGTTGTACCATTAGTACTATCCATGTTCCTTCTTATGATGATATGTTTGATGAGTATGCTTTGCAAAATAGCTGTTCTCTAGCTTGTGATGATACTAAGCCTCTAGTTTATGATGGTTATGATGATGAGTATAATATTTTTAGTTCACCTACTTTTGAGGAGAAAATTAGTTATGATTACAATATGCCTCCTATTTTTGATGATTATGGTGATGAGAATAATGATTCTGTTGAATCTGCTCCTACTATGATTGTTCATGTGGGGAGTATTAATTCTTTTATGCATGTGGCTCATGATAGGGAAGCTTTATGTGATAGTTATATTGTTAATTCTATTCATGATGCTACTGAAAGTTGCTATGAGAGAGGGAAACATGGTTTGATGGATCTCAACAATATTGAGTTTCCCCTCTTTATGTTGCAATTCTTGAAGTTATACTTGTTTTGCCTTCCTATGCTTTTTGCTTTGCGCTTTCAAGACTTGTCTCTTTACAAGACTATTTTTCATAGGAAGTGGTTCAGATTTAAATGTGTTTCATATTTGCTTTTTGATGCTCTCTCTTGCTTCAAGTTCTTATATAGCGCCTTTGCCTTAAGCTCTTTTATGGCGCCTACATGAGCATCTTTGCAAATTACTGCGCCTAGCTCAAAGGCGTTAAAGAAAAGCACTTTTGGGAGATAACCAAATGTTTTACTTTTCAGTACTTTTTCTTTTATTTGAGTCTTGGAAGTTATTACTACTGTAATAACCGCTCCTTATCCTTTTTATTTCGTTTTTGTGCCAAGAGAAGCTTCTAATTTGAGTGAGGTAAGATTTGGGGATGTTGCTGTCCTGAAACAGTTTTCGGTGCTGCACCGTAAAAATTTGTGAAAATTCTTTGTATATCTTTTGGACCTGCGATTTCTTGTGCATATGCCCCAGGTTATATCCAAACTTTCATTAGTTTAATACTTTTTGATTTGAGCAACAGAAAACCCACTAAAAATTTGACCTTTGTCAGCTGTTCTGTTTTGACAGATTTCTGCCAATATTTGTGTTTGCCTCTTTATCGCTTTCTTTTTTAGTTCTTTTGATCACGGAACTTTTGGGGAAGTTGCTACAGTAGTTTATACTTTATATGTGGTGGTTTTGAGTTGAAACCTGAAGCAAAAAGGGTTGATTCAATGCTATGCTTACACTAATGTTGCTAATAGAATTGTGTTTAGTTTTGTATGAAGGAAGTTTTCAAGTGTAGGGATTGGAGAATGATGAGATGAGATGAAGAATGGACAAAAGTTCAAGCTTGGGGATGCCCATGCAAACCCCAAGAAATATCCATGAGGTACAAGCGTCAAAGCTTGGGGATGCCCCCGAGGCACCCCTTCTTCATCGGCAAAAATCAGGTCACCTTTCAAGACACTATATTTTTATTGCTTCATGTACTATGTGTTTTTCTTGGAGCGTCAGTTGTTTTTGTTTTCAGCTATATTTTGCTTTGTTTGCTGCAATAAATGGTTAGATCACATCATGTTTCTTTTGGAAGAGATGAACTCGCTTTTCATTTGCCAAGAACACTAGTTTTCACTCTTATCGTTCAATGAGTGTTCTCTTTTTCTGCTACTGCGTTTAGCTTGCATTTTTTGCCTTCATTTTTTGGTCAGATGTTGTTTTATCTTTGCATCAAGGAGTATTTGGACCTCTGGTCTATGTTGGCTTTTATCAAAAGAGTTGTCTCAAAAAGGTTTGAATGGTGTTGGAAAAGAGAAAAGTTTCATGCAAAAAAGTGGTACAAAAAGGAGCTTGTTTAGACTGCGGCTTAGACTTTTGCATGCCATGCTTGATTGCATTTTGATAGTATGCTTAGTGATTTTTGCTGTTGCATGACTTGTCTCAAATGACTGAGCTTGCTTAATGAGCCTTTGAAAAAATCGTGCGTTGTTTTTATTATTTGGAAGCATTAATTTGGTTTTCTCCTTTGATGCTTTATTTGGGTTGACTTGGCACATGCTTACACCATGTTGACTACAAAATAAGTCACATATAGCCTCTATGATCATTTGGTTTTTGACTTGTGATACCACTTTATGCTTCTTTCAATGATGCTTTGTCGCTTTGCATGATTATGGCCGTTATTGCTCTCTTAGTTGGTCGCTCCTAGTCTTTTGCTAGCCCTCATTTTGTACTGAGTATGAGCTCTACTCGTGCATCCAACTCCCAAAAACCAAGTTTGCCATTGTGTCCACTATAAATTCCTATGCATGGTATTTGTAAGCCATTCCAAGTAAATTTTCATGTGCTACCTTTCAAAAAACCTTCAAAATACTTCTCATTTTGTGACACTGTTTTCAGCTCATGGGGACGTAGTGGTCGGATTTGCTATCTTGCATATTTTCTCATTCCAAAAAGAAAAAAAAAAGGAAAGAAAAAAGGCACTCCTCCATGTTATGTGAATATTGGTGGGCACCCGATGGAATCGGTTAGCCATGGTTTGAGAAAGGAAAAAAGGTGGGGAGGAGTGCCAAGCTTTATAAAAGAGCACAAAAGTGCCAATCTCTCTCTCAAAAACTTGCTTCATTTTTGTATGGAAGATAGTAAGAACCCCATTGCCAGTCGTTGACAAAGACAACCACCTCTCAAAACCAATTTTTATCTCTCTGTTTTACAAATGAAAAGCTCTAGCACATGTTTAATCACTGCTTCCCTCTGCGAAGGGCCTTTATTTTACTTTTATGTTGAGTCTCCACCTTCTACCTTTATGCACCGTCTAAGAGAGCATAGTTGTCATTCTGAGTATAATGTGCATTTTCCCAAAGTTTATCATTGATTGATTCAAGACTATGGTTTCACTTGTTCCTAAATTATTTGTATCTAGTCGCCCTCTTAAACTTGAAGGTGTCCTATGCATTTATGTTTTGCTATTCCATGAGAGACAAGCTGAAAACCATTTACTATGTTTTTCCATATGATTTGAACACACGTTTGACTTTCATTGTTTCATTATTCATGATCTTTTGTTTGTGTTATTTTTCATGTTATAACATGGTTGCCAAGTTTCTATTATCAAGATTATGTCTTTCATGCCCATGTTTTAAGTTCTTTGATCTTAGCACTCAATGCTTTACCTATATGATCAAAGTTGTGATGGTGCATGTCACCTCAAAAATTATTTCTTTTGTTATCACTTACCTACTCGAGGACGAGCAGGAGTTAAGCTTGGGGATGCTGATACGTCTCGAACGTATCTATAATTTTTGATGCTCCATGCTTGTTTTTACACCATTTGCCTTGTATTTCGTTACACTTTGTGGCGTTTTTATGCGATTTCTGGAACTAACCTATTGACAAGATGCCACAGTGTCAGTTCCCTGTTTTCTGCTGTTTTTGTGTTTCAGAAAAGCTACACAGGAAATATTCTCGGAATTGGACGAAACAAAAGCCGAACGTCCAGAAATTCACCGAAGCTTCCAGAGAACCGAAGAGGAGACGAAGTGGGGTCACGAGGGCCCCACACAATAGGGCGGCGCGGCCTGGCCCCTGGCCGCGCCCCCTACGTGTGAGGGCGCCCTGGCAGCCCCCTGACGACGCCCCTTCGCCTATATAAAGCCTCGGGACGGAAAACCCTAGGAGAGTCGGCGTTTTTCCCAGAACAGTTCCGCAGCTCCGCCGCCGCCGTCGACGAATTTCGGGGGACAGAAGTCTCTGTTCCGACACCCTCTCGGGACGGGGAAGTGCCCCCGGAGCCATCTCCATCGGTCTCCATCTCCGTCTCCGCCGTCTCCATCGACCTCACCGCTATCTCCATCAACCTTGCTGTCTCCTATGATGAGGAGGGAGTAGTTCTCCCCCGGGGCTGAGGGCTCTACCGGTAGCTATGTGGTTCACCTCTCTCTCCCATGATGTGATCTTTATGTGATCATGAGCTTTGTATCTAGTTGAATTGGTAGATGTTATTATTCAGATATTATGCTACTCCTATGCTTTATTATTGTAAACTCCAGAGATACCTCGTATCACGGTGTAAAGGTGACTAGTGTGTGCATCATGTGTATCTTTTTGGTTAATGTCTCTATGAATTGTTGGTGTTTGTTGGAACCATCTAGTGCGTTCATGGTGATAGTGTGGGACAATCTAGTTTGGGTACATACGGACTTTGAGGAGTGCTTCGTAGCCCTACGCATGATTAGTGTTTGTTTTCCATTGGAGAATTGTTTTGAGTTGCATATTGATGATAGTATCTATTGGTTCAATTATGTTATATTTGTTGAGAGTGTGTCCACTAGTGAAAGTATGATCCCTAGGCCTTGTTTCCAAGCATTGCACACCGTTTTCATTCAATTTTGTTACATGTTTGCTTGCAGCGATACTTATTTCATATTACATTTACTACTCATAATCATCACTACTACTTGTATTTCACTATCTCTTCGCCGAACTAGTGCACCTATACATCTGACAAGTGTATTGGGTGTGTTGGGGACACAAGAGACTTTCTGTATCATAATTGCAGGGTTGCTTGAGAGGGATAGCTTTGACCTCTTCCTCCCTGAGTTTGATAAACCTTGGGTGATCCACTTAAGGGAAACTTACTGCTGTTCTACAAACCTCTACACTTGGAGGCCCAACACTGTCTACAAGAACAGATGCGTGCGTAGACATCAGTAAGTGATAACAAAAGAATAATTTTTGAGGTGACATGCACCATCACAATCTTGATCATCGTAGTAAGCATTGAGTGCTGGGATCAAAAGAACTTAAACATGGGCATGAAAGATATAATCTTGATAGAAGAAACTTAGCAACCATGTTATAACATGAAAAATAACACAAACAAAAGATCATGAATAATGAAACAATGAAAGTCAAACGTGTGTTCAAATCATATGGAAAACATAGCAAATGGTTTTCAGCTTGTCCCTCATGGAGTAGCAAAACATAAATGCATAGGACACCTTCAAGTTTAAGAGGGCGACTAGATACAAATAATTTAAGAACAAGTGAAACCATGATCATGAATCAATCAATGATAAACATTGGGATTATGCACATTTAACTCAGAATGACAACTATGCTCTCTTAGAAGGTGCATAAAGGTAGAAGGTGGAGACTCAACATAAAAGTAAAAGAAAGGCCCTTCGCAGAGGGAAGCAGTGATTAAACATGTGCTAGATCTTTTCATTTGAAAAACAGAGGGATAAAAATTGGTTTTGAGAGGTGGTTGTCTTTGTCAATGACTGGCAATGGGGTTCTTACTATCTTCCATACAAAAATGAAGCAAGTTTTTGAGAGAGATTGGCACTTTTGTGCTCTTTTATAAAGCTTGGCACTCCTCCCCACCTTTTTCCTTTCTCAAACCATGGCTAACCGATTCATCGGGTGCCCACCAACATTCACATACCATGGAGAAGTGCCTTTTTTTCTTTTCTTTTTTCCCTTTTTTTATTTTTGGAATAAACAATATGGAAGATAGCAAATCCGACCACTATGTCCCCATGAGCTAAAAACAGTGTCACAAAACGAGAAGTGTTTTGAAGGTTTTTTTGAAAGGTAGCACATGAAAATTTACTTGGAATGGCTTGCAAATACCATGCATAGGAATTTATAGTGGACACAATGGCAAACTTGGTTTTTGGGAGTTGGATGCACGAGTAGAGCTCATACTCAGTACAAAATGAGGGCTAGCAAAAGACTGGGAGCGACCAACTAAGAGAGCAATAACGGCCATAATCATGCATAGCGACAAAACATCATTGAAAGAAGCATAAAGTGGTATCACAAGTCAAAAACCAAATGATCATAGAGGTTATAGGCGACTTATTTTGTAGTAAACATGTGTAAGCATGTGCCAAGTCAACCCAAATAAAGCATCAAAGGAGAAAACCAAATTAATGCTTCCAAATAATAAAAACAACGCATGGTTTTTTCAAAGGCTCATTAAGTAATCTCAGTCATTTGAGACAAGTCATGCTACAGCAAAACCACTAAGCATACTATCAAAATGACATCAAGCACGACATGCAAAAGCCTAAGCCGCAGTCTAAACAAGCTCCTTTTTGTGCCACTTTTTTGCATGAAACTTTTTCTCTTTTCCAACACCATTCGAACCTTTTTGAAACAACTCTTTTGATGAAAACCAACATGGACCAGAGGTCAAAATGCACCTTGATACAAAGAAATAACAAGATCTGAACAAAAATCAAGGCGAAAAACAAAAGCTAAACGCAATAGCAGAAAAAGAGAACACTCGTTGAACGATAAGAGTGGAAAACGGAGTGTTCTTGGCAATGAAAAACGGAGCATTGCTCTCTCCAAAACAAACATGATGTGATCCTACCATTTATTGCAGCAAACAAAACAAAAGAAAACTGAAAGCAAAAACAACTGACGCTCCAAGAAAAATGCATAGTGCATGAAGCAATAAAAATATAGTGTTTTGAAAGGTGACCTGATTTTTGCCGATGAAGAAAGGGGTGCCTCGGGGGCATCCCCAAGCTGTGACTATTGTACTTCTTATATATTTCTTGGGGTGGCATGGGCATCCCCAAGCTTGAGCTTTTGTCCATTTTTCATCTTATCTCATCATTCTCCAATCCCTACACTTGAAAACTTCCTTCATACAAAACTTAACACAATTCTATTAGCAACGTTAGCATAAACATAATAATGAATCAACCCTTTTGGTTCAGGTTTCAACTCAACCCCACCACATATTAAAGCATCTACTACTGTAGCAACTTCCTCAAAAAGTTCCCGGATCAAAAGAACTCAAAAAAAAGCGATCGAGAGGCAAACATAAATAGTGGCAGAAATCTGTCAAAACAGAACAGCTGGCAAAGATCAATTTTTCCGAGGGTTTTCTGTTACTCAAATCAAAAAGTGTAAAACTAATGAAAGTTTGGAAATAACCTGGGGCATATGCACAAGAAATCTCAGGTCAAAAAGATATTCTGAGAATTTTCACGAATTTTTACGGTGCAGCACCGAAATCTGTTTTAGGGCAGCAACTTCCCCAAATCTTACCTCACTCAAATTAGAGGTTTCTCTTGGCACAACAACAAAATAAAAATGATAAGGAGCAGTTATTACAGTAGTAATAACTTCCAAGACTCAAATAAAAGAAAAAGAACTGAAAGTAAAACAATGGGTTATCTCCCAAGAATGCTTTTCTTTAACGCCTTTGAGCTAGGCGCAGTGATTTGAAAAGATGCTCATGCAGGTGCCATATAAGAACTTGAAGCAATAGAGAGCATCAAAAAGCAAATGTAAGACATTTAAATCTAAACCACTTCCTATGCATATGAATCTTGTAAGAAAATAAATCAATGAGGCACATAGTAACTGATAGGGGTATAGATAATAGAGCCCGTCAGTTGAGTACCCCTGAGGCCCGTTAAGCTAGGCCCAATTGTAATACTAGTCAAAATACGAGTTCTTACCGTATGTCAATATTGTAATCTGTATCGGACCCTACCCGATCCTCGAGACCTGGCCACCTATATATATGGGCCAGGAGGGGACGGTGTAGGCCAGATTGAAAGCAAGCCAGGTTTTACACCCACGTTTACTTTCATAGCCACCTTGTTTGACTGAGTTTACCTTCGAGTTCATCCGACGCCCTATCTCCCCGATCCTAAGTCCTTCATCTAGGACATTTGTCGAGTTAACCCCTCGTCAATTGGCGCCGACTGTGGGGATCCTGGGCGTTGAAACCATGAATTCAACGGCTTTTTTGCTTTTAGCTAACAGCAATCCAGAAATCGACGAAAATCAAGAAGTGGAATTGACGTTCGGAAGTTTAAACTTCTACATGGGACCTTCGGGTACAACTCGTCTTTCGGATTCGACAAAATCAGTTCCGTCGGCGGGCAAAATAGAGAAGATGACAGCATCTGGATCATCTGTAGGCTCTTCTAGCGAGGCAAACTCGCCAGTCAGCTTAGCAGCAACAGAAGATTTGCAGGGAAAATTAGAAGAACCCGACGAAATCGGGAAAGAGACCACGATAGAAGTAGCAGAAGACAAGTCAAGGGATATCGCCAATAGAAGCAGCGGCGTCTCCAAGAGCGTACACCAGTTATGCGTTATCATCACAGAAGCAGCCGAAGAAGAAAACAATCACACTGGCAACAAGGAGGTCGACATGCAAGTCGACAAATTAAGGAGCAATGGCAAGAAAGAGAAGGAGAAAGTGCATGTTTTGGCCGGAGAGTGGAGAATGATCATGACAGCTATTAACCGTGGGACTGATGTACCCGCAGATTCAAGAAGGGAAGTTTTAATGGGGTACCAGTACGCGCTACACTAGCGCAGGAAAAAAGTAAGGGAGGACAGAGACATGTTTATGAGAAGCCGAGGTGACGATAGTATGTCAAGCGAAGAACACTGGGATGAGTACAGTGACGCATCAGAAAGTAGCATGGAGAGGCACAAAGACCCGAAGCATAAAAGAAGGACAACAACGCGTGTAGTAGAAGAAAGCTATACAAGGAGCCCAAGCGCGAACCAGCCAGAGGAGGAGGAAGAATTCTTACAAGAAACACCAGAAGCAACATTGATAGCAGCACAGGCATATCTGCTAACCACGCAACCAAAACCTGGTGACCCACGGGAACAAATGCATCAAGCCGTGATACAGAGCCTCGGGCTAGTCGAAGAAAATCTAAAAGGCAGGATTTCAGAGAAAAAGTCGACTCACTACAGTAAAAAGGAAAAAGAAGAGGTCAAGCGCAAATCTTTGTGGAATGAAACTAGCGAGTCCGCAGAAGACAACATAAGCCAAAAGAGGAAGGAGGATGCAAGGAACGTAATAGCACAAGCGAGGGTAAATAATTCACGTTACGCGTGGAGGGAAGAAAACTATGAAGACGACGAAAAAGAGATGGGCGCGCTATGCTTTACCCGAAGGGTTCGCAAAACGCGGGTACCCAAAGGCTTTAAGTTGCCGCATGACCAAGAAAAGTATGATGGGTCACAAGAGCCAACTCTATGGTTATCAGATTACCTACAAATAGTACAAATACTAGGAGGAACAAGAGCAACAGCCATTCAAAGCTTGCAGTTACACCTCACCGGCGCAGCACGGTCCTAGTTAAATACCCTACCCAACGACTCCATTGGAAGTTGGGGAGAATTAGAGAGTCAATTCGCAAGAAACTTTCGCTCAACATATAAGCGCCCATCATCGTTAGAAGAAGTCAAGTCATGCGTACAGCAAAAAGGCGAAACACTACGTTCTTATATACAACGCTGGAGTGTAATCAAAAACTCAGCAGAAGACGTCTCCGATGAAAGAGCGATAGATACTTTTTCGAGCGGCCTTCATTGTACAGACCTAGTGGAAGAGATAGGAAGAGCAAGGCCAAAAACAGTATCTGAGCTAATGGAAACAGCCAACAGATTCACTGATGGAGAAGACACGTACAATAACAAAAGGGGGCATTCACCGGAAGTCGACAAAATGAGCAGGCAAAGGCGAAGATACCGCAATGGCGACAACCACGGAAGGAGAAATCAGATAGCCGCAGGATATGACAAAAGGAATAAAGAAGGCTATGAAAATATAGAATTTCCTACGAGAGACAGCAAGGGAAAAGAGAAGCCAAGGTACTCAGGTCCTTCGGCAGAAGATATGTTATATGGTCCTTGTCGCATCCATTATGCTTACCTAGACGGGAAAAGAGTTTCCAACCACCAGATGAAGGATTGCAGAACCTTCTTAAGATTGCAAAATGCCATGGATTCAAGCCAAGGGGCACGGCAAGGAGGAAAAAGCATAAATCAAGGATATCAGATGCAACGACTCGCAAAACAGCTGGAGTCAAAAGTATATATATCAGCAATTATCCAACCAGTATCAAAGTCGAAGAAAGAAAGGAAGAGCATATCAAGACAGGTCAACCTGGCAATAACATCACCACCGGCTACTATGGAGTATCTAAAGTGGTCCGATCAACCAGTTAGGTTCAGCAGAGCAGACCACCCGAGGAAAGTCCCCAGACCAGGTCACTCACCAATGGTGCTCAAAGCTCAGATAGGAGGATATGATGTCGGAAGAGTATTCATGGATGCAGGAAGTAGTATAAACCTAATATACGCCAGAACGTTGAGAGCAATGTGCATATCATTGGAAAATCTAAAGCCAATAGATTGTTCTTTCCCCAGAATAGTACCAGGAGCCGCAAATTTTCCTTTGGGCAAAATAGAACTCGACGTCTGTTTCGGCGACAGCAGCAATTATCGCAGAGAAAAGCTGGAGTTTGAAGTCATGGACTGGCCCTCACAATATCACGCAATCCTGGCACGCCCAGCATTTGCAAAATTCATGGCAGTACCTCACTATGCATATCTCACACTCAAGATACCAGGACCTAAAGGAACGATCACGGTACAAGGAAGCTTCGAAGTATCTGATACGTCTCCAATGTATCTATAATTTTTGATGCTCCATGCTTGTTTTTACACCATTTGCCTACTGTTTCGTTACACTTAGTGGCACTTTTATGCATTTTCCGGAACTAACCTATTAACAAGTTGCCACAGTGCTAGTTCCCTGTTTTCTGCTGTTTTCGTGTTTCAGAAGTGATACATAGGAAATATTCTCGGAATTGGACGAAACAAGTTCCCGAAGTCTTATTTTACCCGGAAGCTTCCAGAGATCCGAAGGAGAGAAGGAGAGGGGCCACTAGGGCCCCACACGCAGGGCTGGCGCGGCCAGGGCCTGGGCCGCGCCACCCTGGCGTGAGGGCGCCTGGTCCCTCCTCTGACATCGCCCCTTCGCCTATAAAGACCCCCCGATGGAAAAAACCTAAGTACCCGATCACTTTTCCAGAACACATCGCGATGCGCCGCCGCCGTCGACCCAAAGATCGGGAGGGTCCGGAAGCTCTTCCCGGCACCCTGCCGGAGAGGGGAATCGCCACCGGAGGTCTTCTTCATCGCCATGCTTGCCTCCGGAGCGATGAGTGAGTAGTCTACCTTGGACTATGGGTCCATAGCAGTAGCTAGATGGTTGTCTTCTCCACCATGTGCTTCATGTTTAGATCTCATGAGCTGCCCTACATGATTGAGATCACCGTTATGTAATTCTACATGTTTGGTTTGTTGGGATCCGATGAATATTGGTGTTTATGATTGAGTTGCTGTACTAAAATATATCTTATGTTATCTCTATGTTGTTTATGATCTTGCATGCTCTCCGTTGTTAGTAGCTATCTTGGCCGAGTAGTTGCTAGTGACTCCAAGAGGGGGTATTTATGCTCGATAGTGGGTTCATGCCTCTATTTAACCTGGGGGAGTGACAGAAACCTCTAAGGTTGTAGATGTGCTGTTGCTACTAGGGAGAAAACAACATTCATATGCTCAAGGGCATATGCTTTGTTTACATTACACACTTTGCTTAATGCAATTATCTATTGTTCGCAACTTAATACTTGTGGAGTTCTCAGATTGATTCGCCACAAGTGGATTATTAGTCATAGATGCAGTTGGATGGCGGTCTATGTATTTTGTTGTAATGCCCAGAGTAAATCTCATAGTGATCTTCTTGACATATCACGTTTATCTCTATTCTATCAATTGCCCAACTGTAATTTGTTTACCCAGCATGTGTTATTTATCTTATGGAGAGACACCACTAGTGAACTGTGGACCCCGGTCCTATTTCCATCATATTGCTATCACCTGTTTACTTTACTCGCACTGTTTACTTTACTCGCATACTTTTACTGTTTTCCACTCGATACACTCATAACCTTTGTTTCAAGCAAACCGGTGAGATTGACAACCTCATCGTAAGTTGGGAACAAAGTACTTGGTTGTGTGTGTAGGTTCCGCGTTGCTACTGGCCGAAGACGAGTCAACAAGTGCGCCCTTGTTGGAGTGCTATTAAGCCAGTCTGCATCACCTTTAGTCGTTTGTCTCTCCTCTCCAAGAACGATAAACCTTGGTTTCTTAACTGAGGGAAAATCTTGCTGCTGTATTCATCACACCTTCCTCTTGGGGTTCCCAACGGGCTGGACATTCAACTAGGCACCAACTCTTTTTTGGCGCCATCATCCCAGCAATCAAGCTCTTTTCTGGCGCCATCATCCCAGCAATCAAGCTCTTTTCTGGCGCCATCATCCCAGCAATCAAGCTCTTTTCTGGCACCGTTGCCGGGGAGGAAGTAGAAGACTTCTGCGAGGGGAGTTTTTCGCACGCACATCCTTTACTTTGTTATTGTTTTGCTTTACTTTATTTATTTTACCTGCATCGTTTTATATCAAAAACCCAAAAAAAATTAGTATCCTTTATAGTTGTTTTTACTTGTCTTGCTTTATCATGCTTTCTATCAATGGTTGGTTTCTTTGAAACTAAATCTTTTTGGCAAGGTGGGTTCATGGAAGAGCAGCAAAATTATTATGAGGAACACCGCTTGTCACAAAAGGGGAAACACTTATGGGAACAAATCAATAGATTGTATATCATTGCTAGAAATGTGTGCTCTACTTATAATGTTACTTATTGCTTTGATAGATCTTGTTGCTGTAGGAGGTATAAACACCTTCCTTTTCAATGTGAGTATAATGATGATGTTACCATATCTTCTTATATTAATGGAAATTATGACTTTTATGATGTGGAACAAATTGAAGAATTTATTGCTTGGAAGGGTGCATTCGAACTTGCTTATATGCTTGAAAATATTAATGATGCACCTTATAAATATGAGGTTTATGATATACTTACATTTTGCTTTGATAATTACAAGGAAGAAAATGGCTATATTCTTAAATATCTTAATAGATGCTCTCCAACGGAAGAGACTAATGCCTTGAAGGAGCCTATGGAAGAAGAAATTGCTGAAACTGGAAGCTCATTGGATGAAAAAGAGGAGGAGAGTGATAATCAAGAGGAGGAAAAATGGAGCTACCCATGTCTACCTTCCAATAAGAGTAACTCTTTAACTAATACCTTATTTGATAGCCCTCCATGCTTAACAAAGGAGGATGAGTGTGATATTTATATTGTTGAGTTTGTTCATGATGCTACTGAAAATTATTATGAGAGAGGAAAATATGGTTGTTGGAATTCTCATGTTACTAAAACACCTCTCTTTATATTGAAAGTTCTGAAGTTGCTCTTGTTTTATCTACCCATGCTTGTTACTATGTGCTTCTTTGATTTATTTTCTTACAAGATTCCTATGCATAGAAAATGAGTTAGACTTAAATGTGTTTTATATTTTCTCCTTGATGCTCTCTTTTGCTTCAATTCATATTTCTTATATGAGCATCTTCTCAAATTACTGCGCCTAGCTCAAAGGCGTTAAAGAAAAGCACTCTTGGGAGATAACCCAATGTTTTTATTTTCAGTACTTTTTCTTTTATTTGAGTCTTCGAAGTAATTACTACTGTAATGACCGCTCCTTATCTTGTTTATTTCGTTTTTGTGCCAAGAGAAGCCTCTAATTCGAGTGAGGTAAAGATTTGGGGATGTTGCTGTCCTGAAACTGTTTTCGGTGCTGCACCGTAAAAATTCGTATAAATTCTCTGTATATCTTTTGGACCTGCGATTTCTTGTTCATATGCCCCAGGTTATATCCAAACTTTCGTTAGTTCAACACTTTTTGATTTGAGCAACAGAAAACCCCTCAAAAATTCGACCTTTGTCAGCTGTTCAGTTTTGACAGATTTCTGCCAATATTTGTGTTTGCCACTTTATCGCTTTATTTTGAGTTCTTTTGATCACGGAACTTTTGGGGAGGTTGCTACAGTAGTATTTTCTATATATGTGGTGGTTTTGAGTTGAAACCTGAAGCAAAAAGAGGTTGATTATATGTTATGCCTACACTAATGTTGCTAATAGATTTGTGTTTAGTTTTGTATGAAGGAAGTTTTCAAGTGTAGGGATTGGAGAATGATGAGATGAGTTGAAGAATTGACAAAAGCTCAATCTTGGGGATGCCCATGCATCACCCCAAGAAATATCCAAGAAGTACAAGCGTCAAAGCTTGGGGATGCCCCCGAGGCACCCCTTCTTCATCGGCATAAATCAGGTCACCTTTCAAGACACTATATTTTTATTGCTTCATGCACTATGTGTTTTTCTTGGAGCGTCAGTTGTTTTAGTTTTCTTAGTTGGTTTAGTTTGTTTGTTTTCTGCAATAAATGGTTGGACCCCAACAAATTTCTTTTGGAGAAGTTGCCTTGCTTTTCATTTGCCAAGAACACTCCGTTTTTCATTCTTACAATTTCACCGAGTGTTCTTCTTTTTCCGCTACTGCTTTTGGTTTTCGTTTTCGCCTTGATTTGCATTCAGAACTTGTCATATCTTTTCACCAAGGTGTATTTTTGCCTCTGATCTTTATTGGTTTTCATCAAAAGAGGTGTCTTTAAAAATTTCAAATGGTGTTGGAAAAGAGAAAAAGCTTTGTGCAAAATAGTGGTACAAGAAGGAGCTTGTGTAGACTGCGACTTAGGCTTTTTCATGTCATGCTTGATGTCTTTTTGATAGTATGCTTAGTGGTTTTGCTGTAGCATGACTTGTCTCAAATAATTGAGATTGCTTAATGAGCCTTTGAAAAAATCATGCGTTGTTTTTATTGTATGGAAGCATTATTTTGGTTTTCTCATTGATGCTTTATTTGGGTTGACTTGGCGCATGCTCACACATGTTAGACTCTTACAAAGTCGCCAATAGCCTCTATGATCATTTAGTTTTTGACTTTTGATGCCATCTTATGCTTCTTTTAATGTCGCTTTGTCGCTTTGCATGATTATGGCCATTATTGCTCTCTTAGTTGGTCGCTCCCAGTCTTTTGCTAGCCCTCGCCTTGTACTGAGTATGAGCTCTACTCGTGCATCCAACTCCTAAAAGCCAAAGTTTTCCAAAGTGTCCACCATACATACCTACTAGCAATTTGCTATTCCAAGTAAATTTGACTTGCTTTTATTTTCTCTTAAAATTAAACTCTTACCAGTGTTATGCGAAATTCGGTCAGTAAAGCTCTCACGAACCGGAAGGCACACTTTACTTTTTCCTGTTTTTAAAAATTTGACATTGTGGTCTCTTATGTTGAGTTGTTATGCTTGCAAGTTGTAAGTTGGAGACTAGCCCAGCCATGCTGTCATGGGCAAGCTTTCAACATTGCACTTCTTATTTGAGTTGATATCGTGATCTTTTGTTTATGGATGCCCGCGGTGTGAAATGAATTGGGAATCTTGTGGGGATCATGGAGTTTTTTATATGTGTTAGGGAAACGCCGGGCCGCCAATCTAAGCCATGCATAATTCATGGTGGAAATTTGCAGCATACCCATGGTGAACATTCGACGACGCATCTCACAATAAAAAGCTAAACAAAAGGCAAATAAAAGAGATGTCGAGGTGTTCATTGTCTACTTGTCCTGTCATTTTGGTGTGGGTTGTTCCATGTCATCGGGCACGGAGGTACCCCATTGGCGGTTCTCAATGATATGCATATATTTACAATGACAAGAGCCTTGCTTGGGACTCTAAGTAAAGTAGCATGAGGTTTGGGTACTCGTATTCACGGGGCACGAGGTTTTCAACTTATGATTTGTCAAGCATATGCATCATAATTGTTCTCGCATTAACTTTAACCATTCAAGATGCTTATGATGGGGGCAATGAGAGCTCAAAGCCGGTAAGTACCATAATTTTTGAAGGTTATAAAACTTGCAATCACTGCTTCCCTCTGCGAAGGGCCTTTCTTCTACTTTTATGTTGAGTCACCACCTTCTATCTTTATGCACCATTAAGAGAGCATAGTTGCCATTCTTAGTGTAATATGCATTGTCCCAAAGTTCATTGATTGATTCATATTGTTGGTTTCACTTGTTCTTCAATTATTTGTATCTAGTCGCCCTCTTAAGCTTGAAGGTGTCCTATGCATTTATGTTTTGCTCTCTATGAAGGACAAGCTGAAAACCATTTGTATGTTTTTCCTTATGATTTGAACACACGTTTGACTTTCATTGTTTCATTTTCATGATCTTTTGTTTGTGTTCATTTTGCATGTTTACAACATGGTTGCTAAGTTCTTATTGTCAAGATTATATCTTCATGCCCATGTTTTAAATTCTTATGATCCCAGCTCACAAATGCTTACATACATGATCAAGATTGTGTAGGTGCATGTCACCTCAAAAATTATTCTTTTGTTATCACTTACCTACTCGAGGATGAGCAGGAGTTAAGCTTGGGGATGCTTGATACGTCTCCAACGTATCTATAATTTTTGATGCTCCATGCTTGTTTTTACACCATTTGCCTACTGTTTCGTTACACTTAGTGGCACTTTTATGCATTTTCCGGAACTAACCTATTAACAAGTTGCCACAGTGCCAGTTCCCTGTTTTCTGCTGTTTTTGTGTTTCAGAAGTGATACATAGGAAATATTCTCGGAATTGGACGAAACAAGTTCCTGAAGTCTTATTTTACCCGGAAGCTTCCAGAGATCCAAAGGAGAGAAGGAGAGGGGCCACCAGGGCCCCACACGCAGGGCTGGCGCGGCCAGGGCCTGGGCCGCACCACCCTGGCGTGAGGGTGCCTGGTCCCTCCTCTGACATCGCCCCTTCGCCTATAAAGACCCCCCGACGGAAAAAAACCTAAGTACCCGATCACTTTTCCAGAACACATCGCGATCCGCTGCCGCCGTCGACCCGAATATCGGGAGGGTCCAGAAGCTCTTCCCGGCACCCTACCGGAGAGGGGAATCGCCACCGGAGGTCTTCTTCATCGCCATGGTTGCCTCCAGAGCGATGAGTGAGTAGTCTACCTTGGACTATGGGTCCATAGCAGTAGCTAGATGGTTGTCTTCTCCACCATGTGCTTCATGTTTAGATCTCATGAGCTGCCCTACATGATTGAGATCACCGTTATGTAATTCTACATGTTTGGTTTGTTGGGATCCGATGAATATTGGTGTTTATGATTGAGTTGCTGTACTGAAATATATCTTATGTTATCTCTATGTTGTTTATGATCTTGCATGCTCTCCGTTGTTAGTAGCTATCTTGGTCGAGTAGTTGCTAGTGACTCCAAGAGGGGGTATTTATGCTCGATAGTGGGTTCATGCCTCTATTTAACCTGGGGGAGTGACAGAAACCTCTAAGGTTGTAGATGTGTTGTTGCTACTAGGGAGAAAACAACATTCATATGCTCAAGGGCATATGCTTTGTTTACATTACACACTTTGCTTAATGCAATTATCTATTGTTCGCAACTTAATACTTGTGGAGTTCTCAGATTGATTCGCCACAAGTGGATTATTAGTCATAGATGCAGTTGGATGGCGGTCTATGTATTTTGTTGTAATGCCCAGAGTAAATTTCATAGTGATCTTCTTGACATATCACGTTTATCTCTATTCTATCAATTGCCCAACTGTAATTTGTTTACCCAGCATGTGTTATTTATCTTATGGAGAGACACCACTAGTGAACTGTGGACCCCGGTCCTATTTCCATCATATTGCTATCACCTGTTTACTTTACTCGCACTGTTTACTTTACTCGCATACTTTTACTGTTTTCCACTCGATACACTCATAACCTTTGTTTCAAGCAAACCGGTGAGATTGACAACCTCATCGTAAGTTAGGAACAAAGTACTTGGTTGTGTGTGTGCAGGTTCCGCGTTGCTACTGGCCGAAGACGAGTCAACAAGTGCGCCCTTGTTGGAGTGCTATTAAGCCAGTCTGCATCACCTTCAGTCGTTTGCCTCTCCTCTCGAAGAACGATAAACCTTGGTTTCTTAACTGAGGGAAAATCTTGCTGCTGTATTCATCACACCTTCCTCTTGGGGTTCCCAACGGGCTGGACATTAAACTAGGCACCAACTCTTTTCTGGCACCATCATCCCAGCAATCAAGCTCTTTTCTGGCGCCATCATCCCAGCAATCAGTATCCAACACCTGTGACAAAGAATTTAACAGGTTGGCGCAAACCTTCGGCATGATAGCAGAGTACACAAGGCTAAAAGGCGAAACCGACCACAACGTGCTACCCGACGTGGGGCGATCCCTGCCAGATCAGGCTTTCGATGCAACTCAGGACTCGAAGAAAATACAGGTCCATCCGACGGACCCAAACAAGACCACCTCCATAGCGGTAAACTTGGATCCCGCATAGGAAAGCGCGCTCATCGAGTTCCTCTGTGAGCGCTGGGAAATCTTCGCCTGGTGTCCCTCAGATATGCCAGGTGTTCCCAGGGAACTCGTCGAGCATGCACTAAACGTGAATTCTAAAGCAAAGCCGGTCAAGCAACCACTACGACGATTTGATGAACCCAAGAGGAAAGCAATAGCATCAGAACTACACAGGCTGGAAAACGCAGGGTTCATCTGAGAAATCAAAACATCGACTTGGGTATCTAATCCAGTTATAGTCCCCAAGAAAAATACAGACGTACAAAGAGTATGTGTCGACTACACATCTCTCAATAAGCATTGTCCAAAGGATCCCTTCCCCTACCTCGCATTGACCAAATAATTGACTCAACATCGGGGTGCGCGAGGCTTTCCTTCCTAGACGCATATTCTGGTTATAATCAGATAAAATTTAAAAAGGAAGACGAGGAAAAAACAGCCTTCATCACACCATACAGCGTGTTCTGTTATCAAGTCATGCCTTTCGGCCTAAAAAACGCTGGAGCAACCTACCAGCGGATGATGCAAAATTGCCTCGGAAGTCAAATAGGGCGCAATATCCAAGTCTACATCGACGACGTGGTCATCACCACGAGGAAGGAAGAGTCTCTGATCAGCGACCTGGCAGAAACTTTCGACAACCTGAACAGGTACAAGCTCAAGCTCAACCCGACAAAATGCTCTTTCGGTGTATCAGCAGGGCAACTCTTGGGGTTCTTAGTATCTGCAAGAGGAATAGAGGCAAACCCAGAAAAGATCCAAGCAATATTAACAATGGGAAAACCAACAAAGCTACACGACGTACAGAAGCTCGCAGGACGCGTCGCAGCGCTGAGTCGATTTGTGGCTCGATTGGGAGAGAAAGCACTACCTTTCTACGCGCTCATGAAAAAATTAGATGATAAATTCGAATGGACGGAACAGGCGGATGTAGCCTTCGCGCAGTTAAAAAAAGTGCTCTCCACACCTCCAGTGTTGGTCGCACCAAAGGAAAAAGAACCACTACTACTATACATTGCGGCAACACATCAAGTGGTGAGTACAGTACTGGTAGTCGAAAGAAGTGAAGAAGTAAAAGCTCACGGCGTTCAAAGGCCAGTATATTTCATCAGCGAGGTACTATCTCCAACAAAGCAAAGGTACCCGTACTACCAAAAGCTCGCATATAGTGTTTTCATAACAGCTCGGAAACTGCGGCAATACTTTGCGGTGCACCCAATTATAGTGGTCAACGAAGCACCACTCTCTAATATATTGAACAACCCTTCGGCAACAGGACGTGTCTCCTTATGGGGAATTGAATTATCACCCCTGGACATCACGTATGAAAAGCAAAAGGCAATCAAGTCACAAATTCTGCCAGACTTCACAGCAGAGTGGCTGGAATTACAAAGTGCAGGTCCTCCAGATTTATCGAGTGTTTGGACGATGTATTTCGACGGCTCAAAACGAATCCAAGGAGCAGGAGCAGGCATAGTCCTGATATCACCGCAAGGCGACAAATTGAAATATGTGTTACGGATGAGTTTTCCCCAAGCTTCTAACAATGAAGCCGAATACGAGGCGTTTCTCCATGGAATGAAAATGGCAAAAGCTTGTGGAGCCACTCGACTTAAAATATTTGGAGATTCGAACCTCATCGTCCAGCAAGTAATGAACAAATGCGACGTCATCAGTGACAACATGACAGCATACAGAAACTTATACTACTATCTCAAAGGAACATTCGATGGATGCGAAGTTTCGCATGTCAGCAGAGCCAGCAATGAGGAAGCCGACAATTTAGCAAATATCGGGTCCCAATGCTTGCCCGTACCACAAGGAGTTTTCTGGGAGGAAATAATAGAGCAATCAATAAAGAATAACAAAACCTCGACTACAGAGAGACAAGCAACAGGCTCGGGGACTGGAAAAACAAGTACAGCAGAACCAAAAAAAGTTATGATGATAAAAGAAACTTGGATGCAGCCATATCTAGCGTACATGATAAACAAAAGACTACCCGAAGACACGATAGAAGCAAAAAGGATAATACGACGATCCAAGGCTTTCGTCGTGTTATAGGGAAAGTTATACAAGAAAAGTATATCAGGCGTTTTGCAACGATGCGTCACTCCTCAAGAAGGACAAGAAATCTTAAAGGATATCCATGCAGGAGTATGTGGACATCACGCGAGCAGCAGATCTATCACAGCCAAAGCTTTTCGAGCAGGATTCTATTGGTTAACAGCCATCGAGGACGCAAAAGACATAGTTCGAAAGTGTGAAGCATGTCAAAGGTTCGCATCTCGGCCACATGCGCCAGCAGCAGAATTACAACCAATACCATTATCTTGGCCCTTTGCGCAGTGGGGTCTCGACATGGTGGGGAAATTGCATAAATCCTGGCCAGGAGGGCATGTCTATATGCTGGTAGCAGTTGACAAGTTCACAAAGTGGATAGAAGCAGCCCCAGTAACAACTCAAGACTCTAAAGCAGCAATAAACTTCATAAAGTCTATAGTCTTTCGCTTTGGGGTGCCACACAGCATCATCACAGACAATGGTACAAACTTTACGTCAAAAGAGTTCAAAGACTATTGCGAAGGATTGGGAATCAAATTGAAATTTGCATCCGTAGCACATCCAAAGACAAACGGGCAAGTCGAAAAAACCAATGGCTTAATATGTAGCAGGATAAAGAAACGACTGTTGGCACCTCTCGACAAAGCCAAGCATGCTTGGGTAGACGAGTTACCCTCCGTGCTCTGGAGTCTGCGAACTACGCCCAACGCCGCTACTCAAGAAACACCTTTCTTCCTGGTTCATGGTGCAGAAGCCGTGCTTCCAGTAGAGATCACGCATGAAGCCACAAGAATCACGACATATGATGAGACAACTTCTACAGAGGCACTTCAAGACGATGTCGATGCGCTCGACGAAGCAAGGGACGTAGCACTAGCCAGAGCCACTCAATATCAGCAAAGCCTGCAAAATTACTATAGCAGTCGAGTTCGTCCACGATCTTTCGTAGTGGGAGACCTAGTCTTACGACTCAAGCAAGATGGGCATGGAAAACTCGAGTCCCCATGGGTGGGACCTTACATCGTGATAGAAGTGATACCAGGAGGAGCCTATCGACTACAAGACAAGAAAACGGGGCAAAACGAGAGTAACCCGTGGAATGCAGAGCAGCTACGATGATTCTACGCATAGACGACTTAAAATTTCTTCGAGTTTTGATCTTCCGAACCCAAAACATGAGGCCACAGGTCGGGTTTCTTGGGTCAACTCGACAATATATGTAAACATTTTATTTTTTCCACTCGGGGGCTTGGACCCTCGAGTCGTACAAAATATAGAGTAATAGGTTATTATCAAGTACTATGGTTGTTATCCTCGACATACTACAAGGGTTATCATAACCCGATATTTCGGCAGCTATATAAATGGTTCAAAGGAACCCGATAAAAAACACCTCGGAACAAGATTTTGTTCCCATGGTCTATTAATAGAGTACGCACATAGTAAAGGTATGATTACTGATTACAGATAACACGACGAAATACAACCATGGAAGAAGATTACATAGAAAGGAACTTAATGAAAATGTACTTCAGCTTTATACTCCTTCTGGCATTGGGTGCCATCATAGACTTTCACGTCGAACTTCGACGTCCCAACGTGGAAGTCGAAAGTCATGAAAAAACCTTGATGGAGGTCATGATCCTCTGCAAATTGCGACCAGCCGCCCTTGAAGTATTGTTCACCGGCGGCGTCATACCAGACTTCCACTTCGTAGGGAGTTCCTCCCCCAGAATGCTCGCGAAGAACAGCTTCCCGCAGTTCTCGCCCATCTATGAACTTGGTAAAATTCAGAGGGAGACGCTGAATTTCATGGCATTGCGGGCCGGCGATGCAGAAGAACGAGAAAAGTCTGGGCGGAGGAGGAGACGCGTTAGCAGAAGAAGCACTTGGACCAGGTGCAGCTAAAGGCACCTTGGGTTTGTTTTTGCTCCCAGCCGGACGGCCGGGGCGCTGCTTCACCAGAGCGGACGACAAAGCCACCACAGCGTCAGTCGAAGCCGTGTTCTTACTGCCGCGAGGGCGGCCGCGGCCCCGCTTCTCCACCGGGGCGCCAAGGTTCAAGCGAGATCCACTTGCATCAGCCATGGAGGCAGGAGTTGGGAAAAGAAACCCTAGATGAGTTTGAGAGGAGGAAGATGGTGCGGCGGAAAAGCTAAATACTGGATTAGGGTTTTACCTATCGCCAGGCATGCCTTATTTATAAGCACATATAATGGGCCTTTACAAGGGCCAAAATATAATCACAGGCTCTTATATGCTGCCCAGAGCAGACGATAACAGACAGGTCAACGTATCCAGGAAAAGGATGCATAAAAAAAAGAGAAGAACAAGAGAAAAAAGAGGATGAAGGAAGAGAGGAAAATAAAGAAGCAAGGAGTACAAAAAATATCTGTCAAAGAAGCACAAGTTTACCCTGTCTTCGACTCGGGGGCTTGTGACATTCGAAGAAAAGGAATACATTGCATAAGTGAAAGAAGTCGACAATTGATGCACGAAGAAGTACAAAAAAATATGCTTATCTATTTTCTTGAGCCTATACCCGAAAAATTTCGACCATAGCCTCGGGGGCTACTCCCATCGGGAGCGCTGGGCGCGCACCCGATGATATTTATTCATGAGTATTGAAGCAAAAAAAGGTTAAAGAACAATCAGAAAGTTCTATTACTCCCATCGGGAGCGATATTTTTATCAATTTAAGTAACTCGAATATTTTATACTTTGAAACAGTCAAACAAGGCTGCGGCATATGATCCTCGAGTTGCGTCATCGCGACTAAAACTCGAATGCCGTGATTTATCACGAAGGTAAGACCCCGGGATCCGTCCTGTGTGGCCCGGTATACGCACATGGATGCGCTCTGCTGGTATGTATCCGTGTCTACGACGCGAAGAAAATCCTGGTGGACGCACTGGGTACCTTGAGAACTATTGGGATTCATTCTTTGTAAGTCCTAAATGCGGCAAAAGATTGGATTTGACTGGTTTCCCAAATTCAAGTCCAAGGGGATTGAATTTGAAGTAGGTGACAAGTATCTGTTCCGACAGTTAACTGGCCTCTTGATCCGTCAGAGTTGTCAGGCTTGCTCATCGAAACCCCTTGCGAGGTGTTATAATAAGTCAAAAGACCAAGTCGAAGATTTGAAGATATGACGAAGTCAAAGAAATGATCAAGTTGAAGATTTAAAGATTAGAGATTCAACCCGAATATGCAATTCTGGTAGAATCTCAGGGGCTACTGATAGGGGTATAGATAATAGAGCCCGTCAGTTGAGTACCCCTGAGGCCCGTTAAGCTAGGCCCAATTGTAATACTAGTCGAAATACGAGTTCTTACCGTATGTCGATATTGTAATCTGTATCGGACCCTACCCGATCCTCGAGACCTGGCCACCTATATATAGGGGCCAGGAGGGGATGGTGTAGGCCAGATTGAAAGCAAGCCAGGTTTTACACCCATGTTTACTTTCATAGCCGCCTTGTTTGACTGAGTTTACCTTCGAGTTCATCCGACGCCCTATCTCCCCGATCCTAAGTCCGTCATCTAGGACATTTGTCGAGTTAACCCCTCGTCAGTAACAAACATGGTTAGATAAAACAAGTACAACTTCAAGATTTGCAACATAAGGAAGGGAAACTTAATATTGTTGAGACCCATGAAACCATGTTTCCCTCTCTCATAGTAACTTTCAGTAGCATCATGAATAGAATTAACAATATAACTATCACATAAAGCATCCCTATCATGAGCCACATGCATAAAAGAATTAATACTCCCCACATGAACAATCGTAGTAGGAGCAGATTCAACAGAATAATTATTCTCATCACCATAATCATCAAAAACAGGAAGGCATATTGTAATCATAACTAATTTTCTCCTCAAAAGTAGGTGAACTAAAAATATTATACTCATCATCATAGCCATCATAAACTAGAGGTTTAGTATCATCACAAGCTAGAGAATAGCTATTTCGCAAAGCATATTCATCAAACATATCATCATAAGAAGGAACATGGATAGTACTAATGGTACAACAATTATTAACCTTAGAATTGGTACCAAAAAGATTTTCAATATCAAAAGTAGAGTGCTTTTTCCCAATCATGATCACTAACATAGGTAACAGGCATGGGAACGTCATCAAGATCAGAATTATCATAATCTATAATAGGAGCAACATGCTTAGGGGAAGATACCGTTTCCTCTCTCCTTTTGCTCCGCTTCTTCTTCCTCTTCATACTCTTCTTACTCTCTCCTTTAGGAGGGAGAGGCTTAAAGGCATTTTCTCCACATAATCTGGTTTGCTGACAGGAACAACAGAAGAAACTTTGGAGGATTCCTCCTCTCTATTAATAAGATAGAAATATCTATTAGTCCTGTCATAGCTTGGCAAAACATCATGTTTTATAAGATTTTGTATGTAAGTATTTGCGAGGAAATATTTAACACAATAGAGACGACAACCACGAAGGGTGCTATTAATATCAAAATCACTCATATCTACCAAAGAAGTCTTTCTAGATATCTCTTCACACCCCAAAAACAAAGTAAGCTCATCATGCTGATTGAGAGTAATCTTGTCATCACAATACAAACTTGCGGTACTAGAAAGGTGACTATTATGGCCTGAGCATTGAAAATTAAAATGACCTATGTCATCGCAAAATTCACAAAGAAAAGGATAAAGCTCACAAACCTTTTCACCAAGCTCATCTAGAGCCTTGTGCCACATTCGGGTTTCTTCATTCCCGTGGTGGATACAATAATCTTCCTTGTTGTGACTCTGTTCACAAGGTCTATGTACTCCACAAAAATTAACATGCTTATAAGAAATAGGACTTTCAGAAGTTTGGGCATGTTTATTGCAATCATCAACAACAATATCACTTTCTATGCAAGTGTCTTTAAAAGGTTCATGATAAACATCCCCATTTCCCTTAGGAACATTAATATGGGAAGCAAAGGCTCTAAAGCAATTAACCATAATTAGGGGATCAAGACCATATTTAGCACTAAGCTCTTGAAAATCAGCAGTTTTAGCAAAAGACTTAATGCAATCATACTCATAATTTATACCTGATCCTTTACCTTTGTTGCTATCCCAATCTTCAATATTGTTTTGAATTGTTTCAAGAAGATTCCACTTGATGTCGACATCCGTGCTTCTGAAAGAGCCATCAAAGCATGCATCTAGATAGTCCTTGTAATATCCTGAAAGCCTTGCATAAAAATTATTAATAACAATATTACGGGGAAGCTCATGAATAAGACATTTGAGCATTAGTGACTTCAGTCTTCCCCATGCTTGGGCAATGCTTTCTCCCTCACGCGGATGAAAATTATAAATATAATTCCTATCTTTATAAACCTCACTAGAAGGATAGAATTTAGAATAAAAGAGAGGTACAATTTCCTCCCAATCAATAGGTCGTCCATCCTTCAGTGTTTTATACCATTCCGCAGCTCTGCCCTTCAGTGATAAAGAAAATAGCTTCCTCTTAACTTGGTTCATTGAAATACCTGCACACTTGAGCAACTCGCATAATTCATGTATAAAGAGCAAATGATCACCAGGATGGACAGTTCCATCTCCTAAATAGCAGTTATTCATAGCACGATCAACAATTTTCATAGGTATTTTAAAAGGATGAGGAGCACAAGCATCATAAGAATTATCACATATGGGAGATAAAATATCATCAGAGCAAACTTTCTCCACTAAAGCTAGGGAACTAAAAATATCATGCTTAACAAAACCAGCTTCCCCAAGCTTAGACTTTTCTATAGCATTAGCAATAACGGTGTTCAAAGCATTCGTACTAACGACACTATTAGCATGCAAATTAAGCTCGAAAGGTTTTTCAATTTTCTCTTCAAACACTTCATATCCTAACGTAGGAAAAATACTAAAGAACTCTTTGTTTTCCATTAAGCCTAACTAGTGAAAATAAAAACAAGAAACAAAAAGATATAATTGCAGAATCTAAAGGAAATAACTTCGAGCACTCACACAGGAGGATACGAGTACCTTTTACCTTACCTCCCCGGCAACGGCGCCAGAAAAGAGCTTGATGTCTACGCACGCTTCTATCCTTGTAGACAGTGTTGGGTCTCCAAGTGCAGAGGTTTGTAGAGCAACAGCAAGTTTCCCTTAAGTGAATCACCCAAGGTTTATCGAACTCAGGGAGGAAGAGGTCAAAGCTATCCCTCTCAAACAACCCTGCAATTACTATACAGAAAGTCTCTTGTGTCCCCAACACACCCAATACACTTGTCAGATGTATAGGTGCACTAGTTCGGCGAAGAGATAGTGAAATACAAGTAGTAGTGATGATTATAAGTAGTAAATGTAATCTAAAATAAATATCGCTGCAAGCAAACATGTAACAAAACTGAAAGGAAACGGTGTGCAATGCTTGGAAACAATGCCTAGGGATCATATTTTCACTAGTGGACACACTCTCAACAAATATAACATAATTGAACCAATAGATACTATCATCAATATGCAACTCAAAACAATTTTCCAATGGAAAATGAACACTAATCATGTGTAGGGCTACGAAGCACTCCTCAAAGTCCGTATGTACCCAAACTAGAGTGTCCCACACTATCACCATGAACGCACTAGATGGTTCCAACAAACACCAATAATTCATAGAGACATTAACCAAAAAGATACACATGATGCGCACACTAGTCACCTTCACACCATGATACAAGGTATCTTCGGAGATTACAATAATAAAGCACGGGAGTAGCATAATATCTGAATAATAAAATCTACCCAATTAAACTAGATACAAAGCTCACGATCACATAAAGATCACATCATGGGAGAGAGAGGTGAACCACATAGCTACCGGTAGAGCCCTCAGCCCCGGGGGAGAACTACTCCCTCCTCATCATAGGAGGCAGCAACGACGATGGAGATACCGGTGAGGTTGATGGAGATGGCAGAGACGGCGATGGAGACCGATGGAGATGGCTCCGGGGGCACTTCCCCGTCCCGGCAGGGTGCCGGAACAGAGACTTCTGTCCCCCAAAATTTGTCTTCGATGGCGGCGGAGCTGCAGAACTGTTCTGGGAAAAACGCCGATTGATTTAGGGTTTTCCGTCGGGAGGCTTTTTATAGGCGAAGATGCATCATCAGGAGGCGACCAGGGGGTCTCACCACAGGGGGGGGGGGCGGCCAGGGGCTGGGCCATGCCCCCTAATGGTGAGGCTGGCCCCTGGCCCCTCTCCGGCTCCCGTTTGGTCCTCGTCCTTCGTCCGGGTAAAATAGGAGTTTCCGAATTTGTATCGCCCAATTCCGAGAATATTTCCTGTGTAGCTTTTCTGAAACACAAAAACAACAGAAAATAGGGAACTGGCACTGTGGCATCTTGTTAGTAGGTTAGTTCCGAAAATCGCATAAAAACGCCACGAAGTGTAACGAAACACAATGCAAATGGTGTAAAAATAAGCATAGAGCATCAAAAATTATAGATACGTTTGAGACGTATCAGCCGGCTCCCACCTACCCCATGAACCCTAACCCTAGTCGGCTGGCTTAGGGGCCATGGCCCATGGCGCCCCCTCCTTCCTTATCCGATAAGAGGGGAGGGGCATAGGCCTTAATGGGCTCCCCTACAGGAGGGGCCCGTTAAGGTGGGCTGCTCATTTTATTTGTTAAATGATCATTTAATTAATATTAATTCATTGAATTAATATCAATTAGTTATTATTTAATTCCCTATTATTCCGGAAATCTTCCAAAAACCTCCGAATGACTTTCAGACTATATCGGAACTATTCCTTCTATCTTATGTCAACACTCAATGTTTCCGAATATAATAAAAAACCATCTTAAACATCTATGATCCCTTAGGTGTGTTACCAATGGTTCGAGAACACTCTAGACATTACCGAGAACTCTCTCTGGTAAATGATCATCAGGGGAATCTAGAGATCCATGATGATCCCTGTGTATTCTACGAAGATCTTTTGTCATTGAATCGTAAATGTCGATGTTCCTTTCTCTTTGTTTAATTAATACTAGCAAAGTCCAAGATCTGATCGTCGGTATCTTCGTACCTCGTACAACCTCGTTACCGACTCTTGCTACTTAACTCGTTCTGTGATATTTCACCCCTGTGACCTAGTCACATGTTGTGTAGCTTCGAATGTAATCTCACTAGTGGGCCCTGAGTATCATATCCGTCATGCGGATGAATAAATCCTGCTCTTGGTGCATACGCCTCAAACTACTCCATTGGAAAACCCGAAGGCACCTTTTCAGTCACCCTTTCACGGAAATAACGGTTGATGCAATCAAAGCTTCTGTCGGCAGTAGTGATTAAATATGACCTCAGAGTCTAAGGATTAGGTTATAACGCTCTCTTATTATCACAACGTGAACATTATAACGCGACCATATTGCAATAATAATATTTTGGTATATCCACCATAACATTATCTTAATAGCATGATTTTATTATCAATTGGCCTAAATGCTCTATGAAAAAAAGTACATTCGGACGGTGCACGGACCATTGCCATCTTTCTAAAAATTCGGGTGGTGCCGATTTTTTAGTCCGTTGCCGGTTGAACAGAAGTACAAGAATCACTGGCTACGAAGCTATCGAAAAATACTGCTACCAAAAAGTTGACTGGTCAAGAGCTCGTCTTTCTATGATTTAACCTATTATATTGACGAAAAATAAATAAAATAGATATGGCAACGGTCCAAATAGGGAGCATGATCTTAGCCATGGCCACAAATATTCAACGAAGTAGCCATACCGCTATCAATCACCAGCTTTCTTCCATTACCATACCCAACCTACCACTCACAGTAGCCAGCCAGCCATTCTCTTGCTAGATTGGATCCGTCTCAAGCCAGCCAAAGACCCTAGCCGCTGCCGACGCCGACGCCACATCGATCTGCTCGTGAGACCTTCCCCTTCCTCGTTCATGCATCTATCCATTTCCCTTTTTCTTGAGTGCTCGTGTTCGAGGTGTCTAAGGCTGGCTCTTGTGCTAGGTTACTGTATGTGTAACCTTTATGTCTTACTGATCTACCTGCATCGTCTCGGTTTTGTTTCTGAACTCTGCATCCTCGTTTCTATGTGTAACTGTCATGCATGTCCCGTAATGTCGCTGCTAATTGTTTGGTGATAGAGTCGTCAGGCACACGGCCAATCAGTCGATACCACCTGTGTTAGTTTTCCCAAATGTTTGATGGTAGGGACCAGATCTAGCTGATTATTGCTCCTTCATTTTAAAGTGTTCCGTTTTGTCTTTCCACTAGTAGTAGTACTAAATAACTCTGAAACAATACGGGAATAGTTCACACTCGTTCACTCATCATATGTTATAGGGGTATCATTCCTTCTGATGACAAGTAGCAGAAGATTTGAAGATTTTTGCAGGCAAATCAAGAACATCCTTATTATTTTTTACAAAATAATGTTTAGGCAGAGTGGAAACTCTCTTTTTCAATAAAAGAAGTGTTTCTCCTTGTTTCCCCTGTACTCAAGGTTGCTAAAATTTTGCAGGAAAATCAAGCAAGCTAGAGAAATATGGAAACCTACGAGCCCAAGAACATCCTCATCACAGGCGCGGCAGGCTTCATAGGGTCGCATGTGGCGAACCGGCTTGTCACCAATTACCCCCACTACAACATCATCGTCATCGACAAGATGGACTACTGCTCCAACCTCAAAAACCTTGAGCCGTCTCGACGGTCACCAAATTTCAAGTTCGTCGAGGGCGACATCGCGAGCCCTGGCCTGAACATGCACCAGCTGCTGGTGAACGAGTCGGTCGACACCGTCATGCACTTCGCGGCACAGACTCATGTGGACAACTCCTTCGGCAACTCCTTCGAGTTCACCAAGAACAACGTGTACTGCACGCACATCAGTTCCCCGAGAAGCTCATCCCGAAATTCCTTCTCCTCGCCATGAGAGGCTCGCCGCTTCCGGTCTATGGCAACGGCTCGAATGCCAGGAGCTTCCTCTACTGCGAAGACGTCGCGGAGGCCTATGATGTTGTTCTTCACAGAGCACTAGTGGAAAACAGAGAAATAGCACCGGTTCATAACCTCGATTAGTACCGGTTTTGCAACCGGTGCAACGCATCCGGGACTAAAGCCCTCCCCCTTTAGCACCGGTTGCGTTACGAACCGGTGCTAAAGGGTCTCCACGTGGCCGTGTAGACCAGCTCCGGCCGATGGACCTTTAGCACCGGTTTGTAATATGAACCGGTGCTAGAGGATGGCGACGTGGCAGCCCCTGCAGTGTTTGGCTAAAACCCTAATCCCTAGCCTTTTGAAATACGGTTTTTTCGGGTATTTGAAAAATGTTGATGCACATATAAAAGAAACCATCATATATATTACACAATATCGTCATACATATAGAGATCGAAGCTAGTATGTGTTATCTTTTATCGTGTTTGGTCGAACATATTACATAATGGAACATTGTACACGTTCATGAATATATACAATATAATTTCAGCTACGATTTTCCAAAATCGTAATGCCGATGGTATTCACCGGTTGGTACTATGACCTCATCAAGTAAGAATCCCGCCAGTTCCTCTTGAATTGCTCGTATACGCTCAGTTGCTAGAAGACGATCCCGCTTCAGTTCGATCTAATGTAAAGAAGGGGGTCAATATATATGAATGAAGAAACTCAACATAAATGATGGTAATAAAATAAAATTGTGAATATTGTTTACGTACATCTAGTTGTTCTAGTCTTCTCTTCTCACGACAAGTCTCTCGCATGAACTCGCAGACATAGAATCCACATAAATTATTCCCGTCTTCTTGCTTCAAGCACTTTACGAGAATAGAGTTCAATCAAAATAATAATCAAGGATGATAATGGTATTGAAACTAGAACCAACGAGATGCGCGGACCTAGCTAGTAGTACTTACCGGTACTTGTTTAAATTCAAGCTCATTTCTCCAGGGACCCGGTGCCTTAGCCGTGAACCGTTTCCAAGCACTGCCCCGCAAAGAAAATGAATAAAGAAGTTAGTAATTACTTGATATCGGGAAATGAACGAAAGTAGCTGATATAGTGCCATGCATAATGATTGAAATTACCGCTGGAGTGTATCAATCATGTCCCCGAATGTCTCAAGGGATTTTTTTTCGAGTCCATGACTAGTACTCGTCCTCTATCAAGTTCAATAACTAACAGAATAAAATGATAGCTGCGCACACACATAACACACACTTAACATCGAGTAACCAAAATATATAGTAATGTGTATAAGACAGTTAACACACTCACTTGAAATTGTAAGGAAATAGTATTTTCGTCATGGTTTCTTGTTTCCTTAACGCCCGTACCAAGTTATCCTCCGTGTCCTTGATATGGTTATTGAGAGTTACCTCGTTCACGGTATATGGGTCAATGAACCCAATATCATAGATTTGTCCTCTTTTGCATTCGAGTTTCTTCAATCTGCATAATATAGTGAGTAAAATTATGCATGCAATAAACGAGATGAGATAAAGACTTATAGTTACAAGGAAAAATAATACTTACAAACAATAGGCACTGATCATCGATTTGTCGAGGGCATCATGATTGTATAACTGAAATAATTCAGCAAATTCGATGTTTATGTCGTCGGTTCCACGAAAGTAATGCTCATCATTAATTCCTATTACGATCCAATTCTGCCCACGCTGTGAGGCTTCCAAGTACCAGTTATGCAATTTTCGCATTCTTGTTGGTAGATTCGGAATCTCCTCGGGTCTGGCGAGAGGGCTCCCATACCGGTATTTGTATGCTACTACTTCAGCCGTGGGGAAATCACACCTGCTTAAGTATTGAGCAACAGACATACCTGCAGCTTCAGCCTCCTCTTTGTACAGTGCTATGATCTCTGGATCATACTGGACATCGGGAAACACTTGGAGCGGGGGGCAAGAGTTCATCTGTTCTCCGAGCTGAGGAACTGATTTACCTTTCGACCGCTTTGCTGCATCTGACTTGAGAATAGTGCGGTCATAATCTGATGCAAGCCTTGGCTCGGGTTGGTGAAGGTTCTTCAACATTTTTAACACTTTTGGATCTAGAGGAGGCTGCTCGGCGGACTGCTCGGTCTTCTTTCTCTTCAAATTTTCAAAGAAGTTCTTTGATTTCTCTTGTACCTTCGCCGCATTTTCCTCCGGAGTATAGTCGTAAGGTCTCTTTGGAGGAACCTTAGGTACTCTTGGAAGGGGCTCCTGTCGACGGATCGGTGATCGGTTACTCTTGGGAGCGGCGATGGTACGCTTCTGCTTTTGGCTCTGAGCCTCAGTGGGTGGAGGTGGCGGAGACGGCTCACTAGCTGGCGAAGGCTGGTATGCTGGAGAAGGCTGACGCGGAGATGGCGGAGAAGGCTGACGCGGAGATGGCGGAGAAGGCTGATGTGGCGGGGGAGAAGGGTGACGTGCTGGAGACCTTGGCGTCCAATTTGGAAGCACGATTAATTCCTTTAGCCATAGAACGGTGGTCTTCTTGGCTTCTCCCAGCTCGTACAAATCCCCTTCACCCGCAGGGTGGTCAAGCTTCAGCTGCTCAAATCCGCCCATAACTTCATCCACCCCGGCAACAACATAGCCAGGTGGAATTGGACGGCAATGATAGGTTGAATCAGGTCCAATGGGTAAGGCATAGCCGACCGCCACCTTCATGGTTATGTTCATGACCTTCACATGTAGCTCGCAAGATGTCGACTCCGTGATATCATCCACTGGGTAGCGGATCGCCGGTTTATCATCATCCGCTGGGAGGTCCGTGGAAGCCACGCTGCTTTTCCGCTGAGATGGTGGGCCGGTAGCATCATATCCGGCTTCTATCTGTGGCTGAGATGCGGCGGTTCCTTGCTGGCTTATCCGATTTAACAAGTCTGATTGCCGCTTCAGCTCTTGTTCTATCTGAGACATGCGGTCTGCTTCCCTTTCCTTTCTTCTCTGACGGCTTCTATCGGGAAATTTCTTCATTTCCACGGGAAACCCGAGTTTCCACGGTTTGGAGCCCGGAGTGGTTCGTGTTCGTCCTGGGTGTTCATCATTCCCAAGGGCGCGCGTGAGCTCGTCCTTCTCTCCTTCGGGATGGAACCTTCCCTCTTCAACATCCTTTGATGCGCTTCTAAGGGCATCAATGGGAAGAGGGTCTTCGTCATGCTTTTTTGTATATACACACTTCCCTTCCGAGTCCAACTTCCCTCCGTGCCCGTAAAACCAATCCCTTGACCGATCATTCCATTTCAATGTCTCCGGAATGATCCCTTTGGCAATTAGATCGTCCTCCATCTTCTTCCACTTAGGCTTGCCAGTCTTGTAGCCTCCTTGCCCCATAGTATGGTGATACTTCTTTTTAGCAGCATTTTTCTTATTTATTTCTGACCTTCGCTTAGCTGCCTCTGAAGTCTTGTACCCCATGAATGCGTCCCAGTGATCTTTTATCTTCTCATATTGTCCAGTGAACACCGGAGTCTTTTTTTGGTCGACAAAATCCTTGTACAATCTTTTCTTCCAGGTGTTGAATTGTATTGCCATCCTCGAAAGAGTCCACTTCTTGACTTTCCGCTCTATGATATTCAGATGACGATCATCGTCATCTGAATCCTCCTCATTTGAATCCTCCTCATTTCGATCCACCTCAGTTCGATCCACCTCTGGCGCCTCTGGTAGGGTAAAATTAACCATGAGCTTCTTCCAAAGAATATTCTTCAATCTGTTGCGGACATATTTAACTGGTTCCGTCTTTGTCTTCTTCCATTCTCGAATGGTGATCGGAATGTTGTCCCTAACAAGAACTCCGCATTGTCTTATAAATTTACTTGCGTGAGCCGCGGGAGCAATCGGTTCGCCATCTTCACCGATTTCTTCTATTCGGTACCTTTCATGTTCTTCCAACCTTCTGGCCGGACCTCTTCTATTTGCAGAAGAGTGGCTCGATCCAGAGGGCTAAAAGAAGAAGGAGCGTTAATATATGTATATACACAAATCAAATAATCCAACTATACAACAAATGCTTAATTTATTATTAATACACATCTACCTCGCCAGCGCCTTCTCCCTCATCTTCGGCACCTTCTCCCTCTCCGGCACCTTCTCCTTCACTGGTGCCTCCATCCACTCCGGCACCTTCTCCCTCTCTGGCACCTTCTACTTCACCGGTGCCATCCTCTCCGGCACCTTCTCCCTCATCGAAGCCATCTCTACGATTTTGTTCATCTCCCTCACCGGAGTTGTTTAGAAACAACGAGGTGACATCGTCATCATTATTATCGCGGATGATGTCCTCGATAATATTTTCCTGGAAGTCGTCTCTTCCGAGATCCATAGTTTCTGCAAAGAATTATTACAAATTATTATAATAATACGGAGACCAAAAAAAAAGGGGGCGTTGGCCGAGCGCCGGCGCGGTGGGGGAAGATTAGGTCTTCCCTCCCCACCACGCCGGCGCCCGGCCAACGCCCCCATTTTATAACCTAAAATAACTAAAGTAATAAAGGACCTAAAAAAATTAAAGACCTAAAAAAATGTTCACGAGTTTGATGCATGTAAAATGTCCTCGATCAAGTTTCATGGCAAATCAATATTTGTAGTGTTGTGAGTAAAAAAGAAAAAAAAAATCTCGTGCAAACCCTAAATAACTAAATAATTAATTAAATACCCTATAATGAACTAACTAATGTTAGAATTAATCCTATAATGAACTAACTAATGTTAGAATTAATTAAATACACTAAATAACTAAATAATTAATTAACTAAAAAAATAGCTAACTAAATAACTAAAAAACCTAACTAAATAACTAAATAACTAAAAAAATAGCTAACTAAATAACTAAATAATGTTAGAATTAATCCTATAATGAACTAACTAATGTTAGAATTAATTAAATACCCTAAATAACTAAATAATTAATTAACTAAAAAAAAACATAACTAAAAAAAACCTAACTACATAACTAAATAACTAAAAAAATAGCTAACTAAATAACTAAATAAACATAACTAAATAACTAAAAAAACTAAAAAAATACCCTAAATAACTAAAAAACTAAAAAAAACATAAAAATATTACCTTCGATCAGTACTAGCTGCAGGCGTTACGTGGCTGGGCCGGTGGAGGGCGGCCGGCGAGCCGGTGGCAGGGCGGCCGGCGAGCGCGGCGGGCGCGGGAGGCGCGGGCGCGGGCGGCAGGGCGGCCGGCGAGCGCGGCGGGCGCGGGCGCGGGCGGCGCGCGGGCGGTTGGCGCAGGTGGCGCGGGCGCGGGTGGCGGGTGGCACGGGTGGCGCGGGCGCGGGCGGCGGGCGCGGCGCGGACGGCGGCGGCGACGACGGCGCGGCGGCGTGGAAAAATCCGGCAGCCTGACGGCGTCCCTCGAGCTCCTACGCGCAGGTCCTTAGGCGTTTTTGCGATGCGGGAGAGGAAGGAGGCGGGCGGTTATAAAGCAGGGAGCTTTAGCACCGGTTGGTGGCTTCAACCGGTGCTAAAGGCTGCTTTCTGGGAACTGCACCGCCACCCCCTTTAGCACCGGTTTGAGCCACGAACCGGTGCTAAAGGGTGTTTTAAAATTTTCAGTTGTTCCCGCCAAATTCGATATTGAAGCTATCATCAACATTCCATTTGATTAGATATATTTGATTTTCTTTTTGATTAGTTATATTTGATTTTCTATTTTCTTTTGATTAGTTATATTTGATTTTCTATTTTCTTTTGATTAGATATATTTGATTTTCTTTTTTCTTTTGATTAGTTATATTTGATTTTCTATTTTCTTTTGATTAGTTATATTTGATTTTCTATTTTCTTTTGATTAGATATATTTGATTTTCTATTTTCTTTTTGATTAGTTATATTTGATTTTATTTTTGATTAGTTATATTTAATTTTCTATTTTCTTTTGATTACTTATATTTGATTTTCTATTTTCTTTTGATTAGTTATATTTGATTTTCTATTTTCTTTTGATTAGTTATATTTGATTTTCTTTTTGATTAGTTATATTTGATTTTCTATTTTCTTTTGATTAGTTATATTTGATTTTCTATTTTCTTTTGATTAGTTATATTTGATTTTCTATTTTCTTTTGATTAGTTATATTTGATTTTCTATTTTCTTTTGATTAGTTATATTTGATTTTCTATTTTCTTTTGAGTAGTTATATTTGATTTTCTATTTTCTTTTGATTAGTTATATTTGATTTTCTATTTTCTTTTGAGTAGTTATATTTGATTTTCTATTTTATTTTGAGTAGTTATATTTGATTTTCTATTTTCTTTTGATTAGTTATATTTGATTTTCTATTTTCTTTTGAGTAGTTATATTTGATTTTCTATTTTCTTTTGATTAGTTATATTTGATTTTCTATTTTCTTTTGATTAGTTATATTTTCGTGAGAGGAAAAGGGCGGGAAGAAAAGGGCGGAAAGAAAAAGGGCGGGAAAATGATTGAACAGGAAAAGAAGTACATATCTCAACTGAAAAATTTCCCTCATACAATAACATCATTACACAAAAAATAAATGGGAAAGTGATTTCCATATTGAGATACACAAGTTATGATCCCTATCTAGCCATGAACCTCCCTTCGCGTATCTCCCTTGATTAGGATCGCTTCGGTCGTAACCATGGAGTATGTTCACCATTTAACGCGATGATTGGGTCAATATTCACTCTGAAGGGCGGAATTTCATCAAACTTATTATAATCTTCTGACATGTCTGTCTTATCCTCAACTCCCACGATGTTTCTTTTCCCTGAAAGAACTATGTGACGCTTTGGCTCGTCGTATGATGTATTCATTGTCTTATCTTTTCTTTTTTTTTGGTTTGGAGGACATGTCTTTCACATAGAAAACTTGAGCCACATCATTGGCTAGGACGAATGGTTCGTCTCTGTAACCAAGATTGTTGAGATCCACTGTTGTCATTCCATACAGCTGGTCAACCTTTACCCCTACTCCATCTAGCTTGACCCATTTGCACCGAAACAAAGGGACTTTAAAAGAAGGTCCATAGTCAAGTTCCCATATCTCCTCTATGTAACCATAATAGGTGTCCTTTTGCTCGTTGTTGTTTGTTGCATCAATGCGGACACCACTGTTTTGGTTGGTGCTCTTTTTATCTTGGGCGATCGTGTAAAATGTGTTCCCATTGATCTCGTACCCTTGGAAAGTCAATATAGTCGAAGATGGTGACCCGGCCAACAAGTATAGCTGATCTCCAACAATGTTGTCATTTATGAGATGTGTCCGGAACCAACCGCCGAAAGTCGCCATATGTTTATGTGTAATCCAGGAGTCAGACTGAGCCGGGTGTTGGGAGCGTACAATATTCTTGTGTTCAATGATATACGGGGCCACCAAGGCGGAACTTTGTAGAACTGTGTAGTGTGCTTGAGTGAAAGAAATCCCATCCATACAATACATTGATTTCTTTCCTAGCGTGCCTTTTCCACGTAGTCTCCCTTCATGCCGCGATTCAGGAACACCAATCGACTTAATGTCAGGGATAAAGTCAACACAGAACTCAATGACCTCCTCAGTTCCGTAGCCCTTGGAGATGCTTCCTTCTGGCCTAGCACGGTTATGAACATATTTCTTTAAGACTCCCATGAATCTCTCGAAGGGGAACATGTTGTGTAGAAATACAGGACCGAGAATGGCAATCTCTTCGACAAGGTGAACCAGGAGATGCGTCATAATATTAAAGAAGGATGGCGGGAACACCAACTCAAAACTAACAAGACATTGGGCCACATCCTTCTGTAACCTTGGTAGCATATCTGGATTGATTACCTTATGAGATATTGCATTGAGGAATGCACATAGCTTAACAATGGGTACGCGAACATTTTCCGGTAGAAGCCCCCTTAATGCAACTGGAAGCAACTGCGTCATAATCACGTGACAGTCATGAGACTTCAGGTTTTGGAATTTTTTCTCTGTCATATTTGTTATTCCCTTTATATTTGACGAGAAGCCAGACGACACTTTAATACTTGAAAGGACATCAAAAAAGATTTCCTTCTCTGCTTTTGTAAGAGCGTAGCTGGCAGGACTTAAGTGACGCCCTTTATCCGTCTTGCTCTGTGGATGCATGTTGTTTGGGTCTTTCATACGTTGTTGATCCTCCCGTGCTTCTGGTGTATCTTTTGTTTTTCCATACACGCCCAGAAAGCCTAGCAGGTTCACGCAAACATTCTTCGTAACGTGCATCACGTCGATTGAAGAGCGAACCTCTAGGTGTTTCCAATACTCAAGCTCCCAAAATATAGATTTCTTCTTCCACATGGGTGCGTGTCCGGTAGCGACGTTATTTGGAACAGATTGACCGCCAGGACCCTTTCCAAAGATTACTTCTAGGTCCCTGACCATATCAAATAAATCATCACCAGTACGGAGATCAGGCTTTTGCCGGTGATCTGCCACACCTCTAAAATGCTTGCCTTTCTTTCTTACGGAATGCGTGGTCGTAAGAAATCGACGATGCCCCAAGTACACAATCTTCTTGCATTTTTCCAAGTATATAGCGTCAGTCTTATCTAAACAGTGCGTGCATGCATTGTATCCCTTGTTTGTTTGTCCTGAAAGGTTACTAAGAGCAGGCCAATCATTGATGGTTACGAAAAGCAACGCTCGTAGGTCAAACGGCTCCTGTTTGTGCTCATCCCATGCACGTACACCTGGTTTGGTCCATAACTGTAAGAGTTCATCAACTAATGGTCTTAGATACACATCAATGTCATTGCCGGGTTGCTTCGGACCTTGGATGAGCACTGGCATCATAATGAACTTCCGCTTCATGCACAACCAAGGAGGAAGGTTATAGATACATAGAGTTACAGGCCAGGTGCTATGACTGCAGCTCTGCTCCCCAAAAGGATTCATGCCATCTGTACTCAGACCAAACCTTAAGTTCCTTGCGTCACCTGCAAAGTCCGGGTAGTCTCTCTCAATTTTTCTCCACTTCGACCCATCAGCGGGGTGTCTCAACATCGCGTCTTTCTTACGGTCTTCTTTGTGCCATCGTAACAACCTGGCATGCTCTTTGTTTCTAAACAGACGTTTCAACCGTGGTATTATAGGAGCATACCACATGACCTTGGCAGGAACCCTCTTTCTGGGGGGCTCGCCATCAACATCACCAGGGTCATCTCGTCTGATCTTATATCGCAGTGCAGTGCATACCGGGCATGCTTCCAAATTCTCGTACTCCTCACCGCGGTAGAGGATGCAGTCATTAATGCATGCATGAATCTTCTGAACCTCTAATCCTAGAGGGCAGAGAACCTTCTTTGCTTCGTACGTACTGTCAGGCAATTCATTATCCTTTGGAAGCTTCTTCTTCATTATTTTCAGTAATTTCTCAAATCCCTTATCAGATAAACCAGTCTCTGCCTTCCATTGCAGCAACTCCAGTGTGGTACCGAGCTTTGTGTTCCCATCTTCACAGTCTGGGTACAACTTCTTTTTGTGATCCTCTAACATACCTTTTAACTTTCGCTTCTCATTCACACTTTCTGCTTCTCTGTGTGCATCTACGATGGCCCGACGAAGATCATCATCAGGCTCATCTGATGCCTCTACATCTTCAGCTTCTCCTGTCCCTTCAGCTTCAGCTTCCCCCGTTGCAGTATCACCATATTCAGGGTACATATCATCATCCTCTTCTTCTTCATTGTCTTCCATTATAACCCCTCTTTCTCCGTGCTTGGTCCAACAATTATAGCTAGGCATGAAACCTTTCCGAAGCAGGTGGGCGTGAATGATTTTCCAGGAAGAGTACTCCTTCTTGTTCCCACAGTGAACACATGGACAACACATAAAACCATTCTGAATATTTGCCCGAGCCACATCGCCAAAATTACGAAGACCTTCAATGAACTCGGAAGTGCGTCGGTCACCGTACATCCATTGTCGTTCGTTCATCTGCTTCATATAATTAGGTTTACTAATACTATTACCGAACATCATAAATAGTAAAATGATGAAACATGCATTTGTATCAATGACAAATAAAAGAATAGAGTTGCTAACCTCGATCGAGGAGGAAAGAACGAGGAGAAGACCTAAGTATCGCTCGGGCACCTCATATCATCTTTATTTTGTGTGAGCTTAAGTTGGTTCATGCTCTTAGGCATTTCATCAAACACCTCTTGTGCATAGGGGAAAAAACCTAACTAGCACACCCCCTCTCACACCTTCCAAAGGAAAAAAACAGAGGAGAAGGCTGGTGGGCGGCTGTATTTATAGGCAGGACCTCTAGCACCGGTCCGTGTCCAAAACCGGTGCAAAAGGATAGCCTTTAGCACCGGTTCGTGCCATGAACCGGTGCTAAAGGTCTGGCGCCTGCCACGCGGCAGACGCGACACCTTTAGCACCGGTTCGTGGCACGAACCGGTGCTAATGGTTCCTAACAAACCGGTGCTATAGCTCCACGGGCTCAATTTAGCTCTCTGGCAGCTCGAACCGGTGCTAAAGAACCCCTTTAGTCTGGGTTCGTAAGCCAACCGGTGCAAATGCCGTTTGGAGCAAAAAACGAAAGCCCTATTTTCTACTAGTGGAGGAGAGGTTGGGCAAGTGTACAACATAGCGGCGGCAAAGGAGAGGAGGGTGATCGACGTGGCGAGAGAGATCTGCAATGTGCTTGGGGTGGATGCAGAGAAGGCCGTCAGGTTCGTGGCAGATAGGCCGTTCAATGATCAGAGATATTTTGTGGATGGTGAGAAGCTGAGGAAGCTGGGATGGTCGGAGCACACGCCATGGGAGGAGGGGCTGAAGAAGGCGGTGGAATGGTACACCAACAATTCTGATTTCTGGGGCGATGTTGGCGGCGCGTTACGAGGGCATCATCATGACTGGATGTCGTTGCCGATGGAAACTATTGTTGCTTCTTCATCAGCAGATGATGAAGAGTAAGGATCTAGCTTGTCACTTGGAAACTTTGGAAAGAGAGGAATGCTCGAACCTTCAACAACAAAAGCATCATGCCCACTACCATCTTCGAAATGATCAAGCTTGAGACCAGAACTTGGACCCTTGCTGGTGCCAAGCACTTGGGTACTCTAATTTCGGGAGGATAGGCTTTGTATTTTGTGTGTGTGTTTTACCAAACTCTTGTCCTAAACTACTCCTTAATGAATGAATGAATCAAGGCAAATCTTTTGCCTCTTTCAACAAAAAAATAATGAAGAGAAGGGATCTAGCCGCAACAACAAACTAACATAAGAAACAGCTAGCTGAATTATGAGCGAGTTACATGCCAAGTACGTAGTATTTGTCTACAAGCTAAGGTTCGTGCAAATATTGCATAATTTTGTAATGTACGACTAAGGTTGCTAATTTAATTGATTAAGTTTCACGGTGGTGAATTGTTGTTGCCATGGATCTTGGTTCGATATCCACATGCTTAATTATATGATTTTGAAAGGAATTGTTATGGCTGTCTCCGCAAGAGCAAACCGCGAAAATTCAGTTCGGCTCCCAATTGCATATGCTACCGTTACAAATAAGCATTATTTCAAATTATTAAAAAATATGATTATTTTCCACAATCTATGTTATGTGTGTATGTAAAATTAAAAAAAAGGATAATTTATAGTCCGTGTTACAAGGATAAATACTCTCGTGAAAAGTCTTATTAGACTGGGGTGTGCTTCCATGCTAGGTAGACCAGTACTACAGGTAGTACCGCCCTATTGTTGAATATATAAGCAATTTACCATAAGATTTAATCCGAAATAACCACTAATAAAGTATGATGATAATTGCAGGAATTAACCTAATCATACATACTAGCAGAATAGACGAACAGATCACATCTAACACAGATAAAGAGATCACATCTATTCCAAACGCTAGTACAAGAAATTGTAACAGAAACTGGAAAAGATGGGTACAGATTGCATACGGTGCTGCAGGAGGATTCACGTTCGCGTTCAGATTCGCGTTGAGGTTTGTGTTGGCGTTGGCACCAGCGTCGTCAGCCATGTCGTCGATGTAGAGGCTGCTGATGTCGGGGAAGAAGTCCTCGTCGGGGAAGGAGTCGTCGGTCGACGTAATGCCGTCAGTAGTCGCGTAGAAGCGCTCCCCAAAAACCTGATCGCCCCTCACCCGTATAGGTTCACAAGAGGCGGGGTTCCGGAGGCCTACTGTCCCATCGTCCGGTGCACGCCGGAAGAGGGGATGGAGAAGGTGTAGCGGCGGCGCAAGGCTCTGGAGGCGAGAGACGGGATGTGATACAGCGTGATTAGGGTTTGCGCCTAAGCCTGCTTATATAGCGCCGGTCGGGTAAGACGTGGGGCGCAGCCCACGTCCGAGTTAGTAACAGCCCACGATCCAGAAAAACCGGAAATAGCTGATAGAGAAACAACTCGCGCAGTAATTTTCCCGAACAGCAAAAAGATAAGTAAGCTCGGCACCGAGGCACAATTCCGCAAACCGCGGCGCGCGCGCGTGTCGTGACGAGGCAAAGCGAGGCTGGCGGCGGAGGAGGAGGAGGAGCGCGCGTGTAAGCCTCTCCTCTTCTCTCACTTTAGGAGGTAGTAGAACACCCCACTATATATATTGGTGCAACTCCCCTCAAACTAGCAAGGTGGGACTAAACTTTGGTGCCATCCCCTGCTAGGCATGAATAGGCCAAGAGAATTTCAGAATTTGTATTGGGCCATGGGCTAAAGCCCACAACCAAATTCCAACAATCCCCCACAAAGTCTCATTGGCACATCTCATCACATCAGATCAAATAATTCCAGAACATTGTTTATATACCGGTGCGAGGTGGAGACTGTTAAGTTGAACTTCCACTCAGAACTTCATGGTACACTAGATTGCAACTTGAATAGTGGACTATGCCTTGAACTACAAGTTTGGTGCGCACTAGTTTCAAACAAAGCCTAGACCGATACTAGGCTGCCGCAAGGCTTCCCCGCGGTTTGGAGCTTATGCATCATACTCCATGGCCTTTCATGAGTTTATTAGAGAGCACCCAACTCCCATAGACTGCGACGTTTGACAGTCACACTCATATAGGTGTGTTCTTCAAAAGATGTTATGCAGGACAACATCTTTGCTATAAACAAGCCACTTAGAACACATTCAGATAAATATCAACCTGCCATGCAGAATAGGAGAGTATTGCATCTATATGGAGTGGTAGTATAATGTAAGGATACTCTCCTCCCAGCTGACCAATAGCTTGTCTCCCAACTCTAATTCACGGGATCTCCGATCACATAGAGTGGGTTACCACTGTGGGCAACTCAAAGTGTGGGTCTCAAACCCATCTCCCTCGATGCATTATCTATCACATTGTGTGATAGACCCTTTGTGAAGAGATCTGCCAGATTTTTAGATGTTTGGATATAATCCAACGCAATAACTTCAGAGTTTCTCATTTTCCTGACAGATTTCAGTCTCCTCTTCACATGTCTTGATGACTTCATATTGTCCTTAGAACTGTTTACTTTGATGATCACAGTTTGATTATCACAGTTCATAGGAATTGCGGATATAGGTTTTTCAACCACAGACAAGTCCATCAAGAGCTCTCGAAGCCACTTTGCTTCAACAGTGGCTGTGTCTAATGCTGTGAGTTCTGCTTCCATAGTTGACCTCGTTAAGATGGTCTGCTTGCAAGACTTCCAGGAAACAGCGCCACCACCAAGCGTAAACACATAACCACTTGTGGCCTTAGTCTCATCAGCATCAGAAATCCAATTTGAGTCACTATACCCTTCAAGTACCCTTGGATACCCAGAGTAGTGAACTCCATAGCTCGCAGTGCCACTCAAATAACGCAAAACCCTTTCAAGGGTCTGCCAATGAACATCTCCAGGATTTGACACAAATCGACTCAACTTGCTCACAACAAAAGAGATGTCAGGCCTCGTAGCGCTGGCCAAATACATAAGCGAGCCAATAATCTGAGAATATCTCAGCTATTTTTTAGCATCCTTAGGATCTCCCTGATTCTTTCGAACCAACATGTTAGGATCATATGGAGTAGGAGAAGACTTGCAGTCGCTATACCCAAAACGACTCAAGATCTTTTCCACATAGTGAGATTGAAGCAGTGTTATCCCACCATCGTCATCTCTCAGTAGCTTGATGTTCAAGATCACATCAGCCACTCCTAGATCTTTCATCTCAAAACAATGAGATAGAAAGTCTTTGACCTCCTTGATAACATCAAGACTGGTCCCGAATATCAGTATATCATCAACATACAGACATAAGATGACTCCCTAGCCCCCACCATGGCGATAGTACACACACTTGTTAGCTTCGTTAACAACAAAGCCTATAGCAGTTAAGGTTCTTTCAAACTTCTCATGCCAGTGCTTAGGTGTTTGCTTAAGACCATACAAAGACTTCAGCAACTTACACACCTTTCCTTCTTGACCACCTACCACAAATCCATCTGGCTGATCCATATAAATCTCCTCATCTAACTCTCCATTTAGGAAAGCCGTCTTAACGTCCATTTGATGAACGAGAAGACCATGCGAGGCAGCCAGGGATAGTAGTACTCGGATAGTGGTCAATCTGGCCACAAGTGAATAAGTATCAAAGAAATCTTCGCCTTCTTTCTGGGTATAACCCTTAGCAACAAGGTGTGCCTTGTACTTCTCAATAGTACCGTCAGGTCTAAGCTTCTTCTTGAACACCCACTTACATCCTACAGGTTTGCACCCATAAGGACGATCAGTAATTTCCCAAGTTCCATTTGCCAAGATGGAATCCATCTCACTGCGAACGGCTTCTTTCCAGTAGTCAGCATCTTGAGATGCATAGGCTTCTGAAATAGAAGTGGGAGTGTCATCCACGAGGTATACAATAAAATCATCACCAAAGGTCTTTTCAGTCCTCCGTCTCTTACTCCTAGTAGGAGCTTCATTGTTATCCTCCACAGGATTATCAGAGTGTTTTATCGAAATGGTGGGTTCAGGAATTGTAAACAATTCTTGACTAGATGAACTAGGCATCTCCTGATTTGATGAGCTAGACGAACCTTTCATTGGAAAGATGTCCTCAAAGAAAGTCGCATCATTCGACTCCATAATAGTACCAACACGCATGTCAGGTACTTCAGATTTTACTATAAAAAATCTATAGCCAATGCTATGAAACGCATATCTCAGAAGAACACAGTCTACGGTCTTTGGTCCAAGCTTTCGCTTCTTGGGTATTGGCAAGTTTACCTTTGCCAAACAACCCCAAGTCCGTAAGTAAGAGAGTTTTAACCTTTTCTTTTCCCATTTCTCAAATGGTGTAATTTCTTTGTTCTTAGTGGGAACACGATTTAGGACATGACACGCAGTCAAGATCGCCTCCCCCCACCATGCCTTGGAAAGACCCGATGTGTCTAACATGGCGTTAACCAAATCAGTTAGAGTATGGTTCTTTCTTTTAGCCACTCCGTTAGATTGGGGCGAGTAGGGAGGCATCCTCTCATGGATTATACCATGTTCCGCACAAAAAGAATCAAATTCGTTGGAAAAATACTCTCCACCACGATCAGACCTAAGCCGCTTGATCTTACGATCAAGTTGATTTTCTGCTTCAGCTTTATAGATTTTGAAGAAGTTCAAAGCTTCATCTTTAGATTCCAGAAGATACACATAGCAGTATCTCGTGGAATCATCGATCAATGTCATGAAATATTTCTTTCCACCTTTTGTCAACTCACCATTCATCTCACAAAGATCTGAATGAATGAGCTCTAGTGGTGCAAGTCTCTTGCCTCTGCAGTCTTGTGAGACTTGCGAGGTTACTTTGCTTGCATACACACTTGGCACTTAGAGCCCTTGTGTAAGGGTCAATTGCCCCTAAGTGTGTTTTTGGTAATTAATGACAATCCCTATGGACTAATATTCTCATTGAGCTTTTTATGAAGGAATTGTTCATAGGAATTGCTTGAAGTCCATGTGTTGGATTCAAGGCTTGGATGCCATGAAGATAACAATATATCTTAAGTATTGGCATCAAGATCATTGAACAAGAAGAGATGAATCCAATATGATCAAGAAGAAGAAATAAAGATGTTGTTCTTGTGTAGAACTCAAGTAATCCATGCTCTAGCTTATGTGCTAAGCCAAGGAGTCTCAAGATCTTGAGAGTTTGGTTACATGAGAAGAATTCATGTTATGGCTCTATGTCGAGGTCACGATGGTCTCATGAGTTGAGCCATGGTTGACCAAGACTTAGAGCATGCAATCAAATGAAGAATTCCCCATGCATCTTAAGAGAGATTCGATAGAGCATGAGTAGATTCAAGGTTGACCAAGGCAAAGATCAAAGATTGGATTCTAGATTGGTCAACATATGAAGCATAAGGAATGTGCCACATGGGACCAATCGGTCTTGTGGTATGGTATGGTTTATCAATTATGCTTTGTGAACTAACCCATTACATATGTGTGTTTGTGTTGTCTATGTGGGTTAGGTATTAGGTCATGGATATGCATCACTAGTGAGATTTCATATAGCCCATGAAAGGATGACATCAAGTGGTGGTTGTCATCAAGGTTGAGAAGTGCAAGTTTCAAGATAAGCATCTCGAGAAGATCATATGCTTGAAGCTTGCCATCCATTTGGTGATAATGGAATTGTGAAGAAATGCCTTAGTGAAGGTATCACATAGTGGTGTATGTGGGAGCATATTGGAAGTCTTCACAAAGCAACAATGATCAAGTGAAGCATTCCGGCTTGATGAGAGCATGAAGCATCATCATCAAGATCAAGCGGGATGCTCAAGGCAAAGGTATGTCCTTGCTAGGTTTTCCTTTTACCGGTCTCAAGGTGTTTGTTGGGAGACCGGGTTATAGGATAGATAGCCGCACTATCAAGAGGGGCTTTCGGTTGGGTAACTTGATCACATCGTCATAGGGAGCTCAATCCTTTGCATACTTTGCATCTCCCTATCTTGTTGCTTCTTGTTGTTTCTTTGTATGAGGTTCTTGTGCTTGTTGCTAGCTTTCCAACAAGTCCAAGTTCATCGAAAACGGAATCCAAATGCATCTTCTATTGCGTTTTCGAGTTGAGAGGTTTTACCGGTTCTTCACTCTGGAAGGTTTCACACCTCTCCACATTTGGTATTTTTCATATTGACATTTCTTGGTGTTTCTCTGCATAAAGTTGTAGTACTTTTTCTAAGCTTTTCAAAAAGTCCAAGTTTGCTAAAAACGGAGTTCGGATGCAAAAGTTATCTCGTTTTTCGTATGAGTGTTTTTGCAGTTTTCCAAATCCGGAGCTGCTCCGGGCTCTGCTCCGGGCTGAGCAGTGCTAATATACTTACTCCGGAGTGTAGTCCGGAGCTACTCCGGGCTCTGCTCCGGAGCGCCCCGAAAACTCTGTAACGGGCAGTTTTCTTGCCCTATAAAAGGGGGCTTCTTCCCCAACGGTTGGGGGCGTGTTCTAGGGTGTTCTTGAGCCTTTCTCTCACCTCCATTGTTGAACCTCTTGAGCTTGCTTCCTCTCCCTTCCCTCCAATGATTCTTGCATATTTTTGAGGGATTTGGAAGAGGAGATCTAGATCTACAACTCCACCAATCAATTCCTCCTCTAAGTGAGGGGAACCCATTGGATCTAGATCTTGGAGTCATTGGTTGACCTACACCCTTGTTCTTCCTCTCTAACTCCTCCATAGCATTTGTTGCTTTGGTGGGATTTGAGAGAGAAGGATTTGAGCACTTTCCCTTGTGTTTTTGCTTTGCATCCTTGCATAGTGTTGAGCTCTCCATTACGATTTGTTCGAGTGAGAGACCGTGAGCTTGTTACTCTTGGAGGGTGACCTCCTAGTTGGCTTGGCGGTTGGTGCCTCGGTGACCTCTTCGTGGAAGATTGTGAAGAGGCCCGGGATTCCCCTTCGTGGGAGTTGTGAAGTGGTTGTGGAGCTTGCCATCTCCGGAGTGGAGGAAAAGCTAACCATAAGAAGGGGTCCCTAGCTTCATGGGGGATTCGGAGAAGAAGGTGAGCCTTCGTGGCGTTCGGGGGCCTTCGTGGTTACCCGCATCTCTCCAACGGTGATTAGCTTACTTTATGTAAGTGAACATCGGGATATATCTTTGTCTCTGCGTGCCTCGGTTATCTCTATACGCGAGTTTATTTCCTTGTGATAGCCATCGTGCTTGAAGTACTTATATCTTGTTTATCACTTGTGAATTATATCTTGTGCTATCTTGCTTATATCTAGTTGTTGTTGTTGCACTTAGTTGAGCCTAGCATATTTAGGTCTTGTGCTTGAAGAAAATAAACGTTAGTTTAATTCTGCATTCCTTCAAGCCAATTCCGTAATTGTTTTTAAAACGCCTATTCACCCCCCCTCTAGGCGACATCTCGTCCTTTCACCTTGACATTAGTAAATTTCGGAATTAAACTCATGTTGGCTAGCCGCGTCATGCAACCAAAGTTAATATGACAAAGTCATGAATGCCAAATATTGGACTCATTATCATTGCAAACATGATTAATAACTTTCGTGCATAAGTCTGACAAAGAAAGGCGGAACAAGCCTCCGCACTCATAGCCTTTCCCAACAAATTGTCCATACTTCGATATTACAACTTTATTGGACTCAAAAACCAACTTAAAACCATCTCGACACAGAAGAGATCCGCTGACGAGATTTTTATTGATGGAGGGAACGTGCTGCACATTCTTCAGCTGTACGGTCTTCCCCGAAGTGAACTTCAGATTTACCGTACCAATACCTTGAACAAAAGCACGTGAGCCATTTCCCATCAGCACGGAGCCAGCCCGTGCGACCTGATAAGAAGAAAACATGGAAATATCAGCACATACATGTATATTGGCAACGGTGTCTATCCACCATTCAGGCGAATGACAAACTGAAAGGATAGTAGAAAATATACCGTACCCAGCATCCTTCATATCGGTATCACCAACAAAAACATTGGCAGAATTGCCGTCGTTTCCATGTGAACGCTTATCAAAGTGTTTAGGGCAGCTAGGAGCCCAATGATTCGGATCACCACACACATGGCAGGATCCTTTCTTCTTATACTCAGTCTTCTTCTTGAAGTTGGTAGTCTGCGAGGCCTTGTTCTTGCCGTCAAACTTTCCCTTGCCCTCAAACTTGTTCTTATTCTTGGACTTGTGGGACTGAAAGTTATTTTTCTGCACCACATGTGCACTAGAACTTCCATCAAAACCTCGAACACGTGTATCCTTTGCTCTCGCCTTTTCCTCAACATGAAGAGAACCAATGAGATCCGAAACGAAAAACTCCTGTCTCTTATGTTTCAGAGAAGTAGCAAAGTTCCTCCATGAAGGAGGAAGCTTGGCAATAATGCCACCTGATGGCGTGGTGATGATGGTGCCAGAAAACTTGTTGGCGTTTGTTGATGAAGTAAAAATGACCGGCCAGTTGGAAACCCCAAGAGAAGGTTTGATGAATATAGCAGCAAGTTTTCCCTCAGTTATGAAACCAAGGTAGTCAATCCAGTAGGAGGGAGACAAACGACCAAAGGTGATGCCTGCTAGCTTCGCGACAACTCCGGACAATTTATAGGGCGCCTCGTCCAAGCTTTGCTTTGCGAGTGGCAACGTGGAACCTGCACACAACACAACCAAATACTTTGTTCCCAACTTACGATGAGGTTGTCAATCTCACCGGTTTGCTTGAAACAAAGGGTATGAGCGTATCGAGTGGAAAGTGATAATAGTATGCGAGTAAAGTAAACAGTGCGAGTAAAGTAAACAGTGCGAGTAAAGTAAACAGGTGATAGCAATATAAAGGAAATAGGACCGGGGTCCACAGTTCGCTAGTGGTGTCTCTCCATAAGATAAAATAACACATGCTGGGTAAACAAATTACAGTTGGGCAATTGATAGAATAAAGACAACGTGCATATGTCGAGAGGATCACTATGAGATTTACTCTGGGCATTACAACAAGATACATAGACCGCCATCCAACTGCATCTATGACTAATAATCCACTTGTGGCGAATCAATCCGAGAACTCCACAAGTATTAAGTTGCGAACAACAGATAATTGCATTAAGCAAAGTGTGTAATGTAAACAAAACATATGCCCTTGAGCATATGAATGTTGTTTTCCCCCTAGTAGCAACAGCACATCTACAACCTTAGAGGTTTCTGTCACTCCCCCAGATTAAATAGAGGCATGAACCCACTATCGAGCATAAATACCCCTTCTTGGAGTCACTAGCAACTACTCGGCCAAGATAGCTACTAACAACGGAGAGCATGCAAGATCATAAACAACATAGAGATAACATAAGATAAAATTCAGCACATCAACTCAATCATAACACCAATATTCATCGGATCCCAACAAACACAACATGTAGAATTACATAACGGTGATCTCGATCATGTAAGGCAGCTCACGAGATCTAAACATGAAGCACATGGTGGAGAAGACAACCATCTAGCTACTGCTATGGACCCATAGTCCAAGGTAGACTACTCACTCATCGCGCCGGAGGCAAGCATGGCGACGAAGAAGACCTCCGGTGGCGATTCTCCTCTCCGGCAGGGTGCCAGGAAGAGCTTCTGGACCCTCCCGATCTTTGGGTCGACGGCGACGGCGGATCGTGATGTGTTCTGGAAAAGTGATCGGGTCTTTCGGTTTTTCCCGTCGGGGGGTCTTTATAGGCGAAGGGGTGACGTCTGAAGTGGACCAGGGGGCCCACACCACAGGCCGGCGTGGGCCAGGGGTGGGCCGCGCCCCCTGGTGATGTGGCCGCCCTCTGGTCTGGCTCTGTCTCCTCTTCGGTGTTCTGGAAGCTCCGTGAAATATCTGGACGACTGGCTTTGGTTTCGTCCAATTCCGAGAATATTTCCTGTGTAACTTTTCTAAAACACAAAAATAGCAGAAAACAGGGAACTGACACTGTGGCATTGCTACTCGTGTGATGGCGCCAGAAAAGACTATGGCGTTTAGTTGACGTGGGAGCAGTAAGTCCTTGTGCGTGGTGATGACCAGCCCGTTGGGAACCCCAAGAGGAAGGTATGATAAGTGTAGCGGCTAGTTTTCCCTCAGTTAACAAACCAAGGTTTATCGATCAGGAGAAGAGAGACGATGACGACTGAAGGTGTTTGTGGAACCTGCACACACACAAACAAATACTTTGTCCCCAACTTGCGATGAGGTTGTCAATCTCACCGGTTTGCTTGAAACAAAGGTTATGAGTGTATCGAGTGGAAAACAGTAGTAATATGCGAGTAAAGTAAACAGTGCGGGAAAAGTAAACAGGTGATTGCAATATGATTAAAATAGGACCGGGGTCCACAGTTCACTAGTGGTGTCTCTCCATAGATAAAATAACATGCTGGGTAAACAAATTACAGTTGGGCAATTGATAGAATAAAGATAACGTGATATGTCAAGAAGATCACTATGAGATTCACTCTGGGCATTACAACAAAATACATAGACCGCCATCCAACTGCATCTATGACTAATAATCCACCCCCGGGGATATCATCCGAACACCCTAGAAGTATTAAGTTGCGAACAACAGATAATTGCATTAAGCAAAGTGTGTAATGTAAACAAAGCATATGCCCTTGAGCATATGAATGTTGTTTTCTCCCTAGTAGCAACAGCACATCTACCACCTTAGAGGTTTCTGTCACTCCCCCAGGTGAAATAGAGACATGAACCCACTATCGAGCATAAATACCCCCTCTTGGAGTCACTAGCAACTACTCGGCCAAGATAGCTACTAACAACGGAGAGCATGCAAGATCATAAACAACATAGAGATAACAAAAGATATAATTCAGTACAGCAACTTAATCATAAACACCAATATTCATCGGATCCCAACAAACCAACATCATAGAATTACATAACGGTGATCTCAATCATGTAAGGCAGCTCATGAGATCTAAACATGAAGCACATGGTGGAGAAGACAACCAGCTAGCTACTGCTATGGACCCATAGTCCAAGGTAGACTACTCACTCATCGCTCCGGAGGCAAGCATGGCGATGAAGAAGACCTCCGGTGGCGATTCCCCTCTCCGGCAGGGTGCCGGGAAGAGCTTCTGGACCCTCCCGATCTTCGGGTCGACGGCGGCGGCGGATCGCGATGTATTCTGGAAAACTGATCGGGCCTTTAGGTTTTTCTCGTCAGGGGGTATATATAGGCGAAGGGACGATGTCAGAGGAGGGACCACGCCCCCTCACACGGGGCTGGCACGGCCAGGGGGGTGGCCGCGCCGCCCCTGTGTCTGGGGCCCACGTGGCCCCACTCCGTCAGGTCTTCGGATGTCTGGAAGCTTCCCCGTGAAATATGACTTCAGGAACTTGTTTCGTCCAATTCCGAGAATATTTCCTGTGTATCACTTCTGAAACACAAAAACAGCAGAAAACAGGAAACTGGCACTGTGGCACTTCGTTAATAGGTTAGTTCCGGAAAATGTATAAAAATGCCACTAAGTGTAACGAAACAATATACAAATGGTGTAAAAACAAGCATGGAGCATCAAAAATTATAGATACGTTTGAGACGTATCAAGCATCCCCAAGCTTAACTCCTGCTCGTCCTCGAGTAGGTAAGTGATAACAAAGAATAATTTTTGAGGTGACATGCACCTACACAATCTTGATCATATATGCAAGCATTGGTGAGCTGGGATCAATAGAACTTAGAACATGGGCATGAAAGATATAATCATGACAATAAGAACTTAGCAACCATGTTGTAAACATGCAAATGAACACAAACAAAAGATCATGATAATGAAACAATGAAAGTCAAACGTGTGTTCAAATCATAAGGAAAAACATACAAAAGGTTTTCAGCTTGTCCTTCAAAGAGAGCAAAACATAAATGCATAGGACACCTCAAAGTTTAAGAGGGCGACTAGATACAAATAATTTAAGAACAAGTGAAACCAACAATATGAGTCAATCAATGAACTTTGGGACAATGCATATCACACTAAGAATGACAACTATGCTCTCTTAATGGTGCATAAAGAAAGAAGGTGGTGACTCAACATAAAAGTAAAAGAAAGGCCCTTCGCAGAGGGAAGCAGTGATTTAAACATGTGCTAGAGCTTTTCATTTGTAAAACAGAGAGATAAAACTTGATTTTGAGAGGTGGTTGTCTTTGTCAACGACTGGCAATGGGGTTCTTACTATCTTCCATACAAAAATAAAGCAAGTTTTTGAGAGAGAGAGAGATTGGCACTCTTGTGCTCTTTTTATAAAACTTGGCACTCCTCCCCACCTTTTCCTTTCACATACCATGGCTAACCGATTCCATCGGGTGCCCACCAACATTCACATTCATTGGAGGAGTGCCTTTTTTTCTTTCTTTTTTCTCTCTTTTTTTTCTTTTTGGAATAAGCAATATGGAAGATAGCAAATCCGACCACTACGTCCCCATGAGCTGAAAACAGTGTCACAAAACGAGAGGTATTTTGAAGGTTTTTGAAAGGTAGCACACGAAAATTTTACTTTGGAATGGCTTACAAATACCATGCATAGGAATTTATGGTGGACACAATGGCAAACTTGGCTTTTAGGAGTTGGATGCACGAGTAGAGCTCATACTCAGTACAAGGCGAGGGCTAGCAAAAGACTGGGAGCGACCAACTAAGAGAGCAATAATGGCCATAATCATGCAAAGCGACAAAGCGACATTAAAAGAAGCATACGATGGCATCAAAAGTCAAAAACTAAATGATCATGAAGGCTAATGGCGACTTTGTAAGAGTCTAACATGTGTGAGCATGCGCCAAGTCAACCCAAATAAAGCATCAAGGAGAAAACCAAAATAATGCTTCCATACAATAAAAACAACGCATGATTTTTCAAAGGCTCATTAAGCAATCTCAGTTATTTGAGACAAGTCATGCTACAGCAAAACCACTAAGCATACTATCAAAAAGACATCAAGCATGACATGAAAAAGCCTAAGCCGCAGTCTACACAAGCTCCTTCTTGTACCACTATTTTGCACAAAGCTTTTTCTCTTTTCCAACACCATTTGAAATTTTTATAAACACCTCTTTTGATGAAAACCAATGAAGATCAGAGGCAAAAATACACCTTGATGAAAAGATATGACAAGATCTGAACGCATATCAAGGCGAAAACGAAAACCAAAAGCAGTAGCGGAAAAAGTAGAACACTCGATTTTTAATAAGAGTGAAAACTAGAGCGTTCTTTGCAAATGAAAACGAGTACATCTCCTCCAAAGGGAAATTTGTTGGGGTCCAACCATTTATTGCAGCAAACAAACAAACTAAACCAACTAAGAAAACTAAAACAACCGACGCTCCAAGAAAAACACATAGTGCATGAAGCAATAAAAATATAGTGTTTTGAAAGGTGACCTGATTTTTGCCGATGAAGAAGGGGTGCCTCGGGGGCATCCCCAAGCTTTGACGCTTGTACTTCTTGGATATTTCTTGGGGTGATGCATGGGCATCCCCAAGCTTGAGCTTTTGTCCATTCTTCAACTCATCTCATCATTCTCCAATCCCTACACTTGAAAACTTCCTTCATACAAAACTAAACACAATTCTATTAGCAACATTAGTGTAAGCATAAAATATATTCAACCTCTTTTAGCTTCAGGTTTCAACCCAAAACCACCACATATAAAGTATATACTACTTTAGCAACTTCCAAAAGAGTTCCATGATAAAAAAGAACTCAAAAGAAAGCGATAAAGTGGCAAAAACAAATATTGGCAGAAATCTGTCAAAACTGGACAGCTGACAAAGGACGAATTTTTGAGGGATTTTCTGTTGCTCAAATAAAAAAGTGTTCAACTAAGAAAAGTTTGGATATAACCTGGGGCATATGCACAAGAAATTGCAGGTCCAAAAGATATACAGAGAATTTTCACTAATTTTTACGGTGCAGCACCGAAAACAGTTTCAGGACAGCAATAACCCCAAATCTTTACCTCACTCAAATTAGAGGCTTCTCTTGGCACAAAAACGAAATAAACAAGATAAGGAGCGGTCATTACAGTAGTAATGACTTCCAAGACTCAAATAAAAGAAAAAGTACTTGAAAAGTAAACAATGGGTTATCTCCCAAGAGTGCTTTTCTTTAACGCCTTTGAGCTAGGCACAGAAAATTGCGAATCAAGTAATATCAATAGATGAAGCATCAAGCTCATAATTTACTCTAAGAATAGAGTCAAAAAGTAATTTCTTTCTTTTCCTAGGGAAGTGTTCCATACCTTTCTTTAATGGGAATTGATACTTGATAGTGCCTTCCCTCATATCAATAATAGCACCTACAGTTCGAAGAAAGGGTCTTCCCAAAATAATAGGACATGAAGCATGGCATTCAACGTCCATAACAAGAAAATCAACGGGAACAAGGTTATTGTTAACCATAATAAGAACATCATTAATCCTTCCCAAAGGTTTCTTCTTAGCAACATCAGCAATAGGAACATCAAAATAACATTTTTCAAGCGGTGGTAAATCAAGCATGTCATAAATCTTTCTAGGCATAATAGAAATACTAGCACCTAGATCACATAAAGCATGGCAATCATAACCATTAACATGCATATCAATGATGGGTTCCCAACCATCGTCTAACTTCTTGGGAACAGAGGCTTTTTGCTTCAACTTTTCATCCCTAATCTTTATAAGAGCATTGGTGATATGCTTAGTAAAAGCAATATTTAAAGAACTAGCATTGGGAGTCAAAGCAAGCTTTTGCAAGAACAAAATAACTTCAGATATATTGCAGCCATCAACATCAAAATCATTAAAGGAAATAGAGCTATCATCTCCTACACTCCGAAAAATTTCAGCACTCTTTTGAGAAAAAGTTTTGGCAGTTTTAGGCTTTTTAACACAAGGAGTGGGAGTTTTCTCTACACCAATCAAAGTAAGAGGTTTGCTATCAGTAGGAATAACATCATTAGAGGTAGTAATAGTACATACCTTCATCTATCTAGCCATCTCATCTTCTCTTTCCCACTTGGCATGCAATTCCGCTAACAATCTAATATTTTCATCAATTCTAACTTGGGTAGCATTAGCGGCAGCAACAACATTGCTCACATTCACATCATTAGGAAACACTTTTAATTTCAGAAGTTCAACATCATGAGCAAGGCTATCAACTTTAGAAGCAAGAATATCAATTTTGCCTAACTTTTCCTCAACAGACTTATTAAAAGCAGTTTGCTTACCGATGAAGTCCTTGAGCATTACCTCAAGCTCGGAGGGCGCGGCCCTAGTGTTGTTGTAGGAATTACCATAAGAGTTACCATAACCATTACCATTGGTAGAAGGATACGGCCTATAATTGTTACTAGCAAAATTGTTCCTATAAGCATTGTTATTAAAATTGTTATTTCTAATGAAATTCACATCAACTTGCTCTTCTTGAGCAACCAGAGAGGCCAAAGGAACATTATTAGGATCAACATGAGTCCTATCATTAGCAAGCATAGCCATAATGGTATCAATCTTATCACTTAAGGAAGAGGTTTCCTCAACAGAATTTACCTTCTTACCTTGTGGAGCTCTCTCGGTGTGCCATTCAGAATAATTTACCATCATGTTGTCGAGTAGCTTTGATGCGGCGCCCAATGTGAGGGACATAAAAGTGCCTCCAGCAGCTGAATCAAGTAGGTTCCTTGAAGAAAAATTCAGTCCTGCATAAAAAGTTTGGATAATCATCCAAGTAGTCAGTCCATGAGTGGGGCACTTCTTTACCATAGATTTCATTCTTTCCCAAGATTGAGCAACATGTTCATTATCAAACTGAGTAAACTTCATAATATTACTACGCAAAGCTATAATCTTAGCAGGAGGATAGTATCTACCAATAAAAGCATCCTTACACTTAGCCCATGAATCAATACTATTCTTAGTCAAAGACAGCAACCAATCTTTAGCTTTTCCTCTCAAAGAAAAAGGAAACAACTTGAGCTTAATAATATCACTATCAACATCCTTATATTTCTGCATCTCACATAGCTCAACAAAATTGTTGAGATGAGCTGCAGCATCTTCAGTACTAGCACCAGAAAATTGCTCTTTCATAACAAGGTTCAATAAAGCAGGCTTGATCTCATAAAAGGTGGTAGCAGGAACAGGTGGTGCAATAGGAGTGCAGATAAAATCACTATTGTTCGTGCTAGCAAAGTCACACAACTTGGTGTTTTCAGGAGTACCCATTTCAGCAAAACGAAAGTAAACAAGTAAAAACAGCTACCAAGGATTCTAATTTTTTTGGGTTTTCGATATAAAAAACAGTGCAGGTAAAATAAATAAAGTAAAGCAAAACAAATAACAAAGTAAAGAATGTGTGTGCGAAGAACTCCCCTCGCAGAAGTCTTCTCTCTTCCCCGGCAACGGCGCCAGAAAAGAAGCTGCTACTCGTGTGATGGCGCCAGAAAAGACTGTGGCGTTTAGTTGACGTGGGAGCAGTAAGTCCTTGTGCGTGGTGATGACCAGCCCGTTGGGAACCCCAAGAGGAAGGTATGATGAGTGTAGCGGCTAGTTTTCCCTCAGTTAACAAACCAAGGTTTATCGATCAGGAGAAGAGAGACGATGACGACTGAAGGTGTTTGTGGAACCTGCACACACACAAACAAATACTTTGTCCCCAACTTGCGATGAGGTTGTCAATCTCACCGGTTTGCTTGAAACAAAGGTTATGAGTGTATCGAGTGGAAAACAGTAGTAATATGCGAGTAAAGTAAACAGTGCGGGAAAAGTAAACAGGTGATTGCAATATGATTAAAATAGGACCGGGGTCCACAGTTCACTAGTGGTGTCTCTCCATAGATAAAATAACATGCTGGGTAAACAAATTACAGTTGGGCAATTGATAGAATAAAGATAACGTGATATGTCAAGAAGATCACTATGAGATTCACTCTGGGCATTACAACAAAATACATAGACCGCCATCCAACTGCATCTATGACTAATAATCCACCCCCGGGGATATCATCCGAACACCCTAGAAGTATTAAGTTGCGAACAACAGATAATTGCATTAAGCAAAGTGTGTAATGTAAACAAAGCATATGCCCTTGAGCATATGAATGTTGTTTTCTCCCTAGTAGCAACAGCACATCTACCACCTTAGAGGTTTCTGTCACTCCCCCAGGTGAAATAGAGACATGAACCCACTATCGAGCATAAATACCCCCTCTTGGAGTCACTAGCAACTACTCGGCCAAGATAGCTACTAACAACGGAGAGCATGCAAGATCATAAACAACATAGAGATAACAAAAGATATAATTCAGTACAGCAACTTAATCATAAACACCAATATTCATCGGATCCCAACAAACCAACATCATAGAATTACATAACGGTGATCTCAATCATGTAAGGCAGCTCATGAGATCTAAACATGAAGCACATGGTGGAGAAGACAACCAGCTAGCTACTGCTATGGACCCATAGTCCAAGGTAGACTACTCACTCATCGCTCCGGAGGCAAGCATGGCGATGAAGAAGACCTCCGGTGGCGATTCCCCTCTCCGGCAGGGTGCCGGGAAGAGCTTCTGGACCCTCCCGATCTTCGGGTCGACGGCGGCGGCGGATCGCGATGTATTCTGGAAAACTGATCGGGCCTTTAGGTTTTTCTCGTCAGGGGGTATATATAGGCGAAGGGACGATGTCAGAGGAGGGACCACGCCCCCTCACACGGGGCTGGCGCGGCCAGGGGGGTGGCCGCGCCGCCCCTGTGTCTGGGGCCCACGTGGCCCCACTCCGTCAGGTCTTCGGATGTCTGGAAGCTTCCCCGTGAAATATGACTTCAGGAACTTGTTTCGTCCAATTCCGAGAATATTTCCTGTGTATCACTTCTGAAACACAAAAACAGCAGAAAACAGGAAACTGGCACTGTGGCACTTCGTTAATAGGTTAGTTCCGGAAAATGTATAAAAATGCCACTAAGTGTAACGAAACAATATACAAATGGTGTAAAAACAAGCATGGAGCATCAAAAATTATAGATACGTTTGAGACGTATCAAGCATCCCCAAGCTTAACTCCTGCTCGTCCTCGAGTAGGTAAGTGATAACAAAGAATAATTTTTGAGGTGACATGCACCTACACAATCTTGATCATATATGCAAGCATTGGTGAGCTGGGATCAATAGAACTTAGAACATGGGCATGAAAGATATAATCATGACAATAAGAACTTAGCAACCATGTTGTAAACATGCAAATGAACACAAACAAAAGATCATGATAATGAAACAATGAAAGTCAAACGTGTGTTCAAATCATAAGGAAAAACATACAAAAGGTTTTCAGCTTGTCCTTCAAAGAGAGCAAAACATAAATGCATAGGACACCTCAAAGTTTAAGAGGGCGACTAGATACAAATAATTTAAGAACAAGTGAAACCAACAATATGAGTCAATCAATGAACTTTGGGACAATGCATATCACACTAAGAATGACAACTATGCTCTCTTAATGGTGCATAAAGAAAGAAGGTGGTGACTCAACATAAAAGTAAAAGAAAGGCCCTTCGCAGAGGGAAGCAGTGATTTAAACATGTGCTAGAGCTTTTCATTTGTAAAACAGAGAGATAAAACTTGATTTTGAGAGGTGGTTGTCTTTGTCAACGACTGGCAATGGGGTTCTTACTATCTTCCATACAAAAATAAAGCAAGTTTTTGAGAGAGAGAGATTGGCACTCTTGTGCTCTTTTTATAAAACTTGGCACTCCTCCCCACCTTTTCCTTTCACATACCATGGCTAACCGATTCCATCGGGTGCCCACCAACATTCACATTCATTGGAGGAGTGCCTTTTTTTCTTTCTTTTTTCTCTCTTTTTTTTCTTTTTGGAATAAGCAATATGGAAGATAGCAAATCCGACCACTACGTCCCCATGAGCTGAAAACAGTGTCACAAAACGAGAGGTATTTTGAAGGTTTTTGAAAGGTAGCACACGAAAATTTTACTTTGGAATGGCTTACAAATACCATGCATAGGAATTTATGGTGGACACAATGGCAAACTTGGCTTTTAGGAGTTGGATGCACGAGTAGAGCTCATACTCAGTACAAGGCGAGGGCTAGCAAAAGACTGGGAGCGACCAACTAAGAGAGCAATAATGGCCATAATCATGCAAAGCGACAAAGCGACATTAAAAGAAGCATACGATGGCATCAAAAGTCAAAAACTAAATGATCATGAAGGCTAATGGCGACTTTGTAAGAGTCTAACATGTGTGAGCATGCGCCAAGTCAACCCAAATAAAGCATCAAGGAGAAAACCAAAATAATGCTTCCATACAATAAAAACAACGCATGATTTTTCAAAGGCTCATTAAGCAATCTCAGTTATTTGAGACAAGTCATGCTACAGCAAAACCACTAAGCATACTATCAAAAAGACATCAAGCATGACATGAAAAAGCCTAAGCCGCAGTCTACACAAGCTCCTTCTTGTACCACTATTTTGCACAAAGCTTTTTCTCTTTTCCAACACCATTTGAAATTTTTATAAACACCTCTTTTGATGAAAACCAATGAAGATCAGAGGCAAAAATACACCTTGATGAAAAGATATGACAAGATCTGAACGCATATCAAGGCGAAAACGAAAACCAAAAGCAGTAGCGGAAAAAGTAGAACACTCGATTTTTAATAAGAGTGAAAACTAGAGCGTTCTTTGCAAATGAAAACGAGTACATCTCCTCCAAAGGGAAATTTGTTGGGGTCCAACCATTTATTGCAGCAAACAAACAAACTAAACCAACTAAGAAAACTAAAACAACCGACGCTCCAAGAAAAACACATAGTGCATGAAGCAATAAAAATATAGTGTTTTGAAAGGTGACCTGATTTTTGCCGATGAAGAAGGGGTGCCTCGGGGGCATCCCCAAGCTTTGACGCTTGTACTTCTTGGATATTTCTTGGGGTGATGCATGGGCATCCCCAAGCTTGAGCTTTTGTCCATTCTTCAACTCATCTCATCATTCTCCAATCCCTACACTTGAAAACTTCCTTCATACAAAACTAAACACAATTCTATTAGCAACATTAGTGTAAGCATAAAATATATTCAACCTCTTTTAGCTTCAGGTTTCAACCCAAAACCACCACATATAAAGTATATACTACTTTAGCAACTTCCAAAAGAGTTCCATGATAAAAAAGAACTCAAAAGAAAGCGATAAAGTGGCAAAAACAAATATTGGCAGAAATCTGTCAAAACTGGACAGCTGACAAAGGACGAATTTTTGAGGGATTTTCTGTTGCTCAAATAAAAAAGTGTTCAACTAAGAAAAGTTTGGATATAACCTGGGGCATATGCACAAGAAATTGCAGGTCCAAAAGATATACAGAGAATTTTCACTAATTTTTACGGTGCAGCACCGAAAACAGTTTCAGGACAGCAATAACCCCAAATCTTTACCTCACTCAAATTAGAGGCTTCTCTTGGCACAAAAACGAAATAAACAAGATAAGGAGCGGTCATTACAGTAGTAATGACTTCCAAGACTCAAATAAAAGAAAAAGTACTTGAAAAGTAAACAATGGGTTATCTCCCAAGAGTGCTTTTCTTTAACGCCTTTGAGCTAGGCACAGAAAATTGCGAATCAAGTAATATCAATAGATGAAGCATCAAGCTCATAATTTACTCTAAGAATAGAGTCAAAAAGTAATTTCTTTCTTTTCCTAGGGAAGTGTTCCATACCTTTCTTTAATGGGAATTGATACTTGATAGTGCCTTCCCTCATATCAATAATAGCACCTACAGTTCGAAGAAAGGGTCTTCCCAAAATAATAGGACATGAAGCATGGCATTCAACGTCCATAACAAGAAAATCAACGGGAACAAGGTTATTGTTAACCATAATAAGAACATCATTAATCCTTCCCAAAGGTTTCTTCTTAGCAACATCAGCAATAGGAACATCAAAATAACATTTTTCAAGCGGTGGTAAATCAAGCATGTCATAAATCTTTCTAGGCATAATAGAAATACTAGCACCTAGATCACATAAAGCATGGCAATCATAACCATTAACATGCATATCAATGATGGGTTCCCAACCATCGTCTAACTTCTTGGGAACAGAGGCTTTTTGCTTCAACTTTTCATCCCTAATCTTTATAAGAGCATTGGTGATATGCTTAGTAAAAGCAATATTTAAAGAACTAGCATTGGGAGTCAAAGCAAGCTTTTGCAAGAACAAAATAACTTCAGATATATTGCAGCCATCAACATCAAAATCATTAAAGGAAATAGAGCTATCATCTCCTACACTCCGAAAAATTTCAGCACTCTTTTGAGAAAAAGTTTTGGCAGTTTTAGGCTTTTTAACACAAGGAGTGGGAGTTTTCTCTACACCAATCAAAGTAAGAGGTTTGCTATCAGTAGGAATAACATCATTAGAGGTAGTAATAGTACATACCTTCATCTATCTAGCCATCTCATCTTCTCTTTCCCACTTGGCATGCAATTCCGCTAACAATCTAATATTTTCATCAATTCTAACTTGGGTAGCATTAGCGGCAGCAACAACATTGCTCACATTCACATCATTAGGAAACACTTTTAATTTCAGAAGTTCAACATCATGAGCAAGGCTATCAACTTTAGAAGCAAGAATATCAATTTTGCCTAACTTTTCCTCAACAGACTTATTAAAAGCAGTTTGCTTACCGATGAAGTCCTTGAGCATTACCTCAAGCTCGGAGGGCGCGGCCCTAGTGTTGTTGTAGGAATTACCATAAGAGTTACCATAACCATTACCATTGGTAGAAGGATACGGCCTATAATTGTTACTAGCAAAATTGTTCCTATAAGCATTGTTATTAAAATTGTTATTTCTAATGAAATTCACATCAACTTGCTCTTCTTGAGCAACCAGAGAGGCCAAAGGAACATTATTAGGATCAACATGAGTCCTATCATTAGCAAGCATAGCCATAATGGTATCAATCTTATCACTTAAGGAAGAGGTTTCCTCAACAGAATTTACCTTCTTACCTTGTGGAGCTCTCTCGGTGTGCCATTCAGAATAATTTACCATCATGTTGTCGAGTAGCTTTGATGCGGCGCCCAATGTGAGGGACATAAAAGTGCCTCCAGCAGCTGAATCAAGTAGGTTCCTTGAAGAAAAATTCAGTCCTGCATAAAAAGTTTGGATAATCATCCAAGTAGTCAGTCCATGAGTGGGGCACTTCTTTACCATAGATTTCATTCTTTCCCAAGATTGAGCAACATGTTCATTATCAAACTGAGTAAACTTCATAATATTACTACGCAAAGCTATAATCTTAGCAGGAGGATAGTATCTACCAATAAAAGCATCCTTACACTTAGCCCATGAATCAATACTATTCTTAGTCAAAGACAGCAACCAATCTTTAGCTTTTCCTCTCAAAGAAAAAGGAAACAACTTGAGCTTAATAATATCACTATCAACATCCTTATATTTCTGCATCTCACATAGCTCAACAAAATTGTTGAGATGAGCTGCAGCATCTTCAGTACTAGCACCAGAAAATTGCTCTTTCATAACAAGGTTCAATAAAGCAGGCTTGATCTCATAAAAGGTGGTAGCAGGAACAGGTGGTGCAATAGGAGTGCAGATAAAATCACTATTGTTCGTGCTAGCAAAGTCACACAACTTGGTGTTTTCAGGAGTACCCATTTCAGCAAAACGAAAGTAAACAAGTAAAAACAGCTACCAAGGATTCTAATTTTTTTGGGTTTTCGATATAAAAAACAGTGCAGGTAAAATAAATAAAGTAAAGCAAAACAAATAACAAAGTAAAGAATGTGTGTGCGAAGAACTCCCCTCGCAGAAGTCTTCTCTCTTCCCCGGCAACGGCGCCAGAAAAGAAGCTGCTACTCGTGTGATGGCGCCAGAAAAGACTGTGGCGTTTAGTTGACGTGGGAGCAGTAAGTCCTTGTGCGTGGTGATGACCAGCCCGTTGGGAACCCCAAGAGGAAGGTATGATGAGTGTAGCGGCTAGTTTTCCCTCAGTTAACAAACCAAGGTTTATCGATCAGGAGAAGAGAGACGATGACGACTGAAGGTGTTTGTGGAACCTGCACACACACAAACAAATACTTTGTCCCCAACTTGCGATGAGGTTGTCAATCTCACCGGTTTGCTTGAAACAAAGGTTATGAGTGTATCGAGTGGAAAACAGTAGTAATATGCGAGTAAAGTAAACAGTGCGGGAAAAGTAAACAGGTGATTGCAATATGATTAAAATAGGACCGGGGTCCACAGTTCACTAGTGGTGTCTCTCCATAGATAAAATAACATGCTGGGTAAACAAATTACAGTTGGGCAATTGATAGAATAAAGATAACGTGATATGTCAAGAAGATCACTATGAGATTCACTCTGGGCATTACAACAAAATACATAGACCGCCATCCAACTGCATCTATGACTAATAATCCACCCCCGGGGATATCATCCGAACACCCTAGAAGTATTAAGTTGCGAACAACAGATAATTGCATTAAGCAAAGTGTGTAATGTAAACAAAGCATATGCCCTTGAGCATATGAATGTTGTTTTCTCCCTAGTAGCAACAGCACATCTACCACCTTAGAGGTTTCTGTCACTCCCCCAGGTGAAATAGAGACATGAACCCACTATCGAGCATAAATACCCCCTCTTGGAGTCACTAGCAACTACTCGGCCAAGATAGCTACTAACAACGGAGAGCATGCAAGATCATAAACAACATAGAGATAACAAAAGATATAATTCAGTACAGCAACTTAATCATAAACACCAATATTCATCGGATCCCAACAAACCAACATCATAGAATTACATAACGGTGATCTCAATCATGTAAGGCAGCTCATGAGATCTAAACATGAAGCACATGGTGGAGAAGACAACCAGCTAGCTACTGCTATGGACCCATAGTCCAAGGTAGACTACTCACTCATCGCTCCGGAGGCAAGCATGGCGATGAAGAAGACCTCCGGTGGCGATTCCCCTCTCCGGCAGGGTGCCGGGAAGAGCTTCTGGACCCTCCCGATCTTCGGGTCGACGGCGGCGGCGGATCGCGATGTATTCTGGAAAACTGATCGGGCCTTTAGGTTTTTCTCGTCAGGGGGTATATATAGGCGAAGGGACGATGTCAGAGGAGGGACCACGCCCCCTCACACGGGGCTGGCGCGGCCAGGGGGGTGGCCGCGCCGCCCCTGTGTCTGGGGCCCACGTGGCCCCACTCCGTCAGGTCTTCGGATGTCTGGAAGCTTCCCCGTGAAATATGACTTCAGGAACTTGTTTCGTCCAATTCTGAGAATATTTCCTGTGTATCACTTCTGAAACACAAAAACAGCAGAAAACAGGAAACTGGCACTGTGGCACTTCGTTAATAGGTTAGTTCCGGAAAATGTATAAAAATGCCACTAAGTGTAACGAAACAATATACAAATGGTGTAAAAACAAGCATGGAGCATCAAAAATTATAGATACGTTTGAGACGTATCAAGCATCCCCAAGCTTAACTCCTGCTCGTCCTCGAGTAGGTAAGTGATAACAAAGAATAATTTTTGAGGTGACATGCACCTACACAATCTTGATCATATATGCAAGCATTGGTGAGCTGGGATCAATAGAACTTAGAACATGGGCATGAAAGATATAATCATGACAATAAGAACTTAGCAACCATGTTGTAAACATGCAAATGAACACAAACAAAAGATCATGATAATGAAACAATGAAAGTCAAACGTGTGTTCAAATCATAAGGAAAAACATACAAAAGGTTTTCAGCTTGTCCTTCAAAGAGAGCAAAACATAAATGCATAGGACACCTCAAAGTTTAAGAGGGCGACTAGATACAAATAATTTAAGAACAAGTGAAACCAACAATATGAGTCAATCAATGAACTTTGGGACAATGCATATCACACTAAGAATGACAACTATGCTCTCTTAATGGTGCATAAAGAAAGAAGGTGGTGACTCAACATAAAAGTAAAAGAAAGGCCCTTCGCAGAGGGAAGCAGTGATTTAAACATGTGCTAGAGCTTTTCATTTGTAAAACAGAGAGATAAAACTTGATTTTGAGAGGTGGTTGTCTTTGTCAACGACTGGCAATGGGGTTCTTACTATCTTCCATACAAAAATAAAGCAAGTTTTTGAGAGAGAGAGATTGGCACTCTTGTGCTCTTTTTATAAAACTTGGCACTCCTCCCCACCTTTTCCTTTCACATACCATGGCTAACCGATTCCATCGGGTGCCCACCAACATTCACATTCATTGGAGGAGTGCCTTTTTTTCTTTCTTTTTTCTCTCTTTTTTTTCTTTTTGGAATAAGCAATATGGAAGATAGCAAATCCGACCACTACGTCCCCATGAGCTGAAAACAGTGTCACAAAACGAGAGGTATTTTGAAGGTTTTTGAAAGGTAGCACACGAAAATTTTACTTTGGAATGGCTTACAAATACCATGCATAGGAATTTATGGTGGACACAATGGCAAACTTGGCTTTTAGGAGTTGGATGCACGAGTAGAGCTCATACTCAGTACAAGGCGAGGGCTAGCAAAAGACTGGGAGCGACCAACTAAGAGAGCAATAATGGCCATAATCATGCAAAGCGACAAAGCGACATTAAAAGAAGCATACGATGGCATCAAAAGTCAAAAACTAAATGATCATGAAGGCTAATGGCGACTTTGTAAGAGTCTAACATGTGTGAGCATGCGCCAAGTCAACCCAAATAAAGCATCAAGGAGAAAACCAAAATAATGCTTCCATACAATAAAAACAACGCATGATTTTTCAAAGGCTCATTAAGCAATCTCAGTTATTTGAGACAAGTCATGCTACAGCAAAACCACTAAGCATACTATCAAAAAGACATCAAGCATGACATGAAAAAGCCTAAGCCGCAGTCTACACAAGCTCCTTCTTGTACCACTATTTTGCACAAAGCTTTTTCTCTTTTCCAACACCATTTGAAATTTTTATAAACACCTCTTTTGATGAAAACCAATGAAGATCAGAGGCAAAAATACACCTTGATGAAAAGATATGACAAGATCTGAACGCATATCAAGGCGAAAACGAAAACCAAAAGCAGTAGCGGAAAAAGTAGAACACTCGATTTTTAATAAGAGTGAAAACTAGAGCGTTCTTTGCAAATGAAAACGAGTACATCTCCTCCAAAGGGAAATTTGTTGGGGTCCAACCATTTATTGCAGCAAACAAACAAACTAAACCAACTAAGAAAACTAAAACAACCGACGCTCCAAGAAAAACACATAGTGCATGAAGCAATAAAAATATAGTGTTTTGAAAGGTGACCTGATTTTTGCCGATGAAGAAGGGGTGCCTCGGGGGCATCCCCAAGCTTTGACGCTTGTACTTCTTGGATATTTCTTGGGGTGATGCATGGGCATCCCCAAGCTTGAGCTTTTGTCCATTCTTCAACTCATCTCATCATTCTCCAATCCCTACACTTGAAAACTTCCTTCATACAAAACTAAACACAATTCTATTAGCAACATTAGTGTAAGCATAAAATATATTCAACCTCTTTTAGCTTCAGGTTTCAACCCAAAACCACCACATATAAAGTATATACTACTTTAGCAACTTCCAAAAGAGTTCCATGATAAAAAAGAACTCAAAAGAAAGCGATAAAGTGGCAAAAACAAATATTGGCAGAAATCTGTCAAAACTGGACAGCTGACAAAGGACGAATTTTTGAGGGATTTTCTGTTGCTCAAATAAAAAAGTGTTCAACTAAGAAAAGTTTGGATATAACCTGGGGCATATGCACAAGAAATTGCAGGTCCAAAAGATATACAGAGAATTTTCACTAATTTTTACGGTGCAGCACCGAAAACAGTTTCAGGACAGCAATAACCCCAAATCTTTACCTCACTCAAATTAGAGGCTTCTCTTGGCACAAAAACGAAATAAACAAGATAAGGAGCGGTCATTACAGTAGTAATGACTTCCAAGACTCAAATAAAAGAAAAAGTACTTGAAAAGTAAACAATGGGTTATCTCCCAAGAGTGCTTTTCTTTAACGCCTTTGAGCTAGGCACAGAAAATTGCGAATCAAGTAATATCAATAGATGAAGCATCAAGCTCATAATTTACTCTAAGAATAGAGTCAAAAAGTAATTTCTTTCTTTTCCTAGGGAAGTGTTCCATACCTTTCTTTAATGGGAATTGATACTTGATAGTGCCTTCCCTCATATCAATAATAGCACCTACAGTTCGAAGAAAGGGTCTTCCCAAAATAATAGGACATGAAGCATGGCATTCAACGTCCATAACAAGAAAATCAACGGGAACAAGGTTATTGTTAACCATAATAAGAACATCATTAATCCTTCCCAAAGGTTTCTTCTTAGCAACATCAGCAATAGGAACATCAAAATAACATTTTTCAAGCGGTGGTAAATCAAGCATGTCATAAATCTTTCTAGGCATAATAGAAATACTAGCACCTAGATCACATAAAGCATGGCAATCATAACCATTAACATGCATATCAATGATGGGTTCCCAACCATCGTCTAACTTCTTGGGAACAGAGGCTTTTTGCTTCAACTTTTCATCCCTAATCTTTATAAGAGCATTGGTGATATGCTTAGTAAAAGCAATATTTAAAGAACTAGCATTGGGAGTCAAAGCAAGCTTTTGCAAGAACAAAATAACTTCAGATATATTGCAGCCATCAACATCAAAATCATTAAAGGAAATAGAGCTATCATCTCCTACACTCCGAAAAATTTCAGCACTCTTTTGAGAAAAAGTTTTGGCAGTTTTAGGCTTTTTAACACAAGGAGTGGGAGTTTTCTCTACACCAATCAAAGTAAGAGGTTTGCTATCAGTAGGAATAACATCATTAGAGGTAGTAATAGTACATACCTTCATCTATCTAGCCATCTCATCTTCTCTTTCCCACTTGGCATGCAATTCCGCTAACAATCTAATATTTTCATCAATTCTAACTTGGGTAGCATTAGCGGCAGCAACAACATTGCTCACATTCACATCATTAGGAAACACTTTTAATTTCAGAAGTTCAACATCATGAGCAAGGCTATCAACTTTAGAAGCAAGAATATCAATTTTGCCTAACTTTTCCTCAACAGACTTATTAAAAGCAGTTTGCTTACCGATGAAGTCCTTGAGCATTACCTCAAGCTCGGAGGGCGCGGCCCTAGTGTTGTTGTAGGAATTACCATAAGAGTTACCATAACCATTACCATTGGTAGAAGGATACGGCCTATAATTGTTACTAGCAAAATTGTTCCTATAAGCATTGTTATTAAAATTGTTATTTCTAATGAAATTCACATCAACTTGCTCTTCTTGAGCAACCAGAGAGGCCAAAGGAACATTATTAGGATCAACATGAGTCCTATCATTAGCAAGCATAGCCATAATGGTATCAATCTTATCACTTAAGGAAGAGGTTTCCTCAACAGAATTTACCTTCTTACCTTGTGGAGCTCTCTCGGTGTGCCATTCAGAATAATTTACCATCATGTTGTCGAGTAGCTTTGATGCGGCGCCCAATGTGAGGGACATAAAAGTGCCTCCAGCAGCTGAATCAAGTAGGTTCCTTGAAGAAAAATTCAGTCCTGCATAAAAAGTTTGGATAATCATCCAAGTAGTCAGTCCATGAGTGGGGCACTTCTTTACCATAGATTTCATTCTTTCCCAAGATTGAGCAACATGTTCATTATCAAACTGAGTAAACTTCATAATATTACTACGCAAAGCTATAATCTTAGCAGGAGGATAGTATCTACCAATAAAAGCATCCTTACACTTAGCCCATGAATCAATACTATTCTTAGTCAAAGACAGCAACCAATCTTTAGCTTTTCCTCTCAAAGAAAAAGGAAACAACTTGAGCTTAATAATATCACTATCAACATCCTTATATTTCTGCATCTCACATAGCTCAACAAAATTGTTGAGATGAGCTGCAGCATCTTCAGTACTAGCACCAGAAAATTGCTCTTTCATAACAAGGTTCAATAAAGCAGGCTTGATCTCATAAAAGGTGGTAGCAGGAACAGGTGGTGCAATAGGAGTGCAGATAAAATCACTATTGTTCGTGCTAGCAAAGTCACACAACTTGGTGTTTTCAGGAGTACCCATTTCAGCAAAACGAAAGTAAACAAGTAAAAACAGCTACCAAGGATTCTAATTTTTTTGGGTTTTCGATATAAAAAACAGTGCAGGTAAAATAAATAAAGTAAAGCAAAACAAATAACAAAGTAAAGAATGTGTGTGCGAAGAACTCCCCTCGCAGAAGTCTTCTCTCTTCCCCGGCAACGGCGCCAGAAAAGAAGCTGCTACTCGTGTGATGGCGCCAGAAAAGACTGTGGCGTTTAGTTGACGTGGGAGCAGTAAGTCCTTGTGCGTGGTGATGACCAGCCCGTTGGGAACCCCAAGAGGAAGGTATGATGAGTGTAGCGGCTAGTTTTCCCTCAGTTAACAAACCAAGGTTTATCGATCAGGAGAAGAGAGACGATGACGACTGAAGGTGTTTGTGGAACCTGCACACACACAAACAAATACTTTGTCCCCAACTTGCGATGAGGTTGTCAATCTCACCGGTTTGCTTGAAACAAAGGTTATGAGTGTATCGAGTGGAAAACAGTAGTAATATGCGAGTAAAGTAAACAGTGCGGGAAAAGTAAACAGGTGATTGCAATATGATTAAAATAGGACCGGGGTCCACAGTTCACTAGTGGTGTCTCTCCATAGATAAAATAACATGCTGGGTAAACAAATTACAGTTGGGCAATTGATAGAATAAAGATAACGTGATATGTCAAGAAGATCACTATGAGATTCACTCTGGGCATTACAACAAAATACATAGACCGCCATCCAACTGCATCTATGACTAATAATCCACCCCCGGGGATATCATCCGAACACCCTAGAAGTATTAAGTTGCGAACAACAGATAATTGCATTAAGCAAAGTGTGTAATGTAAACAAAGCATATGCCCTTGAGCATATGAATGTTGTTTTCTCCCTAGTAGCAACAGCACATCTACCACCTTAGAGGTTTCTGTCACTCCCCCAGGTGAAATAGAGACATGAACCCACTATCGAGCATAAATACCCCCTCTTGGAGTCACTAGCAACTACTCGGCCAAGATAGCTACTAACAACGGAGAGCATGCAAGATCATAAACAACATAGAGATAACAAAAGATATAATTCAGTACAGCAACTTAATCATAAACACCAATATTCATCGGATCCCAACAAACCAACATCATAGAATTACATAACGGTGATCTCAATCATGTAAGGCAGCTCATGAGATCTAAACATGAAGCACATGGTGGAGAAGACAACCAGCTAGCTACTGCTATGGACCCATAGTCCAAGGTAGACTACTCACTCATCGCTCCGGAGGCAAGCATGGCGATGAAGAAGACCTCCGGTGGCGATTCCCCTCTCCGGCAGGGTGCCGGGAAGAGCTTCTGGACCCTCCCGATCTTCGGGTCGACGGCGGCGGCGGATCGCGATGTATTCTGGAAAACTGATCGGGCCTTTAGGTTTTTCTCGTCAGGGGGTATATATAGGCGAAGGGACGATGTCAGAGGAGGGACCACGCCCCCTCACACGGGGCTGGCGCGGCCAGGGGGGTGGCCGCGCCGCCCCTGTGTCTGGGGCCCACGTGGCCCCACTCCGTCAGGTCTTCGGATGTCTGGAAGCTTCCCCGTGAAATATGACTTCAGGAACTTGTTTCGTCCAATTCCGAGAATATTTCCTGTGTATCACTTCTGAAACACAAAAACAGCAGAAAACAGGAAACTGGCACTGTGGCACTTCGTTAATAGGTTAGTTCCGGAAAATGTATAAAAATGCCACTAAGTGTAACGAAACAATATACAAATGGTGTAAAAACAAGCATGGAGCATCAAAAATTATAGATACGTTTGAGACGTATCAGGCATCTCGTTAACAGGTTAGTTCCGGAAAATGCATAAAAATGCCACGAAGTGTAATGAAACACTAAGCAAATGGTGTAAAAACAAGCATGGAGCATCAAAAATTATGGATACGTTGGAGACGTATCACCACCGGCCACGAACTTGTCCGGTAAGGTACACTTGAACTGCTCGAGTTCTTTGGCAAGAGACTGTATCTCATGAGCCTGCTCCACAGTGGGACGGTCATCAGTCATCTTATAATCATAGAATTGCTCCATGATATACAACTCAGTGCCAGCGTCAGAAACACCAAACTTGGCTTCTAGCACATCCCATGCATCCTTGCCATTATCAAATGACATATAGGTGTCAACAATGTTGTCACCAAGAATGTTGAACAAAGCCCCCATAAACATGGTGTCGACTTTCTGAAAAGCTTCCTCCTGGGCAGGAGAAAGATCTCCCTCAGGTCTGCCAAGAGTGGCGCTATAGCAGCCTAGGTTTTTCAACCATAGAACTGCTCTCGTGCGCCATCTCTTATAATGGACACCATCAAAGGGAGGCGGCCTGGTAGCCGCGGCCAAGCCAGTTGGACTCAGTTGCCTATAATCAGGTTTTTGAATTGTTGAATATATAAGTAATTTACCATAAGATTTAATCCGAAATAACCAATAATAAAGCATGATGATAATTGCAGGAATTAACCTAATCATGCATACTAGCAGAATAGACGAACAGATCACATCTAACACAGATAAAGAGATCACATCTATTCCAAACGCTAGTACAAGAAATTGTAACAGAAACTGGAAAAGATGGGTACAGATTGCATACGGTGTGTTCAGATTCGCATTGAGTTTCGTGTTGGTGTTGGCACCAGCGTCGTCAGCCATGTCGTCGATGTAGAGGCTGCTGATGTCGGGGAAGAAGTCCTCGTCGGGGAAGGAGTCGTCGATCGACGTGATGCCGTCAGTAGTCGCGCAGAAGCGCTCCCCAAAAACCTGATCGCCCCTCACCCGTACAGGTTCACAAGAGGCGGGGTTCCGGAGGCCTACTGTCCCGTCGTCCGGTGCATGTCGGAAGAGGGGATGGAGAAGGTATAGCGGCGGCGCAAGGCTCTGGAGGCGAGAGACGGGATGTGATACAGTATGATTAGGGTTTGCGCCTAAGCCTGCTTATATAGCGCCGGCCGGGTAAGACGTGGGGCGCAACCCATGTCCGAGTTAGTAACAGCCCACGATCCGGAAAAATCGGAAACGGCTGATAGAGAAACAACTCACGCAGTAATTTTCCCGAACAGCAAAAAGATAAGTAAGCTCGACACAATTCCGCAAACCGCGGTGCGCGCGTCGTGGCGTGGCGTGGCGGGCGGCGGAGGAGGAGGAGCGCGCATGTAAGCCTCTCATCTTCTCTCACTTTAGGAGGTAGTAGAACACCCCACTATATATATTGGTGCAACTCCCCTCAAACTAGCAAGGTGAGACTAAACTTTGGTGCCATCCCCTGCTAGGCATGAATGAGCCGGGAGAATTTCAGAATTTGTATTGAGCCATGGGCTAAAGTCCACAGCCAAATTCCAACACCTATTACCAGACCAGCCTCCTAGCTTATAGTATTTCTTAGCTAGTAGTACGCCGGTAGTACTAGTTGACACTACCACCCACGACCATGTGGCAGGATGTTGACTAAATCATTTGAATGATCTTACACTTTTATCGTAGATTTGCAACGATTAGATGAAACACATAATCGTCTGGTTTTAGAACATCTGGTTTTTAAAATGATATTTCAATACAAATTTTAGTATATTTTTAAACATATCACTGATATCACAACTTTCATTGTTCTCGCATAATTTCTAGCTAGGTTTCAATGAGACATTTAAAAAAAAGAATGAGTGAATATCATAAACATATTCTCAAAAACACTTTTAGTGATACTCAAAAGATTCACACTCGAATTAATACTCATAATGCATACTGCGTATAAATAACTAGGGTACATACAATACTACTTCCTCCAACCACTATTACTTATCCTAATACGGATGTATCTATACATACATATTAGGATAAGTAATAGTGGTCGGATAGAGTACCTAAAATGCACTGAATCAATACGGGAAATACATTGGAGATCTCAAAGCAAAAATAGACGGTGGATTCTTAAACTTTACAAACCGTGAATGTTAGAAACACCACATCTCGCCATGAGGTCGTATAAATTGACAAGGAAAATACAATAGGGTTTGACTAATTCTCAATCAACTGAGAATTATCTTCATTCTTAGTCAGATGATGTCATTCTCATTTGCAACTGAAATTTTTTAGTTACAACCCGCAGCTGAAATATTTTTAGTTGCAACACCACTTGCACCTAAAAATAATCATTTGCAACTTGAAACTCGCAGTACGCACAAAACCGAATGGTTATCACGTGTAAAAAACCCGAATGGTTATGGATTTGGCTAAGAACTGATGAGAGTTAGCAATACATATTGAATCTCTCTCTCACACACACACACATACATTGCCAAGTAAAAAAACAGAGCTGCATCGGATTCTACCTGTCGGTCACATTGCCAGCACTAATCTATGTCTCCAGAGTCCACTCTCTCCCTCAATGGCTGCACGGCCATGCCATTTCTCAAGACGAGCGAGTGAGAGCCCAAATCCCCAAACTACTGAACAGACTCAAATGTTCATCCTGAAATTGGCCATCCTATACACTCATCGGCGCCTTCACATGTTCATGTGCTCGCCCTGCAAATTGCCAACCATGGCTAACCATACATAATTAGTCAGTTGCCCAGAAAACCGTTGCTCCGTCCTCCTCAATCCTGACACTTACAGCTCAACCTATCTTAGCTAGTAGCTGCTCGATCCACTTCAGTGCGTCACAGCCGCGCTGCCACTAGCTAGCTGCACTCCAGAGTCCATAGGCATTGCTCCGTCGCTAGGTAGCTCGGCCATGGCGGGTCTTGTCGTGGCCGCGGCGGTGCTCCTCTTGGCATGCAGCCTGGCGCCGACGGCGACGGCGTGGGTGAGCCAGCACAACATCACGGCCTTCCTCAACGGGCACCCGGAGTACAAGCTGTACAACAAGTACCTGACGGAGACGCGGGTGTGCGACGAGATCAACACGCGCGCGGCGGTGACCTGCCTGGTGCTGACCGACGCGGTCATGTCCACCCTCGTCTCCGACGCCGGGGACGAGCTGGGCGCCATCAAGAACGCGCTCCGCCTCCACTCGCTGCTGGACTACTGGGACACCAAGAAGCTGCGCGCGCTCCCGGACGGGGACACGCTCACCGACACCTTCTACCAGGCCGCCGGCAACGCGGCCAGCAGCCACATCGGCAGCGTGAAGATGGCCCAGCTGGACGGCGGCGGGTTCGGGTTCGCGTCCGCCGCCGGCGCCGGCGACACGTACGACGCGACGCTCACCAAGGCCCTCAAGCAGACGCCGTACGACTTCGCCGTGCTCGAGATCTCGGCGCCCATCGAGTTCGACGGTCTCTTCGACGTGCCCTCCGTCGCCAACCTGACGAAGCTGCTGGAGAAGGCCGGGTGCAAGCGGTTCGCGGCGCTCGTCGCCGGCACCGACGGCGTGATGAAGGCCTACCAGGCGGCCATGGACAAGGGGCTCACCCTGTTCGCGCCTAACGACGACGCGTTCATGGCGAAAGGCGCGCCGGACGTCGACAAGATGCCCCGCGCCGACCTCGCCGCGCTGCTGCTGTACCACGCGGTGCCGTCGTACATCCCCAGGGCGTCCCTCAAACTGCTCAAGTCGGCGGCCCGCCCACTCCGCACGCTGGCCTCCACGGCCAAGGGGGAGTACAACGTGTCCGTGGTGGCGCGCGGCGACGACGTGTCTCTCGACACCGGACTCCGCAAGTGCCGCGTGGCCGACACGGTCCTGGACGACACGCCGGTGTGCATGTTCACTGTGGACAAACTCCTGTTGCCCGTCGAGCTCTTCGCCGACGCGCCGGCGGCGGCACCAGAGCCTGCGGAGGCGCCATCGCCTTCCGATGAGCCGTTGAGTTCTCCTCCCGCGCCGCCACCGGCCGACGAGCCGTCGTCGGAGGAGCCCGCGGACCGCAAACACAAGGACTTGAAGGCGTCATCCGCCACCGCCGCCGCATTGCGGTCGATCGGCGCATTCGCCGCAGCAGTGTGTTACTGCCTTCTCGTCTGAGTCCTCGTCTCGTCTCCTTGAAGAAGTTTTTCTTTTGACCTGTTGTTCCGGCCATTGTTGATTGTAATTTTCATGAAACAATGTGTACATTTTGTTCTTCTCGTGCTGGTTTCAGAAACAGAAATCCGCTCCATAGCAGCTACAAACTTCGCCATTTCGTACGCCACTCAAGTTGGATCGTGCTCCGTGTAAAAAATTATACCGGATGATACGGAGCCATGGTGGCATCAGGCTGTACCGAATTGTTAAATTGGATGGAGTTGTTCATGCATGTGATGCGAGTACTGAGTTACTTTTTGTTTGTTCTCCGAGGCAACCCCACTGAAGGCACCGAATGAAAAAAGTGCCCATTTTGCCGGGTGCTTAAAAAACAGGGTCAGACACTCAGAATGCTAGTGCGGCTGCCATTCTACTGTAGCCAGATCCGGCCGGTTGAGCTGGCGCTGTCAGTTCCTACGGATTTCGATCAATTCTGCCGGACCAGACGATTGATGACGCAGGACCGCCATCTGTTTTCAAATAATAACGGTAAGTAGGCCCAAGTAAAAAGATAAACTGCAAGGAGTAAGAACACATAACATGCTTAGGGTAGATAGCAATCTTCAGCAGGTAAACTCAGATCATGATGGAGCTGTTTAAATCTTGAAAGACAGGACTCTCCTTTGCGATGAGCCGAGCCATCTCGTACTCACAGAGTCGATGGAAAGAAATGGTTATGATAATACGGTAAAGGGGTAGCAAAGCTCAAAAAGTAACGCGGTACTGGCAGTACCGTACTGCATTACATGATCAAAGTAACCAAGGACAAATGTTTTTAACTCCTATCCTGATCACTGGCAAATCACCATATTAATATTTGTATCATTTACACAAGAAATTAGTGTATGCTTAATTGTGATTTCTTATCTCACAAAGAATATACATCTCACAAGTTGTATACGCTGCGGAGTATTTACAACCTAGGCCTTCTTAAGTAGTACTAGATCTTCACAAGGGCTGGCAACTGGGCACAATGGCTAAGTTAGTCTTTGGTTCTAGCGGCCCGTTCCTTCTTCTGTCCACCGAGAATCCGGGAAATTTGAAGCCCTCTACTGAACGCTTGATTGAACAGCATCCGCGTCTGGAACTCGGAGACGAAGGGGAACCATGACAAAACCGTAATTGGTGTAAAGAGCAGCACCCCCATGATTACCTCGTACGCCCGTGCGAGGGCACTGACAGATCCCCATAGCCCTGCTACCCGAAGAATAGGCCTGCAAGCTTGTGCAATCTGAAAGTGATGAAGGAGCGGTAAGACACCAACAGGATGATAAGCCAGATAGGAGAAAGCATACTGTTAGAACAAGTAGATGAAACAGGCACAATACAAGCAGGAGAAAGACGCACCAGCAGTATTCCCCATCCCGTGGGCAAGAATGCCAAGATGCAGACAAATATATCCCGTATAGTCATGTGAAGAAGTAGTACCAACACAACCAAAATAGCAACAAATGCAACAAATATCATAAACTTCATCAGACGGAAGAATAGCTGAAAACTCGCACCAAATCTCCGCCTTCCGACAGATATAGCCTGAAAAGAGAGGAATCCACTTAGGAGAGGAAATTTAGCGAACATAACTTTCAAAAATATGTGGTGTTAAAAGGATATGGTGCTATTATGCTAAAAAAATCATATTATATGATTCGTTTTTGTAGATAAACAGAGAACTGAAGTCCCCGGTTCCATTTTATATCATAAAACGAAACCACAGATGCCACAGTCTATTGTATGATGATTCATGTCCTGTTAAGAAAGTATAACACAACTCTCTCACCTTCATAAGAAGCAGCACCCCCAAAATTACGAGCCATGAAAATAAGTACACCTGGAAGTAAGAAAATAGAAAATGTTAGAGACCCACCAAACCATCTAGCAGGCTAGCAAAATCCACATACTCTTTGAACAGAAGCATACCAAGATACTTTTGTCGTCTATGATATTTAAGTGGTAAACAAGGCCATACTGATAAAGGAAAAACCGAAGGGACAAAATTATCTCAAAGAGTCGTCCAATTGTTCCTGAATGCTTCAGATGCTCCTGCTCTAACTCCCACCAGGATTCCCAGCTCTTTTCTGGTGAAACACCAATCCCACCACTATTGCTGATCCACTTATTCCAATCTGACCAATCGTCCAAAATTTTCGCCCACTCAAATCCCGAGGGGTTGAACAAAAAGGGTGCAAATAGCCATGTCAACACTAGGAACCACATAGAGAATGTAACAAATATATAGGCAATTGTTGAGTGGGAAGATTGACCAAATAGTTCATAAATGATGAGCAGAATCATCAACTCAATGCCTTTAACAAAGTGGCTGCGAGAATATAGCCTGTAGTTCTCTGCAAACTTAGCATGAAAGACGACAAAGCCCCTACCGGTACTTCTGTACTGAGCACCTCCATGAAGCAGCATGCGCCCATAATAGTGAGTCTTAGTGCCAAGTGAGAATGTAAAAAACACAGCTGCCAATTGCAAGTTCATCATTATAAATTCACTTAGTGCCTGTCCAAATCCTTTTTCAAGGCCAATCTCCATCATCATGGGCAGGGCCATCAGAAAACCAAGCTGAACAAGAGACTGAGAGGCAAGAGCAACTTGAAGAGCATGATTATGACTAAATTTCCGTTGTGTTGAAAGCCCTTCTTCAAGTCCACTGAGAGCAAGATAAAGGCGTCCATACAGAAATACGTAAACTGTGACAACTGTCAACTGAGAAGAGTAAAAGGTGTTAGAAAAAACTGCACTTTATTTTGCTGATATGCTCCAATTGCTAATACAAGCCGTTTTAGTTTTGGCAAGTGAACTTATTATGGGAATATCAACATGAATCACAAGTGTATACTATAAATAAGGAAAATATGCCACAAAATTGTAAAACAGCCTATATTTAGAGAGAAGTTTGTAGGGCAAAGACAACATTTGCAATTGGCAGATAAACTTTTATGGATAAGAATCAACACAATTGATCATACCAGTGTGCTGAAATAAAATCCCACTGTGGTGAAGTAGCATGAAAGCATCCTGAAAAAATCAAACCGGTGCCCAAGCCGGTAGATATCACGGCTAAGGGTCTGTTCACCATTTCCATTTGCCACCTTAGCCTCAAACTTGGAGATCTGATTTAGCCCTACATCTCTTCCCTTACCAACTTGCATATATTCATGATGTGTTACATTACCTCCACGGAGAGTTGAGTTGTAACCTGAAATATTGAATACAAGAGAAATTAATCTATATTACTGATATTGAAGAAAATACCAAGATTACTTAGATGCCGTGGGGAACTTGATCTTAATAAAACCACTGACCACTATATTAAATCATGAAACAAACCTGCGAAAATATCTTCACTTAAGTTGATACTCCTTGATGCCTTACTGACACCACCCCTTGCTAGATGGAAAAGCCTATCAAATACATCAGGGTGGCCATAGTGGAACCGAACCCTAGACAAATCCAGTAATTGACTTAAATCCGGTCCAAAAAGGATCTTCATTATTTTAACACTAGATTATTGAACTTAGTACATAACAGGAAATTATCCGATTTATGAAGCAAATATGTGAGTCATGTAATTGTTTTGCAACAGTCATGTCATTGTGAAAAGAAATGCAAACAACACATGCTATGGAAAATCCAGATTAATGAAGTTATATCATGTATATGTATAGCTTAGGCCCATAGGAGAGTAAGCCCATGTGGCCCATGTATTCTATGGTACACTATCTCTCTCAGTGATGCAATTGACAAACTGATTTAGTCATTTGACATGATATCAAAGCAAAGACAATCGCCACTTTTGAGATTGTGTATTGCCCGCGGGCATGTAATAATGTGGCGGACGCTTTGGTGAGTATGGTGCGAATTTAGGGCATGGATCCCAAGTCGTTGGCCGGATGATGTCCCTGAGTTCGTACATGGTTTAGTGGCCAGCGATATTGCTGTGCTCACCGGTTAATGGATTTTTGCTTTCCATCTTAAAAAAAGCAAAGACCATCTTCACTGTAGCCTAGCTTTCCCTTGCATCACCGCCGCCGACAAGTCGCCGGAATCTGTCCCCATCGCGTTGGCGTGAGTCCAGGTAAGCCGCGGGTCGGGTTGGAATTGGCTCCCGTCGAGCGGCTGCGGGATTCCACGCGGACACCATCAGGCCCGTCGCGCTCCTTCATCTCTCTGTCACCCGCTTGATGCCTTGCATCTGCCCTGCTGCTCTTGGTGTTTTAATTCTAAAGCTGTGAGGTTGCTCCTGTTGTAACCCTTATGAGGTGTGCCTACTGCCCTGCAGCCTTGTTGTTTCCTGTTGAAGCTGTGCGGCTCAAGCTGCTCTTAGGGCAACTCCAACGGTGCCCCCCATTTTGGACATGGAAAGTGTCCGATTTGGACAGTTTCCAGGGCCTCGCGGACAGGCCGGAGGCCCATGTCCGTTTGGGGGTGACAGTGCACCCCACGGCGCCCCATTTCTGTCCGCGGCTGGGCAGTTTATGCCCATTTTACACATTTCACACATTAAAAACCATCTAAATTTAATGGAAACGATAGCAAATTAGGTAGCAATACAATGTAGTTTTGATCCGGCCTTGCTGGCATATCACAAAGTTCCAATAGAATTAGACATAAATAGAAGTTTGATCGAGTGAATCACACATCTCGATCATGGATCATCTTCTCCGACCATGCCCGTTGAATAGGATCCATGTCGTCGGTGATGGGGGTCGACATGATCTTGGCCTCCTCGGTGAGTAGGGCGAGCTCCAACTCCTTTTGCTTGTTTGCAACTTCCTTGGCTTTTGCATGGGCATTCATCTCTTCAATTTCGAGCTTCTTGTTTTGAATGTCATAGTAGCCCTTCACGGCCTCCTCTTTATCCCGACGCTTCCTCTCGTCCCTTTTCTCACTTGACACCTCCTTTCTGGCAAAAAAGGTTTTGATCATGTCCATGACCGCTTGTGAAGAGGCCTCGTGCTTTGCATCCGCCTTGGAGTTGGTCCTTCTCCTCAGCCTCTTTGATTGGCTTGACGAACATGGGGCGCCACCATTGAGATCGATGACATTGGGTTGCACCCCTCCTCCATTGCTGGACCATGTTGAGTTTTTTACCTTGATTGGCGGTCTTGAAGTGACCCAAAGCTTGCCACACCAAGTCTCCAACGCCAAGGCCACTAACTTGTCGCTTCTTGACCACATCGTCCGCCGCGTTTAACTTGGTGCGTTGCTCTTGGATGAACGACCACCTTTTTGTGAGTGAGTTTTCATTGCGATCACTCACAAACGTGTGGTCACCCAAGTGCTTGTGCTCATGGAAGTAGTTAAAATCTTCCTCCAAAATGTCCTCCCTTTTGCTCGGAACCACAAATTGGATCTTGTTCAATTTCCATATAAGCCTCGCAAAGCACCACGTCCCCAAGTTGTGTATACGCTCCGGTTCTTTTGGACTGTCCCTTGGCGGCGACCTGGCGAGCGAGCTTGCTAATGAACAATGGCTCGTAAACAATAGAGCTCGAGACCGATTGGGTGCCCGCTTTGGTGTCTGTTGTGTGTCATCTTGGGTCTCAAAGCTACGCCCCTCGTTGATCATGGCCACCATGGTTTCGTCCCCGTCGTCGAAGAAGACCTAGCCTGGGACATATGTCGTTGGGTTGGACACGTTCACGATGAACATATGGACACGTTCACGATGAACATATGGACACGCACTGGAAGCAAGAGAGGTTCATACCGGGTCGTTGGGTGAAAGGAGTGGCGCCAACATTCCGTCGAACAGGTTGTTGGGCTCGGGTGCGGCGTCAGGTACCATCCTCTTTGAGGGCTTCTTTTGCCTTGACCCCGATGAGCCGGCCGCCGGAGTGGTGTTCAGGTCAACGGTATGACCTGCGTCCGGGAAAGACTCCCAGACCTCTGGCGGCGTGTCCCATGACCCGGAGAACGCGAGACGGCGCCGTTGCGTGGCCTTGAACATGAGATGACCGCGGTGGCTTGTTCGCGGATGTCCCAGAGCTCACCGACCCTGCTAGGGTATTGTTCATCAGCGCCTGGCCATTGAGCAAGAGCACAGCTTGGGTGGCCACCATGGCCTCAGCGTTTGCTCGGGCCTGAATGGTGGCGACGTGCTCCAATGCCTTGGCCCTTTCTTGGGCCGCAGCGACAGGGCAAGTTTTGTTTTCACATTGACCCTGCGGCCAGCGTGCTTCTTCGACTCCGGCGTGAGTTCCTTCTTTGGCTTGGCCTCACTGGGAACGATGGCCTTCTTTTGCCCCCTTGCGGTGGGAGCCGCGGCGGCCACAGATCGGCAGCGACGGGAGCAATGGCCGGGTCAGGCAAGGCGGGGGGTCACCAGTGCCTCCATGGATCTAGCTAGGGCTTGGTGGTTAGGTGAGAGTGAGGCGACTGGGTGGCTCGCAGGAGGGCCCAACAAGACCAAGGGAGGATACGCGCGGACGAGCGCACCGTCCACGACCACCGCAAAGCCAACCCAAATTTGGGCTGGAAATGGGGGGCAGACGGACACAAACGACCGCGAGGTCTGTCTGCAGGTCACCGTTGGGCCTCGCCATCATGCCTTGCGGACCGATTTGGACGGGCCCCATCCGTTTGCGGGGCACCATTGGAGTTGCCCTTATAGAAGTGTCCCGCTGCTCTGCAATTTGTGAATTGCTTCTTACTGCTGAGTTGGTGGCTTCTCCTTTGTGCGTTGTTTCTTTGGTGCAAATTGTGACTTCATGGCCAAGGACAACTCAATTCTGTCCAGTGACATCGAGCTTGATGGCTCCAATCACACAGAGTGGGCCTTTACGATAAGAATAGTTGTGAAGGCTGCCGGTTGTGATAATCATCTGAGTGATGAACCTCCTGAAGTGAAGGAGGATGAGGCCACTAAGAGGGCTTGGCAAAATTCAGATGCTAAGGTCATGAATGTTTTAGTTCTTAATGTGCTACCTCAAGCCTTGTTTGGTACTAGTGCATTTCTAGGGATTGTGGGGATTATCCCCACCCAAACCCCAAATCCCCATTTTTTCGAAGGCCTCGTTTTGTACGGGAGGATTGGAGTGGATCAGCCGGGTTAATACCAGCCTAACCCGGGGTCATTAAAAATCACGAACGGGCCGTTTTGTTGGCCGGGGTTAACGGGGTTGAACCCCGCTCATCCCTTGGAAACCATGAGGGCGCTTGTGTACCACAAACCACGACCCTAACCTCGCGTTTTATCCCAGAGCGTACTTAGATCGATCGCCTTGGAGGGGAATTGTGGGGTTTGGGTGAAGACACTGGTTTCACCCAATCCCTGTGGAGATTATCCCTTTAATCCCCTCAAAACCACTACAACAAAACAAGGCCTAAATGTATGTTTGGTTCTAGTGTATTGGGCTAGTTCAATCCCTACTTTTCCCCAAATCCTGGTGCATTTTCTTCAATACCCAATACACTACCCCTACCTAGTGAAATAGGGATTGGGGATTTGAGGGGTTTCGGTGAAGGTAGAAGTTTCACCCAATCCCTGTGGGGATTATCCCCACTAATCTCCATAAAACCTCTAGTACCAAACAGGGCCTGCACTCGGGATGAGTCTTGAGCATTACTCCAGTCCAGTGCAAAACAAATATATAAGTATTTAGCGCAATGATATCTTCAGCTCAGTGGGGGACAGACAAAATCTTATGCAACAGGACATGTCCAAAGAGGACTATTATGGAATCTTTACTCACATCACTAGCCAGCTTATGTCACTGATTCCAAAGAGTCGCTTTGGATGGGAGTCTTGTCTGGCCAAGGAGAATTATGAAGCTCAGTCTTTCATGTTTCAGTTTGTGATGATGTTCACACAAGAGTTAGAATAATCGCACCCAGCTTCTTGGTCGTCCTACACCTCCTTTGGATAAGGCACTTGCTAGTCTGACCGCTGAGGAGACACGTCTTCGCTCCTTGCCTCATCCACTGCTCCACTAGCTCACAGCAGTGTTCAGCCGCAACTTTGTGCACCTACTAGGAGATCAGTGAGCCACAGCATCTAATAATGAGGGCCTCTGCTTCTTAGTATGGTTCTCGTGTAGCTAAGCCCTGGGCGCTTGATTCCGGAGCTTCTTTTCATGTGACCTCTGACAGCTCCTTGTACATAGCGCTGTTACTCATCAGTCTTTGCGCATGCAAGATTTTTATACCTGACATCTCTTTTGTCCCACAACTGTCTACAAGTCTCATGCTTGTTGGTGAAACTGTTGTTGCGGACTAATTTATTGTTTTTGACAAAACTTCTTGTTATGTGCACCACAGCAAGAGGATCATTGAAACTGGCCATCGCCACTAGAGCATCCACTTCGCCCTACATCCTTAACACCTTACACCTTTCCTCATCTTCTGCATTGCCCGTCTTTTCCTCAGCCGCATCAACATCGAGATCTAGTTTGTCGCCTTCCTTAGCCGAGTGGTATCATCGTTTAGGTCATCTGTGGATCTCCTTTAGGCCTATTTGTTTTGGTTGATACTTCAACTTCTTAGTGCTTCTAGGTCCCTAAAAGCACAAGCACAGCCAAAGACCTAACTTTTGAAGCAGGCTTCCATCAAGCAGGTGTTGGTTTTACACTGCGAGGCAACAAGCACATTGAGAGTTGCTTCCCGCAGCTTCTGAACCCTCCCGTAGTCATATGCCACCAAAGTTCTATAGAATTATGGGCAAAATGGCACCACCTATATACAAGGAAAAACACCTTCATAAAACCCCCATTTCCTCCCATTCATCCCCACCCCCCCCCCCCCCCCCCCCTCTCACCCCGATCAGAACAGAGGAACACGAGGCAGCTAGGGTTTCCACACCTCCCGCCACCGGCAGGTGTTCGCCTCACCGCCGCCTCAAAGAAGCCCCTACTGCATCTCTACCCCGCCTCTGGGGCCTCCCCGGTGGTCGTCGCTCGGTAATCTAGATGGGCCCGGTCACCGTTCCAGCGAGAAAGTGCGGGGTTGCGAGCATGGCGGTGAGAAGGGGATTGTCATGCCCTTGTGACAGCTTGAGGACTTTGGCACGCTCCTCCATGGTGGCGTAAGCTGCCATGTCCACATGGGCAAGGTGTTTGCTGTGGCATTCGGTGGTGGCAGAGCTGGCCACATAAGGCAGAGCCCTGTTCCAGGAGAGAGAAATGGGAAGCGTCGGGACGGTCGGCTCAATCCTGGCGAGGAATGGTGCGAAGACTGCAAAAGAAGGCAGGGGAGGTATCCTATCCGGGGTGAGGTGTTGTCACTCACATCATCGCTGATGGAGGAGAGCAAGAAGGTGCTAGAGGCTTGCTTGTCGGCGTAAGTCTACAGAGGCAACAGCACAGGCGTATCACCTGTTATGGAACGGAGGGAGTATATTGCAAAGAGACTGACAATAGTGATATGGTCTATTCCTCCTATGAAATCTATGATGTGCTTCCTTAGCCATTTTTCTTGTGTGACTGATACCGTTGTCAGAATAAGCATTGCAGAATATCTTCTATCATTAAAAAACGTATAAGAAAGAGCGATAGTGAAATAGTTAACCGGAAAAGATCTCACTTCAGAGGGTCTGCGAGCAGTCGTTGCCCAATAGTCACAAAACTGTGCTCCTGATTAGACATAAACCATGCAAGGGAGGAGACACTGCATCATTGAAAAAATGAGAGGTATAAGATCAATAAAGAACAGAAAATAATCTAACTGTGCACTAGTCTAGTAATTGACCTGCCAGTAAAGATGTGCTCTCTAACTCCAAGTATAGATGGATTCCGGACTCCATGTACTGTAAGGAACTCTTGAAGCAAGTTTCTCATTTTAAGTGCTTCTTCCATATAGTTATCCTACGGAAATTATCAGCATGAGGACAGATAAATGAGTTTGACTAAAAGCATTAGCATAATTTCGTAAATAACACCATAATCATGGTGGGAGATACCTGGTTCATATCTATAGTTTGCAGGCCTTCACCACGGGTGAAAATTATTGCATGATTTTGATTTTCAGGCTTTCCTTCTCCCAACAGTGCAGGGCCTGGAAGTTTTATTCGGTAGATAACCTAGGAAACATAAAGATGTATTCACATGAGCAATATTACAGCCTCGACATTTTTTATTACTAGACTAAATTTCAAAAAATAAGTTTGAAGACCTAGTAGACTAAATTTCCCGTCTCACGACCTCCTGGGCCAAGTAGGCTAAGAAAGACTACTGCCACCATTTTCAGCACCTAGAAGATAGTTGAGAACACCTCTTTCCGTCCCAAGTTTCTTTCTTTGCTCAAAGCTATTTTTCTTATCTTTCATCACTTGGTTTAACCCATAGTCCCATACTAGGTTCAAGAAAAAACTGTGTATTTTTGTTCCGTGCTACACTTCGTATTAGTAAAATCTATGTTCTGTGCATATCATGATTTTACAAATTCTGCACCATAGCCTGATCAAATTGGTCTATCGTTACCTGATCAAGATTTTGTACTGGATCTGCAGATTCGGAGTCCTTAGTTAGAGCAACCTTTACCAAAGTAGAGTAATATGCTGTCTCTATTTTCTTCTCTCCTACTCTATCTTCCACCTGATCAATATAGGCTACACGAAGAGAAGGGTACCTGCGAGAAATGTAACTCTGGCAACTAATTAACACTTCAAAGGCAAATTTTAAACACTGATGGCATGCATTCTATTTTTGGAAAGGTGCACATGTTATCAAATTATATAAAGGGTAAATATCAAGCGTACACTTACGTGAAAAAGAAAACCAGCAGGGGGAGGATCCCCTGCGGCAATATATTAAGGAGAAGCAACTAGGCACACACTCGCGGAGCCAAGGCTCGAAACCGGGTTGGTGGGCCAGGCGTGCAGCCGGCCACACGCCACTAGCCAACTGGTCGACGCCCAGTTCCCTACTTTACACTTATGTGAAGGTGTGGACTTTGTGTGGTACACGTAGGGGAAGGTCTATGCTGTGGCCTTGAGTAATTTCTATCAAATGATATTTGAATCAGGGAGAAATAAAGGAATTTTAAGTTTCCGCAGTGATGCTGTTGCAGGCTTTTGGCACTATTTCCTTTGATCTACTTCTGTACTTTTTATTTCTCCAAAAGGCAATCTAGTTCGATCATGAAATTTATCAGGGACATATAACATCCCTTCATCTATGCTCACCAATATTTCAGGACTTTCTAAAAACTTGTAAGAGAGTTTCATGCAACGTACATCAAGATATGCAACACTGAATGGTATTCCACTAAATTTATATCCTCTACTGTATTCAGGTATATGCAAAAGGATCATTTACGTTCTCATTAGCTGTAATATGTCTTGGGCATTGGGAAGAGCAGAACGCTTGTCATTTCCATATTGCTGGCATGACACAACATAGGTGAACTTCATATCAGCCAATGCTTCACACTGAGCAAGCAAGGACCTCTGCTGTATCTTCCACTCTTCATCCGATATTGACTCGGCTGCTTTATATCCTTCCATGAGATCTGCATAAAACCCATGTTAAAATCTTTAAACCATGCACTAGTATCACGCTTCTCTTCTTTCCATTGAGTTTGGCTGGGGAGATAATGAAGCCCATAAGTATAGGCTGGTAAAAAAGGTATAAAAGGAAAACTATTATAGCACATTACCTTCATGTTTGGCCATATCTAGAAATGCTTCAAGAACTAAAGCTTTTCGGTAGTACATCATGCCTCTAACTGTTTCAGATGATCCAAATGATTTATCAGGTAAAATTCATAAATTGTACCATTTATTATTTGTAAAAAGGGCAATACTGTAGCTGAATTGAACAAATAAATGTTAAACAGTACCTGTCCGAGTTAGTGTTTGACCTCTGTATGAAGCCCATAAACGAAGCTCCTCTTTAAGTTCTTCATTCTCTTTAGGCTCTTCTTCCCAACCAACCCTTTCCTGAAAGTTCTTCCATTCATCTATAAACATAAGCATAACCATACACAGTAAACGCCTATACTTCATTATTTGTGACAGGACAAGGCCAAAATATTCTTCCTCTTCCTTCTAACCTGGGTAAATTTTCTGTAGGTAGAACAGAGTGGAAACTCCGTCTTCGTTTTCCTCCTCAAGCTCTTTTATGGAAAAAAGAACATGCTCATTGTAATACGGCGTCAATGCACTACAGACAAAAGCGAAACCTTATCATTAATAACAGCAAGTATCCGACATGTGAAACAAAAAGAGATGCAAAGAAAAGATAGAGAAGGTTAATAACCCCTTATCATTTCAAGCCGGTATTGCACTTCCATTTACAACTTACCACAAGAAATAACTAAAGTAGATCTATATACTTGACCACAGTTTGACAAAAAGGTGATGCATGCGAAGTCAAAATAAGATTAGTAGAAGTAATATGCAAGTTACACAAGGACTTACGAGAATGAGAGTGTGTTTCGGACTTTAGGAGCATCAGGCATATTCATAAACAAGGAATTGGTGAAAAACGTAAGACGCCTTCTGGCTTCAAGATTTGAAGGAACGTCCATAGCAGACTCTTTCACAGTGAGTAGTAGTTCCAGTCTTTTTACCTGGATCAAGAATTATATCGTTAGACAACAGGAAAACACCTGGCTTCATTAGATTGCCCATAAATGGGAACGAGAAGAATTTTGTTATCAGCAAGAATTTAGAATGGGGCAACTTGGTCAGGAAGTGGTCCCTGCTAGCCTACTTTAGGAAATAGCACACCTCATAAAAAACAGACATTAACAATTTTAGAATTTCAAATACTTCTTCAATAAACCTTTTCTATCCAAGCGTCTGTGACTTGCAGGGGAAACTTGATAGCTCCAGATGGTTGGAATAACTGATATTCTTCATCCCATGTTGTCATGCCCTCAGGTCTTCGATATGAACCCCCATGACTTGACTCCAAAATACTGCCACATTGTAAAAGAAGCAATGACAAACCACAAAAGGAAGTTGCTCACAGGATGAATCCTAAACAGTAAGCTATCATGGCACAGTACTTCATCGTCAGTGATATCTGCACACAGTTAAAACAACATTTGTACCTAGGAAGTTGATCTTCCATTATATCTCTTGTTACAACCTCCAGCATATCTTGAAAAATCTTTATGACAGCATCCCTGTCTTTATCATCATTCCTTTTCTGATATCAACAACACAAGAAAGATGGATGAAAAATAATAATGAACATGATGAGGTAAACCAGCATAATCTTGTTGCACAAACATGTGAAATGGAGACTACATTTATGCTATTGTCATATTATGTCTAACAAGCATTATGTAATGGAAGATATCAAAAGGATAATGTGAGCTTTTAGAAAATGGAAGCTTCATTACCCACGGCCTCTGCAACATAGATGCATCTAGCCTCATATAATGTTTGTTTACCAACTAATATCCGTAGAAAATGGGCAACTTTCTATCCAAATTTTCCTTAATGCACCATGCATGAAATGATGTTCTATTGTTAGGTAAATTGCACACTAGTAGTGGCTATAGTATGTCTGCAAGTGTAACTTATGTATTGTCCGGAAAACACAAGGTATCATGTACTGGCACAAATTATTAGAACCACCAGGAATGTGTTATAAATAGTATTCCGAAAACCAATATCACTCTGCTTCATGGTGAGGTCTGGTGTTCTGGTTTCAAGCTGGTTAGGGCATAAGACAGACCATGTTGATTGGCTCAGATCCACGCAAAGAAAAAAAACCACTGCTAACAGAGTATTGAAAGTGATTAAGTTGCTGTGTCAGCTTTTTTGTCCAAACCAATGAAAAGACAAAGTGGCAAACAATAGCTAGGTCAGCAACAACCTAAAATGATTATCTACTTCAGACCAGGTCGGCGACATCTCAAACATAAGTTCCTCTGGTACCATGAGAAGACATCAGGTCATAATGTATTTATAACTTCCTTAATAAATGCCAAATATTCAAAACTCTCCAGGAATGTAACCATATACTTCTAAAATAAGGAAAAGGAAGAATGCCATTCAAAACTCAAAATAGTAAAAGGAAGAATGCCACTTCAACACTTAATAAGGAAAATGAAAATAATAGTTTACACACTCAATACTTAATGAGGAAAAGGAAGAATGCCACTTCAAAACTCAAAATAGTAAATGATATTGCTTTGTATTGAGATACATATTTTCCAGGAATGTAGCCGTAATACTTCTAAAAGTAAGGAAAATAAATTGTACCCTTTCCAGTAATTTGTTAGAAGAAGCTATAGCTCATAATGCATTTAGAACTTCCTTTTTTACAATTGAAATATGGCATACATACCAAGTATTCAACCAATTCTGCAATGAAAAATATGTCATACATACCAAGTATTCTACCAGTTCGACAAACTTATCATATAGATCTGGCAGGGATTGCATATTCAAATCTGTAATTACTTTGTCCTCGGCAATACACTTTTCAACTTCCACGAATATAATATTTATGACCCTGAAAACAGCATCAAAGTATTCAAGTACACCATGGATCAAATATACTATTTCTCCCAAGTTTTACAAATAAAATCTAGGACTCATAACAGAGGTATAGGAGAGATACCTTTTCTCCTGTTCACCATGTACAAGATCATTGATGATGTTTTTGCATGATGTATAGCATTCTTCAATTGCGCAAGAAAAATAGTAATCATTTTCAATCCTCTTTTTCAGGTCACGGTCTTTGCCATTGCTATCTTTAGCCATATCAACAGCTATGGGGACCTGTCAATTCATTATTCAAAACAAGATAAACAGAAAGTAATAAAGACTGCTTCTCATAAAATAGAAATAAAACAAAACAAAATTAAAATAAAATAACAAAGTAAAAGAAGAGAAGAACCATGCTGGCAAGCAAAAATGGAGGCCACTGCATGACACGAAGACCCTTATCAGCCACATATGGAACAAGTAGTAGCTCCTTCTCCCTATGTTAAAAAATGGAGCACCTATGGTCAGAAAACATAAGTGCAGTTGAAAACTTATTGCCCACAAAATCTAATCACCTGTTGTCTATAAGGTCTTCATCTCGAAAGCTGGTGACAATTTCATTCCACATCTGTGCAAATCTTGCAGCTACCTTCATCTTGTCTTCATGTTTCATCTAAAATGTCGTATCATTAACAGTATATTCAGAAAAGTTAGAGCTCTAACAACAGAGTGCAAGAATGGCACAGTAAAATGTAAACAAAGTGTAGAGTACCTCCTTAAAACGTTTTTGTAAATTAGACTTTAGACCTTTCTTCCGTCTTGCATCAGATGTTTCAGCCGGAACTAGACAATCATTCACAGCTAAAGGTATTGAATAAAAGCGAGATCGCAGCATTTCAAGGGTGCGGATCTGTCTCATCCAGAAAAGGGAATGTATTTGTAAATAATTTCTTTTGAGAAAGTACAATCATTCATATGAAACTCAGAAGACATTAGATAAATAACCAGGAAGAATTATTATTTGGCGGTTTGTGTATCACTTTCAACTCAAGATTCTTTTGGGCTACTGCTGTAGCTTAATGAGCATTTTTTTACATTTACCAGAAACAGTTCATACAATGAATACAAAGAAGTCATGTCATGTACGGAGTGAAGGAATCCAGCCAAGTTCGGCTTACAGATGGCATGCAGAACGGCTATTCTCTCCCTATTCTCTCCCGTGTAAGATTAGGCGAAGTAGGGCCTACTGAAGAGCCTGAGTTAGCTAATCTATACCCCCCCCCCCCCCACCCCGTTTGTCATTGTAGAGTTCTTGTTGGCCAATAGAAGCCTCGCCACCCCTACACCCGGTGGCTGTACACCACCCGTTTAGCATGAGTACTAGGTACAGCATGAAAAGAATTAATCAATAAATTCTGACAGATGATATATTCAATTAGCAGCTCAACTACGTGAAGTTTAAAACACCAATTTAGCACGAGCACTATCGACAGCCACACAAGTACAGATAAGTTATTGGCACTGCTCTAATAATCTGCCACAGTACTTCTCCCTAATCTCTAATTACAATTACCCCATGTTTTCTGTTAAAAGGTTTCCCTCTTTCACAGGAAAATGGCTGCAAGAAAAAGATCACCAACCTGCATGTACAAAATGTGCACAAATAGTTCTTGAAACAAACAATTTGAGAAATTACTCAAGAGCCAACTAGTAGAAAACCCATTTCTGAGAATAAAGTATATTTGAAAAATTATAGTAAACATGAGTGAAAAATTAATAAACAACCTCTCCAAGTCGTTGGAAAGCACCATAAATTCCACCAAATAGAGTGGAGAAGATTGTATACCAAATTTGCGTGTCCATGAAATACACCTAGAAAGCAAAGAAAAAATGCATAATTATTGCAGTGCTCCCTTCTATGGCACAAGTGCAACTGTCATACAGTGGTTGCCTTGCACTTTTCATAAGCAATTTATGGCTATAAATAGATATTGAAATTTACGGGAAAACAAAGGAAATGGATCTACCAAAATGATTGGGACCCAAAGTGCAATCACAACACCAATGTTGCCCTTCGCTGCATAATATAATTTAGGAATGTCACAGACAACAAAAAACAAAAAACCCTATGCATGAGATAAATACCTCTTGGAAAAAACTCATGCCACCGGAAATGATTTATAGGGAATTTCATGATATCCTTGGTGGGGTCAACAAGAGGCTTTATCTACAATAATAAGCACGAACAAGTGAGTCGGAGATACAGTTGTTCAAAGTAAACATATTTATTTGCACAAATATCAAATTTTACATCACTTAAAATCAATTATGTTCAAATACTACCCCGACTTCAAAATGCAACCCACCACTTTATTGGGATATGTTGCTTTGAGGTACAGATCATGGTTTCCGTATGTTCTATCTTATAAGGTGAAACATGTTCAAAGTGTCTAGCAAATAAATTTATGAAAAATTTGCACTAGATGCTCCCCAACCTGTATTTGTAGAAAATTATGGCTTTTGTTGTTAATCTTGTAAGATCCCTAGACTTGACCTGAGATTTCAGTTAGATTCATGGACTTTCAAGTTGTTTCACTTAGGTCACTACAACTCCTTATTTAGATAAACAGTTTAGCATCGCAACATTACTGGAGGTGCAAAACAAATATCCACCCTTAAACTGGATGATAAAATCTAGAGCCATTATAACTATTACTCGGCTAAAGTGCAGTAGATTTTCCTCCACTATAACTAATAGTAATGTTTGTTTAGCATCACAACAATACAGATGTTTTACTTTACGATTGACTGATTATATAGCCTCCTATTTTCACAAACCTAGCCGAGTATGTTGTACTCGCTTTATCGCTGCCACTGCTATGCCAATAAGCAATAGAAAGTTCACCCAAAACTGTTATTGCGTGCAGGGAAAGAATTGCCTCATATATTGGAAGACGCTAGCCTCAGTTGTGTTCATTTCAAAAACAATGGTAAATAAAATCTAAATAACTACCCGTGACAAACACAACTATTTTGAGCCTGAAACACGAAAATTGATTCACTATTTTGGCTGAATGCTATTGACATAAACAAGGACAGCATGGAAGTTTGTGTATATAATTACCTCGATATAGTAGCTAAATACGAACTTTGTCAAAAGAAGAACCACCCAAAACATGGTGTACCTATAAAATGCCCAAACATGAACACGTTAATGTAAAGGCCTTGCAATTATATGTGTATAACTAATTATCATGGATCCAATATGTAGTGAGATATAACATATGCGCTCTTACATGAAAAGTGAAAAGGGGCTTTCATGCATTCCCCTACCAACAAAAAGGCGAGGCTGAAAAAATGCTCACAGCATAAATTCACAGTGTAAAATAGATATTAGTAAATGAATTGTAAGACTTGTACTGAAATTTCAGTAAAATACTCAATATGTGGTATCAATATCAGAAAAGTAAGTTACACCAAGAGGTACCTTAGAAACTAGTAAAAAGATAATTCAAAACCAAAACTAAAAATAAATCATAAGGTCAATATTTTTTAACATACTGTATCTTTCTACACATTATATACTCCCTTTGTTCCAAATTTGTCTCAACTTTGTCTAGATTCGCATGTATCTAGACAAAATTGATACAATTAATTTGGACGGAGGGAGTACTTCATATATTTTCACATAGTTATTTTATATTTTTGTTGTGTATTTTCAACATTTATTACAATATTTATTTATTTTAAAATTTTCTACCTTTTGAATGTAAGCAAAAGTGAAGTCGTTTCCAATCTATAGTTTACTTTTTCACATATTCCTGTTGAGAACACTTTATTACTTGGAGCGACATATAGAAAATAAAGGAATTATGCAAATAATTATGTTTTTGATAGTCTAAGGCAATGTTGTTGTTTACAAAGTAAAGTGAAATAGCAGCATAAGCACAATTCACTCAAACATATATTACCTGAGACCACCACATGATGAAACTCGTGAACTTGTTATCTGAACCTTCAAGTACCCGGCGTAGAAATGGAAAAGCAAAAAGTACAGCACCTAGCATATTGGGCAACAAGTATACAGATACTGCAATCCCAAAGAGTGTTGGTTGTTTTTGACCATTTCCAAACCAGTTTTTGATGGCCCCAAAAATTCCCGTCGGATTCTCCAAGATGTACGCATACGTAACCGGCAGTAATATTACCCACAGAACTGCCAATATAAACTTCAGGACATATCTCAGCTTTACAGCAAATTCCATTGTTCTCCTGGCCCTCCAATTAAAGATTATGTCAAGAGTAGCTGTAAATACCAACAAGTATTCAAGTCACAGATGAACTTGACCAAACTACATAACAATCATGAAGGAGTGTTATTACAGCTTTGTGCTCACTGAAAGATCTTATTGCTACACAATTATAAGCTTGGGTGACCCTACGTAGAACTTACTTCCGTAGCAAGTCTTCATGTGTAAAACTTCTGCCATGATACATTCCTTTCCAAACTTACTAAACTTAATCAAATTCGTTGCCAAATGGAAAGAACATATAGGCGTAATTTACTGTATTTCATATACAAAAGTGATATTCCACCACCAACCCTAGTCATATCTTATCTCACGGGAGATTTAATAAGAACGCATGCAGCATTTTCGAAAACTTCAGCGACCTTGCCACCCGTGATTTCAACCCATATCAAAGATAAGGCAACTAAAGTTCCATGCTAAGTACCTACGAAACTCTTATGTCAGGAGGATATGCTTGGGCAGCTTGGCCTATTTTGGTTGTTTGTCCATAAACTCCTGTTTATGCAATGAAATTGGACAAACTACATGGCAAAATTATATATAAGGATTCTTGAGGGTTGAAGAATCTACAAGAGGAAGAAGCACGCACACATGATAGTACTCAATGAGAAAGAGTAGGGAAAGCATTAAAAATCAAGTAAAATAAGCATGCGAGTCAACAAAGGTCAAGGGGTAATAAGTAAGAGAGCCACTGTAGCAGGTTGGTGTCAAGGATGCATACCTTGTCCGAGATTTAGTATGGCAGAAGTAATAAAGATGCTCAAGATCCTCTTGAAAACCAGAGGATCAAAGACATTACCCAGTGAGCCTCCTTCACTCCAAGCAAGAATTACCATAATCTGGAATTAAAAAAAATCAATAGGCATATTTAGCTGAAAAGGATATTTCAGATATCTAACAGATCATAGGTTGTTCAAGTAAGTCCCTTCCCTACAAATCATTTCTGAACTTAATGCATTTGACTCTTCAAAAGTATGAAGGAAATTATGGTTATGAAATCTGCAAGGATAGGAAACTAACACCAAAATAGTTTACCTGAAGAGCTATAATAAAGAAGTTCCACATTCTATCAAAACTCCTGAATATGTGCCAAAATGACCTCAGCTCGACAAAATTGACCTTCCCTTTCTGCTTGTCAGCTCTTACTGTGCTCTGAAAATAAACAGTTACACTAGCTATTGTTGTACTTCAACAACATAAGAACATAACATGGTGACACTAAGAAAGATCCTAAAAGGGAATTTATTTTGTATATGCCACTGTTAAAACTTTTAAAATATTTATATGCCATTGCAAAGGTTGTCTTATAGTACTTCAAAAGAAAACTCATTTTGATTTGTTTTTTATGTCACTACCATTACACTCCCCGAGTATATAAAGGAGGCGGTAGAGTTCACCTCAACTCAAGCCACCTATCTCCCCTTACCTAAACCCTCATCCAAGGAGCCCTGATGCACTCCCCATAAATAAATGTGCACACACCTGTTTCCATGCATCTCTACAATCCTCACGTACCAAGATCAAAGCATCACACCACAGACACAGCACGCTAGGGCTTGCTGCCATTGGTCAATTAACGAATTTTCTTTTACCGGAAAGATCACTGCGTTGTACAGCTGCATGCCTATGGAGATGTACTATGGTGGCGGTGAAAATTTTGACCACCATGTGCAAGCGATCTTCTAGAGCAGCAGCAGTTGTTGGACTAGCCTCGAAGGTTCAGCCATTGATGATTTCACCCACAAGGCATAGTCAAGCGTCCGAGGGAGGCTGGCACACTTAACAGGGTCGTTTCCCATGATGTTTGGAATTCTTGTTGGCGCAAGTGGTTGGGCCTACACCCCCTTGTTGGTTGACACACTTTGGATTTCCCAAAGAATAGTGCAGAATTTCATGGAGTAGAGCATGTTATGAACTTATAATATGGGAACCTAAAAAACTCATGCAAAAATATGAACATTTGTATCCTGAAAAAGGGATATACGAATAGTGAGACCCTATCAATTTATCTCACTTTATTTACATGACACGGTCATAATTTTGTAACAAAGTGCAGTATGTTATAGCACTTTCTACATATACAAGAGGTTCATGATTTCTTGAAACTCCAACTGTCAGTTGTTACGGATAAAACACTTGCGCCTGATCTATGCATTGATGCTTTTTTTCTTGCAAAGACCATGAGGTACTGCTATCTGAGTTCAAGGGGTACCATAGTTTTCTCATGCAAAAAGTAACACTGCTAGAGGAAAAACTGCCGGCATTGCATATAAAACTAAAAGGAGTTTTGCAATGGCAGGTAAAATATTTCAAGGTTTAGCAACAGCTCATACAAAAAATTGGGCTTACTTCATTTCTTTCATCAGGTGGATTTATGGGTTGACAAAAAAAATCAGCATCAGCTCGCATAGGCCAACCTAGCCGAAAGCAGCCAGCGGACCTGCAACTCAACAGATATAAAATCTAGGAAGCAGAGGTATAAACTATGAAGTCAAGAAAAACGAATACCAAAAGTATTCATTAAGATCATCATAGTTTCTCCACTGAGAATGATTTCCTTTTTCTCTCTTGCTCCTTTCAGCTTCCTGAAAATGATGGTGAAATACTTAAAATTCTAGGGAGTGAAGAAGCATGAAACACAAGTGAGACAGTCAGATGATGGTTGAGAGCAAAGCCAAAGTGTACCTTCGCAATGGTAGAGTAAATTGGAGTGACAACCTTTTTCAGAAAGGCTTCTTTCTCACCACCATAGGCTGGCTTGACATATTCACCTGTCAAGGCACTCACATTTCCAGCTAGCATACCATACATTTCAAATGCCATCTATAAAAATGTAAGTGCAAGAATTGTTAGCCCCTTGCCAAGCTATCATACTAAGATGAAAAATTTTGAGGGCACACTAGAAGACATGGTGAACAGCTGATGACATTCTTAAAATAGGAAAAACACAGTACTATTTCATAATTCAAGTACATAACTCTGCAAATAATCCATTAATATCACTTATTAAGATTGCAAAATTAGAATTTTACACGAGCAATGATATCCTAGCAGAACAGACCATAAAATTCAACTTTAGATTGCACCTTTGTTTACATTTATCTGGGAATAAAGATATCACATTCACATAAACATATTTCTTTAAATTGATGTACGTCGTGCTTCCGTAATTTTACTGTTCCAAGAATTGCATTTTTATACTTATAACATTACCTTAGATGAGTATATAATGAATGCTACACCCATTTTTTTCCTTGGCATTCATACCCATATTACTTGTCGCAAATATGGATGTACCTATACGCATTTTATTGTCTAGATACATCCATATTTGTGACAAGTAATATGGGTCGGAGGGGGTGGTAGATGACACTGGACTCCAAATCACGTAAGCTCTACCGTAAAATTAAGCCAATGTATCCCCTAAGGTTTTGGTTGGTTATTTAGTATTCCCTCGATAAATAATAATTTCAAGTAGAGTATAGCACAAAGGATGAAAATTTGCCCAAAGTGTTTACACTACTATCTTTTCGTGCACCAACCCAGAATATGTCATTCACACGTCAAATGTAGATGTGCATAAAAATATGGGAGTTGGTCAATGCTTAGGAAAAGGCACCGCTAACGCTCTCAACACAAACAAGTACATTGGCAGCATGTTGCATGTATCCATTTATATCGAAGAACTTCATTACTTACTGATATTCATGAGAAAGGTTAAGGATTTAATTCATATAGTTTATAGCAGTCTTAAAAGAGATGACAAGTATGAACCAGTTGCTGACCATGAATAGAAAATAAAGAGTAACCTTATTGAATAAAGATATTAGTAGAGTGCATCTGACAGCTAAGTATACAGAAAATTTTGAGTGAAAATGAGAACTTAAGATTGAGAAAGTTATTATTTGTCCACACCATACATGATGATATATGTAGCAAAGACATTCTGGCATGAATCGCAAATTCGCAGCTTCACCCCAGATAAGAAGGTACAGACCCATATACAGTAATTTTCGCTGTTGCACCTCCTGCTGAATTGTTGGCAACCTAGTGTTGAGAAAGACACAACAGAGAATCAGAGGTGAGTAGCTGTCGAGCACAGCAGGCTTATTCTCCCTTTTGAGACAAATCCAATACTGGTTTTGCAACGTAGGAATTTTGTTATAGGGATGAACATTTCAAAGCAGATTTCCACCTCCCTTTTCTGATTCGCACTAGATATCTCCTCCGCAAATAATTATAATAGTTAATAAAATTGAGTGTGTACCCCAAGACTGATGTCAAATCCAGACACCCAATGGAATTCCATGAACAGCTAGTGTTTCACCCATAGTACTTTTGGTGCCTGCTAGGATCTTTCACACCTCCAAGGATGTGCCCACTACTATCTAATTATCTACTCCCTCCGTTTAGAAATATAAGATGTTTTAGCTTTGTGAAGCTAATGTATCTAGACAACTTTTAGTGTATAGATTCAAACGAACCTATACACTAAAAGATCACTCACTTCACAAAACTAAAACATCTTATATTTCCAAACGGAGGGAGTACATAGGTCATAAATCATGACTTATAAGTACTACAAACACCAGAAAGACCACTTAGTTGACTGGATAAACATTATGGCTATTGCCTATGAAGATTCAGAGGCACCAAGGGCATCATGTTTAAGGAAATGTTTTATTTTCTCTATCTACTTCTTTCCTTGTTTGCGTGTACTTATGGCGTATACACAGGTGTTCATTTTGCCACCAGGCAGGGAGGCCAAGAAAAGAAGAAGGTGACGGACATTGTCTTACTTGAATTGGTAGGATGACCAACGACCACCTGTGGTTAGGAACTGTTGGCTGGCATAACAAGCATTACAGTTGTAACCACGTTCAGATATTCTCTACATGTGTCACACATTTATACCTCCGTTTTTATTATGTTTCACAATGAGTGCACTTTTGCAAATTCTGAGTACCAGGGGGAAAATAAAGAAAGCAGGCTGGTTAGTTTAATGCCTAAAATGGCATTTATCTAATACTTATGTGTGATTTTCGTAACTTTTACCAACTTCATCATGATTTTCTTGGTATGGGAGATTCAGTCCACTAAGCAACCATAAGGAACCATGACAAAAGATCCCATCTCCAAACAAAAAACTTTAATACAAACATTCAAAGCAGAACAAATCAACAATCACAAATGAACAATAAGATAGTAAAAAAGAGGTCTCTGAGAAAGTCACCAAAGGCTACTCTTGCGACCAAGATATTTGCACCACTTTTTGTAATTCTTGAACAACTTTTTCATGACTTCATTCAGCGCATTATCATCCAACTGCAGCAGAAGTTGTGAAACGTCAGATCTCACAAGAAAATGAAAAGGCATATCATCAGGAGTAAAAGTCAAATGTTACGAAAGCATAAGAAAGACGAAAAAAATATGTTCAGTGTAGGGGTTTGAATTATACAGACAAGAAAAAACCTTTGAATGTTCATCAGTCTTTGGATTTTTGCGTATATGTATGTTAGCAAGAAGTAATATCAGATGCTCCCTCTGATTAGAGACATTGTCTGTCTGCATGTTGAGAGTTTATGAAACATCAAATACAAGAAAACAAATTGGTCAAAAGTCAAAAAAAATATGAAGTCTAAAGTTATACGATGACAAAAAAAGATTAAACTGCCTTTCCTGAAAGCCAAACATAGCTTGTAGCCAATCCAAGAGGTCCTCGTTAACCTTGCGCTCATAATTTTTGGGTAGTGGAAGACCTCTAGTATTGCGAAGAGCAGTAGCAGCAGCTTGGATCTTAAAGGTGGAGAAAACACCATAAAATACTTTACTTGGACAAGTCAACACGATACTTTGATAAAAAGAAAGGGCAGAAAAAAGAAACCTCCGGAAATTTCATGACTGCCTGATTGCCACTGTCTGGATCATGAGGGAGAATGTTAAAAGGAAGATAGATTTTTGTCTTCTCTTTAACCTTATCAGCAGCTTCCAAGATCTAAGGAGATACAAAATTTAACTGGTAACTGCTAGTACTTACTATAGGAGTATTATCCATACAAAATGTAATTGGTCACCAAAGCGCAGCAGGGTTAAAGTTAAGTGAATAAATCATTAGGCAATACCTCATCGTCAACTTTAACAGAGTGCTGTTGAGTGACTGCTTTTAAAACCTCAAACAGAACATTAGCGGTCTGGTAGGCTTTGATAAGTTGAGCACTGCATGCATGAAGAAAATCTCTAAGAGGCCACATCAATTAACAAGGAGAGTTATCAAATATAAGACAGCAATATACCGATCGATTTGGTCAGAAGTATTTTGAAGTGCCTGGATATATTTTTTGTAGTAGTGTTGATAGAAGGTCTGTATTTCCCGTGCATCACTCTTTTGGGCCCTTCCGGTCAAGGTGGGTACATTCTCCTAATGGAAAGAAAAACAACAGAGTATGAAATGTATAATCTTATAACATGGTTGGGTCTTAATTCAAGCAAGACACTTTTGTCACCTAAAAGTAATCCATGTTAAATCTAATCACATATGCTCTTCTCAAGCACAATGCATGATTCACACTTACAAGATCATGTAAACTGATGCACGTGTAGAAAATAAAATGTTACAAAAACAAAAACCAAACTGATGCCCTTTCAAGCCAATATGAAGAGATGATATGAGTATGTCTTCTCTTTAACCTTATCAGCAGCGTTTGATGATATGGAGGCATGTGAAAATCGATGTTGGCAGTAAGAGGGACTAGATGCAACAGCTACTGAATATAAGTATACTGAAAACTCATACCCTTTCAAGCCGTTGTAAGAGAGCAGTCTTAAATTGCCGGACGCCTCGACCGCTTGAAGTTGGATCTAGTCTGTGCGCCTTCTCAAATGCATAGAATCGGCCTACCAGACATACACATCAATGCGAAGGAGAATAAGAATGGACCATTATAGCCTATAAGTGGAAGTATATATGGCAATTATTGCGGCATCCCATATTCCCATCCCATCCCATGCCATGATTAGGCAACATTTTAGTACTACAGAAAACAAAATAGTGGCATTAACTAGCTTTTACACTATAGGCGACAGTGTAACTGTGTTAACTGAATCTGTTCTACTAGTATACAGTCGAAAAGCAGAGATGGATAGCTTACAGAGGTACGCGACCCGGGGGTTGGCCGCCTCAACCTCGTTAGCAACACGGAGGATGGGCGCGACCTCCACGAGCGACGACGGCACCACCTCACTGTCGAAGATGGGCTCGCCGAGGTTGACTGCAGTCTGCGTCCTCAGAATCCGGCGAGGCCCCGGCGGCTGCATCGGTCCGGCCCGCGAGAGCGTCCGCGACAGCGACGTCATCGCGGCCGCCTCCCGTCGTCACCGCCCTAAACCTGGACACGCAGATTGAAACGGAGCTGAGCGTCGAGACGGTTCCAGAACGCACCAGGATGTTCTAGAAGGCAGAAACGTAAGCATTACCTTTGCTGCTCGCGTGACGCCAATTCCACCAACCGATTCGGGCATGAGAGGAACTGAATTAATTCCCCAAACAGTTCCACTGATCGACTGGAAACCGAGCTCCGGACCTAGCCCGTCGCAGGGATTCCTGAGCGTTCCGGCTCCGCGGCGTGCTGCTCTCAGGGACCTGTGGCATGGTACGAGACGGGAAACTCAACTGGGGAAGTTCTAGAATGTTCTCGAGGATTCTAGACGAGGCGGGTAGCAGGAGGAAGCGATTACGCACCTCACAGGCTCGCAGCGCCGCACGCGGAAAAAACCCAGCCAGTCCGCCGCCACCAGGGGCCACAGCGACGTCGTCCTTCCGCCCGCGACGAACGAGAGCAGGGCCCCTAAACTTCCAGGAACCGCCGCCGGGAGTTCGGGTGGAGCGAGCAACCGGGGCACGGCCTAGTCGTCGGGCGTCGGGCGAGGTGATCAGCGGGAGGCGGAGGGGGGAGAGGGGGATTTGGGAGGAGTTTTTGAGTTGGCAGTTGGGAGAAGCTCCGGGTGGGAAGTGGGAAGTGGGAAGAGGACAACACTGGCGGAGGGGGAGACTCGTTTAGGGCAGAATATCGGGGTTATTTACGGAGACCTGCCACTGAAACGTGGATGGACGGGTCGTCGGCTGCGTGCGTGGGCCGGTCGCGGCGGATGCGCTCGCGAAAAAGGCGCAGCGTTTCGCGTCGCCAGAAAAGCACGCCACGCACTCGCTTCCTACGCAGTCCACCGTGGTCGTACTACTGCACGATGCGCCACTAGTTTTGTACGGATCATGGTAATTTGTTTAACGGATTTGCTAGAGATTAGTCGTCTCACATAGCCGTCGATTTTGTTGGAGATTTATGCATCTTCTTCTACCTTCACCTCTAGATGCTATGGTTGATGATCTTATCGGAGCCGGAGATGTCGGGCTGGCCACGGTGTCGTCAGCGGAGACGAGAAAAGGATCTCGCCGGAGCCGATGACGGTGCGGCTGGCCGAGGCGTCACTGGTGGAGACGAGGAAAGAAACTTAGGATTTCGGGTGTTGGGGGTCTTAGGGTTTAGGGTGCGGGGGCTCGCCGGACTTTGTTTGCCGGAGTTAGGAAAGGTTTAGAGGGAGGTCGGGGTAAGGTCTTAGGGCTTAGGATGTGCGGGCTCGCCGGAGCTGGAGGCGAGGGTTGAAGGTAGAAGACGACTGGTCTCTAGTTAGAGATTACACCCTCTTTGTTTAAACACCTTAGCACATACAACTATTCCAGATTAGTACTCTCTCCAATCAAAAATAAGTATCCATAATTTGAGCGAAAGCATCCGCATCCGCAGCCACACGTCTGATGCTCATTACGAGCGAGTTTCAACAAAAGCATCGATGATCTGCAGTACTCCTATAGTATCACAGATTTGAGCAAAAGTAAGTTTGTTATCGCTAGCTAAGCTAGCTACTCCTATGATTGGCAAGAAATCTCGAGTAATCAGGGTTGCCGTGCGCACCCTACTGTCTGCCTCCCCTGGTTGGAGAGAAAAAGAAATCGATCGACGAGGACGATGGGACTGAAAGCGAAACGACGACGGATGGTGTCCATGCCTCCAAGTGAGCAAATCTGTGTACAGTTCACATCATGGCACAAGTGTCGACCGTGGGCGCAAAACTAATTTCGGGAGAGCGACGGGGCGTACCCACTGGCCACTTCACACGCCAACGGGTAGGACACGCCATATATGTGTGCCCGTACCTGCACCCGCCCCGAAATGGCCAAAGTTATCCTGCCCTGCTGGCTAGCCAGGCCATTGTCTCACCAAAGCAGAAAATGTGGAAGGGTTTGGTGTCCGTGACAATGTGACATTGCTCTTCTTTATTGGAGTTTACTACGGTGGTTGGTCATTGCCTTGTACTGTAGTAGCAGCGAGTTGGGAGGGCCTGACGCCTGGTCATTCCATATGTGGTGTACATGTACATCGGCTAGCAGATCAAGAGAGCATATGTTGCATTGATAGTTTTCTTTAAAACGGAGATAAAAGATTTGCATCATTTTGTTAATTAAGATGGAAATTTAACAAGAGAGTAAAAGGAGAATTATAGTTGGACTACTCTTCCGGCATATTACGCTCAAATGTTTTGCACCCGCCATTACGCAAAGTCACGCTTCCTTATATTTTCAAAGATTACAAATGTGTCACTTGTTACTACGGAAAATCCGAGCATTTCTTTCATTCTAAACCTCCCAAGATGCGAGCAAAGTGAGGGAGGAAATGGCCTTGCGGTTCGGGGCTAGGGTTGTGGCCATGTCAAACCACCAATTCTTGAGAGATTTTGTCTTCAAGAACACTTCGTGGTAGTGATCTTGCAGCGCCTGTTGCTAAATGAATATATGCAACTTGGTGGTGAGTGTTTGTCTAGGACATAGCTTTCATTATTGGTCTTGGTCTCCCCTTTCTTTCATGTAGTTGTGGTTGTGATATGTCTTATAATTGCAGCTATATCATTGTTTTTCATTTAACTAACATAACGTTCCATGCAACTAGTATATAGGAAACGTTTTTACAATTTTAAATCCATGTGCATAATCTACTGAGCCTTATGCTAATTCTCAGAGAATTACCAATTCCATTTAACAAAGGCTTTCTCCCACATTTTTTAATAGTTCTGTGTTTTTTCAATTGACTTCTGTAGGATGATTATGTTTTAAAAAAAGGTCTCACCATCACCCTTGGCAATGGTCGCAAGACACCTTTTTGGCATGCGCCTTGGGTTCAAGGAAGAATGCCCAAAGATATCGCACCCAAAATATTTGATATTTGTAAGCGCAAGAAATGGACGGTGGCTCAAGCTCTCCATAAAAAGGAATGGATTTCAAAGCTTAGTGATTCGGAAACTATTTCCATTGAGCATCTCACCGTTTGTTCAACTTTGGGCTCTTATCCAAAGGGTGCATCTCAATAAGGGTATAGACGATGATATCTCTTGGAAGCTCATGGCCAACAGCCAATACTCCTTTTCGCGGCATCCGCTTACAAGTTGCAATTCTTCGGTTTGGTGGAGTCTAGCTTTTACAAAATTGTTTGGAAGGCTTGGGCGACTCCTCAAGCAAAGAATCATGTTTGGCTTGCTTTGCAAAATAGGCTTTGGACGACGGATAGATTGAGGAAACGTGGTTGGAACAATTGTGGGCTTTGTCCGCTTTGCAAGCAAACTGAAGAAAACAACAACCACCTATTTGTCCATTGCTGCTTCACCGTTAGAGTTTGGGAGCTACTCAAGGATTGAACCCAAGGCTTTGGGCTCGGCTTAATATTCAATATTGGTGGTCTCTTTTGGCGGAGGGCCCGTGTGGAAAATTTAGAAAGAGAGAAATGCTAGAGTTTTTAGACACAAGTTTTCACCTACGTTTGTAATCCTAGATAAGATCAGGTGCAAAGCTAGACTGTGGGTTATTATTTTGTAAACTCCTTCTTAATTAAATGAATGGAACAAAGCTTTTCTTCCGTTTCAAAAATAAATAAATTATAGACACACTTGTAGCCGGTTCCGCGTAGTGCACCCAAACTCGGAAATGGCCAAAGTTATTCTGCCCTGCTGGCTAGCCACAAACCACATTCATTGTCTGGCCAAAAAAAAAAAAAAAAAAAAACAAGGGCGGCAAAGCTCTCTGCTGCTATTTTGATCACCATTATCGCAAGAAGTAATGGATCCCGGGCCCTGCTGTTTATCTCGCATCAGGTGCACCTCAAAGCCAAAGGATATTTGGGGTTTGAAATACGTCGTTTGATAAGATGATTCGAGCATCAGATGCCGACATCAGCCACTGTGCTCTCGCAGTCTCGCGTTGGCACCAGTTCGCTTTCTTCGATCTGCCGGGGAATGCGCATCTTCTTCCACCGTAGTATTATTTCTCTTGAGCAGATAAATACTCCCCCTTCAGAGGCGCATCTCGAGTCTACCTCCTGCTCCCTGTAAATCCACTGTGGATCTGTTTACTCTTGGTCAACGGTGTCTTGGATCACAGTTTACAGTACGTACGTTCTCCCAGTCCGAGAAAACGCATCTCAAGATGCGCAACACGTCACCGGACGGGATATCGAAGCTTCCCAAGCCCATGAGTGATGAATCATAGTACTCCCTCCATTTAGAAATAATATAAGATGTTTTATCTTTGTAAAACTAATGTATCTAGATATCTTTTAGTGGATAGATTCGAGTGAATCTATACACTAAAACATGTCTAGATACACTCATTTCACAAAACTAAAACATCTTATATTTCCGAACGGAGGGAGTAGATCTCAAGATCGACAAAGTTTTTTTACTAGAGAAGATCGACAAAGCTAATCATGTGTGTAGGCGATATTGGCCCTCTGCAGTAACGATAGGACGAATAAAGTTGGTCAGCAAGAGTTCCCCATGCCCCCGCTGTTCTGCAAAATAATGCATTTCTGCTGTCGAGCTACCAACTGGATCACGCCAGCAGACTGCTGTCGAGTTCGGTATGCGCCGCTCATCGCTTGGGGCTACAAACGTCAATGCTGAGCTCGATACATTTGTACGCACGTACTGTATTCTGGACATGTGGACAACCACCAGCCGAGGAAGGATGATATATATCACAACTCACCCTGACCCACCGTTCTCCACAGTCCACACTCTTATCTGTTCGATCGTCCAGCTTAATCAAACGTTGTAATTATAGACGAACGTACTGTACAAGAGAGTCAAATCGGTCAAATCTAAGCCGTACCGAAGGAACACGAGGGCTAGCCAGCGAGCTAGGCAAACCTTCCGGGATGGAGACTGCATGAAACTATTCCTCCCACTCGTGTTCCCCCTTTTGTCGCATTCCTTGGTGGCTTGGCAAAGAGAAGAGACGGCGAGACGGCGACGGCCGGGGGTGCGCCGGGGCCCGCCACGGAAAGGCTCGCTCCACCGCCCAGCCCGCTGCCGCCGCCGTTCTGGGAAGTGGGAACCATTGGGAAAGATCGAGTCTCTCTGATAGGTGATTTCGGATCATCTTCCTTTGCCATTTGCCAAGCGGCGTCCACCCGTGAACCTGCACATTGGTCGATCATCGGTGCATCCGACGTAAAGAGAACACACTCATCAGTCATCACAGACTTGGAAAAGGACGATCGACCTTGGTTGGGCACAGAATAATGCCATGAGACTTGACTTGAGGTCATGTTTTCTTAGCGGAGGGGGTTTGCTAGGTGCGGAACTGCGGATATATGTTACCAGAGTCAAAAAGGATGGGACCGAATGACGGATCGCTTATCTAGTGCGCCGGCCTTTTTACCTTTCGGAGTTGGCCATGTTGTTTAACAAGAAGGCAGTGCGAGCTTTCGTACTAGGTACTGGAGATAAGAAAAGCGTCTAAAACGACAAAACTGACCCATCGGACAAAAATTTCAAACTATTTCACTAAATAACCCTTTTCAGTAGCGCCCGCACGGCCGGCGCTATGCTCCGTGGCATAACATCCTGCGCTAGGGCGCTATCCTCCTCGCCACATGGCGCAGCAGGCCCCGCATCTGGCACCGTAGCGTCGGCTCCTGGGGCGCTATGCCCTTAATGGGCCGGCCCAGGACATCTGCGGCGGTGCGATGCTAACCGAGGTGGGAGTTTAGTCCCACCTCGTTTGCTTTTTTGTGTGGGACCCACTGTTATGTAGCGCCCCCGCTGCCGGCGCTATGCTGCTGAGGATAACACCCTGCACGGCGGCGCTATACCTCCCAGGCAGGGTAAAACCAACTCGCGCCCGTCCCCCACCTACCTGAAGGAAATATGCCCTAGAGGCAATAATAATATTGTTATTATCATATTTCTTGTTCATGATAATGTTTATACTCCGTGCTATAATTGTATTAAGCGGAAACATTAATACTTGTGTGGTTTATGAACAACACCGTGTCCCTAGTACGCCTCTACTAGACTAGCTCATTGATTAATGATGGTTAAGGTTTCCTAACCATAAACACGAGTTGTCAATTAATAATGAGATCATGTCATTAGGAGAATGATGTGATGGACAGACCCAAATAAAGCAGAGCAATTAGATCGTATCATTGTGTTCATCTTTGCGAAGCTTTTTCCTATGTCAAGTATTGTATTCCTTAGACCATGAGATAATACAACTCCCTGGTATCGGAAGAAAGCTTTGAGGTCATCAAACGTCATCCTATATGAGGGTGATCATAAAGGTGTCTCTCAGGTGATCGGAAAGTACTTGTTGGGTTATATGTATCGAGATGGAATTTGTCCCTCCCGAGTCGGAGAGATATACTTCGGGCCCACTCGGTAATCGATATCAACACCGCTTGCAAGCACGTGGTTAAGGAGTTAATCACAAAGTGATATCGGATTACGGAACGAGTAAAGTACTTGCTGTGAACGAGATTGAACTAGGTATGCCGATACCGACGATCGAATCTCGGGCGAGTAAAATATCGTGTGACGAAGGGAATACATATACGGGATTAATTGAATCCTGGCATCGTGGTTTATCCGATATGATCATCGATGAATATGTGGGAGTCAATATGGGTTTCCAGATCCCGCTGTTGATTATTGATAGAAGATCATGTCTGCATATTCTCGAACCCGTAGGGTCACACACTTAACGTGCATCGACGCTAGGATAGAATGGATAATTGGTTTATGAGTTTTTGGTCGGAGTCTCGGATGAGATCCAGGACGTCACGAGAGGTTCCGGAATGGTCCGGAGAATAAGATTCATATAAAGAAAAGTATTACAGAGAAAAAAAATCTTGGTACTTTCTAAAGCTATGGCGTGAATTTTTTTGTCACGCTTATTAAGGAGCATTGAGCATGGTGAAATCTTTACAAATACCTCTATTAAATCATGAGATCTGTTTCTTAATTTTCTCTCTAACCGTTAGCAATTTTCTAGTCTGACTCTGCATGCAAAGCAAGTCTCCTTTTCTCGTGCCCCAATTTCACAATGAATGCCCACTATTTACGTATGCACATGCATGGCCAATAAGAGCCCCTAAATAATTGCACCTCTCCAGATTTTTTGGCTCAGCTTCCCGATGCGCCATGGCATCCCAATGGTATCACCATAAATTACTGCTTCATATCAGATTTATTAGGGAGATGTAAACGGATTGAAGGGGTATTTTTGGGAGAAAATGTGTAAACCACACCCTCTGCCTTTTTCTATGGAGAAAAGTTGAAAAAATATTTACACCGTATATCCTTTGGAATGGAGAGAATATTACAACTCATTTCATATTTTCTTGTGATGTCTCATGACCATGGTGGCATATATACCTGGACGGGGCTTCCCTGTGCCCGCTTCCTGCGACGATCCGTGCGACGCCACGCCCGAAACGCATCGAGCGGCTCTGATTTCCGCACCGATTCGTTATTTTTTTTATCGACAAAACAGTCCCGGAAATACGGCTGTGTCTGTATCGAGCGTATGTACATCCGTAATACACGCCCGACATTAAAACTAACACAAAACTAGAGGTCCACGCGCGGGAACACATCCACAAAAGGGCAGTTTTTGGATTCCGAAATCGTTTCGGAGTTTATCGGTATTGTACCGGAAGGTTCTAGAAGGTTCCAGAGTGGGACCAACGTGAGCCCACTTATCGGAGGCCTATCTGGGCCTAAGGGGAAGTGTCCTGGCCACTTTGGGCCAGGCGCACAAGGCCCCTATGGCCCAGCCGGCCAGCCCTTAGGGGAAACCCTAAGGGAACCTTCCAGAAGAGGGGGGGAACTTGCCCCCCACTCTTCCCCCTAGGCCGCCGCCCTAGGACTTGGAGGAGGGGCCAAGGCAGCCGGCCAGCCCCCCATATAAGGAGGGGCAGGGGCGCAGCCTCCCCCCACTCCAACCCTAGCCACCGGCCAACTGCTTCCCCTCCACCTCTCTCTCGCGCGACTGTGCGTAGGCGAAGCCCTACCGCAGAAACTCTCCACCATAAGCACCACGCCGTCGTGCTGTAGATCCAATCTATCTCTCCACCATACTTGCTGGACCAAGGAAGGAGGAGACCTCGCTGCACCGTACGTGTGCATCTCTCGGAGGCGCTGCCACTTGCGGTGTTGGATCGGATCGGATCGCGAGGAGGAGACGGCTAGTACGACTACATCATCCACATTCTGTTGAACGTTTCTGTTGTGCGATTTCTTCAAGGGTATGAAGATCTCATCTACCTCTCTCGTTGATTACATCTCCTAGATTAGATCTTGGCTTTCTTGTTCGCATCCGTAGGAAAATTTTGATTTACTATGCTGCGAAACCCTTCAGTGGTATCAGAGCTAGATCTATGCGTAGATGTGTTTCACGAGTAGAACGCAACATGCTTGTTGCGGGCGTTGATGTTTTCTGTTGCAAACCTCTTGTTTTGTATTTCTTATGGCGCGGCATAGTGAGATCGAAGCGGTCCAGGCCAACTTTACGCGACCTCGTTCGCGAGACCGGCTCCGCACTTGACGTGTGGCTTGTTCCACACATGCGGCTGGTGGATGTCAGTTTCTCTCACTATAGTAGTCATGGGATTTACAACGGATGTTAGCAACCATAATATCACCGTTGTGGCTTTTCGTAGGTAAGAATCGTTCTTAACTTGCTACTCCCATAAGCCACGTAAAACATGCAACAACAAAGTAGAGGCGTCTAACTTGTTTTTGCAGGGAGTGTTTTGTGATATGGTATGGCCACAAGATGTGATGTGATATATGTGATGTATGCAATGATCATGTTTTGTAATCTTTCACGACTTGCATGTCGATGAGTTCACAACCGGCAGGAGCCATATGGTTGTCTTTATAATTGTGTATGACCTGCGTGTCAACTTCTTATACGCCATGTAATAGCTTTACTTTATCGCTAAGTAGTTAGCAATAGTTGTAGTTGCTATTCGTGGTGGAGGCAATCATGGTGGACTGATGGAGATCATGCCGGAGCGCACAAGATGGAGATCATGGCGCGGAGATTGGCTATACCATGTCACATAAAATTATATGCATGTGATGTTTATCCTTTTATGTATCTTATTATGCTTTGATCGCGACGGTAGCATTATAAGATGATTCCTCACTTAAAGATCAAGATAAAATTGTGTTCTCCCCTCGTATGCGCCGTTGCGAAAGTTCATCGTGTTCAAGCATCTCGTGATGATCGGGTGCTATAAACTCTACGTTCACATACAACGGGTGCAAGCCAGTATTTGCACATGCGGAGATACTTGGGTTTGACTTGACGAGCCTAGCATGTACAGACATGGCCTCGGAACACACGGACCGAAAGGTCAAGCATGAGTCATATGGATGATATGATCAACATATTGATGTTCACCATTAAAGCTACATCATTCACGTGATGATCGGTCTCGGTGTAGTGAATTTGGATCATGCTTCACTAAACAACTTTGAGGGATGTTGAATTTAGTGGGAGTTCATTAGTAATTTGATTAACTTGAACTAATTATCTTGAACTAAATCTTGTTGTATTTGCATAAGTCGTTGTAGTCTTTGGCACCGTTTCCCACCGACACTTAGCTTAATTGAGTTAAAAGAACTATAGAATTCTGGATAATCACTTTTCGGTCTAGTGCCGTTTAATGCCAAGACTAAAGATTAAGTCCTATTGCAAACTTTAGCAAACCTCACTTGCTCCATGCGATTTAATAAATTGTATTGATCTAAGAGCAACGATTCAAGTTTAGTATCTAAAGATCATATGTTTGCCTTCATGATAAATTGATCTTCAAAATTGTTTGAGAATCAAAGTGATCATCGAGCTGAAAGAATTGTTTCAGAAACAAACAAGAAGTGAAAGATATTTGATATCTAAAACTTTGATTGTTTGCAAAAATGATGAAGTTTAATTTAGTAAAATAACATATGCTCATATTGTATGACTATATGCGAAGATTGAAGATGCTAGGCATCCCGATCACCCAAAAGTTTGGGAACTAATATTATACTTGCATTCATCCTTATAAGCTATAGTAGTTTCATCATGAAAGTTGTCATGATAAGATGAATGAAAGGGTATTGGCTAAATTGTTTTTGCTATACCAAAGATACTAAAAATGGAATCTAGAAGAATGCCAATTATATGATGATGGTGATCCACCTCAATGTGCAAAATCCAGGGCTATTAGTATTTGACTAACATCCTTTGGACCATGTGTCAAATGATTGACGCCACTATTGATGTTGATAGATTCTTCTAAGTAGAGAGGAAATGCTAAATAGGATCTGCAAAATATTAGGTAGAAAAGGAAAAGACTGGAAATGTCCAGCTCAGGTATATAAATGATATACATGTTATAGATGTATTCCTTGCTAGTACATAATTCTTGGGTATTGGATACTAGATTGTTGGTATGAAATGTCATACAAAGCAACAATACAAGAACTATGATGGCCTAAGTAACTAGCAAAAGAATATGGTAACAATGCGCATCGAGAAACAAATAAATGTGTTATTGTGTTTTTCGTCGGCATAAAACCTAGCCTTCTAGATATGTTAAGAACTTAATAATTGTTATTTTGTTCTAGTATTATGAGAGCAATGGTTGTTCAAATTATTACCATCTTCCATAATCGATGGATAGATTATTATTATCTTGTTGGTGAAATAGACATTTATAACACTGATGCTAAAGGTCGCAAGACAAAACGAATTTCACTTATATATGACACCGCCATTTAAGTCATATTGGAAACAAAACATGAAAGAAATTCTATATTGATAGATTTTCGAGTCATTTGATTTTGAATTGATTGACGCTTGTGAGACTTTTCCTAAAGATGATTAAACTCTGTTCGTGGGCCATAGAAAGAACAAGCGACTAACTACATGGAGATCGTACATGTTGATGTATGTAGTTCATGTGTGAAGTCGAGCGTGGTGTATTTTCTATTTCATCAATGACTCAAATAGATGTATGGTATATCTACTTGATGAGATAGAAGTATGAAATTGTTCAATTTATGAAGTAGAAATTATTGTAACAAGAAAAATTCAAGTTTTTATGATTGGATCATAAAGAAGAATATTTGAGTTACAAGTTTAGCAAGCATCTAAGAGTTAGAGGAATTGTTCCACAAACTTGCATCGTGATAAACACCATAAGAGTATGGAGTTTTCGATGGATGTAATCAAACCTTGTTTGACATGGTTAGATCAATGATGAAATAAAACTACCAATATAATTTGTGGATTATGCTTTAGAGACTACCGCTTTTCACTGAATAGAGTGCCATCGTAATCTGCCGAAATGACACCATACAAGTTATAGTTGTCTTTTCTTGAATTTTGGTATGCAAGGCATATGTGTAAAATGTTTACAACCAAAATCGGATTAGTAAGTCTTTGTAGGTTATCCCAAAGAATGTCGATGGGTATTCCTTCTATTATGAACCCAAACACATAGTGATTGTCACTAAAAGGAAGTGAATTTCTTATGAAGGAGTTTCTCGCGAAAGGTTTAAGTGGGAGGAAGATAGAACTTGATGAGGTTGTTGAATCTAAGCAAGATGATCAGAGTAGCGCAGCACCAGAAAATGTTCTGGAAGCAGCAATTGCATTCATAGCTCACGCGTCTACAATATGTTGTAGTCACGGCATCGAAGTTCCTATTTAACCAAGTTGGTCGTAATCAAATAGCAAGATTTGAGGACGAGATATTATTAGATAATAGTAACCAACAATATACAAAGAAGCGGTGATGGGCCCTGACTTCGTCATATGAATTATTCTAGCAACAATTACATATAGAGATATGTTAGTTGAATAAACGAAACAACGTTCCTCTACCGGAATGCACACCGAGGACGTGTACCTGACACGACCCAATGGGTTTTTGTTGATTCAAAGGTTGCTAGATATGTATCTAAAACTTCTATGGTAGAAGTAAGCATAGCGAAGTTGGAATCTTCAATGATGAAAATGTTAAAGTGTTAATTTCATCAAGATATTTGAAGATGCTTGTATTTACAAGAAAGTAAGTGGGAGCGCTAAGACATATTTCTAATGCTTTATGTAGATGACATATCGTTCATTGGAAATTATGTGTTTTTCTTGATATTTGTGAAGTTTTCACTAAAATTAGATTTCTAATGAAAGGCTTAGGTAAAACCAGAATATTAAGCATCAATGTCTATGCAGATAGATTGAGGCACTAATATAGTTTTACCAGAGTACATAGATGAAATATTGAATTTGTTCAATATGGAAACAATAAGAACGGTTCTTGTTGCATGGAAGAGGTTGGAGCAAGAATCAATTGTTTTGACACTTGATGAGTGAAACCGCAAGAATGATTTTATCAATCTTGTATACCATGATATGTAGATCCAGATATGTCTGATGCTCTAAAAGGTTACGAGCATTCATATGATGATTGTTGGACAATAGTAAGATATTCTTATGTACTTTAGAAGAACTAAGAATATGTTCTGTATGCAAAAGTGACAAATGGTTCATTGCAATGTGTTACATTGACTTTGTCACATATACAGTTAAAATTTTATCTCAATTTTAAAGCTATTTGTTTTGAGTAAGAAGGTGGCACAATAAGATGGAAGAAATTTCCATGATGACTTGGATGAGTTCCAATGTTAATATTGTGGCGGACACTGCAACGAGGGCTAAGTATATAATCGCTTTAGAAGCGGCATAAAGATGCAAAGTAGATAGTGATAATTCAACTTATTTGTGGCACTGTCGTCTAGGTCATATTGGCATAAAACGCATGAAGAAACTCCATTCTCATGGACTTTTGGAGTCTCTTGATTTTGAATCATTTGACACGTGCGAGCCATGCCTCATGGGCAAGATGATCAAAACCCCGTTCTCCGGAATAATGGAGCGAGCAACGGATTTATTGGAAATCATACATACCGATGTGTGCGGACCAATGAGTATTTCGACGCACGGTGGATATCGCTATTTTTAAAAAGGTGTGCTAGTACTATGTAGTTCTATTGTATGACAATAGTGACAACATAGTCTCGGCCAAGAAACAAAGGTCTCACCAGAAGACCAAGTTTATACGTTGCTATCTCATACAAGATGAGTAATGCGTGCTGACGCAAAAGAATATGCAAATACAAACGGACCTGAAAGTGTCAGACCCGTAGATAAGGTTTACCACGTGCAACGCGTGTGAAGAACACCGGAATGCCATAGGTGTTAAAGGCGCAAGTATGACTAGATTATTGACTCTAGTGCAAGTGGGAGACTGAAGGAAATATGCCCTAGAGGCAATAATAATATTGTTATTATCATATTTCTTGTTCATGATAATGTTTATACTCCATGCTATAATTGTATTAAGCAGAAACATTAATACTTGTGTGGTTTATGAACAACACCGTGTCCCTAGTACGCCTCTACTAGACTAGCTCATTGATTAATGATGGTTAAGGTTTCCTAACCATAGACATGAGTTGTCAATTAATAATGAGATCATGTCATTAGGAGAATGATGTGATGGACAGACCCAAATAAAGCAGAGCAATTAGATCGTATCATTGTGTTCATCTTTGCGAAGCTTTTTCCTATGTCAAGTATTGTATTCCTTAGACCATGAGATAATACAACTCCCTGGTATCGGAAGAAAGCTTTGAGGTCATCAAACGTCATCCTATGTGAGGGTGATCATAAAGGTGTCTCTCAGGTGATCGGAAAGTACTTGTTGGGTTGTATGTATCGAGATGGAATTTGTCCCTCCCGAGTCGGAGAGATATACTTCGGGCCCACTCGGTAATCGATATCAACACCGCTTGCAAGCACGTGGTTAAGGAGTTAATCACAAAGTGATATCGGATTACGGAATGAGTAAAGTACTTGCTGTGAACGAGATTGAACTAGGTATGCCGATACCGACGATCGAATCTCGGGCGAGTAAAATATCGTGTGACGAAGGGAATACATATACGGGATTAATTGAATCCTGGCATCGTGGTTCATCCGATATGATCATCAATGAATATGTGGGAGTCAATATGGGTTTCCAGATCCCGCTATTGATTATTGATAGAAGATCATGTCTGCATATTCTCGAACCCGTAGGGTCACACACTTAACGTGCATCGACGCTAGGATAGAATGGATAATTGGTTTATGAGTTTTTGGTCGGAGTCTCGGATGAGATCCAGGACATCACGAGAGGTTCCGGAATGGTCCGGAGAATAAGATTCATATAAAGGAAAGCAGTTTTTGGATTCCGAAATCGTTTCGGAGTTTATCGGTATTGTACCGGAAGGTTCTAGAAGGTTCCCGAGTGGGACCAACGTGGGCCCACTTATCGGAGGCCTATGTGGGCCTAAGGGGAAGTGTCCTGGTCACTTTGGGCCAGGCGCACAAGGCCCCTATGGCCCAGCCGGCCAGCCCTTAGGGGAAACCCTAAGGGAACCTTCCAGAAGAGGGGGGGGGGACTTGCCCCCCACTCTTCCCCCTAGGCCGCCGCCCTAGGACTTGGAGGAGGGGCCAAGGCAGCCGGCCAGCCCCCCATATAAGGAGGGGCAGGGGCGCAGCCTCCCCCCACTCCAACCCTAGCCACCGGCCAACTGCTGCCCCTCCACCTCTCTCTCGCGCGACTGTGCGTAGGCGAAGCCCTGCCGCAGAAACTCTCCACCATAAGCACCACACCGTCGTGCTGCAGATCCAATCTATCTCTCCACCATACTTGCTGGACCAAGGAAGGAGGAGACCTCGCTGCACCGTACGTGTGCATCTCTCGGAGGCGCCGCCACTTGCGCTGTTGGATCGGATCGGATCGCGGGGAGGAGACGGCTAGTACGACTACATCATCCACGTTCTGTTGAACGTTTCCGCTGTGCGATTTCTTCAAGGGTATGAAGATCTCATCTACCTCTCTCGTTGATTACATCTCCTAGATTAGATCTTGGCTTTCTTGTTCGCATCCGTAGGAAAATTTTGATTTACTATGCTGCGAAACCCTTCACTACCACCTCCCAGTAGTCCACGAAATCTCTCGAAATTCTGCCCCTCTCTCTCTTATTTCGCCGCCCTGCTAGATCTCCCCATATTTTGAAGTTTTTGTGGCGGATTAAGCTTTGGAAAGAGAATCAAGGTACTCTCCCCCATCTCTCATGTATTGACCAATCCGAATCTTCAAATTTTGGGTGAATGGGTTAGATCTAGATCCTAGATTTTCATATAGATCTATATGTATAATTGATGGGTAGAGCATTTGCATGGCATAGTCATTGAGTATTAATGCTTAGGATTACTTAAGAAAAAATGGATTATGATGGGTAGAGCATTTTCATGGCATAGTCCAATAGCCTATGTTAATTCTTAGGATTATTTTAGAAACAATGGATTATGATGTAGTTTTCCTATTTGCATGTAAATGTAAGTTTGTTGGACAATTTGAACTATTACATGTTGTTTGTTATCCTCAATGTCAAAATCCCCCTCATAATATATGCATAACCATGTAGGCATCACAATGAGTTTGCCTTGTTCCGACCAAAGTGAGAGGCCCAAGAGGATGAAGGATGCTAGTTTGCCGACGGGGATGGAGGCTGCACGTTGCTGGTGCGGTGATGTCGCCAAAGTGAAGGAGAGTATCGATTTCTCTTATACGATGGGTAGAAAGTTTTTCAGGTGTCCCAATTATGAACATGATCCACCTCCAACAATTAACCCTTACGAGAGACCGGTGGTATGTTTGAGCATTGTTTCAATGTTTGTCAATTCTGAACATGATCATTGTGTTGTTGTGTTTGAAACAATCTTTATTTTATTGTAGTCTCCTCCACCCTTGTGCAAGTGGTATCATTGGATTGACATGGAGCAGCCGGATTGGGCTGTGCGTGAGACAAAGGAAAGGTTACAGACAGCTTGGGACAATTTTCACAAGGCGGAGCATGCAGAAAAGGCTGTGGCACGTGAGAAGGCGGAGGAAGAGAGATGGTTGAAGAAAAAAAGGGAGGAGGAAAAAGCATACAATAGGGAGCAACTTCTCAACTGCGAGGAAAGGCTTCATGTAATGAAGGAGGAGGAAGCCCGTAAGAAGCATTTCCGAGAAGCCGAGAGGGAGAGGAAAAGAGAAAGAGCTGCCGAGACGGAGGCTGCAGAAAAGCGTGGTGATACAAAGGGAAAGTTTCCACGCTGGACCCAAAGCTAGTAGTTATGTCACATATCATTGAGGTCATATGTGGTTGTACCCCAAACAATATGTATCCCTATCTATCTTTAGTAGGACTTTATTGTACTCAGTTGAACCTTATTGTACTCAGTTGAACCTTATTGTACTAATTCTCGTTGTTGTTAAGTTGTGGCCGAGCTGTTTGTTTACATGTAACTGAACCGTGACATCTGCAGTACCATATCGTATTTTCTGATCATAGCTCGTGTCCATAGCGCCGCCATCAGGGGTGCTACCCTAAATATAATAGCGCCGCCATCAGGGGTGCTAACCTAAATACCATAGGACCGGCCTCTGGGGTGCTACCCTCTGGCATCGTATCCCTTGGTATATACCATATCTCAACGGATACGGTATCTCCGTACATTTGGGAAAAGGGCCCACAACTCGTTTAGGTAGCACCGCAGCCGGGGGCGGTATCCTGTTGAGTGTAGCGCCGGGTACTGGGGTGCTATCGTCTGGTTATGTATATTGAACCCATGGCCGCTAGGTCGGCTAGAACCAGTCGTTTTCTTCCTCCTCCAATCTGAAACTCTTTCTCTCTCCCCCTCTTCGCCCCCACCCAAATCCCCACCATTTCCTAGCCTATTTTCCACGGATTAGGACTGCTCCAAGTGCCTCAAGGTAATCTCCATGACCTACATAGGATTTGTCCAATTAGAAACTTGTGAACTTGTTGTTTTTGTTGTACATTGGATCTAGATCTTGGTAACCCTAGATTTTGTTTTATATAGGATTTGTCCAATTATTTGTAGGGTTTGGTATTCCCATAGGTGGTATGAAGTGTGAGATGTAGTTGTGATGGGTTTGATATTTTGTAGGATTAGGGTATTTGTTTAGTACACCTAATGTTTGTTAGGGTTATGATATGTGCATATAGTTCACACCATTTATGATGGATTTGGTTGTTTGAACCCCATTTTTAGATGGCAAGAATTGTAAGTGTCCACTTTGTCGACAAGGAGGCTTTTCTAAAAGGCAATTTGGATGGTGACCCGGATGAAGTGGTGATGGTATTCGATCGTAGTCCTACTTATGCGGAAGTTGTGGACAAAGTTCGGGAGCAATTGAAATGGAATGACCCAACTTACTTGGTTGAATTGGAAGGGCGGCATAATGTAGGGTTTGGAATGCACCTTCGTTGGAAGACAATGCCCCTCAACTCGGAGCAACATTGGGTTGCATACAAGGAGGTTGTGGCCGAGTCGCAAGACAAGGCTCTCGAGTTGTTTGCCACCAAGAACATTAATTGTCAGTATGAGCTTGACTTGAACCGTCGTGCATCCCCTTTGCATGGTGGGAGTCCGGAACCAAATGATCCTCTAGTTGACCACGATGGGAGCCCACCTCCGGTAACCCAAGATGAATTAACTCAACCAACGAAGATGCTAGCATTGAGCCCAAGTAGAACTCACCAACGTGAACCACCGGAAGAGGAGGATGATGAGCATGGGGGAGATGACCCTGAGGGTTACATGTACAACAATGGAATCGGTGATTTAGATGGATATTGTATGCAAGAGGATATGGAAAATGATATCATGAACCGTGACATGTTTTTTAACCGATGCTATGCATCGGAATCCGACGAAGAAGGTCCAGAGGAAGACGTCGATGATGAAGGGTTCACCGCTAAAGAAGCCGAGGCTTTCTATAAGGTAGTGGGTATGGATCATGGGACACCATTGTTCCGTGATCTTACTTATGCGGACAATGCCGTGGTTGATGGTGGCACTAGTATATGTCTAGGACCAAGACCATCTTCTAAACGGGATATGGACCATACAAAGTATGGAATTATGAAGGGACTCAAGTTTGGAACCTTGTTGGAATATAAGACATGGATCAAGGAGTTCTCGGTTAAGTATTTCCGTCCTTACATGGTTGTCCACTCCGATGCAAAGAAGCGATACACGGTTAAGTGCGAAGAGGATGGATGTCCATGGATAGTGCGAGCAAGACCATTGAAAGGAGGACCCCAATGGCAAATAGCTAATTGTGTGGCAACTCACATGTGCGAAGGAAAGAACATTGACGAACTCAATGTGAAGGATGATCACCGGCAATTGACATCCGAATGCATCGCCTACCGACTTTCCAATAGCATTAAAACACTCCCAACCTTCACCATAAAGGGTGTCATAGATATGGTGAAAGCACTCTTTGGTTACACCGTCAAGTATGGAAAGGCATGGAAGGCGAAGCAAACCGCATTCAAGATGTTATATGGTGATTGGGAAGAAGCATACAACCGCCTACCAAGGCTATTGGGAGCGATGGCATCTACTAACCTGGGCATGTATATGGTGGTTGAGCCTTTCGGGCAGAAAACAAGGGTTTACAACGGTGCAACTGTACGAGTATTTGGCCGTGCATTCTGGGCATTTGAGCAGTGCATTAGGGCATTCCAACATTGCCGGCCGGTTATCTCCATAGACGGCACATTCTTGATAGGCCAATTCAAGGGCACTTTGTTGGTTGCAATTGCTAATGATGCCAACAATCGTTTGTTGCCGTTGGCATTTGCTTTGGTCACGGTTGAGAACAACGATAACTGGGAATGGTTCCTACATCTTGTGAGAACCAAGGTTATTCCGCCGAAAAGAGAAGTTTGTGTCATCTCAGACCGGCATCAAGGCATCCTCAACGCCGTGGAGCTTGACATTCCAGGGCATGCTCCTTTGCACCATCGATGGTGCATGAGGCACTTCGTGTCCAACTTCTATAGGGCATGCGCAAACAAGGAATTGTCGGACGATCTAAAGGATTGTTGTCTTGCTTTCAGCGACCGGCATTTTGCCACACTCTACAACAGATTGGTTACTATGAAAAACCTTAAAGCTGGTGGTCATGAGTTCCTAAATAGGCACTTGCCCCACATAAAGAAGTGGGCTCGAGCTTATGACGAAGGGGGGCGAAGATATGGTCACATGACAAGCAACCTGGCTGAATGCTTCAACAGTGTGCTAAGGGGAGTTCGGGCATTACCGGTGACAGCGATAGTGCAATACACATTCGACAAGATGAATGAGTATTTTCTGCACTATAGTGAGGAAACGGATAAGCAAATTGCTGGAAAGTCCACTCCTTTAGGAAAGAAATACAAGTATCCTCAAAAAGTAGATGATTTCCTTGTATTCCAAAGAAGGAAGGCCGACTCCCAAAAAGCGACATGCTTTGATAACAAAGAATGGATATATCAAGTAAACGAGCCTGGAGGTACAACACGTGATGGTGTCCAACATGGAGGACAGGCTTTCAAGGTGTCTCTAAGGACTCGTGAGTGCTCATGTGAAAGGCCGAGGTTGCTTCATTTGCCATGCTCCCACTTGTACACGGCGGCACGGCTACGCAATGTGGATGTCAACCATCCCCTAACCGTTAGGTTATCCGAGTTCTCAATAGATACCACAAAGTCAACTTGGGCAGGCAGATTTCACCCATACTACGACCAATCACAGTGGCCGGAGTACCATGGAATACAACTATGGCCTGATCCGGAATTGAGGGTCAAGAAACGTGGAAGATGACAAATAAAACGGTTCAGGGGTGACATGGATGGGTGGGGTGGAGGAGGCATGAGAGACTACGGTAACAGCCAATTTGAAGAGCCCCGTGTGAAATCCCGTTGTGGTGCTTGCAATGGTCATGGGCACAACACTCGCGGATGTAGTCAAAGGAAGAGAGCAAAGGGAGATGGTGGAGGAGATGGTGCGGGAAGTGGTGATGGAGAAGAGGGTGTTGGCCGTGGTAGAGGAGAGGGAGTTGGCCGTGGTGGAGGAGAGGGTGCTGGCCGTGGTAGAGGAGAGGGACTTGGCCGTGGTGGAGGAGAGGGTGTTGGACGTGGTAGAGGAGAGGGTGTTGGCCGTGGTAGAGGAGAGGGACTTGGCCGTGGTGGAGGAGAGGGTGTTGGACGTGGTAGAGGAGAGGGTGTTGGCCGTGGTAGAGGAGAGGGACTTGGCCGTGGTGTAGGAGAGGGACTTGGCCGTGGTAGAGGAGAGGGACTTGGCCGTGGTGGAGGAGAGGGACTTGGCCGTGGTGGAGGAGAGAGACTTGGCCGTGGTAGAGGAGAGGGACATGGCCGTGGTGGAGGAGAGGGACTTGGCCGTGGTAGAGGAGAGGGACTTGGCCGTGGTGGAGGAGAGGGTGTTGGTCGTGCTCCCGGTCATGGTTTCGGTTATTGGTTAGGTTGCGAGCAGCCTAGGAGGCGTAGATATTAGGTAAATTATTTGGTTAATATATTTGTCAAATAATACCATATATATATATATATGCTTCTCCTTACTATATATAATCAGTCTATCTTTTTGTAGGTATGGCGAACAACGATGAAGCCGGAGGTAGTAATTGGACTAAACATTTTGTGGACATGGCACCTTTTGATCCCAAGAAGATGTGGGTGGAGATCCAAAGGAAGAAGAAAAAGGAGGAGGAAGCAAGGATAGAGAAGAAGAAGCGAGAAGAAAAAAGGAAGCATGAAGAGGAAATGAGAAACGCATACCACTTGAGGATGATGATGCAAAGGAGAGAATACGAGCGTTTGAATCGAGAAAGCCGCAAGGTCACAATGGTAGGTTCCATGCCCGAGGAATCAAAGCCGCAAGAGGAGGAGAAGGAGAGGCCTTGCAAGTTTCCACGTTGGACTCAAACTACGAATGAAGACAAGCCGGATGAAGATGAGAGCAAGAAGACTTCCAGGGCTCCTCGTTGGACTCAATAGAGTATCCGCTATGTTGCTTCAAATATGGACTTTAAATCTGTAATGACTTGAAGTATGCATTCGCTATGTCTTAGTGGACATTAATTTGTAATGACTTGAAGTATGCATTCGCTATGTCTTAGTGGACATTAATTTGTACTGATTTGAACTATGCATTTTTCATGTCCACCAGATTGTTATTGAAATGCTGAATGCTACAAACTATGGTCGACGCTCCTGGAATAAATAGAACTTATGAGTTACAGACCATAGCACCCCACAGAATGGTGCTACCCACCATACCATAGCGCCGGCACAGAGGGAGTTACCATAGTAACGCCGGCGTGGCTATTGTTGCACGCTGAAGCATAGCGCCATCGATGGGGGTGCTACCCTTCTACGTTTTTGACGTCGCCAATTACAGTACCGAATTGCTCTGGGACTTAGAAATATTTGAGCTCGACCATCCGCGTTACAGACTATAGCACCCCGCATGACGGAGCTACCCTACGAAGCATAGCGCCGGCGAAGAAGGAGTTATGATGTATAGCGTTGGCGGAGAAGGAGTTATGATATATAGCGTCGGCTAACAGTTTGCTATGTTGTTAAGCATAGCGCCGTCGACGGGGGTGCTACCCTTCTACGTTTTTTGACGTTGCCAATAACAGTACCGAATTGCTCTGGGACTTAGAAATATTTCAGCTCGACCATCCGCGTTACAAACTATAGCACCCCACACAACGGAGCTACCCTACAAAGCATAGCGCCGGCGAAAGCGGAGTTATGATTTGTAGCGCCGGCTAATAACGTGCTATGCTGCTATGCATAGCGCCGTCAGCGGGGGTGCTACCCGTTTTTGACGTCGCCAATAACAGTACCGAATTACTCTGGGACTTAGAAAAATTTGAGCTCGACCATCCGCATTATAGACTATAGCACCCCACACAACGGAGCTACCCTACGAAGCATAGCGCCGACCGGCGTGGAGTTACAGGGCATAGCGCCACCAGTTACGGTGCTGCACTGTGAAGCATAGCGCCGGCACCTGGGGTGCTACCCTCCTTACCAACGCTGAATTGCAAATAAACAGTCTATCTTTTGCACAAAATTTTGACAACCATAATTCAGCAAATATAGTCGAAACCATTCCAGCAAACATAGTTTCACATAATGTCAGATAAGCACCCCATACGATAGATAGAAGTTCAGCATCACATATCTTGTTACATGCAACGATAGATAGAAGTTCAGCATCACATACGACGTGAGACTAGTTTCGCAAGGCGGGATACAAGTTCACCATCACATGCCGTCGTAAGGCAACTAGTTGCCTTTACGAACCCGTGTAGACCTCCTGAGACGCACTGGTTCTTCCTCTTCTTCCTCTTGTTCTTCTCGCTCCTGTTCTTCCTCTTCTTCCTCTTGTTCTTCCTCTTCTTCATCTTGCTCCTCTTCTTCTTGTATCTCCTCTGATTCATCCTCATAGCTCTCCATGGTCCTCATGCCCGAGCTTCCAGCATCATTGTCGGTCAGCTCCGTAGCCATCTTCTTCTTCTTTTTCTGGTTGTAATCGTCGGGCGTGAAACGGTTGACAGCCCTCCTTTCACGTTGACGCGGGAGACTAGGTTGCCATTGAGACAAGGTCATATCGTCGGGAATTTCTACCTCAACTTCCTGCACAATTCGTGAATGTTAGACGGGAAAGCATGCAATCACCATTAATAGAACCAACCAATAATTTGCATACCTCGCTAGATTGGTTTGAACCAGAACGGGAATGCGAGGGCACATGTACCTCAGCGGTACGACATCCCAACAAGTTTCCTAAGCGCCGTAGTCGTGCTTGGCTTTTCTGTTCAGATTAGTATAGCATCACCATAGTGTACCAAAGATGAGCAATTTTGATGTACTAGTAGATGTTGTACCTGCAGAAACTCCCTCATGGCTCCAATACCTTTGTTGCCCGGTGGCAAGGCGAGTACATCATCGGCTTCATCAACAAACCGGGCAATGGACGTACGCTACAGGGTAGATAGTATATAAGTTTCAACGCCAAACAAAAGCATGTAAGCAAGCAAACGGAAAAAAACAAAGATAACAGTCAACATGAATACCACAAAGTTGAGTGTAGGAGCAAACTGAGTTGTGCCTCCTTTCCGCATAGCTCTGTTGAACGGGATATCCGAGATGTCGTCAAAATCTATGGGCTTCTCCAATATATTCTCCTCATATGCCGGTGGGCACAAAGAAACTCGAGTGCTCATAAGAAACCATTCAAGGTACTCGTTAAAAGCATCAACATCATAGCGCGGAGGTCCCGGTCTCCGTTTTTTCTTATCATTCTTAGCTATTGTCAAAGCATTCAACCACTGATTGCAGTAACTATGGTGGTAATCAGCCCAATCGGTCACTTTCTTCTGTCTTTTCCTATATAACCTGTAAAACAAAGGCAGCCCAAGTTTAGAAGGGAAAATAGGAGAACTTGTATGCAAATTTTTGTATGCAATATTTTGTTTACTCTCACCTGTGGAGATGTATGCCCGTGTCGACCCACTCCGGTGGACAAGTCTGATATAAGTTGAACTGGGACATCACCCGGTGTGGCAAATGCCACTCGATAGCAAAAAGACAAATCATTGGACAACGCATTAGCCAAAGATGTGATTCGTCCAAGCACTTCGGGTTCAACGCGAACTCATGAGTATTACCGAAGTCATCATCAAAGCCATAAGGCATAAATGAGACCTACAAAGTCAAAATCGATGCCACAGGTATATAATTGAAATGGCAAAAATACAAATTCAAAAACATGAATAAACTAAAGATCATACATGTTTTTACCTGCTCACATGTTAGCGCATCAAACTCGTTGGTGTAGCGGATGTACTCGCGTTCCGGGTCTCCTTGAAACTCCCCAACGACGTCCCACTTGTAAGCCCATGTAGGGAACCGCAAAGGGTTGCCATGATCATCCCATTTTAACCATTGACGGAGCGGCGGCCTACCAACAGAGAAATGCTCCCACATCCAAACCGATAGAAGTAGCATACAACCACCTATCCCAGCTTGAGGACGGCATCTACGGCAAGCATCGTCCAACTGAAAGAAAAATGCACAGATTAAAATATAGATATTTTCTCATAAGACAATAGACCAAAATATGTAAAAATTACCCTCACCTGACGGTACAAGTAGGCGAGTGCCGCTGAGCCCCAGCTACGTTTAATGTCCCAACCCGACAATGCCTTCAGCCACATCCATGGAGCAGCCCTACCTCCGGAGTCAGCAAACAAAGTCCTCGATATCACATACCAAAGGTATGCACGTGCATACTGCTCGATCACCTCATCGCTAGCATCAGCGGGACAGTGAGCAAAGTTTTCTATGATCCACTTGTAAGTCGCTCCCGTGGGGACCCTATCTTTCGTTGGGTCTTCCTTTTCAGGAGGAGCCTTACCAATAAGAGCAAACATTAGCTCGCGCCAATTTGTAGAGTTCGTGTTGAAGCACACAGGTGCTCCATCAATGGGCAGCGCCAGGATCATCGAGACATCCTGTAGCGTGACCGTCAACTCTCCCGCAAGTAGGTGAAAGGTGTGCGTCTCCGGCCTCCAACGATCCACAAGAGAGGTAATCGCCGAAGGGTTGAAGTTGGGAGTAGACCAGGAGACAAGCGACACGAAAGGAAGGAGCCCTATCCTTGTAATGTACGGCGTGTACCTCTTGTCATACGACATCTCCGAGGAGGAGGCCTCGTGTGACCTAAGGCGCAAAGGACCGAAAACCTGAAATATACAAGTTAAGTACAACATTAGAACTAACATGGTGTTTGTTATACAACATAAATAATAAGGATAATTACCCGCTTATCCTCCGCCACAAGCTTCCCACGATGTTCAACGTCATAGTGTTGGTGGAGCATTGGATATGCCATCCTACATATTTCAATAAATAATAATTATACTATATTTATAGAGTATTGCATCTCAACTATTGTACTACCATACATATATCTAACTAGGGTTTCAAACATCAACACATTGTACTCCTATACATATATCAAACGTCAACATATTGTACTCCCATACATATCTTCTATATCTAAATAGAAGACCCCCACTACCTGATTTTTCTAGCTTCTCCTGCGTCCACGTCATATTTCTTTCTGTTTTACCTCACGCGCGTTTCTCCTTGCTTCACAGATCGTGTCTCTTTTGTTTCTTCGTACATAAGCTGACCGAGCCGCATGTGTGGGCTGGTGCACGTCCTTTCGTGGGCTCGCGCCTCACGCAGCCAAAATCACCGTTCGAATTCCCGATATTAATTAACTCTGTAATTCACCATCTATATCTAAATAGAAGACCCCCACTACCTGATTTTTCTAGCTTCTCCTGCGTCCACGTCATATTTCTTTCTGTTTTACCTCGCGCGCGTTTCTCCTTGCTTCACAGATCGTGTCTCTTTTGTTTCTTCGTACATAAGCTGACCGAGCCGCATGTGTGGGCTGGTGCACGTCCTTTCGTGGGCTCGCGCCTCACGCAGCCAAAATCACCGTTCGAATTCCCGATATTAATTAACTCTGTAATTCACCAGCAATAGCATCTCAGCCGCCCCGAGCCCCCGACGTACGGCCTCCCGGCCACAAGTAATATCGCCGCGACCTAAGGGCTCCTCGCAACAAATACTCATGAAACTGTTCGATTTAACTCAGTCGTGGCCTCCTCCATGTTAAGAACCTATAAATCCTGCCATTGACATCAAGCGCGTCAGCTTCTCTGCCACCAGTCTCCACTCTGGTAGCTGCACGCTCCCTACTTTCCCGTCCCGATTTGATTCTCCGTTTTATTTTCATTCCCCCAACATATTTCCTTCAATCTGTCAGGTTGCGCTCCGCTTCCGGCTCGGAATCTGCTAGACGATTTGATCAACCCCACCCGAGATTTGATTGGATTGTATACTCTCTCAAGCCCCTCCGAAGTGATTTAATTATGTGTGCTGCTTGCTGAAGCTAGGAGAAATTAAGCGTATATCATCATGTGTACGGCACTACCGCTAACGCTCGATAGCAGTAGGTACCTGCTTGCATTGGTACACAAGATCTCATCTTTTACTCTAAATCTTTTACTTACATTAGATGAGCGGCAACTTTCTATTTTTTTTACACTTGCTGCCTGTACGTATTTCTTACCCTGGAATCTCCTCTGAATATATTAGCCTTTTTGCATAAAGTATCCAGATCTGAATTAATTAGCTACATTGCAATTTGCTTCATTTGAATTTCCATGAAATGCATTTGTTCAAACAAACAGTCTATAGACCAGAACAACAGTACCTACTTATTATTACTGAATTGTTTAACCACATGCAGGGCATCATTGACCACGCATGGAAATAACTAAGAGCTGGACTTGCTTCTGCCGAAATTTAGGTATTATTGCATACATAAAGAAGTACTGATCACTAGATTGATCACCTTCAGTTGTGAACCATAAGGAGACACAAAGTTGCATCCTATATATTTTAATGCATGCATATTGAAGTTTAACATCATAGAAGGCGGAGGCTCTAAAATTGACAACCAGGTACTTGATGAAATATCTTAATGCTGTAAAAATCTTTCAGTTTGTTTGCCGTTCAAAATACACTTTTTTATCCACTGATCTAGCTGATGCTATACTTTTGCAACATTATTGCTGTTTATCAGATGATTTGTAGTTGTATTGAGTTCTGAGGAGTTCGTAGTCATCTTTCAGAAGCAGGGACTGGCAAAAGCAGCGCCATATGTCCATCAATCCATTATTCTGGGACTGCAGTTCTTATGATTTTCCAATCTATCCACAGCGTCTCGGCATATTTTTTTGCCGAGTACTCTACTAATTTTACAAGGTTCTTCCACTTCGCTGTTTAATCTATCATGTCACACTAGCATAGCAATTATCTGGTGCATGCCTCACCAGATTATTCTTGGTGCATGATCTTGGTTAATTATTCATTATAGCCTCCTACAGTTTCACAATACTTTTGCACACAAGATATCCTGCAACAACACATTGTTCCTGTTAGAAACTGATTTAGTTTCATTTTTGTTTTATTTACACTTATAAATGATCATTTTAATAGACATAAAAATATTTCAGGTTTCAAACATTCTTGATTGATCCATCTCCTTTATATTTCAGTGCTCATCAGCAAAGATAGCAAGATATATATGGAGGCAATACAAAAACTCAGGGCCACTAAACCATTGCATCTAACTTTACAAGAGGGCAGCAAAGATGGACATCCACGTGCAGGATCTGATCATCTGTTCTTCACAATTGAATACATCAAGCATGGAAAAAGATACATGTCGCAACTATCGTGATGACTAAAAGATTTACAAAGACAATAAATAGTTATCAATGCACTCATCGAGTGCTCTGATCATGTAATAAAATGGTTTATAGACTTTCAAATCATAAAGCTCTATGAATTTTTTCTTCAGTACATCACTAAAAAATTTCCGCCGCAACGCGCGGGGTATCATCTAGTATCCTAAATTCTTACCACCTATCCCATACAACAAAATTGTAAAGCATTACAACAAAATAGTAGGATACAACACTATTTTATTAAGGAATAACATGTAAACATGGGAGTATAAAATCCGAATTTACAAAATCCGAATATACATAATATGAATATACAAAATCCAAAAATCTGAAAATGGGTATGAACTACGGTTTCTACAACTATGAAGGCTATAGTTAGAAGAATCGGGACAAACCATTCACAAATTATCAACCAAAAATCCAAAAAATAGTATGAACTAGGGTTCCAAATAGAGGGCACATGTGGGATTTTTTGTGGATGAAATTAGGGGCATCTGACGGGAATACCTTGAGGGAGGGGTGGAGGACGAAATCCAGGCCGGAAACGTGTAGATCTGTTGGAGATTAGATGGGGGAGGTGAGAGGAACCGCCGCCGCCATGGTGCTCTCTGCTTGGTCGCGTGTGTGGAGTTTGGGTTCCTGGGTGCGGGCTGGGCGCGGACCTCGTTTTACCCAGGTCTGTTAGGTAGCGCCGGCAGCGGGGGTGCGAGACGCCAAAGCATAGCGCCGGAGGCTGGGGTGCTACCCTTAGAAGCATAGAGCCGGCTTCTAGGGCGCTACCAGATAAAAAAGAAAGAAAAAAGCCCGCCGAGCCTGGCTGGGGACACAGGTTTTCGGGATGGACCCTACTCGCAAGCTGCTTGCCGAGCCAGGCTGGCCCACAGGGCAGAGATAGGTGGCCTGCTCGGGCAAGCTAGCAGATGTGTGTGTTGAGAGGAGTTCGAGATCCCTCTCACACGCGGGGTTATATGCAGGTCGGAAACATCCTCAGCTTCCGAGGTGGGACTAAACTCCCACCTCGGTTAGCATCTCACGGCCGCAGCCATCGTGGGCCGACCCATTAAGGGCATAGCGCCCCAGAAGCCGGCGCTATGGTGCCAGATGCGGGGCCCGCTGCGCCACGTGGCGAGGAGGATAGCGCCCTAACGTAGGGTGTTATGCCACGGAGCATAGCGCCGGCCATGCGGGCGCTACTGAAAAGGGTTATTTCGTGAAATAGTTTGAAACTAGGTTCAATTTGTGCTGAAGTTTGTCCGAGAGGTCAGTTTTGTCGTTTTCAACAAGAAAAGCAGGGTCCTGAAAGAAGCTTTGCTACTGAGTTTGGAGTAAAGGCCTGAAGAGCTTTATCTTCTCCTTTAGGGCATGAGCAATGGGGGCACTGGTATGCTACTGCCCCACGTAAGCACGGACCTAAAAAGTAAATGGAACAATAGCTGTGAAGAATATTGGTCCAACCCATGACACTTTTTCTTTTCCTCAAAAGTTGCTTTAGTTTCTCTCTTTTTCTCTCACATTTTTCCCTCCCCCTTCACTTTTTATGTTGAAGAGGCAGCCTCCTGCAGAAGAGACCGCCTCTCCAAAAGTATATCATCCAAGCCTAAATTGGACCACCCGAACCTAGCTAAAGCTATGAGGCAGCACCCCTGGAGCTATGCATTGTACACAGCTTGGAGCAGCGAAGTAAATCAAATAACGCAATGTTGCTTAGGGCATGTACAATGCATAGCCCTAGGGGTGCTGCTTCGCAGCTTTAGCCAGGTTCGGGTGGTCCAATTTAGGCTTGGATGATATACTTTTAGAGAGGCGATCTCTTCTGCAGGAGGCTGCCTCTTCAACATAAAAAGTGAAGAGGAGGGGAAAAAGGTGAGAGGGAAAGAGAGAAACTAAAGCAGCTTTTGAGGGAGGGAGAAAGTGTTATGAGTTAGACCAATATTCTTCACACCTATTGCTCAATTTACTTTTTAGGTTCGTGCTTACGTGGGGCAGTAGCATACCACTTCCCCCATTGCTCATGCCCTTACGGGGTATGCGTATGTAAGGTGTATTCTGAGTCACTGAGTGTAATCTGAACTTTAGAACCCGTTTAGTTTATCTGCTTCTGCACCTTCAGAGTTCAGAAGTTCAGGTACATCATCTGTGTTTTTTCTGATTCTGCTCCTTCAAAGTTAAGACGAATCACGCTGGTACTGCTAAAGGCGTGTGCGCCAAAGAAAAAGCGAAGCATGCACACAGGAAGAATCAGATTCCACAACGAACCATGTGCAGCATACACCGTCCAGGCATGGAGGCGAAGCATGTCACACAGGATTGCATACTCGCGCATGCTAGGGCTTTTCTTTTCAGTACAGTTGGGTTTTCGTGTCCTGCAACCTCCAGTCCAGGCCCATTCAGCACAACAAACTCTTTTGGTTTTCCTACTTCTGCACCTTCAGACTTCAGAAGTTCAGGTACATCTGTGAGTTTTCTGCCTCTGCTCCTCCAGAGTTCAGATGCATCATACTGGTTTCAGAGTTCAGAAGTTCAGGTACATCTGTGATTTTTCTACTTCTGCTCCTTCAGAGTTCAGATGCATCATACTGGTACTTCCACTCCACAGGTGTGTACGCCATCAGAGAATAAGTGAAGCATGCAGCATGCACAAAGGAAGAATCAGATTCCGCAACAAAACCATGTGCAGCATACACAGGGCATTCAGGCGAGCATATCACCTAGCATTGTATACTCCCGGCATGCTAGGGGTTTTCTTTTCAGTAGATGGTGATGTTGGGTTTTTATGTCCTTGCGAAACCATGATGTGCTTTCTCCGATCGAAAAAGATTTTGGATGATTTAGTACAAATTTAATAAGAAGAAAAAGAAGTCACTGATACTTTTTTCCAATGGAAGTCGAAGAGAGCGAAAAAGAAGAAAACGCTGCGCACCCTCCAGGCCCATTCAGCACAACTTTTATGGCCCAACATACAAAGTCTAATACTCCCTATGAAAAACGAAGTCTAATACTACCTCAAAAAAAGTCTAATACCGAATCACATTCACACTTGGCGATAGCGCTGTCAGTCTGTCGCCCTGTCAAAAAAAAAAGGTCAGGGGCCTAAACACAACAATTCTCTTATAGCCCAACATACGAAGTGTAAGGCCTAATCACATTCACACTTCACAATAGCACTATCAGCCTGTAAAAAAAAGTGATGACACTACAGACTAGCCCTGTAAAGTGTAAACTACCTTCACTGTCTCCTCTATTAGTTACTCAGAAATCAGGAGAAACTGCACAGCTGGAAGCAAACAGTACAATAGCGGAAGACGAAAGTTCAGTTAGCACAGCGCTGGTACGAAATTTGCAAACTTGAATTTACAATGTAGTCGCCGAGACGACCAAGAAATGAACACAAGCAAACACACAGGGGCAACGGCGAGAAACGTGGGTGGCTCGATTCGCTTCGTTCTTCCGTGCCATTTTATTCCGCTAAGTTCTAGTAAAATGAATTCAATTCACACGAACTATTTATCAGCCTTGAGGTGCTGAGCAGACGAGCTCGATCAATCAGAAGATGGTGGCCATCAGCACCTCCAGCTTGGCCGCCTGGCGGGCAGGGTGATTGATGAGAGTCAGACCATGTCGCTGATGAGCTGGACGTGGCTGGTCCGGTGCCTCTCGACGAACATCTTGGACGCGCCCCTGACCGTCTTCCTCCACGTCTAAGCAAGCGCAGCCAAATCCAGCATTAGCCGACGACGCAAACAGAGAAGACAAGAAAGCATATGAAAGCTCGTGCCGGAGCTAGCTATTAGCTTACCCGCTCCAGCGCGGCGAGGAAGAGCGCGATGCCGGCATCATCGAGCCGCCCAGCACCACCACCACCACCCCGTCGCGCCCCGCCGCCGCCGCCCTTGCGCGCCGACGCCCCAGTGGTGGTGGGCAGCAGCAGCCCGGCCCTCCAGTCCGTGGTGGACCCGCCGATGCTCCGCCGGCGCTTGGGCGCCGCGGCGAGGTCCGTGCCCGCCGCGTCGGAGTCCCTCGCGGAGAGCCCCGACGCCACGCGCCGGGACGAGCGCTTCCGGCGCAGCGCGAGGCTGCGGCGGGGCGGCGTCAGGTGGCTGGTCTTGGCGTCGTCGTCCGGGTCGGCGAACTTGCGGAGGAGCTCGTCCGAGGAGGCCTTGGCCACGTGCTGCACCGACGGCGACACCGCGGTCCCGCCGCCGCTCTGCGATTGCCGCGCCGGCGTCGTCGCCATTGGGTTGGTCGGATCGGGCGGGTCAGGCGAGACGGAAGGGAATGGCACAGTAGCCGTTGGGTGACAGTCAGTCGCCGAATGATCGAGTGGAGTGGAGTGGAGTGGGAGCGGGAGACCGGGAGGAGGAGGAGGATTTAAGCGCGGGGAAGGCGAGGCGAGGCTAGCGGAATATAGCCGTTGCGGAGCGCGGGCAGTAGGTGGGATCCCATCTCATCCTGGTGCGGTCGTGGTCGGCACTTGACCTCTCATGGTGGGATCTGCGCCGCATGGGAGTGAGCGCTTTTGCCCGGATTTGATCGTGTGGCCGACGTGGGGAAAGAATTTACTGCACCCGTGACCAAAACTGCAGGGAATCTTGTAATCAACCTGTCATCACGCCCCTACAGGATTCAGGATTCAGGACTAGGCTGGTACCAATGCATCACCCCACTATAGCCTCGCCACGTCAGCTCTCACCCTCACTCTCACCCCACTCTCACCCCACGGTGCCAGTGCACGGGCTATAGTGCCACTCTCACTTCTCTCTCGTCCACATCACCATTTCTTTTAGACATTCAAAATAATGCAAGAAAATCCCGCCCCACTCCCGCCCCCCTCTCGCCCGCTCCCGCCCCCCTCTCGCCCCCCTCTCGCCCCCCTTTCGCCCCCCTCCCGCCCCGCTCCCGCCCCGCTCTCGCCCCCCTCTCGCCCCGCCAGCGCGTCGCCCCGCTCCCGCCCCCCTCTCGCCCGCTCCCGCCCCCCTATCGCCCCGCTAGCGCGGGCGCCGGCCGGGCGATATCGCCCGCTATCGCCGGGCGACGGGGCCGGCGCCCGCCGCTCCGCTACCGCCCGCCTCTCGCCCGCCTCTCGCCTCTCGCCGGGCGGTAGCGCCCACGCTACCGCCCGCGTTGGCACCAGCCTAAGGCCGTTATAGGGGGCTAGATCTGCTGGCCATGGCCATGTCATAATAAATGTGCACGGCCAGGGCGTTCATGAGGTCGCAGAGTACTTTGGTCGTGTTATCCTGTACCGCAGATGCCATCTGTGACGCAGCTGCGAGCGAGTACGTACAACTCTATTTACTGTGCGTCCGAGTACAAATTCCAATGGCAGCAGTGTTGGTTGGTTAAGAGCATTAAGAGCATCGCTAGTAGAGCCCCTAAACCCCTATCCAACCGCTTTTTTACAGTTTTAGACGAAAAATTCTCGTAGACTAGAACCCCTAGACCCTCAAACCCTCAAAAAAATTTGAGGGTCCAACTCCCAACCCGTGCTCCAACCTGTAGAAGTGAGGGTTAGAGAGTCAACCCGTGCCCCGACCCTTCTCCTCTTCCGCGCGAGAACGCACACGGAAACCCCTCTTCCCACCCCGCGCCGTCGGCCGCCGCCTTGCCTCCCCGCCGCCCCGGCTCCTCCCGCCCCGGCCTCCTCCCGCCGCCGACGGGCCAGCGCCGCGCCGCCCCCGCCCCGGCCGCCTCCGCCCCGTCTCCGCCCGCCCCTGCTCCTCCCGCCCCGCCATGGAGCTGCCGCCTCCGCCCGGCCCGGCTCCGGCCCCCGCCTCCGTCCCGGCCCCCAGCCCCCGCCTCCGTCCCGGCCCCCAGCTTGGCCTCCTCCGCTCCCGTCCTCGTCGTCGCCCCCGCCCCCGGCTCCACTCCGAGCGCGGCGCATGTGGCATCGGTGGTGGCCGCCACCCACGTCGGCGCCAAGTGGAGGCGTGCGGGGCAGCACATCGTCCCCGCCTCCGCCCCGGCCCCTGTCGTCGACCCGGCCGTCGCCCCGCCCGTCGCGCCGCCGCCTCCGGCCCGTCGCGGTCGGAAGCCGACGGTGGTTGGGCCGAGGAGTGCGGCGGCCACCAAGCGCGCCTTGGAAGGGACCCCGGCCGTGAAGAAGGTGGCCTCCCGGAAGAAGGTCGCGCCCGCGCCTCCAATCGCCGACCCTCCGCCCGTCGTGCACGAGGTGGTCGACGGAATGCCCAAAGGGGCGACGTCGTTCATGGGGCTTCTCCAAGATGCGGAGGTGGACATCGGGGCTCCTCCTCTCGAACCCTTTGGGTTTGGTGATGACTTGGAGGAAGAGGATATTCCGTCGTGCCTCCTCTTCTCTTCGAGGTGACACTCCGATGAGTGGTGGTGGCGATGGCGGTGTGGAGGACTCCACCACCGGCGCCTATGGAGGTGCTTGATGGCGCCGAGGTGGAGGTGCTCTAGGAGATGGCGCTGAGGTGCAACTTTTTGGTGATGGTGCCGATGAGAGGGGGAAGATGATGATTTTGTGATGTAAACTATTAAACCATGCATCTATGATCTTCATTTCCTAGTTTGTTTGAAGTGACAATTATGTTTTCCTAGTGATATTTGTGATATGTGTAATGATATTGTGATGAGGGTTTGAGGGTTTGAGGGTTGAGGCAAAGACTAGAACCCTCAAACCCTTAAAAATTTGAGGGTTTGAGGGTTCTAGTCTTTGCCCCCTGTTTTTCACCTCTCACAAGTACCAAAACATGCCAATTCTTAACCCTTAAAATTTTAAGAGTTTAGGGGCTCTACTAGTGATGCTCTAAGCTTGCTTCGGTTTTAAGCGCGCCCGAGGGTCGGTCGAGCAGTGTTGTGCATCAGGAAACTGACCCAACTTCTCCTGAGATTCGCGCCAGGTATGATCCCTCCATTTCTCCATGCTATTCACAGAGGAGGCAGGATCAGATCAGCATGATAACACCCAGTTGGTACTGTACTGCAATGTTTTACACAGATTGCAAACGACAGCACTCGGACCAGACAAGTAGTAGTAACCCGATTAAGCATTTGAGTTAACAGTTTAACGGTCACAGAGACAGAGCACAGAAATCACCAACGAAATCTAGGTACACCGGAACCCCATTTTTAAAACACCTTGTTAGAATCGCATTACTAAGTTAACAGGAAACTGAAGAAAAAAAATCGTGCATGTACCTATAGACTACAGACTTACGCTTGTAAAAAAATTCATAACAAGCTTTGAGCATTTGGGAACGGTGCAAAAATTACAAGATCATGAATCATCGTGTACAGATCACAAATGGTTGCACGCTTCTAAATTTATATGCAGATGCCTGTATCCATTCTCTACATGCATAATGTTTTTCGTAATATTTTGAAACTTAGAAAACACGATTTTTCCCTTAGGTGTTTAAAATTAAGTTCTGATGCCCCAGTTTCTGAAAATGAAATGCCGACTAAGATAGAGCTCATGCATCTAGCCATGACATCACTTGTAATGAGTTCAGACCTGGTTGAGTTGCAGCTCAATAAGAAAAATGTCTACGCTTGTACAATGGTGGCAGGAAGAGCAATAAACAAGGCATGCAACAGAGAGTGTTGCCAAAATATTCCCCTTGTAAACACACCAATTCAGAGGACAGAGGTTCAATGACTTGCTGAGAAGTAGAAGAAATGGAACGCAAGTATTGTATATCTGAAATAATATCACAAAATGCAATTTACCGGAGATATGGCTAGAAATGATAGCACGACATAAAATAATCCATGGCTTTGACTAGACATATGGAGTACAATTATTCAAGACATTAGGCTGGAAACGACAACATATGATGCTATGATCCAGGATCATCAACATCAGTCAATGTAAAGTATATACAGTTGGAAAGAGGAAGAGCTACCATAAGAACCTCTAAGATGATTTCGCAGCCCCAAAGAACAAACCAACAATCGAAGTGAAGATCGATCCGATCACCCACAAGACCAGAAAGAACACGATGATACCAGCCAGAATGGTGAGGACAGGTGGGCCATCTGGAGGACTCGAGCTGTCGCCGGCGCTGCTCCGTTTCGGACTGTCGGTGCTAGGAGAATCTGTCTCTGATGCAAATAGAGCCTTCTTCAGGCGCTCTGTCGGGAAGCTTGTTGCCCTCTCAAACCACAAGGAATGTCTTGCCAAAGGGCCAGAATGCCTGCAGTACAAAACAGTGAGAGTGATACACTGATAGGTGTGCATGCCAATTCAACTAAGATGAGCTGACAAGTTGCCAGGCCTATCCTTATATAGTATACTCTGGGCTCTGTATATAAGCATGTCATTTTTGTATGTAAAATGTGCTGCACATGAAAATGGACAATGTGAGTTTTTTCTTTCCAAATGAACAGTTATCCATATTTTGTAAACTGTAAGGGGCTGTTTGGTTCAGAGGGTTTCATTTAGGGGATGGGGATATCCCCAACCAACTGGTTAGGGATAGCTATTTTTTTGTTTGGTTAGGTGGAATAAGAAGTGGTTAGGGATGGCCACCGTTTTGTTTGGTTAGAAGGATAAGAAGTGGATGGATTGTTGTGGTCACCTCCTTTCTCTCTTATCACTCCGCGTCTCCGCCACATCCATCCGCACACCACGTCTTCTTCTCTCCAGCCCCGGATCGCCGGTGCCGCCCAGGGTCTCCTCGAGCTCTTTCCCGCAGCGACGGGACTGGGTCGCCGCCTCACAGCCGGATCTCTGACGGTGAGACACTCGCCATCGCCACATCCTACCAAGAGTACCCAGCCGCATGTCCTCCAGATGCCAACACACGCACGTAGCTAGCGTCCCAATAAAACCAATCGTATGAAGCAAGGATTGGTATGAAGCTAGCTGCAAGCACACGCAAGCTGAGGTTGGGAATTGATTTGCTAGCCGCGGGCTTGAATCGAGTCTATTCTTTTTTTCTTTTTTGCTTGACTGATCTTGCTCTAGTGGTCTCGCGCGTGCCTCGGGAAGACCCACGTATCTTGAGGCTTCGCATGCGCGTGTCTGTTTATGATGGTCCGGCCTGCCCTCCGGCGATCTCGCTCTGGCGCCGCCATGGTCAAGCAGATAAAGGGGACAAGACGAGTAGCAAAGAAGGTGAGCGAGCCGGTCAGCGAAGGAAACGTTTCGGGGTGACACTAGCAACGTGAGCCAGAAGTGGTTGCCTTCATCCAACACATTTTGCAGGATATGCTCAACCACTTTTTTGAGGGAATATTCCTGAAATCTGGTTGCCCCTATCCCTCACATCCTCTAAACCAAACGTAGGGCAACCACTGAAAAAGTGGATATCCCCTGCCAACCAGTGGATATCCTCTGAACCAAACAGCCCCTAAAGCTACAGATCCACACAGTTATCCCAATTTTGCACAAGATGAGCAGGAAAATTGCAGGACCTATTTTATAGTCTACGTGGATGCATTCTATGTGCATATGGGCTCTCTCAATGGCAATGTCAGACATGGCTCAAATATTTGCAGGTGGCATGCGGCTGCTGAAGAAAATGAACAGCTGAAGCTTCGAGCAGACAGGTGGTTCTTTCAGTTAACACGGTTTTGCTAGGCAACAGATCCATACAGTGGAAATCTGAATTGGTGTACGAGATGAGCCAAAACAACAATAGTTATACCTACCCTGATTGACAACTATAGCATCATGAAGCATGGTTAAATCACTGTAGTTTCAAGCAGACAGCTTCAAGCACATTCTATGATTTGGGATAAGTTGTCGCGCTTATCGTTATAGCATACTGTGGGCTCTGGATATAAGTATGTCATTTTTGTATGCAAAATGTGCGTGCATATGAAAATGGGCAATTTGAGTTTTTCCTTCCGAATAACAGTTATCCCTTTTTTTATAAAACTATAGATCCACACTTATCCCAATTTTATACACAAGATGAGCAGGATAATTGCAGGACGTATCTTATAGTCACGTGGAGGCATTCTATGGGCGTATGGGGGTCTGAACGGCAATGTCAGACAGGTGGTTCTTTCAGTTAACATGGTTTTGCTAGGCAACAGATCCATACAGTGGAAATCTGAATTGGTGTACGAGATAAGCCAAAACAACAATAGTTATACCTACCCTGAATAACATCATGAAGCATGGTTACATGATACGTCACCGGTATGCTCTGCTAAGACTGCTGTACAGTATAGCACCGAATCGGGCAAAATGGAGAGCATGTGCCATTGGTTATTTCAGTTCATTTCTGCGCCATTACGAATCTACAGATCACACAAACTATCGGCAAAATCTGGGTCTCCTCACGGACGAGCTCACATATGATTTAGGAAAGGGCAGACCAAGAGCATAACTAATCAAGAGAACTCGTCCCCTTCTCCGGCCAATGCTCCCAGAACCGGAGGAGGGTATGCGGTACGCACCTGGACCCACGGGCGACGATGCGGGCGCCTCCGGGCGGGGCGGCGGAGGCCGGGGGCGAAAGCCGGCGAGGAGACGGCCGGTGAGCGGGGAGAAACGGGAGGGCCGTGGTGAGGTGGGCGGAGAGGGCGGCCATGGCGAAGGTTGAAAATATTTTACCTTCTGCTGCACAAAGCTACAGAATGCATAGCTCTTTTGATACTCCCTCCGATCAAAAACGGTTGTCAGTGAGTTAGTACAACTTTGTGATAAGTTGTACTAAATCATCTGACAACCTTTTCCGATCAGAGGGGTAGAACATTTCTTGTTCAGAAATATAAGAAAATTGGTACATTTGTTTTGCCCAAAACACACTGGCGAAAACATTACCATAGTTGGTTTTGTACACTACTAGCTAAATGCCCGCGCGTTACAGTGGATTCTCTTCTTTCTTTCCTTTTTTCTTCCACTCTTTCTTCTCAATAGTGTGTTATGTAATTGTGCATGAAGCAAAGAATATTAATCCATCATACATAAGTCTTAATGAATAATGTTATTCTCTCCTTCATTCTCGTACTTCCTCCATTTCTATATATAAGTCGTATAGCTTTTTAAAAAAAATCCTAAAATTCCGAACTTATGCTAAATTTTCCGCTAGAATTAAGGAGGACCTGACTCCCACATTTTTTAACCGCCCTATGCATTCCCTTAGATTTAGGAGTCTAGAATAAATACACGTAGGTGTTTTCTTCTTCTTTCTCTATCATAAATCCCTGATTTGTATTAATCTCTGATTTGTATTAATCTCTGATTTGCATTAATCCCTGATTTGCATTAATCTCTAATTGTTTTCCATGTATTACCAATTCTGGTGATCCTATTATTATGTAAGGGGTATATTCGTCACTTACATGTTGTATGTCGAGTGTATGACTTCACCACCAACTCGAAATCAATAGTAAAGATCTAGAATGGGAAAATAATTTATCTCCCATCTTTTGCCACCTGAATACCTGATAAAGACATCTTACTACATCTGCACTCCTAGAATATGTTACCCCGCTGCCAGATACACCTGCATCTGCTCTTCCAGACGTGTAATACGACGCAATAACAAATTCTGTTACCAGAACAACTGATACATCTGCTGGGAAAAAAATAAGATCTGACAAATGAATCAGCTGATACAGACTGAGAATGTTTGTTAGCTACTACATGGAAACATGGGGCTACCAACAGTTCTAACTGCCGAAACCTAGGTCTAATGAAGAACTGTCGAGCTACAAAGACATCCTTCCAAGGGAACCTTTACATGACCTATGTAGACAAGAGAAATAGTTTGTTCCCGCGTGAATGCTTGAACTTCAAGATCAAGCTGTTGATAGTAGCACCACAGCACAGAGCAGTTCCTCTCGCACTCCATAGGTAGAGTGAAGTCAGGAATCAAAGGTGGTTGAGAAACTCAAGGTGCTGCATTCCAAGTTTCTCAAATTGAGCTGTGTTAAATACAGATGTGTTTGTCAGCAAAAACATTTGGCAGATATTTATTGTGTGAAGTGACAAAGTAAACCATTTCTAGATTACGAACACAAAAGAAGTAGAGCAACGAGTACATACCATGACAGCGGTTCCAGTCTCACAAAATTTTGGAATGCTTATTAGCCTAACTTGCTGTTTTTCCGATCCTAGATAGCAAAAATGTTAAGTTGGGTGCTGAAAACACAAAGAAATTTTGCACGAAGTAGTACCTTGCAACAGCCGAGTTTCATATTTATCTTGATTCCCGACAAAGTATACATGGGGGCAACTTTCAACGAGGAAAGGGTCCTTGTCTGTGTATGGATAACATCCTGGATGAAACAGGTTCTATGTAAGGGTAATCTAGCTTTAGATAATGTAATTACCAAAGATCACTAAACCATGAAACTGAGGTACACTAAATGAATTATAGACACCAGGTCCCTTTTTGTACCCCCATGATCTCATCACACCACTAGAGTTGAAATGCCTAATGAGTTACCTAGGCTGTTCGGTGCAGTCGGAGCAAGATGCCGCCATGTCAATGTCCTTTCCATGAATTCTAGCCTGTCTTTGGCATCCGAGTACTTGTAGAGGTCATCTATGTTCTGGCCAGATGTTCCAAGAAACCTACGTACAGAATTTCTTGCATAAAAATCTCAAGTTGCTTTCGTTTATAGAAAGATAAAGAAGCAGTGCCGCTTACTTGACATTGTCAAGATCAAATTGATGTGGATTTGGACATGATGAAAATGTATTATAGGTGGATGCTCCAGAGAAAAGGCATCTATGCAATGGCTGCAATAAAGTAAAGATGTGAGTTTCATGCATGGACAGAAAATACATTTGATTGGTACTAGTATACAGAAAAATAGTAATTCATCTGCATCAAGAGCCCACCTGCTGAGGCAAAGAAAAATTTGCTGGATCATTACACCCTGGCATCACATCTACGGGTAATGACGCCACAAGCTGCAGAGGGAATGAATTACATCAAGATCTACAACAGAGACTGGAGGAGTTGCTCTGGTAAAAAAATTCAGGGGAAAGGGTAAAACAACAATTGAACCTGAGTTAACATTATATCCAGTTCTTTAATTGGCTCAGCTATCCTGGGTTGATCTTTTGCAGCTACTGTCTGAAAGATAGGATACATTACTATCAGAGCAATCGAAAGCAAAGTAACAGAAAAACGTGTGAAATGCAATGCCATTACCTGGCCATTCAGGTATCTTGGTGCAATGTGCACTGAATTTCCAGCGACCACAACACGAACTATTTTTGATGCTATTGTTTGCTCCTAATTAAATCCAAGGGAGATAATTAAACTTAATGTTCCACTTATAATAATTCTCATTTTACAAAGACAAACGGCTTACATTCTCATCACCCAGATGCCCCGTGATATGGTCAATAAGAAGTTGGAACTGCAGAGGATTGAATGTGCTGCTACCGACACTTAATCCCGATACAAATACAACATACTTGTCCTCATCTGTAACAGAAATAAATGCGATTCCAGAGCAACTTTAACACAAACAGGAAATTTATGGCAACATGGAAAAAATGTTCAGAAATAAGCAGAGCAGGATACAAAAAAATTACTTATGCTAGGCAACACAGTTTGAGGAGGAAGACCAGCCTCAAGAACATCCTCAACAAGGAAGTTGCCAGCACTTGTTTCCTTCCCATGGAGAGCTACTACAACACCTGCACATGATCAAGTGTTATTTCCAAGGAACATGCTACGTTGGTCAAAAGTACAGAACAAATTCTACAGCTAGAGAAACAAGCCCTGAATTTGCACTGTGCTAATTTTTTAAGTGGTGGTCAGACTTACCGGTCACATAAGCTGCTGGAGGTATGGCTCCTGCAAGAGCAACTCTTCCGCTTTCATCTTCCAGAATAAGATTGTCATCCGGATGCATGAAATTATGTGGCTTAACAAGAGGGATTGCAGACCTCTGCAGCACAAATAATTCATCATGCAGAAGCCCCTTAGTCTATTACAGACGGACACCATATATGAGCATGTGGAAGCACCATGTTAATGCTAAATTACCTCCTTGGAGTATTCATCAAGAATAGAAGGTTTCAGTTTCATGTGCTTGAATAAAGTTCCAACAAGCACACAATCCTTTCCTTCTTCAAGTCCCAGAACTGTAGTGACTGCAAGATAAAAGGAAATGACTTCAAAACTCTCTCTTAATTCACGGAAGGAGATAGCACATGTGTGATCCACACTATCATGAACTAAATGTAACTACAGAACAACAACAAATTCCTGTTGGAGATATGAACTGGTTAGCCCAATAACTAGATCCAATTCTACAATCTTGCTAACAAGGAGGCTCACTGTTAAGACCATGAATGCGTACTGACTACTAATGCCAGTGAAGTCCTAAGCAACATTAACTCTGGTGCAAAGTACCAATGCCACAGAGCATTTACAACCAAGTGAAATGATTTCCACTCCAATCTAACTTCCCCATCAATACTTTTTTTTGGCAACTACCAGTTTCAAAACTTTGTGAAAGCACACAACCTACATCAGCTATGCACCCAAACACCTCAAATAACTTGAAACCACATTCAGAAGACCTTCAATTTCTGAAGCTGCTTAGCCTAAACCGAGCTCAAAGGTCCTGAAATTCGGCACTGAAAACTGCACTGGCCAAAAGTTTCTGGAACCACCAAAAAATCAACAGTTCACGGATTCGAGGGCAACATATCAGCAGAGAAACCCTAAATCAGCAACCACACTACAGTATATCACATCAGAACAAAAATGAGGCAATACTCTGGACACAAATTCTGGCCAAAACTGGTCTCCAGACTAGCCATCCACAATTCCTCGAAACATAAATGGGGGGCTCCTTACGAATGAGGCCAAAGCATTTCATACTGGGAGCAAGCGAGGAAATCTGTCATACCAGGGACGTTGGGCTTCCGGGAGGGGACGAGGGCGTGGAGGAGGGTGCGCATGTGGTGGAGGCGCGTGTAGTAGATGTGGCTATACTGCTGCCCCTGGTACCTCTCCCCCTGAATCATGTACCTCTCGTCCTGCCAAACGGCCAAATCAGTCGAGCCCAGAACGCGAGGGGGGAGAAGGGGCGGCGGGTTCTTACCAGGTTGCCATAGTCTGCTTGCTTCCTCTCCATGGCGAGACCGCGGCGGCGGCGGGCGGGGGAAGGGGCGGCGGGAAGTTTTGGGTGAGGGCTGTGGCGGGGTTTGGAGCGGTGCCTGGGGTTCCTCTCTCTTCTCGTCTCCCGCCCGAGCCCAAATTTACCAGCCGCGGGCGCGCTCCATGGTTTTGCGCTGGCACTGGCAGCCGCAGCGGCGTGGGCGTGGAGGACAATTTTCGTCGGCGGCGTCACTGTGGAGACTGGCCTTGTAGATCCGCTGCACGTCAGGCCCAGCCCGATAGACTCTCTGCTTGTTCGGCCCACCTGACAAGACGATCAAACTGGCTATCAAACTCGTTTTTAAAAAAAAAACAGTCCAAACAACTATTCGAATTTTTAGAATTTTTGATAAAAATACTAGATATGGTCAAGGCATTACGTGCTGCAAAATACCTATTATTCCATGATACACAAAATTGATAAAAATATGGGATTTAAAAAGTCGCACCGTTCACTACTTCACATCTACAATTGTGTTAGTTTTGCACAACGTAGAATACATATCATTTAAAGTTGATATGTGCAATCTGGTAGATAATAATTATCTTTATTTAGGAAATTTACTTTTGAAACTCTCAAAATTATTGTTTTTGAAATTTTAAAACATTAGCCGCACTCGGAAGCATATGCATCTACTACTATCAAAAGAGCGAAATAATTGTTATGGTCACCCTTTCGAGGTTCAGCAAAGGGCCAGTAACATGCTCAACTGCAAGCTGTGGAATTTCCTTTCTATTTACATGAAACTTACCTTGGGGTTATGTAATTTCTTGATTCGGTCTAATTCGCGTATTGTAGCCTCCCAATTTTTTCAATGGGGCTCTTCCTTCTATATGGTGATGTCCAAGAAAAGTTCGATTCACATCGCTCGCAGTTTTTCTCGAAAAGCTCGACCCTAAACGTAAATAACATATGGTGAACTAGCGAGCGGTGTGCATACCCAAAGAGTGTGGTAGCCTAGGTATTTAATTTTCAAGAAGATGAATATCGCCCTCAGGCTCAAGTGGGTATGGCAGTCGTATCAGCAAGATGACTTGACCTAGTTGAGCGTGGGTATGGGAAAATACCCTGATGTTGATAACCTCTTTGTGGTGTTGAGCCAAGTGGGCTCACGATTTTGGCTAGAATGAGGTCTCGGACAGGACTGTAACCTCTTTTTGCTAGATTGGTGGCTTGGCGATGGCCTGCTCAAGGATGAGTTCCCTTTGATCTTGGACATTTGCGACAACCAAATTATATTAGTGGCTCAAGCCTATTATGCCAAGAATTAACATCTTGGCTTCTGTCGCGCCCTTAATCACGTTGGGTCATGCAGTGGGCGGTGTTAGCGGAGTTGTGACGATGTTGCCCTGTCTGTTGGCTTAGACAATATAGCGTGGAACATTTACCCTTCTTGGAAGTATACACCGAGTTCAATGTATGCAGAACTTTTGCACACATGAAGGACATATATGGGCCGCAAATATTTCACTAAAATTCGGATGGTCCAACTAACTTGGTACCATGATGTTTCGTTTGTGCTTTATCTTGGCCTACATGGAAGGATGACCGTTATCTATGTTCTAGTTAGGTGTCTTACCGCAACAAGGGATTTGTCAAAGCGATCTTCACCCTAGACTGCTTGTCCTTTTGATCCAGCGGCTCAACTCCTCTACACCGGATCGCTCGCAGGTTGGTTTAGTAGTGGAGGATATCAAAGTGGTGGTGGCGAGCTTCACTTTGGCAACCTTTGTTATGCTAATTGTTCTTTGAATGAACCGACACATATTTTGGCAAAAACTTGTAATTTAGCTTCAGTAGGGCTTATCTCTGATTGACAAGGGTATAGTTAATAGAGCCCGTTAGTTGAGTACCCCTGAAGCCCGTTAAGCTAGGCCCAATTGTAATGATAGTCAAGTACAAGTCTTTACCGTATGTCGATATTGTAATTTGTATCGGACCCTACCCGATCCTTGAGACCTGGCCATCTATATATAGGGGCCAGGAGGGGACGGTGTATGCCAGATTGAAAGAAAGCCAGGTTGAATACCCAAGTTTACTTTCGACACACACCTATTTCGACTAACTTTACCTTCGAGTTCATCCGACGCCCTATCTCCCCGATCCTAAGTCCTTCATCTAGGACATTTGTCGAGTTAACCCTCGTCAATTGGGGCCGACCGTGGGGATCTTGGGCGTTGGAATCATGAATTCGACGGCTTTTTCGCTTTTAGCCAGCAGCAGTACAGAAGTCGACAAAAATCAAGAGATGGAGTTGACAATCAGAAGTTTAAACATCCTCATCGGACCGTCGGGTTCATCTCGCCTTTCAGATCCGACAAAACAAGATCCGTCGGCAAGTGAGCCCAAAACAACAGCAATGATGGAATATTCGGAAGGCTCTTCCAGCGAGGTAAATGAGGGGATTCGCAGCATAGTAAATCAAAAAAATTTCCTACGAATGCGAACAAGAAAGCCAAGATCTAATCTAGGAGATGTAATCAACGAGAGAGGTAGATGAGATCTTCATACCCTTGAAGATTCGCACAGCGGAAACGTTCAATAGAACGTGGTTGACGTAGTCGTACTTGCCGTCTCCTCCTCGCGATCCGATCCGATCCTACGCCGCAAGTGGCGGCGCCTCCGAGAGTTGCACACGTGCGGTGCAGCGACGTCTCCTCCTTCCTTGGTCCAGCAAGTATGGTGGAGAGATAGATTGGATCAGCAGCACGACGGCGTGGTGCTTATGGTGGAGAGTTTCTGCGGCAGGGCTTCGCCTACACGCAGTCGCGAGAGAGAGAGAGAGGGAGGGCAGCAGTTGGCGGCTAGGGTTTGGGTTAAGGGGTAGAGAGGGCTGCGCCCTTGCCCCCCTATATATAGAGGGGTGGCCGGCCAGCTTGGCCTCTCCCCAAACCCTAGGGCGCCGACTTGGAGTAGGAAGAGTGGGGGGCAAGTTTTCCCCCTTTCCTTCTTTGAAGACTCCCTTAGGGTTTCCCCTTGGGCTGGCCGGCTGGGCCTTGTGCGCCTGGCCCAGGGCGGCCAGGGCACTTCCCCTTAGGCCCACGCAGGCCTCCGTCAAGTCGGCCCACGTTGGTCCCACTCCGGAACCTTCTAGAACCTTCCGGTACAATACCGATAAACTCCGAAACCTTTCCGGAATCCAAAAACTGCTTTCCTTTATATGAATCTTATTCTCCGGACCATTCCGGAACCTCTCGTGACGTCCTGGATCTCATCCGAGACTCCGAACTAAAACTCATAAACCAATTATCCATTCTATCCTAGCATCGATACACGTTAAGTGTGTGACCCTACGGGTTCGAGAATATGTAGACATGATCTTCTATCAATAATCAACAGCGGGATCTGGAAACCCATATTGACTCCCACATATTCATCGATGATCATATCGAATGAACCACGATGTCAGGATTCAATTAATCCCGTATATGTATTCCCTTCGTCACACGATATTTTACTCGCCCGAGATTTGATCGTCGGTATCGCCATACCTAGTTCAATCTCGTTCACAGCAAGTACTTTACTCGTTCCGTAATCCGATATCACTTTGTGATTAACTCCTTAACCACATGCTTGCAAGCGGTGTTGATATCGATTACCGAGTGGGCCCGAAGTATATCTCTCCGACTTGGGAGGGACAAATTCCATCTCGATACATACAACCCAACAAGTACTTTCCGATCACCTGAGAGACACCTTTATTATCACCCTCACATAGGATGACGTTTGATGACTTCAAAGCTTTCTTCCGATACTAGGGAGTTGTATTATCTCATGGTCTAAGGAATACAATACATGACATAGAAAAAGCTTCGCAAAGATGAACACGATGACACGATCTAATTGCTCTGCTTTATTTGGGTCTGTCCATCATATCATTCTCCTAATGATATGACCTCATTATTAATTGACAACTCATGTCTATGGTTAGGAAACCTTAACCATCATTAATCAATGAGCTAGTCTAGTAGAGGCGTACTAGGGACACGGTGTTGTTCATAAACCACACAAGTATTAATGTTTCCGCTTAATACAATTATAGCATGGAGTATAAACATTATCATGAACAAGAAATATGATAATAACAATATTATTATTGCCTCTAGGGCATATTTCCTTCAGTAAACTCGCCGGTCAGCCCAGAGGAAGTGCAAAAAGGAAAGATCGTAGAGGACAATGAAGAAAAGGAAAATTTTGACGCAGGAGTCCAACTCGAAGATCTCATGATCTGCCTCGACGATATTGCGGACAAATCAACAGATACATGGAAGACAGGATTAGAGCTTTCTGAGGATAGTAACTCGATCTTCTCAAGCTTCAAGGGTAACATCGGCAAACAATGCCAAGTGCTCGCCATTATAGGAGATAACTCAGAAGAATTCGACGAAAACGACAATCCAGTGTTAAACCCAGCAAATATCGACAGAGGGGCAAATCACCTAGCAGAAGGGCAAACACCAGAATCCCTTACAACCAAGGAAAAAATTCGACTATCAGTCGACGAATGGAGGATAATAAGAGAAGCCGTAGAACACGGCACGCCAATACCATCAAATTCTAGCAAAGACATGCTTTTGGGGTATCACTACGCCCTAAGGCAGCAGGCCAAGCAATTAGCAAAGGAGAAAATAGAGATACAAATAAGAAAAGATTCAGCCATTGCAGCTAGCGAAGCTGCTCGAAAAGCACGAAGCGACGCATCATATAGCAACGCAAGGAAAAATCGTCGACACGGCTCAAGGTACGATAACCTAGAGTACTCCGACAGGCAAAGTATCTCCAAAAACCTCGACTCGTCCTTCTTATCAGTCGACGAGCAGGGGAATATCCTACCAAAAACCCCTGAAGCAGCATTAGTAGCAGCGCAAGCATATCTGCTTACAACTCGGCCAAGTCCAGGAGATCCCAGGGAACATATGCATAGAGCAGCATTGAACAGACTCAACATGGTGGGCCACAAGCTATCAGCAAAAGGAGAAGAAGCATATCACCACAAGGAAGTGCACAAGGCAAGGTCACCCCGCCGTCACAACAGTCCTCGGCGCAGAAGCAGCAAGCACCGATCTCGATCGCCATCACCAAAACAGCACGGTGGAACTCGAAGATCGCGATCACCAAACGAAAAACGTGACTATGAAGACGACGAGAAAGAGATGGGGGCATCGTGCTTTACCCGAAGGGTTCGCACTACTCCAGTTCCCAAGGGGTTCAAGTTACCTCACGATCAGCAAAAGTACGACGGGTGCTACTCCAAGTTGATGCGAGAGCAAACTGTCCTTGTGCGTGGTGAATGACCAGCCCGTTGGGAACCCCAAGAGGAAGGTATGATGAGTGTAGCAGCAAGTTTTCCCTCAATTAAGAAACCAAGGTTTATCGAACAGGAGAAGGGAGACGATGACGACTGAAGGTGTTGTGGAACCTGCACACACACAAACAAGTACTTTGTTCCCAACTTGCGATGAGGTTGTCAATCTCACTGGTTTGCTTGAAACAAAGGTTATGAGTGTATCGAGTGGAAAACAGTAGTAATGTGCGAGTAAAGTAAACAGTGCGAGAAAAGTAAACAGGTGATAGCAATATGATTAAAATAGGACCGGGGTCCACAGTTCACTAGTGGTGTCTCTCCATAGATAAAATAACATGCTGGGTAAACAAATTACAGTTGGGCAATTGATAGAATAAAGATAACGTGATATGTCAAGAAGATCACTATGAGATTTACTCTGGGCATTACAACAAAATACATAGACCGCCATCCAACTGCATCTATGACTAATAATCCACTCCCGGGGATATCATCCGAACACCCTAGAAGTATTAAGTTGCGAACAACAGATAATTGCATTAAGCAAAGTGTGTAATGTAAACAAAGCATATGCCCTTGAGCATATGAATGTTGTTTTCTCCCTAGTAGCAACAGCACATCTACCACCTTAGAGGTTTCTGTCACTCCCCCAGGTGAAATAGAGACATGAACCCACTATCGAGCATAAATACCCCCTCTTGGAGTCACTAGCAACTACTCGGCCAAGATAGCTACTAACAACGGAGAGCATGCAAGATCATAAACAACATAGAGATAACAAAAGATATAATTCAGTACAGCAACTTAATCATAAACACCAATATTCATCGGATCCCAACAAACCAACATCATAGAATTACATAACGGTGATCTCAATCATGTATGGCAGCTCATGAGATCTAAACATGAAGCACATGGTGGAGAGGACAACCATCTAGCTACTGCTATGGACCCATAGTCCAAGGTAGACTACTCACTCATCGCTCCGGAGGCAAGCATGGCGATGAAGAAGACCTCCGGTGGCGATTCCCCTCTCCGGCAGGGTGCCGGGAAGAGCTTCTGGACCCTCCCGATCTTCGGGTCGACGGCGGCGGCGGATCGCGATGTATTCTGGAAAACTGATCGGGCCCTTAGGTTTTTCTCGTCGGGGGGTCTTTATAGGCGAAGGGGTGATGTCAGAGGAGGGACCAGGCCCCCTCACACAGGGGTGGCGCGGCCAGGGGCCTGGCCGCGCCGCCTGTGCGTGTGGGGCCCATGTGGCCCTCCTCCGTCTCTTCTTCGGATGTCTGGAAGCTTCCCCGTGATATAAGTCTTCAGGAACTTGTTTCGTCCAATTCCGAGAATATTTCCTGTGTATCACTTCTGAAACACAAAAACAGCAGAAAATAGGAAACTGGCACTGTGGCACTTCGTTAATAGGTTAGTTCTGGAAAATGTATAAAAGTGCCACTAAGTGTAACGAAACAATAGGCAAATGGTGTAAAAACAAGCATGGAGCATCAAAAATTATAGATACGTTTGAGACGTATCAAGCATCCCCAAGCTTAACTCCTGCTCGTCCTCGAGTAGGTAAGTGATAACAAAGAATAATTTTTGAGGTGACATGCACCTACACAATCTTGATCATATATGCAAGCATTGGTGAGCTGGGATCAATAGAACTTAAAACATGGGCATGAAAGATATAATCATGACAATAAGAACTTAGCAACCATGTTGTAAACATGTAAATGAACACAAACAAAAGATCATGATAATGAAACAATGAAAGTCAAACGTGTGTTCAAATCATAAGGAAAAACATACAAATGGTTTTCAGCTTGTCCTTCAAAGAGAGCAAAACATAAATGCATAGGAAACCTCAAAGTTTAAGAGGGCGACTAGATACAAGTAATTTAAGAACAAGTGAAACCAACAATATGAGTCAATCAATGAACTTTGGGACAATGCATATCACACTAAGAATGACAACTATGCTCTCTTAATGGTGCATAAAGAAAGAAGGTGGTGACTCAACATAAAAGTAAAAGAAAGGCCCTTCGCAGAGGGAAGCAGTGATTTAAACATGTGCTAGAACTTTTCATTTGTATAATAGAGAGATAAAACTTGATTTTGAGAGGTGGTTGTCTTTGTCAACGACTGGCAATGGGGTTCTTACTATCTTCCATACAAAAATAAAGCAAGTTTTTGAGAGAGAGATTGGCACTCTTGTGCTCTTTTTATAAAACTTGGCACTCCTCCCCACCTTTTCCTTTCACATACCATGGCTAACCGATTCCATCGGGTGCCCACCAACATTCACATTCTTTGGAGGAGTGCCTTTTTTCTTTCTTTTTTTCCTTTTTTTTCTTTTTGGAATAAGCAATATGGAAGATAGCAAATCCGACCACTACGTCCCCATGAGCTGAAAACAGTGTCACAAAACGAGAAGTATTTTGAAGGTTTTTGAAAGGTAGCACACGAAAATTTTACTTTGGAATGGCTTACAAATACCATGCATAGGAATTTATAGTGGACACAATGGCAAACTTGGGTTTTAGGAGTTGGATACACGAGTAGAGCTCATACTCAGTACAAGGCGAGGGCTAGCAAAAGACTGGGAGCGACCAACTAAGAGAGCAATAATGGCCATAATCATGCAAAGCGACAAAGCGACATTAAAAGAAGCATAAGATGGCATCAAAAGTCAAAAACTAAATGATCATGAAGGCTAATGGCGACTTTGTAAGAATCTAACATGTGTGAGCATGCGCCAAGTCAACCCAAATAAAGCATCAAGGAGAAAACCAAAATAATGCTTCCATACAATAAAAACAACGCATGATTTTTTCACAGGCTCATTAAGCAATCTCAGTTATTTGAGACAAGTCATGCTACAACAAAACCACTAAGCATACTATCAAAAAGACATCAAGCATGACATGAAAAAGCCTAAGCCGCAGTCTACACAAGCTCCTTCTTGTACCACTATTTTGCACAAAGCTTTTTCTCTTTTCCAACACCATTTGAAATTTTTATAAACACCTCTTTTGATGAAAACGAATGAAGATCAGAGGAAAAAATACACCTTGATGAAAAGATATGACAAGATCTGAACGCAAATCAAGGCGAAAACGAAAACCAAAAGCAGTAGCAGAAAAAGTCGAACGCTCGATTTTTGATAAGAGTGAAAACTAGAGCGTTCTTAGCAAATGAAAACGAGTACATCTCCTCCAAAGGAAATTTGTTGGGGTCCAATCATTTATTGCAGAAAACAAACAAACTAAACCAACTAAGAAAACTAAAACAACTGACGCTCCAAGAAAAACACATAGTGCATGAAGCAATAAAAATATAGTGTTTTGAAAGGTGACCTGATTTTTGCCGATGAAGAAGGGGTGCCTCGGGGGCATCCCCAAGCTTTGACGCTTGTACTTCTTGGATATTTCTTGGGGTGATGCATGGGCATCCCCAAGCTTGAGCTTTTGTTCATTCTTCAACTCATCTCATCATTCTCCAATCCCTACACTTGAAAACTTCCTTCATACAAAACTAAACACAATTCTATTAGCAACATTAGTGTAAGCATAAAATATATTCAACCTCTTTTAGCTTCAGGTTTCAACCCAAAACCACCACATATAAAGTATATACTACTGTAGCAACTTCCACAAGAGTTCCATGGTCAAAAAGAACTCAAAAGAAAGCGATAAAGTGGCAAAAACAAATATTGGCAGAAATCTGTCAAAACTGGACAGCTGACAAAGGACGAATTTTTGAGGGATTTTCCGTTGCTCAAATCAAAAAGTGTTCAACTAAGAAAAGTTTGGATATAACCTGGGGCATATGCACAAGAAATCGTAGGTCCAAAAGATATACAGAGAATTTTCACGAATTTTTACGGTGCAGCACCGAAAACAGTTTCAGGACAGCAACATCCCCAAATCTTTACCTCACTCAAATTAGAGGCTTCTCTTGGCACAAAAACGAAATAAACAAGATAAGGAGCGGTCATTACAGTAGTAATGACTTCCAAGACTCAAATAAAAGAAAAAGTACTGAAAAGTAAACAATGGGTTATCTCCCAAGAGTGCTTTTCTTTAACGCCTTTGAGCTAGGCGCAGAAAATTGCGAATCAAGTAATATCAAGTGATGAAGCATCAAGCTCATAATTTGCTCTAAGAATAGAGTCAAAAAGTAATTTATTTCTTTTCCTAGGGAAGTGTTCCATACCTTTCTTTAATGGGAATTGATACTTGATAGTGCCTTCCCTCATATCAATGATAGCACCTACAGTTCGAAGAAAGGGTCTTCCCAAAATAATAGGACATGAAGCATGGCATTCAACGTCCATAACAACAAAATCAACGGGAACAAGGTTATTGTTAACCACAATAAGAACATCATTAATCCTTCCCAAAGGTTTCTTCTTAGCAACATTAGCAATAGGAACATCAAAATAACATTTTTCAAGCGGTGGTAAATCAAGCATGTCATAAATCTTTCTAGGCATGATAGAAATACTAGCACCTAGATCACATAAAGCATGGCAATCATAACCATTAACATGCATATCAATGATGGGTTCCCATCCATCTTCTAACTTCTTGGGAACAGAGGCTTTTTGCTTCAACTTTTCATCCCTAATCTTTATAAGAGCATTGGTAATATGCTTAGTAAAAGCAATATTTAAAGAACTAGCATTGGGAGTCAAAGCAAGCTTTTGCAAGAACAAAATAACTTCAGATATATTGCAGCCATCAACATCAAAATCATTAAAAGAAGTAGAGCTATCATCTCCCACACTCCGAAAAATTTCAGCACTCTTTTGAGAAAAAGTTTTGGCAGTTTTAGGCTTTTTAACACAAGGAGTGGGAGTTTTCTCTACACCAATCAAAGTAAGAGGGTTGCTATCAGTAGGAGAAACATCATTAGAGGTAGTAATAGTACATACCTTCATCTCTCTAGCCATCTCATCTTCTCTTTCCCACCTGGCATGCAATTCCGCTAACAATCTAATATTTTCATCAATTCCAACTTGGGTAGCATTAGCGGCAGCAACAACATTGCTCACATTCACATCATTAGGAAACACTTTTAATTTCAGAAGTTCAACATCATGAGCAAGGCTATCAACTTTAGAAGCAAGTATATCAATTTTGCCTAACTTTTTCTCAACAGACTTGTTAAAAGCAGTTTGTTTACCGATGAAGTCCTTGAGCATTACCTCAAGCTCGGAGGGCGCGGCCCTAGTGTTGTTGTAGGAATTACCATAAGAGTCACCATAACCATTACCATTGGTAGAAGGATACGGCCTATAATTGTTACTAGCAAAATTGTTTCTATAAGCATTGTTATTAAAATTGTTATTTCTAATGAAATTCACATCAACTTGCTCTTCTTGGGCAACCAGAGTGGCCAAAGGAACATTATTAGGATCAACATGAGTCCTATCATTAGCAAGCATAGCCATAATGGTATCAATCTTATCATTCAAGGAAGAGGTTTCCTCAACAGAATTTACCTTCTTACCTTGTGGAGCTCTCTCGGTGTGCCATTCAGAATAATTTACCATCATGTTGTCGAGTAGCTTTGATGCGGCGCCCAATGTAAGGGACATAAAAGTGCCTCCAGCAGCTGAATCAAGTAGGTTCCTTGAAGAAAAATTCAGTCCTGCATAAAAAGTTTGGATAATCATCCAAGTATTCAGTCCATGAGTGGGGCAATTCTTTACCATAGATTTCATTCTTTCCCAAGCTTGAGCAACATGTTCATTATCAAACTGAGTAAACTTCATAATATTGCTGCGCAAAGCTATAATGTTAGCAGGAGGATAGTATCTACCAATAAAAGCATCCTTATACTTAGCCCATGAATCAATACTATTCTTAGTCAAAGACAGCAACCAATCTTTAGCCTTTCCTCTCAAAGAAAAAGGAAACAACTTGAGCTTAATAATATCACTATCAACATCCTTATATTTCTGCATCTCACATAGCTCAACAAAATTGTTGAGATGAGCTGCAACATCTTCAGTACTAGCACCAGAAAATTGCTCTTTCATAACAAGGTTCAATAAAGCAGGCTTGATCTCATAAAAGGTGGTAGCAGGAAGAGGTGGTGCAATAGGAGTGCAGATAAAATCACTATTGTTTGTGCTAGCAAAGTCACACAACTTGGTGTTTTCAGGAGTACCCATTTCAGCAAAACGAAAGTAAACAAGTAAAAACAGCTACCAAGGATTCTAATTTTTTTGGGTTTTTGATATAGAGCAGTGCAGGTAAAATAAAATAAAGTAAAGCAAAACAAATAACAAAGTAAAGAATGTGTGTGCGAAGAACTCCCCTCGCAGAAGTCTTCTCTCTTCCCCGGCAACGGCGCCAGAAAAATAGCTGCTACTCCAAGTTGATGCGGGAGCAAACTGTCCTTGTGCGTGGTGAATGACCAGCCCGTTGGGAACCCCAAGAGGAAGGTATGATGAGTGTAGCAGCAAGTTTTCCCTCAATTAAGAAACCAAGGTTTATCGAACAGGAGAAGGGAGACGATGACGACTGAAGGTGTTGTGGAACCTGCACACACACAAACAAGTACTTTGTTCCCAACTTGCGATGAGGTTGTCAATCTCACCGGTTTGCTTGAAACAAAGGTTATGAGTGTATCGAGTGGAAAACAGTAGTAATGTGCGAGTAAAGTAAACAATGCGGGAAAAGTAAACAGGTGATAGCAATATGATTAAAATAGGACCGGGGTCCACAGTTCACTAGTGGTGTCTCTCCATAGATAAAATAACATGCTGGGTAAACAAATTACAGTTGGGCAATTGATAGAATAAAGATAACGTGATATGTCAAGAAGATCACTATGAGATTTACTCTGGGCATTACAACAAAATACATAGACCGCCATCCAACTGCATCTATGACTAATAATCCACTCCCGGGGATATCATCCGAACACCCTAGAAGTATTAAGTTGCGAACAACAGATAATTGCATTAAGCAAAGTGTGTAATGTAAACAAAGCATATGCCCTTGAGCATATGAATGTTGTTTTCTCCCTAGTAGCAACAGCACATCTACCACCTTAGAGGTTTCTGTCACTCCCCCAGGTGAAATAGAGACATGAACCCACTATCGAGCATAAATACCCCCTCTTGGAGTCACTAGCAACTACTCGGCCAAGATAGCTACTAACAACGGAGAGCATGCAAGATCATAAACAACATAGAGATAACAAAAGATATAATTAAGTACAGCAACTTAATCATAAACACCAATATTCATCGGATCCCAACAAACCAACATCATAGAATTACATAACGGTGATCTCAATCATGTATGGCAGCTCATGAGATCTAAACATGAAGCACATGGTGGAGAAGACAACCATCTAGCTACTGCTATGGACCCATAGTCCAAGGTAGACTACTCACTCATCGCTCCGGAGGCAAGCATGGTGATGAAGAAGACCTCCGGTGGCGATTCCCCTCTCCGGCAGGGTGCCGGGAAGAGCTTCTGGACCCTCCCGATCTTCGGGTCGACGGCGGCGGCGGATCACGATGTATTCTAGAAAACTGATCGGGCCCTTAGGTTTTTCTCGTCGGGGGGTCTTTATAGGCGAAGGGGCGATGTCAGAGGAGGGACCAGGCCCCCTCACATAGGGGTGGCGTGGCCAGGCGCCTGGCCGCGCCGCCTGTGCGTGTGGGGCCCATGTGGCCCTCCTCCATCTCTTCTTCGGATGTCTGGAAGCTTCCTCATGATATAAGTCTTCATGAACTTGGTTCGTCCAATTCCGAGAATATTTCCTGTGTATCACTTCTGAAACACAAAAACAGCAGAAAACAGGAAACTGGCACTGTGGCACTTCGTTAATAGGTTAGTTCCGGAAAATGTATAAAAGTGCCACTAAGTGTAACGAAACAATAGGCAAATGGTGAAAAACAAGCATGGAGCATCAAAAATTATAGATACGTTTGAGACGTATCAACGGGTCACAAGAACCACAATCGTGGCTATCAGATTATCTACAAGCAGTGCAAATACTAGGAGGAACAAAAGAAACAGCAATGCAAAGTTTGCAACTACACCTCACCGGAGCAGCAAGGTCATGGTTGAGCAAACTAGAGAAAGAAACTATTGGAAGCTGGGAAGACCTCACAAAGCAATTCACAGGCAACTTTAGGTCAACATACAAACGGCCAGCATCAATAGAAGAAGTCAAAGCGTGCGTGCAGCAACGCGACGAAACACTGCGGGCATACATCCAAAGATGGAGCCTTATCAATAATTCGGCAGTCGAAGTTTCAGACGAAAGAGCAATAGATGCATTCATCATTGGATTAAGGCGAAGGGACCTAGTCGAAGAGATGGGCAGAATCAAGCCGAAAACAGTGTCAGACCTCATGGATGTAGCAAACAGATTTGCAGATGGAGAAGACGCATGCAACAACAAACGGACGCGATCCCCAGAAGATGATAGAAGAAATAGATATGGAAGTCAAAGGAGACGGTCCAGAAATTATGACAACTATGGCCCTCATAGCCAAGTCGCCGCAGGATACAAAGACAACAGCTACCAAGGAAGTGATCAGAGAAGTTCAGGATATCGAAGCTACGGAAAAGAGGACTATAAAAAATTCCCCGTAAGAGAATCCAGAGAATACAACCCCTCGCCAGAAGACATGCTCAATGGACCTTGTCATATACACTCAGCGTTCGTCGATGGGAAGCGAGTATCAAGGCATGCAATGAAAGATTGCACAACATTCTTAAAACTTCAAGAGGCAGCACTAAACAAGCAAATTGAAGCAAGGCGACAAGGATTCGAAGGAAGCAACAACCCTCCGGCAAAGCAGCAAGGAAACAATAGAGCTCCTCAAGGACAAGACCAGCAAAACCAGGGACACGACGACGATGAAGGGTATGTTCCATCAAGAGGACACATCACAGCAATGATACAACCTGTACCCAAGTCGAACAAAGAAGAGAAGAGCATAACTCGACAAGTCAACCTAGCAGTCATCTCACCTCCAGCCACAACGGAGTATCTGCACTGGTCAGAACAACCGATAGAGTTCAACAGAGAGGATCACCCTATAACAGTACCTCGGCCGGGAAACGCGCCTTTGATACTCAAAGCTCAAATCGGCGCGTATGATGTCGACAGAATATTCATGGACACAGGGAGTGGAATTAACCTGATATACGCAAAAACACTCCGAGCAATGCATATATCACTAGAGTTCCTGAAGCCAACAGATTGCTCCTTCCATGGAATCGTGCCAGGAAGTGCCAATTACCCACTGGGTCGAATAGCACTCAACGTTTGCTTCGGCAACCGACAAAACCACAGAAGAGAAAAGCTAGATTTTGAAGTCATGGACTGGCCATCTCAATATCACGCGATCCTCGGACGACCCGCATTTTCGCGATTCATGGCAGTACCCCACTATACATATTTGGTACTTAAAATGCCAGGACCAAGAGGAATAATTACAATGAAAGGAAGTTTTGAAGTTTCAGATCTCTGCGACAGGGAGTTCCACAAAATGGCGCAAAACTTCGGCATGATAGCCAACTACGCAGAAAAGGCAAAAAGCACGACTACAGAAGGCGTCAAACCACTCGAAGGACACGTTGCGGAGCCAGAGATGAAGAAACCGCGAGTAGGAGCATCAGGAGAGGACAAAAATACAGGAGAAGAGGAGAAAGCTACGACAGCATAAGCATCAAAAGCACAATAGAGTAGAAGAATAAGGCTGTAAAAGCCACGAGTTATGCCAGGGACAATGCCCTCAAGATCCAGAACACGGGCCATAGGCCGGATCTTTTGGGTCACCCCATGTATCTTACATTACAAATATAATGAAGACAAAACGTTCCTCATATTCGAGTTTACGAGTCTTCCAAAGAGAAAATGCGGCAAAACGCACGAGTCATACAATAACGCTCTGAGAACAAGTTTTCGTCATGAAGTCGCGAAATAAAATACTCTCGCGTTACACACATACAAAAATATATTACAACATCGGGTTGTCAGAATCATCTACACATAAAGGGTCTAAGTAGTGAAACTCGCGGAAAAATGCGGAGTCTTCTTGCAACAACCTGGCTATAATTCGTCGGGCGGGCTGCAAGGTACTGTCTAAGTGTACTCGAAGGCTTGCCCCACCAGGAGGATAGCTCAGCGACATAGAACTATAATTGAGTCTTGGCTGCCACTTGCGTATCCACCCAAGAGCAAAATTGGCACCTGCCACTAGGTTTAGTTCTATCAACCGATGAATTCTCTGGCTGGATCTGAAAGTGTCAAGGAGAAGTGGGAAAGTAGCAGGCAGAGGATTGCGAGGAAGCATGACCGAGTGCATAGTAACGAGAGCTCTCCTATAGCCATCCACTGCCTCGCCAATATGCTGGGCACGGTCCTGAAGCAATACAATAGCGCTTCGGCGTCGAGGATCTGACCATAAATTTTCAACACCTACGGACATCTTTTCCAGAGCCGCACTTCGCTCGGTAACCCGACAATCTTCAGCAGCGAAATCCAAGCAAGTGCCTATAAGAGCAAAGGGTATCATAAAGTAACAGTAGAGCAAAAAGCGAAGAAAGTAAGTCGAGAGGAAACTTACATCGCAACATTTCACAGGCGGATTCGACGATACCAAGAATAAAAGAATTGCATTCTTCGTGATGCAAAATCTTTGCCGTCAAGCTGGACACTTCATCACCAAGAATTGATACATGCTTCGTCAGGGCAGAAGTTTTGCTAGCTTTATCAAACGCCATCTGAGCTTGGCGTTTGGCTGAAGTCAAGCGAACCTCAAGGTCAGAAATCCTTGAAGAATATTCTGCGCATTGATCGCATCGACTAGGAGGCGATGGAATCCTCGAATTGGACGTATTGACAGAGAAAGGAGCAGGCCCGCAAGTCAAAGGGTCATCGACATGCGTCAACTAAAAACGAAAGAAGAGGAAGAAGAAACATTTCAGAAAAGCAGCGCAGGACTTCATAAGAAGATATATTTACATGAGATCACAACCCTATGACTAAAGTTCTCGGGTTGCACGCAACTAAAAGTCTTTACATTCAAAAAGGAGAAACTTGAAAATACAAAAGAGTCGAGTCTATGCCACCTCAGCATTTTGCTCCGTGGCAGAAGAGGGCACGGCAGATTCCTCGCCAGAAGTCGATGGCGGCACTGGATCTTCCACCGCTGGAGGAGGTGCAGCAGATGCCGCAGAGGATGCCAAAGGGGAAATAAGCGTCACCAATGCAGGTGCCAACTTCTTTGCCTTCTCGAAAAAAGCCTTCATCTCGTCGCGGGTGCGGCCATGGGGAGTGCTCACCCTCTCCCAGTCAAAGTCCGTACCATGCGCAAGGGACAGTGCGATAGCACCCTCGGCGCCACACTTGATAGAAAGCCCTTTCAGCTGGAGGGTGGGGTCTTCAGTTCTATCGAGGGACTTGGCAAGATTACTCAAGTCGTCCTTCGGAACTGCTGCCCTTTTCTTCGACCACAACCCGACAAACAGTCGTGATAGAACGCGGTTAACTAACTCGAAAGTTTCCTGGATAGATATCCACTTTTCCTCGAGTAGGTTAACCGCAGTCATCAGAGAGTCATCGTCCGGATGCAGGGCCGACGGAGATACCCCGGTAAATCCTGCATGACACAAAGAAGGTAGAAAATAAAAAAAAGGAGGAAGATGTCAGCACGTACAACAGTGCAACAGAAGTCAAAAATAGGAGACAAGGCGAAACACTTACTTTCAGCAGCAGCGGACATTGTGTGGAGACGCTCCGCCACGGCTTGCTCTCGCTGGGCATGATCCTTGTTGGCATCAGCTAAAGCTTTTTTTAGCTTTCTTCGCCTTACCAAGCGCAGATTTCTGTGACTTCTCAGCGTTTGCCTTGGCAGTGGCCGCAGCATCGTAAGCTTTCTGTGAGGCACGGAGCTCCGCCTCCAGCGACGCAATCCGAGCGTTATCCGTCGCCAGAGCAACTACAGAAGAAGAGGCAAGCATGTCAGATAAGAGCAAAGTATAAGTACAAGGAAAAAGTTATGACTAGACGTCAAAAGTGCACCTTCGGACGCTTTCGCAACCCTCAGGTACCCAGCACATTCCGTGCCTAAGGCGACAAATCTCTTCAATAATGCCTACGAGAAAGGAAGTGTAAGAGCACAAGTATATGCAAAGGAAAGACAAGAAAAGGAAAAGCAAGAGGAGTCGCTCACATCGTCGGGAGAACCCGTCGATGCATGGGCCTCAAGAGAAACGTCGGGTTCCTTGGCCTTCTTTGGGTGTTTGTTGCTTCAAGTTTCCGGAACCTTCTTGACAGAAGCCCTGGTGACCCTCGGTGCGGCAACTGGCTCAGGGGGCTCGGCAGCGGTCATTGGCAACATCAAAGGAGCAGCTGAATCATCTTTTGGCGGCTCTTCGTCATCTCTATAAAGTAGAAAGTACGTTATATGCCATACTACAGAAATAAAACAAGAATAATGCAAATGAAGAACTCAAATACAATACTTACGACACTAGGAGGTTGAAGAGATCCATATCTTCTGTCAAGATAGGAGATTTCTCCGCAACTGTTTGTTGCAAAGAGGAACTCGAAGAAGCAAATTCGTCGACTCGTTTCCTCTTCTTGTCCAAGCCAGTGTCTTCAGGCCGCACAGGAGGAAGCGATGTCGACGAACTAGTATCCTCTTCTAATTCTTCGGCATCATTTCCATCCTGATTATCATCAGCCTCGGGGGCTTCAGATACAGACCTGGCCAGATCAGCCGGAAGGGGCCCTGCCTCTGGAAGAGGGGGGCGTGAGAGGAGAAGTTGGTGTCCCTGCACGCGAAGGCGTTATTAGAGTAAGTAAGGAAAAAGAAAACATAGTTTGAGAAACACGAAAATCGACAACAAGAAGCCACGAAGTAAGCAGATATATACCACAGGAAGAGGATGTACGGAGTCAAAGAAATCAGCAGTCAAATCAGCAACTACATGATCCTTGGTGAGCTTGGTGAGACTCCTGACCCGCTTGTCGACATCTTCTTTCGATATCAGATCTTCAGAGACACGGGTAGGGTCTTCCAAGCCGGAGTAACTCCAAAATTTGGTAAGGCGGTGTTGTAGGGGTTGAACTCAACGTTGAATGAAAAACGCCATAAGTTGAATGCCCGACAAAGCGCCTCCTTGACCTCCTTTTAAAGCTTTGATGCGAGAAAGAAGAGGAAGAATTTGTTCGACTTCCGCATCTGAGGGGAGCATATCCCATGACGCCAATTTCTTTACCTCCTGGGAAGCATCAAAAGGAGGTAGGCCATATTCATCTTCAGGAGAGGATTTGCGGTCCTTGATATAGAACCACTTGGTCCTCCACCCTTGGACATATGCGGCCATAGAAAATTCAAGGTATTGTGCTTCAGGGCGCACAGAAACAACGGCTCCGCTCAGTTCGGGTTTTCTAGCCAACGCAACATTGGGGCGGAGCCGAAAGATTGACCTCCAGAGAAGAAAGTGGGGCTCAATGCCCAAGAATGACTCGCAAAGAGTCACAAAACACGCAATGTGCAAAAGAGAGTTAGGTGTGAGCTGGTGAAGCTGCACACCGTAAACAAAGAGAAGCCCACGAAGGAACTCGTGGGCAGGAAGAGAAAGACCACGGAGGAGGAAAGCGAGGAACATTACCCGATAACCACTCGGGGGCTTTGGGATCCGCTCCGTGCTTGGAAACTTGATCGAATCTTGGGCGGAGATGAGGCCGTCCGTCCGGGCCTTCTCCACCTCCTTCTCCGTGAGGGCAGAGGTCACCCAGCTGGTCACAGCGTTCGATTTTCCTTTGGCCATGGCGTTCTTGCTCGCTAGGTGCTTCACGCGCATCTATCAGATCTATGCCTGGGGGCTATGCACGAAAGGAGAAGGAAGCACGAGCGACAATGGCGGCGGTGGCGGAGAGAAAGAGCTGGTAAACAGTAAAATTCTCCACGATCCCCTTTATATATCTTCTGGGAGAAGGATCGTGGGCTGAGACGTGGCGCAAAGATAGGAAACGGTAAGCCCACTAACGGTCAAAAGGTTAAGAAATTTACAATACTGTCCATGCAACGGTTCGCAATGGTACAGAGTGACGTACTCATTGATGTCATAAAGAAGATAATATAAGAAAGAGGAAAAGATGACGCCGACAAGTGCAAACTACGTGCACAAGACTGCATACGAAGGAGTTTCAATTATAGCCATGGGGGCTACTATTTTCAAGAATGGTGAATACAACTTCTCTCTGAAGTAGTGGATTAGTATTCGACGACAAGATGTTCTTAAAAATATCTCAAAGTTGAAGTATCTCGAGTTGAAGTATGATGGACTACACTATATTTCGAGCCTATACTCGAAAAAGTCTTTTTCGACTATAGCCTCGGGGGCTACTCCCATCGGGAGCGCTGAGCGCGCACCCGACGATATTTCTTGATAAAGCATTAAAGTTGGAGAAGTGCAGGAGTGTTACTCCCATCGGGAGCGAGTTTTATGGTTGAAGAAACCCGAATATTTTCAGTCAAAATTTGACTGCGACATAAGATTCTCGAGTTGCGTTATCGCAACGCAACTCGAATGCCGTGACTTGTCACGAAGGTAAGACCCCGGGATCCGTCCTGTGTGGCCTGGTATACGCACATGCATGCGCTCTGCTGGTATGTATCCGTGTCTACGATGCGAAGAAAATCCCGGTGAACGCACTGGGTACCCTGAGAATCACTGGGATTCACTCTTTGTAAGTCCTAATTGCGGCAAAAGAGTGGGTTTGACCGGTATCCCGAATTCAAGTCCAAGGGGATTGAATTTGAAGTAGGTGGCAAGTATCTGTTCCGGCAGTTAACTGACCTCTTGATCCGTCAGAGTTGTCAGGCTTGTTCATCAATACCCCTTGCGAGCAAATTATCATGAAATATATGTCGAAAGACCAAGTCGAAGATTTGAAGATAAGAAGAAGTCGAAGATTTGAAGATTAGAGATTCAACCCGAATCTACAATTCTGATAGAATCTCAGGGGCTACTGACAAGGGTATAGTTAATAGAGCCCGTTAGTTGAGTACTCCTGAGGCCCGTTAAGCTAGGCCCAATTGTAATGATAGTAAAGTACAAGTCTTTACCGTATGTCGATATTGTAATTTGTATCGGACCCTACCCGATCCTTGAGACCTGGCCATCTATATATAGGGGCCAGGAGGGGACGGTGTAGGCCAGATTGAAAGAAAGCCATGTTGAATACCCAAGTTTACTTTCGACACACACCTATTTCGACTAACTTTACCTTCGAGTTCATCCGACGCCCTATCTCCCCGATCCTAAGTCCTTCATCTAGAACATTTGTCGAGTTAACCCTCGTCACTGATTTTGCTCCGGAGCGCATTCAGAAAACTCATTGTATTGATGCGATATAATCAATAAAGTGTTGTGTTTCTATAAAAAAATGAAACCAGAATGTTTTGAGATATGCTAATTTGGTATCGGGCATTATATGCATTTAATAATTAAAAAAGGACACAAGAAAAAGGCTCCAGAATTTCTAGCGAATGACTAGCTTGTGTTTCTTTTGCAAATAAGGCAAATAGAGTGGACTAAGAAAGAACACTCTCTTTTAGGCATAGTGGGGGAAGCATCATGATCTGCACGATGGACCTTTCGATTTCCAAGAGACGTCTCAGCTTTCGGCGCATAAACTTGTGAAGACACGATCGAACCTAACATTTCCTGAGAACAACAAAAAGAACCTAACCTTTCGAAGGCATCACACCGCCGGACGTACGTCGTCGTTTTTGTATTTCTCGGCAACAATCGTGTCCTGCCTTTCGAAGGGCCCTATCATCATTCCAGAAGAAGAGTACTCAGTCTCCACTCGCAGGTCTGCAGCGTGTGGTCTGAATGGAGAGTCGTCTGTTACGTTTTCTGCAAGAGTCATGGTCGCAGTCGCGCCGTGGTGCAAGAACGACCGGCCACTTTCTACGACGTACGAGCTGCGCACCTTTCCGGTTCAGCAGGTGGGTCGCGATCGATGGATGGCTTTGGCAAAAGCGAGCGACGGAGCGTCCGCTCACCGCCGATCCGATCGCTCGCGCTGATGGCGACGGCAGCCTAACCGTACACACGCCGCCAGATCGGCACGAAAGCGGAGCGGTAGCTTTTGCACCGCTCGGGAATGATACAGATGGGATGGATGGTACATTTTGCACAGCTCGAAGTGTTTGCCACGACGCGGCGTGGAGCCGTACGTGGACCATGATCCATGACACGCGATTTTGTTTCTGGGCGCATGGGTGCGTGCACCGGACCATGTGGCTGCGTGGATGACTCACCGCTTGTCCATAGCTCCTTGTTCCAAGCAGACGCAAAGTTTCATGTCGATGCGAGGGCTTCACGTGTCAACCAACTCTACGGGTGCGTTGTACTCGAGCCGTCGAGCGCGCTACTTGACGGACGGCACCGGCCACCCGGACTGTTTCCGAGGACGCGACATCAGCCTCGTATGACATGTGGGCCGACGGCTGGTGGGACGTTTTTTTAGCGCAAACGCCAGGAGCTCTGGCTATTCATTAAGAAGAGGGAAAATGATCCGGTTTATAGGGAAATCAGATCGAAAACCGTACAACACCTAAAACCGACAAGCGGACTACTCCCAAAGAATCAAACAACAACACAACAGGAGAAACCACAAAGGCACCCACAAACTGCCACAATTTCGACAATTTCACACACAGGATGCAACAAATGCATCAATCATGTAATCTCAGTCGCCTTCTTCTTGGCGCCGACCTTTCTTCCTTTGGGCTTTTTCACCTTCTTCATCTTCTTCACAAGGGAGCCAAGCGTCGTGATGGACCGAGGCGACAAAGGGGTCTTAAACTTGTCGTTGAAGGCCGCAAGGGCGTTATCATCAAACTCTGTGTTTTCTTCGAGAAGGCCCAAAGTACGCGCGAGCAACTCCTGAGTTGTAGCGTCCTTACGCTTTTGCTTCTGCTTCTCGATGCGACCACTCCGGCGAGGTGTGGTGGCCACCTCTATAGGAGCACGGGCGCGCCTAGGGCCCGGCGTAGCAAGGATAGGCGGAGGCAGTGGCCGAAAAACCAACGACAAGAAGGCATTGCGCTTGTCAGCGGCAGAATCCTCCGGATCAACTTGAGTGTCCTCCATAGCCACGGTTGAAGGAACAAAGATACTGGCGGCAGCAGCAGGGATCTCCTCCAAAGGCGCTTGCAAGGGTGACCTAGGCGTCTGCTTTTTCGAAGCCAAGTTGGCTAAGAAATCGCAAAGCTTGGTGGAGTCATCAACCTCAGGATCAACATGAGCTTCAACAAAAAGCTCTGCCAACCCAAAGCCCTCGACGTCATCAGAGCTGGAGTTTTGAAGACCCTCAAGAGATGCAACATCACCTGCATGCGCATCCGGAAGTAGGCCAGAGGAGCACTCAGGAGGCAGACGAAAGTCTTCCAAGCCAACAGTAGGCGAGCCGCAGACACGATGAATAGGCGAGAAGGGGCCGTAGATCTCAAAGAGCTCATCATCCAACAACCCAGCGTCCGAAGCTTGAACGGGGGCTTTCCCCACACCCCTGGTAGAAGCCGCCTCCGCATGCTCCCAACTTCCGGCAGCACGCGCTAACCAGAGCTTGATCGCAGCAGCCTCGTCCCGCAGGGGCCGAGTTACCTCTTCGATGCGATCCGCTACAAGCTGGAGGAGCTCAGTGCGTAGAGAAGCAAACTGGGCCTGCAAGTCGAAGTCCGGAATGGCACTGACAGTGGCATTCCTGCCAAGAGGGCAGGATGGCGAGGCTGGAGGCGATGACGGGCACACAACCTCGGCCCAGGTCCGAGAGTGTGCAGGGCGAGGAGAACCAACAATTGGAGAGCAGCTTCGAGATGTAGGAGAGCGGCCGACTGGAGATCGATGACGACGATGACAGTTACGCTCCCGGTGACCTGGACGACGGCAACGGATGCAACGAAATGGCTCCCGACATGTGGCAACTTGGTGGCCGCGCTCGAGACAGCGGAAGCATCGCCCTCGAGCCCACCGCTTGAAAGCGAGGCTCCGCTCCAGTGCCTCCACCTTCGAAAAAGGGGGCGAATAGGCTCGGCCCAAGCGACGGCCAGAACCCACCTGCTGCCAGCCCGCCTCTTCACCCATGCCCGCGGTAGAGGCGGCCGAGACATTGGCGGGATCTTGGGAGCTGCGGAGGAGCCGCCTCTCTGCCGAGGAGAAGACCGTCGGCTTGAAGGGAGACGGCGGGAGAGAGCCAGGTGCCGGCGGCGGGTGTTGAAGGGGGGCAGAGGGGCGAGCCGGATTGCCCCTGCAGACGGGATGAAGAGGCCCCGCTGGCAGCGAGGCCGTGGACGGCGGCGGCGGCAGGCCAGAGGCAGGAGCGGACGCTGTCGAAGGCAAGACGGCGGCGCACGAGACAACCATGCCGCCAAACGTCTCGACGCCACCTGGACGAGCGAGCAGGGGGCAGGGGGCAGCCGCGACGAGCAAGCGACGGGAGCCGGAGCCAGGGTCGACGCCACCGGGGACGGCCGGACGCGTAGCGGGGAGCAGAGGCCCGGCAACACACCTCAGAAGACGGCAGGCGGCGAGGCCACTGCCATGGGCACGGGGAGGAGGGGCGGAAGCTTCGGGAGCGGCCACGAGCACAGTAGGCACAGCCCCTACATGCCAGGCAGATGGCCGGGAAGAGGACGACGAGGGGAGGCGGGATCTGCACTCAGCGCTCGGAGAGGAAGACGGGAGAGGGAGATCAGGCCGGCGGCGCCGGCAGAACTAGCCGCGTCGCCACTGCACATTTAAGTTCATGGATTTTTCTCATCGCAGCATCGTGCACGCTTCAATCAGCTCAAAAGTCGCAGAATATCGGAATAATCAGCTAAGAGCAGCACATGAGGCTGCAAGAACAGGACAGATTGATTGATTGATGCGGACATGTGCGATTGAAGAAAGGAGAAGCGTGGGACGTCACTGTCAGTAGCTGAGTTGGATTCCTGATCGGGGCACACTCTCCCTCTTCTCCCTTCTAGAAGGCACTTTTTTTTTCTAACTTAGCTACTCCTAAAAGGACTTATATTTTTTGAAAGGGAGGTAATACTGTAGAATTTGGTTTGCACGAGCAATGTAAGCTAGGGGGAGCACTTTTCTGCCAATCATGAAGTTACTGATAATCATGGACCTTACTCGATATTCTCGTACTATCCGCAAAATCATTCCATTTTCTCGCTTTTTTGTTAGGGTTGATGAAATTCTATATTCTCGTCCTGGCACCTGTAATCCAATATCAGATGGGGGAATCGAAACGTTAACAAGAGTTTCAAACAAAGTTGTCTACTAGTAACAAATTCCCGTGTTCCATCATTTTCCAGTCTCCGAAGGAGAAAATAGGGGGGACGACAAAGCACAAAAACAAGAAGTGGCACCTCCAATCAGCTGCAAATTGAACTTTACCACGGATAAATAAACAACGTTTTGACCAACACATCATCACTTTCAGGGGACGTGAGACGCCCTAGCTTTGATTTGTACTAGCTAGTACAACGGATAAGGAAATCGAGATATTTTTAGCACAAAACTCCAAAGAGAACACCAAACCGGAGCACCAAAACAAGCGCCGGCAAATCGTATCTGACGGAGTCTATCGCCTCATCAGCTTCCCAAAGGGCAAACACAACACCATCCCTGGTTTCCTTTATCGTCGTCCAGGAAAAACAAACTTTCCTTGAACTTGACCGCCAAATTCGACAGGTAACACGTGACGGCCAAAACCTGCCAGAAAGCCACAGCGACTGCCACGCACCAAACCCCTGTCGCCGGCGCCTATAAATCTGGGATCTCCCCCACCAGCTCTCCTCTTCTTTTCCTCTCTGCATTTTTTTCCTCCATTGGTTTTGCGCTTTAGCCCCTCCGGAACAGGAAATTCCCTGTCCGCCCCCTCGGCCCGATCCGCCGTGTCGGCGCGCCCCTGCTTCGATCGAGCTCGCCGCCCGCCGCCCCTCTAGCCGTGCTCTCGGTTCCGGCAGAAATTTCGCGCTCCACGAGCTAGATTCGCCCTGCGGCAGCAGCAGCCACCGACGCGCCTCTGGTCCTTCTGTTCTGCGTGGCTGTGAAGTCTGGATTGGGGCCAGGTTCAAGCGTTGGAGACCCTCGGCTTGGGGATTTCCTGCCGGAGGAGGCTACTGCGGCGGAGCTGCCTCCGGGAGGAACTCTTCCAGTTCTGAGGGTTTGGTGCGAGGAGGAGAGGAGACCTCGTGTTTCGCGTGTGGGGTTTAATTTCGTGTAGTGGGGGAGAGAGCAAAAGTTTGGTTGCTTTAGGGAGGTGTCAGCTGTCAAGTCTTGCAGTACAAGCCTTCACGCTGGAGTTTTCTTCCCAGAGAAGACGCCTTCGGAAGGTATTTATTGCCGATCCCCAAGGTTTCCTATTTAATTTCATTTAAGTTTTGCTCCGGTTTTCTTGCCGTCGGTGGTAAGTATATGGATTGCTGACCAAGTTTTGTGCTCTGAAATTGCCAGGTTGTGGATTTCTCCTTCCCAGGAAGACAACCGAGGATTGCCTTCGCCACAAATTCTTCCAGTTCTCCGGGTTGCAAGTTCTGCTCTAGCTATTTAAGCTGCATTTGCATCCGAGGGATCCAACAATTCTGTGAGACTGGAAGCTTTCAGTTCAGTTTGCATACGGTGGTGCTCTTGCAATGGGGAATCAGAATGGGACACTTGGGAACGATTACTACAACCGCTCCCGCAGGGAGCATTCCGTTTCCAGGTACGCCGATGCGCACCTCGAAGAGGACGACTACTCGGACCTGAAGAAATTTGAGAAGCCCTGGTCTGAAGTGAGCTCATTCAAGCCCACCGCCGCTGGTATTCTGAGGTCAGGGCTGGATCCGACGTCCATCTCTGTCCTTGGGCGCAAGACGGCCGACCTGAGGGATCATTACATCCTTGGTCGGAAGCTCGGGCAGGGCCAGTTTGGGACGACATACCTCTGCACCGAGATAAGTACAGGGTGCGAGTACGCGTGCAAGACCATCCTGAAGCGCAAGCTCATCACCAAGGAGGATGTCGAGGATGTGCGCCGCGAGATCCAGATAATGCACCATCTGTCGGGGCACAAGAATGTTGTTTCGATCAAGGATGTGTACGAGGACGGGCTGGCAGTGCACATTGTGATGGAGCTCCTGGCTGGTGGGGAGCTCTTTGACCGGATTCAGGGGAAGGGGCATTACGCTGAGCCTGAGGCTGCAGAGCTTATAAGAATTGTTGTTAGCATTGTGGCTATGTGCCATTCACTTGGGGTGATTCACCGTGATCTCAAGCCAGAAAATTTTCTCCTTTTGGACAAAGATGATGACCTGTCAATAAAGGCTATTGACTTTGGTCTATCCGCTTTCTTCAAACCAGGTATGGTATCAAATTTTCCCGCCCAAGGATATCTCTTTTGCTGTATAATACATTTACACTTCTGCTAGCAAATGTTAAGGATAATTGTAGGAGGCGCCACTTCAACACCCAAACTAGGTGACAGTAGCACTGCATGAATATTGGATAATACATTCAAATGTTTTATTGATTTAGCAATACATTGAAATATCAGCTTATTGCTTTTTCTATTTATGTGTTAATAGCCAATTGAAAATTATAACTCTTGTTCATCTACCAGTCTTGTGGATTTGTGAATCAGTTATTTTATCTAATTTTGGCATTTACAAATTTCAGGCGAGGTTTTCAGTGAGCTGGTTGGGAGCCCATATTACATTGCTCCTGAAGTATTGTACAAACGTTATGGACCAGAATCGGATGTGTGGTCAGCTGGAGTGGTACTCTATGTACTACTGAGTGGGGTCCCACCATTTTGGGCAGGTGACTTGTCTGTCTCCATTGTTACTTTTTAGTCTAATGTCTTCATGAATTGCTAAATGATCATTATTAATTTTATCAGAGACACAACAAGGAATATTTGATGCAGTTCTGAAGGGGAACATTGATTTTGAGTCAGAGCCTTGGCCTAAGATATCTGACAGCGCAAAGGATCTTATAAAAAAGATGCTCTGCCATTGTCCTTCAGAGCGTTTGAAAGCTCATGAAGTGTTAAGTATGTATATTCAATCTATTTCTTTTGCACTTTTGTTTTAGTGCCTGTTTCTGTTATTCTGTAGTTTAGCATAATGTTAGTTCTTTAAATTAATTTTAGTTCCCACAGACATTTATATCTGTTAACAATTATATGTTGATGCTAGGGCATCCTTGGATCTGTGAAAATGGTGTGACCAGTGATCATGCTTTGGATCCCAGTGTTATCTCGCGGCTCAAACATTTCTCTGGAATGAACAATCTAAAGAAGTTGGCTCTCAGAGTGAGTGCATGACTACTTCATCGACTTGCATACTTTCATATTGCTGCTATAACATTTGTCGTTAATTTATCACCATGATCAAATATCTTTCTGTGCAACATCTTTGGATCTTTACAACAGTATAATAGTGTACATTTTGGTGACATGTGAACTTTGTGTTATTCTGGACAATAGCTTGGTCTTGTTTGGACTTCTCCTATAATATTTACTTCTTGGCACATTCCTAATAATTGTTGAATCATCAGTTAACCAACTCACACAATTAACATGGACATGCTATTGGTTATGAATGGGCTTTGTTGCTGTCATTTGAGCTGCTGTTGTAGGCTGATATTTGCAACAAAAAAAGGACCACCTTTTTATTTCTGGCATTCAATTGTCTGGCTTATGCACTAGTACGCTGGAACTCAGTTTGTTTCGTGTGTCCTACAGCTATCAATTTCGTAAACAATATGGCACTGTTACTTCTGACACTTGTATGCTTCCAGGTGATAGCTGAGCGTCTTTCAGAAGAGGAAATTGCTGGGTTAAGAGAAATGTTTAAGGCAGTGGACATAAAAAATAGAGGTGTAATCACTTTTGGTGAGCTTAGAAAATGTTTAACAGGATATGGCAATGAATTGGAAGATGCCGAGATTAGTAATATACTGGAAGCGGTAAGTTTTTTCCATGATGAAGGCGCATGGATTTGAATGGAAAATGTGCATACTGAATTAAGCGACAAACGTTATCTTCACTTCTTATGTGGTCCTGATATATCTTAACTTGGAAATGGCCCAAGTAGTATATATGTGGTAATCAATTATGGCATGTTTGATGCGTCTGAAAAATACCTGAATTATACATAGAAAACATCGTACTAGTAAAAATGTATGACATGCATTTCTTCAGTCCTTATGTGGTCCTGAGATATCTTCACTGTGAAATGGCCTAAGTAGTACATCATTGCCGTAATCAAGTATGACATGTTTGATGCGCCTGAAAACACCTAAACTATGCATTGAAACATTAGAGTAAAATGTATGACATGCATTTCTTGATTTGTTGGTAGGATATTTTCTGCACTGTTGTCATGCTTTGTCTAATCTCTGAGAACCTTTTTTATAGGATGATAAAGACAATGATATAGCTATCAATTATGAAGAATTTATTGCTGCAACTATGCCTCTTAACAAGATTGAACGGGAAGAACACTTGATGGCAGCTTTTACATATTTTGACAAAGATGGTAGTGGTTATATCACAGCTGACAAGCTTCAACGAGCTTGTGGAGAATATAACATGGAGGGCACTTTCCTTGAAGAGACTATTTTAGAGGTCGACCAAAACAATGTAAGTTGATCATCCACTCAAAACTAGCACGATATTTGTATCACGGAACTGTGATTCGATTCTGACTCCAGAAGAACCTAGTGTACCAACTTTTGGAAAAGCTGATATGTTAGACTTAGACCTGTAGCGATTTTGGGATTACATCTTTGATATATTGCAGTCGGTCTCAATCACACGTACTTGGTATCCACCAGTCATGCTGAAATACCCTGTGTTTTACTCAACAACTCAAAGAAAAAAATCTGCTAGTGACAACCTTGACTGTCAGTCAAGTATTTTGGCCGACACATAGATTTCAGGATATATAGAATAATAAAGGACGAACCCAGTGCATAGAAGCTCCCACACAAGGTGGGGTCTGGGGAGGGAGGAACCTAGTCTTAGGCCTGCAAAGTGCAATGCGGAGAAGCTGGTTCGAGCCCAGGACCTCTTGGCACAAGTGGGGATGGCTTCACCACTGCGCCAGGCCTGCCCTCTCCGATTATCTGAATAATATTGTGAAAACATGTTGATCTAAAAAAAATATTGTGAAAACATGTAAATACTGACAAACTCATTAGTATGTAGAAGTCAACTTGTATGAATGATATTACCTAGACTGCTGATATTTTGCAGCATCACTCCCGCACTGCTGATTTGTTTATATAACAAGTTGAATCTGACGGATTGGTGTTATCTTTGTTCCTCAGGATGGTCAAATTGATTATGCCGAATTTGTAGCCATGATGCAAGGCATCTGCAATATTGGACTTGGGTGTCGAACAGCGGAAACCAGTCTGAATGTAAGCTTGAGAGATGCACCTCAAGTACATTGATGTACAGATTTTGTTCTCTTCTCTGTTCATTATCTCGTCACAACCCAAATTGGGTTGTTGACAGTTGACAAGTATCGAAGTACAAGAAGAGAACAAGTCGATTCTTTTAGCGGTATCTATGGGAACTAAGCTGGGCTAGTTAGTAGTACAGTCATTGGGAGAGCCAGCATTGTGGGCTAGCATATATTTAGTACTTGGTGGTGTATAGGTTCATGTGGCTGCCAGGGCCAGCAGTTGAAAATACGAGAGGAAATGCAGTCAGTTCGTTTGTTCTTTGTGGGATCAGTTGTGTGCAATAAAATCTTATCTCCTGTGATGCCATTCTCACCAAGTTCGATTTTCTTAACCTTATAATTCCAAAAGGCATTACTCCACCTGTGCAAATCATATTCAAATGGCCTCAAAGCCATGGCAAGAAAGAACATGCAACCAGTTCATGATTTTTGCAGAGACCAATTTTCTCAGTAGATCACCTTGTTGTTATATGAATATTTACAGTATCAGTATGGCTATTCTACATGTGTATTTTTTCTATGTGAAGATGTGATGAAACAAGTCCTGGCTGAGTTCAGGTGCTCTTCGACTCGTAGGCGGCAGCTATCTCCTGCACACGAGCCAGCCAGCACAGTAAGAAAGAACGGTATTTTCGCATAGCAGCAATATTATGTTGACATGGAACACACAACTTGCCTTGACATCTCCGTCTCTAGACAGGACACAGGTCGACGTCACCGCGCTGCCGTGGCCCAGCAACCACCCGACCTCGCACACCACTTCGCCATTGTCGCCGTTCACCTTGAACGAGCTCCACAGCTGCTTCGGCAGCAGTGTCACGACGCCGGCCTCGTCTCTCACCGTTCTCCGTGGGTCGCCGTCAGGTTCCAACCCGGCGAACTTGCCCTGTGCATACAAGTAGCTTATGAATAACCTCGATCGTCAGGGAGAGCTAGGAACGTTTGGCTCACCGTCTCGGGGTTTACCGCGCCGGAGAACCTGGCGGTGGAGGCCGTGGTGCTCTCCCACTGCCCCACCATCTCTGGCATGGCCAGCCTCTCCCCGGCGGCGAAGGCGGACTCCCGGAGCGCGCAGCCGCCGAGCTGGTCGCCGTTGCGGAACGGGCCGTAGCGCTGCTCGGAGAACACCTTGATCCCACGCAGCCGGGCCTCGTCCTTGCCCAGCGCCACCGTCTGCACGACCCGGACCCTGACCTCCTCGTTGTCCGGGCGCACGACGCAGTGCTCCACCTCGAGCACCGTGGCGGGGCCCTTGGGCCACGCCGCGACGTAGGAGCCCGAGGCGCCGTCGTACGCGAAGGCGGACGCGGAGGAGGCGTGGCGCTGGTGGGAGGTGTGCACGGTGGCGGCGTCCGCCTCGCAGCCGACGGTGGGGAGGAGGCGGACGAGGCGGTAGTGGAGCGCGCACGGCGGCGTGGCCGGGTCGGCGAGGGTGGGGCACTGCGTCTGCCAGTCGAACACCTGCACCCCCCACTCGCGGAACGCGTCCGGGACGACGTTGGACGGGAGCTCCACGGGGTCGCCGCCGACGGTGAACTCCGCGCCGAAGCCGTCCCACTCGCCGGAGACCCTCGCCGCGAACGCTGCCCAGTTGTCTGCGCCTGCACGTACCAAGTTTCGGTCTTCAGGTTAGTAGTTAGTCATGGCATGGTACAATTAATCTTTTCGCATTTTACTGTGTGCCAAACTGCAAGTGCTAACATTATCTTGGTAAAGTAAGTGCGAAGTGCTAACGCTACCATATGATCTGACCTGACTGCGCGGCGCCGGTGGAATCGTCCGTGGCAACGGTGGTCGGGTTCGCCGGCGAGATGGCTGGCGGCGGCGAGGACTTGGCGTTCCTGGTCCGTAGCCGAAGCAGATGCGACGGCACGGGCGTCGCGGCCGCAGCGGGCAGCAGCGGGAGAAGCGCGCCTAGGTGGTTGGCGTTGGGGATGGGTGCCACTGCCAGGCGTTGCGTCGACAGGAGATGCATCCGGTGAACCCGCTTTTCCAGCTTCACTTTTTCACGTTGTGGTGGATCGGTCTTTTCCCCGTGATCCTGGTGCTCGTACGTCCTCAGGCCTCGTTGCTCAAAGCCGATCAGCTGTTCCGCCCAAGCTGATAGAAAATGTGTGGGCGTAGTTCGGATCACAGGGCTCGTGGTCACGGCGGCCTGGGCCTGGAGCCACTCGTTCAAATGCTGCGTCCCCAGGCGGCCGGGCGGGGTTTGACGGCGAACAAAACTTCCATGGTTCATCCATATCAGGAATGCATCGGTCCAGTCAGTGTAAGCTAGCGCAACACATGCACCTATCTTATCCTTTGTGCAACCGTGACACGTACCTCTCCATGTTTTTTTAGCTACCAAATCTGGCTACTTCTCTTTCCATTAGTTACTCAAGGGAAATATAATTATTTTTCGCACTACAAAGTTCCGAATAGCAACTAAAAGGATACCTGAGGAGGGGATGCCCTCGCACTAGACAGGAGCCCCTCGAGAGTGTTCGGTCTCAAATAGTCACTATGGGGCAAAAACCTGTCAGCACTATTTTTTTTAGAGAACAACTGAAAATTTACAACATCTTATCAATGAGAAAGGACCGGAGGGAGTCTAGCATGGAGCGGTCAGCGGTTTTGAACCGCCACCTCCAGATTGTAATCTCCTCGCAGCATTTGGTGAGGATATCGCGGGGAACCGAAGGAACGCCATTGAACACAAGATTGTTGCGCGCCTTCCAAAGGGACCAGAGGATGGCAGCAACGCCAGCACGCCATACATGCTCGGAGAAGTACCTGTCAGCACTATCAAGCTAGTAGACGCACGAAAATCATATTACAGCAAAAATACAAGGGAGAAACAATTTTGAGACTACACTTCACCAAAACGTGGAGCTCCAAACACAAATCCTTCAGCTTCCAACCACCAGTCTTGGATCACGGGCCAGCAATCTGAAGCCGCCCCTGAATGTTCACCTGAACTGAAGCCACCAAGTTAGCTGTCCTCATCATCACCTGCTGAGCCCCAGCCTTGAGTTGTTCCTTGTCAATTCCCATGCCTTTATGGTGCAAAAGTCTATTTTTCTCAATGTTACAGGCGGACAATCTAACATTGCTACGAAATTCATTACAAATGGTCTACGATGTTCACAAATATTTATCTAAACTAATATAAAAAGAGACAGAGTGTCAGATCCGAAGGATCTGAATGTTCCATCACTTCTAATCCAACGACTACGGCAAAAAAATCTTGTACGACGAACCATCCGACCTGGTAATCACGCGTGCGTACATCATCCCACCACACCACGCGCCGGCGCAGTACTATATATGCAAAACCACCTTCACCGCCTCGCGAACACGCAACCGCCGCTGCCGCCGCACCACGCGCTCGACGGCCGCCACGGATGCCATTGCCACCGCCACGCCACGCGCCCGACGGCCATCGCCGTCACACACTCAACCGCCGCCGCACCGAAGAAGCCACCCCGCTCGACCGCCGCTGCACCGAGGAAGCAACGCGCTGGAACGCCGCCGCCACAGGCTCTACCGCCGCCGCCACGCGCTGGACCGCCACCGAACCTACCACCGTCGCCTCCACCCCGAGTTCTGACCGCCACGATCACCATGGTTGCGTTGGCTAGTGCATGAAGCTTGACATAGTTTGCTAAAAAATACCACAATTATTCCTAACTATTTCTTATAGATAGACAAGACCTCACTACGAGAAGACATGAAATATATCCAAGTGTGACGAGAAAAATCATCTATAAAGAGAACATAGTAGCGATGACCCCCTTTCGATGGGAAGGGAGCTGGACCCCAAACATCGGAGTGAACAAGATCAAAAGGACGCTCGGACACAGACTCACTGTGAGGATATGGTAGCTGAATCAGCTTACCAAGCCGACAGCCCTGACAATCCAAATAAGCGTTTCCGAAGATAGACCCCCGTCGCCAACACCACTCGCCGATCGATCCAGGAGCAGGCCCCCGTCCCCAACACCCCCACTCGTCAGCACTCCGATCCGTCGGCCCGTCGCCAGGACTCCCGCCCCTGCTCTGCTTGGATCGGCCGCCCGGATCGGCCGCCTGGATCAGATCGTCCCTGTTTTCTTTGCTCCTCGTCCGCTGCTGCTTCACGTGGGGGAAATTGTGGCCTTTGGCCGGATCGGATCGGTCTGGCCGCCGTAGCTGCGCTGCTGTGCTGAGATCAGTTGTCGCTGCTGAGATCGATCTGCTGTGCTGAGATCGGTCGCGTGTTCCGTGCTTATCAAAAAAAAAAAGTTGCCTTCCTGCATGGTTTCCTGCTCCGATGATGTCGCTTCCGCTGCTCCCGTCTTGCACCCATGTCCTTCCTCGTTACTTGGTGCTCGTCCGCCGACTCCTTCTTTGTCGGCTTGCCGCTCTCCGTCGATGCGTGCGGCTTCTTCATGCGGTCATCGCCGCCCTTCGCCGATTCCGTTTATGTCGGCTCACCGCTCTACACCGACTTTCGCGGCGTCTTCATGCGGTTATGGCCGCCCTTTGCCGACTCCGTCTCCGTCGGTTTGCCGCTCTACACTGACTTTCGCGGCCTCTTCACGCGGTTATGGCCGCCCTTCGCCGACTTCGTCTACGTCGGCCTGCCGCTCTACATCGACTTTCGCGGCCTCTTCACGTGGTTATGGCCGCGCTTCGCCGACCCTGTCTACGTCGGCTCGCCGCTCGACATCGACTCTTGCGGCTTCTTCAGGCGGTTGTGACCGTCTTTCGTCGCCACCTTTGGCGGCCTCTGTGTGTGTGGGTGACAGCTCCTCGTTGGCACCTGATTGTACCTCGACCTCTCCAGCTGTGCCCCTCTCTGCGCATGAGATAGCGCAGCTTCGATGCCTGCTTGATGCTTGGGATTTTTCACCGACAGGTTCTGCTGGTTCAGCGACTGAGTTTTCTGGCATTGAGCGACCACCTCCTCCTTGTACAGGTACATCCCCATGGCTTCTTGATACTGGAGCTTCTTTTCATATGACTCCTGATTCTTTCTTGTTGCATTCTGTTCGACCTGTCGACCCTCCTGTTCGTGTTCTTACTGCCGATGGTACCCCCTCCCAGTCATTAGTCGAGGCATTCTTAGTACTTCCTCGTTTTATGTTCCTTCTGTTGCGCATGTTCCTCAACTTAACATGCAACTCTTTTTTGGTAGTCAGATCGTCGACTCTCGTTGTAGCATCACTCTCGACTTTGATTCCTGTTCCGTTCAGGATCGTCGCACCGGCACTATGCTTGGTGCTGGCCCCCGCCGCCATGATGGCCTCTGGGAGCTTCACTGGCTTCGTCTTCCTTCTGATGCCACCGTCGCCAGTTCCTTGGCATCTGTAGCCGTCGCTACTAGCTCTTTTCAGCAGTGGCATCATCGTCTTGGACATTTATGTGGTTCTCGACTCTCGTCTTTAGTTCATCGTGGTGTTCTGGGGTCTGTCTCCGGAAACGCTTATTTGGATTGTCAGGGCTGTCGGCTTGGTAAGCAGATTCAGCTACCGTATCCTCACAGTGAGTCTGTGTCCGAGCGTCCTTTTGATCTTGTTCACTCCGATGTTTGGGGTCCAACTCCCTTCCCATCGAAAGGGGGTCATCGCTACTATGTTCTCTTTATAGATGATTTTTCTCGTCACACTTGGATATATTTCATGTCTTCTCGTAGTGAGGTCTTGTCTATTTATAAGAAATTTGCTGCCATGATTCGTACCCAGTTCTCCATTCCTATTCGTGTGTTTCGTGCAGATTCTGCTGGCGAGTATATCTCTCATTCACTGCGCGCTTTCCTTCCTGAGGAGGGTACTCTTGCTCAGTTTTCTTGTCCTGGTGCTCATGCTCAGAATGGTGTGGCTAAGCGCAAGCATCGTCACCTTCTTGAGATGACTCGTGCATTGATGATTGCCGCTTCTCTTCCGCCTCACTTTTGGGATGAGGCTGTTGTCACTGCCACCTATCTCGTCAATATTCAACCCTCTGCTGCTCTGCAGGGTGGTATTCCTCTAGAGCGCCTCTCTGGTCATCCTCCTGATTACTCGGCGCTTCGTTCGTTTGGTTGTATTTGTTATGTTCTTCTTGCCCCTCGTGAATGCACCAAACTGACCGCTCAGTCTGTTGAGTGTGTCTTTCTTGGATACAGTGATGAGCATAAGGGCTATCGGTGTTGGGACCCCGTTGGTCGTCGGATGCGCATTTCTCATGATGTCACGTTTGATGAGACGCGTCCTTTCTATCCTCGCCCCACCTCCTCGACCTATCCGATGGAGGATATATCCTTTCTACTTTTTCTTGACACACCTCCCTCTGTTCCTATTGATCCTCCTTCGGGACCTGTTATTGCTGATGTCTCACCTTCGACCCCGTTGTCCTCCTCCCTACCTAGTTCTCCTCCTTCTTCTCCTGATCCTCCACCCACCTCACCGTTATCTCCTTTTCCCTTCCATTATTCCCGTCGCTCTCATGTTCCGGATCCTCCTCCTGATGTCCCTTCTTCTTCTTCCGATATGTCTTCTTCTTCTGACGAGCTTCCCTCTCCTCTTCCGGCGACTCATCTTCGTCGTCCACCTGATCGTTACTCTCCTAGTCAGTACGGTCTCTCTGTTGCCCTCGAGCCGACTTCTTATCGGGATGCTGAGCGTCATCCCGAATGGCAGCTTGCCATGGCTGAGGAGATTGCTGCGCTTGAGCGCACTGGCACCTGGGATCTTGTCTCTCCCCCTCCCGGTGTTCGTCCCATCATATGCAAGTGGGTCTATAAAATTAAGACCCGCTCTGATAGATCTCTTGAGCGCTATAAAGCGCGTCTTGTGGCTCGTGGCTTTCAGCAGGAGCACGGCCGTGACTATGATGAGACCTTTGCCCCTGTGGCTCATATGACCACTGTGCGCACTCTTCTTGCTGTCGGTTCTGTTCGACACTGGTCTGTATCTCAGCTTGATGTTCAGAACGCTTTCCTCAATGGAGAATTGAGTGAGGAGGTTTACATGCAGCCTCCTCCTGGGTATTCTGTTCCCGATGGGATGGTTTGTCGTCTTCGGTGTTCTCTTTATGGCCTGAAACAGGCCCCTCATGCCTGGTTTGAGTGCTTTGCCTCTGTGGTGACTGCTGCTGGTTTCTCTCCCAGCGCTCATGATCCAGCGCTGTTCGTTCACACTTCTCCTCGTGGACGCACTCTTCTCCTTCTCTATGTTGATGATATGATCATTACTGGTGACGATCCTGAGTATATTTCCTTTGTTAAGGCTCGTCTTCGTGATCAGTTTCTTATGACTTATCTTGGTCCTCTCCGCTACTTTCTTGGGATTGAGGTTTCCTCCACTTCTGATGGCTTTTCTATCTCTCAGGAAAAGTATATTCAGGATCTTCTTGCTCGTGCTGCTCTTGGGGATGAGCGCACTGTTGAGACTCATATGGAGCTTAATGTTAAGCTTCGTCCTACTGATGGTGATCCTCTTCCTGACCCGACGCGTTATCGCCATCTTGTTGGGAGTCTTGTTTATCTTGCTGTCACTCGTCCTGACATATCTTATCCTGTTCATATTCTGAGTCAGTTTGTCTCAGATTCTACCACTATTCACTATAGTCATCTCCTCCGTGTTCTTCGCTATCTTCGTGGTACGATCACTCGTCGCCTTTTCTTTCCTCATTCCAGCTCCCTCCAGCTTCAGTGCTACTCGGATGCTACGTGGGCGAGTGATCCTACAGATCGTCATTCACTTTCTGCTTACTGTGTGTTTCTTGGTGGTTCGCTCATTGCTTGGAAGACGAAGAAACAGACAGCGGTTTCCCGTTCGAGTGTTGAGGCTGAGTTGCGAGCTATGGCCTTGTTGACTGCTGAGGTGACTTGGTTACGGTGGTTGCTTGCGGATTTTGGGGTCTCTGTTATGATACCCACTCCAGTTTTGTCTGACAGTACAGGTGCTATTAGTATTGCACGTGATCCGGTAAAGCATGAGCTTACCAAACATATTGGTGTTGATGCTTTTTATACACGTGCTCAGGTGCAGGCTCAGGTTATTGCGCTTCAGTATGTGCCTTCAGAGTTACAGTTGGTGGATTTCTTTACAAAGGCACAGACTAGAGAACAGCATGATTTCTTACTCTCCAAACTCAGTGTTGTGGATCCACCATGAGTTTGAGGGGGGGGGGGAGGGGGGGGGTGTTAGATGTATATTGTATATTGTATTTCCCCATCTGTTAGGGGTTTCCTGCATATTTATGCCCTATACATATACTATATATGTGGCCTTTGGCCCCCTGATAATGTAAGTTGCTTATTCCTAACATTAATCACTTTTTTCAGTGACATTGTGTATAGAAGATTTTATTTTCATGTACTCACGTTGATCAGTTTGGTTGTTTGTCTTCAAAGATTATGTGGTGCTAATGCTTCAAGACTACCTCCTGTTCACTCACACGGCACAGAGATTAAGGAGCCCTTTTATTTCTAAAAGGATTAGAAGCAGTACTGCATTTCATTAGCACGTAAAATAAACTGTCTCTGTTTTGTAAGACTACTTTCCATTCCCTCTGTTTTGTGAGATTTTGACTTGGTGCTTGCTAAATTCAGTTCTCTGGTTGATAAATTGTTTCACTTGGTGCTTTTGTAGTTTCAATTTATATAACATTATTGGATGGTTGGCATGATTTGAAATTTGTGTATTTCATACTTGTAATTGCTACAGCCTCTAGTAATTGAATATAGATGTCACAAATCTGTTTATATACCCTGTTGGAAGATTGACAGACTAATTTTCAGGTAGTTTTCCTGCACATCCATCAATCATTGTAGTCTTACTTTGCACAGAAGCAGGGCAGGGCTGACATGTCACCTTTAGCAAATTGTTTGACTAAATCTAGGTAAAGCGTATTCCTGATTACTGGACTTGTAGTCCTGAGGAAATGGAGCTTTTACAGTCAGGTGAGAGATCAAAAGCAGGTACATAATTCATCAGTTTTACACACCCAACTGCACATATTTAGATACAGAGTATTGAACTTCTCCATGGAACTATACTGCAACTCTAATTTGGAGCAGCTTTTTTTAAATGAAACAGACACCTTAAAAAAAAACTTTCCCACATGTAGGTTTGTCTTGCATTGTTCTTCCCACTGTTGTTCTACAATCACATGAAGAATCTCATCATAATATACTTGTTTTTTATTTTTAGTTGCAAAGGTAAACAATTAGCAGGCACTGCATTCTCACCAGCTTCTTTATTTTATGCCGCATTGTTTTATTAGCCCTTTCCCTACAAATTTAGTTTTTCTAGCCATTCTGTGGGCCACACTTATATTTGTCGTGAAAAGATTACAAAAAATAGGCATCATGATACCCATAATTTATTTTTGACCTAATAGGGTGTCTTGCTATTTGATTTAATATCTAATGCAGTACATTCAACAATATCATGCTTTTTGAATGTGTCACATATTGCAGCTCATAAATCGTTTTTCTTATGCTTGACAGTCTAAGGTCTTCTGTGGATCTCAGGAGAAGTGTGTTGCCTGTAAGGAGATTGTGTACCCATTGGAGAAGGTAAAAAAGGCCCCAAACAACTTATCTTCTGTGTTGTGTGGAACTCAGAGAAGTGTTACATGCAATAAGATTGTGTACCCATTGGAGAAAATGTTCACTTGCGTCCATACAAATTTGATACTCCCTCCGACCCATATTACCTTTCGTAAATACGGATGTATCCAGCACTAAAATGTGTCTAGATATATCCATATTTACGAAAGGTAATATGGATCGGAGGGAGTACATGTTTGCTTGGTCTGTAAACCTGCTCCTGCTTATTGCATACTTTTCGAACAGGGAGATCTCGAACACCCACTCTCTATGACCGTGTACAAGAATCAACAACACAACAATGGTGAGAGCCATGAGTAGGACACATCACCTTACTGTTAGAGACTTTCTTTTATATCTCGTGACACATCTTTGGAATTAGTTTTCTCCTTATTTTTGTAAATCATTACTCCCTCTGTTCCAAAATATAAGGCGCCTAAGCTTTAGTTTAAAGTCAACATATTTTAAGTTTGTTCAAATTTATACGTAAAAATATAAACATTCACAATACCAAGTCAATATCAATAGATTCATTGACGAGGGTTAACTCGACAAATGTCCTAGATGAAGGACTTAGGACCGAGGAGACAGGGCGTCGGATGAACTCGAAGGTAAGGTTAGTCGAAATAAGTGTATATCGAAAGTAAACTTTGGTGTTAAACCTGGCTTGCTTTCAATCTGGCCTATACCGTCCCCTCCTGGCCCCTATATATAGGTGGCCAGGTCTCGAGGATCGGGTAGGGTCCGATACAGATTACAATATCGACATACGGTAAGGACTCGTATCTCGACTATCATTACAATTGGGCCTAGCTTAACGGGCCTCAGGGGTACTCAACTAACGGGCTCTATTAGCTATACCCTTGTCAGTAGCCCATAAGATTCTACCCGAATTGCAGATTTGGGTTGAATCTCTAATCTTTAAATCTTCGACTTGATCAACTCTTCGACTTCTTCATATCTTCAAATCTTCGACTTGGTCTTTCGACTTATTTTAATGATAATATTTCGCAAGGGGTTTTGATGAACAAGCCTGACAACTCTGACGGATCAAGAGGTCAGTTAACTGCCGGAACAGATACTTGCTACCTACTTCAAATTCAATCCCCTTGGACTTGAATTCGGGATACCGGTCGGACCCACTCTTTTGCCGCATTTAGGACTTACAAAGAATGAATCCCAGTGATTCTCAGGGTACCCAGTGCATCCACCAGGATTTTCTTCGCGTCATAGACACGGATACATACCAGCAGAGCGCATCCATATGCGTATACCAGGCCACATAGGACGGATCCCGGGGTCTTACCTTTGTGATAAATCACAGCATTCGAGTTTCGTTGCGATAACGCAACTCGAGAATCTCATGTCGCAGTCAAATTTGACTGATGGAATATCAAAGAATTTTGAATTAATTTCTCCAAAATAGCTCCCGATGGGAGTAGTCGTTCTATATTTTGTCGACTATGTAGTCGGAGTTTTATGGTCGTCGAAATGTTGAGTGGCTCGGAGCCTTCTTCATCTTTACTTGATTGTCTTATTTTCTATCGGGTGCGCGCTCAGCGCTCCCAATGGGAGTAGCCCCCGAGGATGTGGTTGGATACTTGTAGTCAATCATAAGCTCAAATTGACTTCTTCTTCTTCCTTCTTCTTCCTGTTTGTAAGCCCCCGAGCCGAAGGCAAGGTTTTTTTCATACCTTCTATAATATATTCTTTTTTTCCTTGTTATTTTCGTTTGCTGTGTGCATAATTTAACTCCTTTGTAAATATGTTTATGGGCCTTGCTATCACGGAGGCCCGTTAATATGTGCTTATAAATAAAGCACCTTTGGTGAGGGTAAAAACCCTAAACAGATTCCTCCTCCGCCGCATCATCTTCTTTTCCATCTAGGGTTTCTTTTCTTCCCACTTTTCCGCATGGCTAGTGCAGATGGGTCCCATCTAGACCTTGGCTCTCCGACGGTGCCGCGGGGTCGCGGCCGCCCCCATGGCAGCAAAAACAAGACAGCTCCAACTGTTGTAGGACCATCGTCGTCTGCTCCGGCAAAACGTCGCCCTGGCCACCCACCTGGTAGTAAGAATAAGCCAAAGGTGACTGGTGCCGCCCCAGGTCCAAGCGCTCCTCCTCCTAGTGCTTCTCTTGCTTCTCCCAAAATATATTCTTTCTTTTGCATCGCCGGCCCGCAGTACCGGGAGATTCAACGGCTGCCTCTGAAGTTCACTCAATCCATGGATGGGCGTGAGTTGCGTGAAGCGATTCTGCGTGAACATTCTGGGGGAGGTACTCCCTACCAGGTTGAAGTCTGGTACGACAGTGCTGGCGAGCAATACTTCAAAGGTGGCTGGTCGGAGTTTGTGGATGACCACGACATCCAACGTGGTTTCTTCATGACCTTCGACTTTCATATTGGCATGTCCAAGTTTGACGTGAGGATATATGATGTTACTCAATGCCAGAAGGAGTACGAGGCTGAAGTACACTTCCACTAGGATCTTCATTATGTAATCTCTTTTTCTAGTTGCCTTGCTGTCGTGCTATCTGTAATAAATACTCGTATTTGGCTTTGATATTTTGTAATAGACCATGGGAACAAATCGTTGTTCCGAGGCATGCTTTATATTTATCGGGTTCTTGTGAACCAATTATATTACTTTGAAGAATATCGGGTTGTCTGCACAACCTAGTAGTGTAAAAGATCTCCATATCGTGATAAAAACTTTCTTTCGTACGACTCGAGGGTTGAAGCCCCCGAGCGGAGAAGTAAAATATTTGTACAAATTGTCGAGTTCAACCCAAGGAACCCGACCTATGGCCTCATGTTCTGGGTTCAGAGGGTTAACTCGAGTTTACTGATACCACTAGATTTCTTTTATGCGTAAAAACGTCGTAGCTGCTCTGCATTCCATGGGTTGCTCTCGTCTTTTCCTGTTTTCTTGTCTTGTAGTCGATAAGCTCCTCCTGGTATCACTTCTGTGACGATGTAAGGTCCCACCCAAGGGGACTCTAACTTTTTGTGGCTGTCCTGCCTAAGTCGTAAGACTAAATCTCCCACCACAAAGGATCGTGGACGAACTCGACTACTATGGTAGTTCCGTAGGCTCTGCTGATACTGCGTGGCTCTTTCTAATGCTTTATCTCTTACTTTGTCTAGTGCATCAACATCGTCTTGTAATGCTTCTGTTGATGTTACTTCGTCGTATGCCGTCACTCTTGGAGCTTCGTGTGTAACTTCAACTGGAAGCACAGCTTCTGCGCCATGGACCAGGAAGAAAGGAGTTTCTTGAGTTGCTGCGTTAGGCATGGTTCTTAAACTCCAAAGAACGGAGGGTAATTCATCTACCCAAGCGCTCTTGGCTTTCTCGAGAGGTGCTAAGAGCCTCCTTTTTATCCCATTGCATATTAGGCCATTGGCTTTTTCGACTTGCCCGTTTGTCTTCGGGTGTGCTACGGATGCGAATTTGAGCTTGATTCCCAATCCTTCGCAGTAACTCTTGAATTCCTTTGAAGTGAAGTTTGTCCCATTGTCTGTGATGATGCTATATGGTACACCGAAGCGAAATACTATTGACTTAATGAAATTAATTCCTGCTGTCGAATCTTGAGTTGTTACCGGGGCTGCTTCCACCCACTTGGTAAATTTGTCGACTGCCACTAGCATGTAAACGTGCCCTCCTGGCCAGGATTTGTGCAGCTTCCCCACCATATCGAGGCCCCATTGTGCAAAGGGCCAGGATAATGGTATTGGTTGTAACTCTGCTGCCGGCGCGTGCGGTCGAGATGCGAATCTTTGGCATGCTTCACATTTCCGAACTATATCTTTCGCGTCTTCAATGGCTGTTAGCCAATAGAATCCTGCTCGGAACGCTTTTGCCGCTATGGCCCTGCTGCTGGCATGATGGCCACATATTCCGGCGTGTATATTCTTTAATATTACTTGCCCTTCTTGAGGTGTTACGCAACGCTGCAAAATGCCAGTTATGCTCTTTTTGTATAATTTCCCCTGCAACACGACAAATGCTTTTGATCGTCGAGTTATTCTCTTGGCTTCCACTGCATCTTCTGGTAACTGTTTATTTATCATGTATGCGAGGTATGGCTGCATCCAGGTTTTCTGTATCATCATGACTTCTTTGGGTTCCGGCGCAGCCCCCGGGCCTGCTGCAGTAGTCAAACTTTTGACGCTTTTTATCGACCTTTCCACTATTTCCTCCCAGAAGACTCCAGATGGCACGGGCAAACACTATGACCCGATATTTGCTAAATTGTCAGCTTCTTCATTGCTGTTTCTGCTGATGTGCGAGACTTCGCATCCATCGAATGTTCCTTCGAGATAGTGATATAAGTTCTTGTAGGCCATCATGTTGTCATTGATTGTGTCGCATTTGTTCATAACTTGTTGGACGACAAGGTTTGAATCCCCAAATATTTTTAGGCGAGTTGCTCCACACGCTTTGGCCATCTTCATTCCATGCAACAAAGCCTCGTATTCTGCTTCATTATTAGAGGCCTGCGGAAAACTCATCCTTAAAACGTACTTCAGTTTGTCGCCATGTGGCGATATCAAGATTACTCCCGCGCCTGCGCCTTGGACTCTCTTAGAACCGTCGAAGTACATTGTCCAGACACTCGATAAATCTGGCGATCCCGTGCTCTGCAGCTCTAGCCATTCTGCGGTGAAATCTGGCAAGATTTGCGACTTGATCGCCTTCCTTTTTTCATACGTGATGTCCATGGGAGATAATTCGATTCCCCACAAAGAGACACGTCCTGTTGCTGAAGAATTGTTCAATATGTTCGATAGTGGCGCTTCATTTACCACTATAATTGGGTGCACCGCAAAGTACTGTCGCAATTTTCGTGCTGTTGTAAAAACACTATATGCAAGCTTTTGATAATGTGGGTACCTTTGTTTTGTCGGAGATAGTACTTCACTGATAAAATATACCGGCCTCTGGACGCCGTGGGCTTTTCCTTCTTCACTTCTTTCGACTACTAGTACTGTACTCACCACCTGATGGGTTGCAGCGATGTAGAGTAGTAGTGGCTCCTTTTCTTTTGGTGCGACCAGCACTGGTGGCGTGGAGAGCACTTTTTTCAACTGCGCAAAAGCTGCGTCTGCTTCTGCTGTCCACTCAAACTTATCATCTGACTTTTTCATAAGTGCATAGAACGGGAGCGCCTTTTCTCCCAATCGAGCAACAAAACGACTTAATGTCGCGACGCGTCCTGCGAGCTTCTGTACGTCGTGTAGTTTCGTGGGTTTCCCCATTGTTAAAATTGCTTGGATTTTCTCTGGGTTCGCCTCTATTCCCCGTGCTGACACCAGGAACCCTAAGAGTTGTCCTGCCGATACACCGAAGGAACACTTTGTCGGGTTAAGCTTAAGCTTGTACCTGCTCAGGTTGTCGAAGGTTTCTGCCAAGTCGCTGATAAGGGATCCCTCCTCTCTTGTAGTGATGACTACATCATCAATGTAGACTTGGATGTTGCGTCCTATTTGGCTCCCGAGGCAATTTTGTATCATCCGTTGATAAGTTGCTCCTGCATTTTTTAGGCCGAACGGCATTACTTGGTAGCAAAACACCCCGTACGGTGTGATGAAGGCCGTCTTTTCTTCGTCTTCTTTCTTTAATTTGATCTGGTTGTAACCAGAATATGCATCCAAAAAGGAAAGCCTTGCGTATCCCGCTGTCGAATCAATTATCTGATCGATGCGGGGTAGAGGGAAGGGATCCTTTGGACAATGCTTATTGAGAGATGTGTAGTCGACACATACTCTTTGTACGTCTGTGTTCTTCTTGGGTACGATGACTGGATTGGATAGCCAACTCGAGGTTTTTATTTCTCTGATAAATCCGGCGTTTTCTAGCCTGTGCAATTCTAATGCTATTGCCTTCCTTTTGGGTTCATCAAATCTTCGCAATGATTGCTTGACTGGCTTTGCTTTAGGATCTACATTTAGTGCGTGCTCGACGAGTTCCCTGGGAACCCCTGGCATGTCTGAAGGACACCAGGCGAAGATTTCCCAGCGCTCACGGAGGAACTCAACGAGTGCGCTTTCCTATGCGGGATCCAAGTTCACCGCAATTGATGTCCTCTTGTTTGGGTCTGTAGGGTGGACCTGGATCTTCTTCGAGTCCTGAGTTGTGTCGAAAGCCTGATCTGGCAGGGATCGTCCAACGTCGGGTAGCACATTATGATCCGTTTCCCCTTTCAGCCTCTCATACTCTGCTGTCATGCCGAAGGTTTGCGCCATCCTATTGAATTCTCTGTCGCATGTGTTGGCTACTTCAAAGCTCCCTTGCACTGTAATTGTTCCTTTGGGTCTGATACGTCTCAAACGTATCTATAATTTTTGATGCTCCATGCTTGTTTTTACACCATTTGCCTATTGTTTCGTTACACTTAGTGGCACTTTTATGCATTTTCCGGAACTAACCTATTAACAAGCGCCACAGTGCCAGTTTCTTGTTTTCTGCTGTTTTTGTGTTTCAGAAGTGATACACAGGAAATATTCTCGGAATTGGACGAAACAAGTTCCTGAAGTCTTATTTTACCCGGAAGCTTCCAGAGATCCGAAGAGGAGTAGGAGGTGGGCCACAGGGGCCCCACACACACAGGTGGCACGGCCAGGCCCCTGGCCGCGCCAGCCATGTGTGAGGAGGCCCTGGCCCTCCTCTGACATCGCCCCTTCGCCTATAAGAAGCCTCGGGACGGAAAACCCTAGGGGATTCGGCAATTTTCCAGAAACAGTTCCGCAGCTCCGCCGCCGCCGTCGACGAATTTCGGGGGACAGAAGTCTCTGTTCCGGCACCCTGCCGGGACGGGGAAGTGCCCCCGGAGCCATCTCCATCAGTCTCCATCGCCGTCTCCGCCGTCTCCATCGACCTCACCGCCATCTCCATCAACCTTGCTGTCTCCTATGATGAGGAGGGAGTAGTTCATCCCCGGGGCTGAGGGCTCTACCGGTAGCTATGTGGTTCACCTCTCTCTCCCATGATGTGATCTTTATGTGATCGTGAGCTTTGTATCATGTTGAACAAGTACATGTTATTATTCAGATATTTTGTGTACTCTAGCAATGTTATTAAAGTAATCTATTCCTCCTGCTATGGTGTAACGGTGACAGTGCGTGCATCATGGTGGTACTTGGTTTAGGCTATGATTGTGATCTCTTGTGGATTATGAGAATAATTATTGCTATGATAGTTTGAGTGATCTATTCCTCCTTTCATGGTGTAATGTTGACAGTGTGTGCACCGTGTTAGTACTTGGTTTAAGTTGCAATGATTTCTATCTTGAATTGTGATCTGATTTGGATATCTCTATGAGTGGTGTTTGTCAAGTACTTGATGAACTTTAAGGGGTGCTTCTGTAGCCACTACACAATGATTAGTGTTATTCAATAGGAGAGTAATTCAGAGTGCCTTAGCAAAGAGAAGTTATTTGTTCAGTCATGTTATATTGTTGGGAGTGTGTCCACTAGTGAAAGTATGATCCCTAGGCCTTGTTTCCAAGCATTGCACACCGTTTACTTGCTATTTTGTTACTTGTTTACTCGCAGCGATATTTATTTCACATCACGTTTGCTACTTATAATCATCTATACCACTTGTATTTCACTATCTCTTCGCCGAACTAGTGCACCTATACATCTGACAAGTGTATTGGGTGTGTTGGGGACACAAGAGACTTTCTGTATCGTAATTGCAGGGTTGCTTGAGAGGGATAGCTTTGACCTCTAACCTCCCTGAGTTCGATAAACCTTGGGTGATCCACTTAAGGGAAACTTGCTGTTGTTCTACAAACCTCTGCACTTGGAGGCCCAACAAGTGTCTACAAGAATAGAAGTGCGTAGACATCAAGCTCTTTTCTGGCGCCGTTGCCGGGGAGGTAAGGTAAAAGGTACTCGCATCCTCCTGTGTGAGTGCTCGGAGTTATTTCCTTTAGATTCTACAATTATATCTTTTTGTTTCTTGTTTTTATTTTCACTAGTTAGGCTTAATGGAAAATAAAGAGTTCTTTAGTCTTTTTCCTGATTTTAGATTTGAAGAGAAAATTGAAAATCCTTTGGAGCTTATTTCGCATAGCAATGTTATTAGTACGAATGCTTTGAATACTGTTAATGCTAATGCTATAGAAAAGTCTAAGCTTGGGGAAGCTGGTTTTGTTGAGTATGATATTTTTAGTCCCCCAGCTTTAGTGGAGAAAGTTTGCTCTGATGATATTTTATCTCCCATATGTGATGTTTCTAATGATGCTTGTGCTCCCCATCCTTTTAAAATACCTACGAGGATTGTTGAACGTATTAGGGATAACTGCTATTTAGGAGATGGAACTGTCCATCCTGGTGATCATCTGCTCTTTATACATGAATTATGCGAGTTGTTCCAGTGTGCAGGTATTTCAATGAACCAAGTTAAGAAGAAGTTATTCTCTTTGTCACTGAAAGGCAGAGCTGAGGAATGGTATCGACTGCTTGAAGATGGTCCATCTGTTGGCTGGGAGGAAATTGTACCTCTCTTTTATTCTAAATTCTATCCTCCAAGTGAGATTCATAAAGATCGTAATCAGATATATAATTTTTGGCCTCATGAGGGAGAAAGCATTGCCCAAGCGTGGGGAAGATTGAAGTTACTAATGCATAAATGTCCTATTCATGATCTTCCCCGTAATATTGTTATTAATAATTTTTATGCAAGGCTTTCAGGATATTACAAGGACTATCTAGATGCATGCTTGGATGGGTCTTTCACAAGGAAGGATGTTGACACCAAGTGGGATCTTCTTGAAACAATTCAAAACAATATTGAAGGTTGGGATAGCGACAAAGGTAAAGGATCAGGTATGAATTATGAGTTTGATTGCATTAAGTCTTTTGCTGAAACTGCTGATTTTCAAGAGCTTAGTGCTAAATATGGTCTTGATCCTCAAATTATGGTTGATTGCTTTAAAGCCTTTGCTTCCCATATGAATGTTCCAAAAGGAAATGGGGACGTGTTTCATGAACCTTTTAAGGACACTTGCATAGAAAGTGATATTGTTATTGATGATTGCAATAAACATGCTCAAACTTCTAAAAGTACTATTTCTTATAAGCATGTTAATTTTTGCGGAGTACATAGACCTTGTGAACAGAATTACAACAAGGAAGATTATTGCATCACCCACGCAAATGAAGAAACTACTATGTGGTACAAGGATATAGGTGAGATCGGTAAAAAGGTTTGTGAGCTTTATCCATTTCTTTGTAAACATTGCGATGACATAGGTCATTTTAATTTCCAATGCTCAAACCCTAATAGTTACTCTTCTAGTACCTTAAGTTTGTATTGTGATGACAAGATTACTCCCAATCAGCATGATGAGCTCACTTTGTTCTTGGCGTGTGAAGAGATATCTAGAAAGATTGCTTTGATAGATATGAATGATGTTGATATTGCTAGCACCCTTCGTGGTTGTCGTCTTTATTGTGCTAAAGATTGCCGTGCAAATACTTACATTCAGAATCTTATAAAACTTGATATTTTGCCAAGCTATGACAGGACTGATAGATGTTTTTATCTTATTAATAGAGAGGAGGAATCCTCCAAAGTTTCTTCTGTTGTTTCTGTCAGCAAACCAGATTATGTGGAGAAGATGCCTTTCCCTCCTAGAGAATATGTGGAGAAGATGCCCTTCAAGTCTCTCCCTCCTAAAGGAGAGAGTAAGAAGAAGAAGAAGAAGAGGAGTAAGAGGCGAGAGGACACGATATCTTCCCCTAAGCGTTATGATCCTGCTATTGATTATGATAATTCTGATTGGGATGATGTTCCTATGCCTATTACCTATGTTAGTGATCATGATTGGGAAAAGCACTCTACTTTTGATATTGAAAATCTTTTTGGTACCAATTCTAAGGTTAATAATTGTTGTACCATTAGTGCTATCCATGTTCCTTCTTATGATGATATGTTTGATGAGTATGCTTTGCGACATAGTAGTTCTCTAGCTTGTGATGATGGGTATAATATTTTCAGTTCACCTACTTTTGAGGAGAAAATTAGTTATGATTGCAATATGCCTCCTGTTTTTGATGATTATGGTGATGAGAATAATTATTCTGTTGAATCTGCTCCTACTACTATTGTTCATGTTGGGAGTATTAATCCTTTTATGCATGTGGCTCATGATAGGAATGCTTTATGTGATAGTTATATTGTTAGTTCTATTCATGATGCTACTGGAAGTTACTATGAGAGAGGGAAACATGGTTTGATGGATCTCAACAATATTGAGTTTCCTCTCTTTATGTTGCAATTTTTGAAGTTGTACTTATTTTGCCTTCCTATGCTTTTTGCTTTGCGCTTTTATGACTTGTCTCTTTACAAGACTATTTTTCATAGGAAGTGGTTTAAATTTAAATGTGTTCCATACTTGCTTTTTGATGCTCTCTATTGCTTTAAGTTCCTATATGGCGCATTTGCCTCAAGCTCTTATATGGCGCCCACATGAGCATCTTTGCAAATTACTGCGCCTAGCTCAAAGGCGTTAAAGAAAAGCACTCTTGGGAGATAACCCAATGTTTTATTTTCAGTACTTTTCTTTTATTTGAGTCTTGGAAGTTATTACTACTGTAATAACCACTCCTTATCCTTTTTATTTCGTTGTTGTGCCAAGAGATGCCTCTAATTTGAGTGTGGTAAGATTTGGGGATGTTGCTGTCCTGAAACAGTTTTCGGTGCTGCACCGTAAAAATTCGTGAAAATTCTCTGTTTATATTTTGGACCTGAGATTTCTTGTGCATATGCCCCAGGTTATATCCAAACTTTTCTTAGTTGAACACTTTTTGATTTGAGCAACAAAAAATCCCTCAAAAATTCGTCCTTTGTCAGCTGTTCAGTTTTGACAGATTTCTGCCAATATTTGTGTTTGCCACTTTATCGCTTTCTTTTGAGTTCTTTTGATTATGGAACTTTTGGGGAAGTTGCTACAGTAGTATTTGCTATATATGTGGTGGTTTTGAGTTGAAACCTGAAGCTAAAAGAGGTTGAATATATTTTATGCTTACACTAATGTTGCTAATAGAATTGTGTTTAGTTTTGTATGAAGGAAGTTTTCAAGTGTAGGGATTGGAGAATGATGAGATGAGATGAAGAATGGACAAAAGCTCAAGCTTGGGGATGCCCATGCATCATCCCAAGAAATATCCAAGAAGTACAAACGTCAAAGCTTGGGGATGCCCCCGAGGCACCCCTTCTTCATCGGCAAAAATCAGGTCACCTTTCAAGACACTATATTTTTATTGCTTCATGCATTATGCATTTTTCTTGGAGCGTCAGTTATTTTAGTTTTCTTAGTTAGTTTGTTTTGTTTGCTGCAATAAATGGTTAGATCACATCATGTTTCTTTTGGAGGAGATGAACTCGCTTTTCATTTGCCAAGAACACTCTAGTTTTCACTCTTATCGTTCAATGAGTGTTCTCTTTTTCTGCTACTAGGTTTAGCTTGCATTTTTCGCCTTGATTTGCGTTCAGATCTTCTTATATTTATTTATCAAGGTGTATTTTTGCCTCTGGACCATGTTGGTTTTCCTCAAAAGAGTTGGATTAAAAAAAAGTTTGAATGGTGTTGGAAAAGAGAAAAAGCTTTATGCAAAAAAGTGGTACAAGAAGGAGCTTGTGTAGACTGCGGCTTAGGCTTTTTCATGTCATGCTTGATGTCTTTTTGATAGTATGCTTAGTGGTTTTGCTGTAGCATGACTTGTCTTGAATAACTGAGATTGCTTAATGAGCCTTTGAAAAAATCATGCGTTGTTTTTATTGTATGGAAGCATTATTTTGGTTTTCTCCTTGATGCTTTATTTGGGTTGACTTGGCGCATGCTCACACATGTTAGACTCTTACAAAGTCGCCATTAGCCTTCATGATCATTTAGTTTTTGACTTTTGATGCCATCTTATGCTTCTTTTAATGTCGCTTTGTCGCTTTGCATGATTATGGCCATTATTGCTCTCTTAGTTGGTCGCTCCCAGTCTTTTGCTAGCCCTCATCTTGTACTGAGTATGAGCTCTACTCGTGCATCCAACTCCTAAAAACCAAGTTTTCCATTGTGTCCACCATACATACCTACTAGCAATTTGCTATTCCAAGTAAATTTGACTTGCTTTTATTTTCTCTTCAAATTAAACTCTTACCAGTGTTATGCGAAATTCGGTTAGTAAAGCTCTCACGAACCGGAAGGCACACTTTACTTTTTCCTGTTCTTAAAAATTTGACATTGTGGTCTCTTATGTTGAGTTGTTATGCTTGCAAGTTGTAAGTTGGATTCTAGCCCAGCCATGCTGTCATGGGGCAAGCTTTCAACATTGCACTTTCTTATTTGAGTTGATATCGTGATCTTTTGTTTATGGATGCCCGCGGTGTGAAATGAGTTGGGAATCTTGTGAGGATCATGGAGTTTTTATATGTGTTAGGGAAACGCCGGGCCGCCAATCTAAGCCATGCATAATTCATGGTGGAAATTTGCAGCATACCCATGGTGAACATTCGACGACGCATCTCACAATAAAAAGCTAAACAATATAGCAAATAAAAGAGATGTCGATGTGTTCATTGTCTGCTTGTCCTGTCATTTTGGTGTGGGCTTGTTCCATGTCATCGGGCACGGAGGTACCCCATTGGCGGTTCTCAATGATACACATATATTTACAATGACAAGAGCCTTGCTTGGGACTCTAAGTAAAGTAGCATGAGGTTTGGGTACTCGTATTCACGGGACACGAGGTTTTCAACTTATGATTTGTCAAGCATATGCATCATAATTGTTCTCGCATTAACTTTAACCATTCAAGATGTTTATGATGGGGGCAATGAGAGCTCAAAGCCGGTAAGTACCATAATTTTTGAAGGTTATAAAACTTGCAATCACTGCTTCCCTCTGCGAAGGGCCTTTCCTTTACTTTTATGTTGAGTCACCACCTTCTATCTTTTTGCACCACTAAGAGAGCATAGTTGTCATTCTTAGTGTAATATGCATTGTCCCAAAGTTCATTGATTGATTCATGATCATGGTTTCACTTGTTCTTAAATTATTTGTATCTAGTCGCCCTCTTAAACTTGAAGGTGTCCTATGCATTTATGTTTTGCTCTCTTTGAAGGACAAGCTGAAAACCATTTGTATGTTTTTCCTTATGATTTGAACACACGTTTGACTTTCATTGTTTCATTATTCATGATCTTTTATTTGTGTTCATTTGCATGTTTACAACATGGTTGCTAAGTTCTTATTGTCAAGATTATATCTTTCATGCCCATGTTTTAAGTTCTTATGATCCCAGCTCACAAATGCTTACATATATGATCAAGATTGTGTAGGTGCATGTCACCTCAAAAATTATTCTTTTGTTATCACTTACCTACTCGAGGACGAGCAGGAGTTAAGCTTGGGGATGCTTGATACGTCTGAAACGTATCTATAATTTTTGATGCTCCATGCTTGTTTTTACACCATTTGCCTATTGTTTCGTTACACTTAGTGGCACTTTTATGCATTTTCCGGAACTAACCTATTAACAAGCGCCACAGTGCCAGTTTCCTGTTTTCTGCTGTTTTTGTGTTTCAGAAGTGATACACAGGAAATATTCTCGGAATTGGACGAAACAAGTTCCTGAAGTCTTATTTTACCCGGAAGCTTCCAGAGATCCGAAGAGGAGTAGGAGGTGGGCCACAGGGGCCCCACACACACAGGTGGCGCGGCCAGGCCCCTGGCCGCGCCAGCCATGTGTGAGGAGGCCCTGGCCCTCCTCTGACATCGCCCCTTCGCCTATAAGAAGCCTCGGGACGGAAAACCCTAGGGGATTCGGCAATTTTCCAGAAACAGTTCCGCAGCTCCGCCGCCGCCGTCGACGAATTTCGGGGGACAGAAGTCTCTGTTCCGGCACCCTGCCGGGACGGGGAAGTGCCCTCGGAGCCATCTCCATCGGTCTCCATCGCCGTCTCCGCCGTCTCCATCGACCTCACCGCCATCTCCATCAACCTTGCTGTCTCCTATGATGAGGAGGGAGTAGTTCATCCCCGGGGCTGAGGGCTCTACCGGTAGCTATGTGGTTCACCTCTCTCTCCCATGATGTGATCTTTATGTGATCGTGAGCTTTGTATCATGTTGAACAAGTACATGTTATTATTCAGATATTTTGTGTACTCTAGCAATGTTATTAAAGTAATCTATTCCTCCTGCTATGGTGTAACGGTGACAGTGCAGTGCATCATGGTGGTACTTGGTTTAGGCTATGATTGTGATCTCTTGTGGATTATGAGAATAATTATTGCTATGATAGTTTGAGTGATCTATTCCTCCTTTCATGGTGTAATGTTGACAGTGTGTGCACCGTGTTAGTACTTGGTTTAAGTTGCAATGATTTCTATCTTGAATTGTGATCTGATTTGGATATCTCTATGAGTGGTGTTTGTCAAGTACTTGATGAACTTTAAGGGGTGCTTCTGTAGCCACTACACAATGATTAGTGTTATTCAATAGGAGAGTAATTCAGAGTGCCTTAGCAAAGAGAAGTTATTTGTTCAGTCATGTTATATTGTTGGGAGTGTGTCCACTAGTGAAAGTATGATCCCTAGGCCTTGTTTCCAAGCATTGCACACCGTTTACTTGCTATTTTGTTACTTGTTTACTCGCAGCGATATTTATTTCACATCACGTTTGCTACTTATAATCATCTATACCACTTGTATTTCACTATCTCTTCGCCGAACTAGTGCACCTATACATCTGACAAGTGTATTGGGTGTGTTGGGGACACAAGAGACTTTCTGTATCGTAATTGCAGGGTTGCTTGAGAGGGATAGCTTTGACCTCTAACCTCCCTGAGTTCGATAAACCTTGGGTGATCCACTTAAGGGAAACTTGCTGCTGTTCTACAAACCTCTGCACTTGGAGGCCCAACAAGTGTCTACAAGAATAGAAGTGCGTAGACATCAGGGTCCTAGGATTTTTAGCGTAAGATACGCGTAATGAGGTACTTCCATGAACTTTGCGAATGCTGGGTGCCCTAGGATTGCGTGGTACTGTGATGGCCAGTCCATAACTTCAAATTCCAACTTCTCTCTTCGATAGTTGCTGCTACTGCCGAAGCAGACATCGAGTTCTATTTTCCCTAGAGGGTGATTTGCGGCTCTTGGTACTATTCCGTGGAAGGAGCAATCTGTTGGCTTCAGGCTTGTCAGTGAGATACACATTGCCTTCAGGGTTCTAGCATATATTAGGTTTATGCCACTCCCTGCATCCATGAACACTCTCCCGATGTTGTATCCTCCTATTTGCGCCTTTAACACCATTGGCGAGTGGCCTGGCCTGGGAACTTTCCTTGGGTGGTCTGCTCTGCTGAACTTAACTGGTTGATCTGACCACCGCAAGTACTCTGTGGTGGCTAGTGGTGATGATATTGCTAGGTTTACTTGCCTGGATATGCTCTTTCGCTCTTTCTTCGACTTAGGCACCGGTTGAATCATGGCTGATATGTAAACTTTTGACTCTGGGTGCCTTGCTAGCCTTTGTACTTGGTATCCCTGACTTATGTGTTTTTCTCCTTGCCATCCTCCTTGGCTTGAACCCATGGCGCTTTGTAGCCTCAGGAAAGTTCTACAATCCTTCATCTGGTGATTTGAGACTCTTTTTCCATCAAGATATGCGTAGTGGATTCGACAAGGTCCGTACAACATGTCTTCGGCCGAAGGGCCTGAGTATCTTGATTTTTCTGCTCCCTTTGCCTGAAACCTCATGTTTTCATATCCTTCCTCTTCCCTTGCTTCGTAACCCGCGGCTACCAGATTTCGCCTTCCTTGGTTATCCCTGCTGCGGTGTCGTCTCCTTTGCCTACTTGCTCTGTCGACTTGTGGTGATCGTCCTCTTTTGTTATTATATGCGTCCTCTCCGTCAGCGAATTTGTTGGCTTCTTCCATTAGCTCGGCTACTGTCGTTGGCCTTGTTCTTCCTATTTCTTCCACTACAAGAAAAATGCTAACTTACGGCCCTTCATTTTTGTCACTAGATCGTCATAATAAGTCGTTTATGATGATCTTATGACGAAAATAGGATGGTCAAAAGCTGGGCGTCGCAAATGAACTATAACGACGATTTTGATGAAATCGTCATAACCGTCCATGACGATATTGGATCGTCATAACCTTTATGACGATCCAATATCGTCACTGCCGCTCTAGCCAGGCCACGTCAGATCCTACGTGTCACATGGTAACGCAAATTCAGCCCAGTCCATTTTGGTGGTTTATTTGGGCCAAGCCCAATAATTCTGTCCTTTTTCCTAGGCCTTGGCCTATTACATTGTATTTTTCTTTTGGGCTGTTATTTCATTCTCTTTTGGGCCATAGCCTCTTTCAAACTTTTTTATTTTAAATTTGAGCCTTTTACAAATTTTTCTCTAAAATGGTTCTATCAATATAATTGGGCCGTAGCCTTTTAGAACCCACAAGTATTTTGCCCAGTAGAATTTTAGGCCTTTTAACTATTTTTATTAGAAAATACAGAAAAAATAATCAATGATATTTTATTACTACCACCGATTTCAATTATTCCGCAGCAAACAATCAATATTTCAGAAACTAAAAATATCAGTTAACAGCAAGCCAAAATAAATTGAATCACGGCCACAAAAATACAGTTACATAATTCTTCTCAGTCACAATATTACAGTCCAATAAAATATTATATCTAATACTTGCTAACTGGGGCTTCACGCTTCATAGAAATCTTCACAGCGTGCAGCTCTTGTAACAGAAGGACCTGGCGACCTGCTAACAACAAAACAGAACATTTAGGAATAAGACAACTTAACAGGTACTTCACCCAAAATGCAGCACCTCCTTAATGTGCATAAACTAAGCAAAGTATACTTGACTTCGTGTTGGAGAAGACTACGAGTAGAGATACCTGGCTTCATGTTGATGTGGTGGATGGGGTTGTAGTAGATCTAGTCCTCATCTTCATTGCCGGGCTTCGAAAGGTACTCGTTTGTGCAGAAGTCCACCCTGTGCTCCCAAGACCTGCTATGACAGTATGCATCTAGCTTAGTGAGAAAAGCTTAATGAAAATTGTTATACAGGTCTTATACCTATATGCTATACGTAAACAAGTAGTATACAACCAAAAATATGAAAACAAACCTAACCCATTAATCTTATTTTTTGGAACAGAAGCAGAACATAGTACTGCTAGTTTACTACATTGCTTCATAACAATCAATCAAATAACTGTAAACATCCAAACAGATCAAAATAGTATATATTGGTGTTTTATGTGTTATAAGAGACAGAAAATGGCTGCCACATACAAAATCAAATCAGAAAAAATACAAGAGCATGACGCTTCCACTCATCCATCTGATTCAGGTATGCAAATTAACAACAAAACACTAAGAAGGAAACACAAAGAGGGGAGACACATACAGGTCATACGGACATTTAATTCTGTGAGGAAACATGACATATATGTCTAAACAAAACAATAGGACAGTGCACGTATACACACCAATCATCATCAATTGATGATCAAACTATAACTTCACTCTAGCATCTCACTTGGGTGAATTAATAAGGACCATAAGGGAGTGAGAGAGACCAAAGACTTATCTGAATCAAAGCATGGTGACGGAGACAGTGGTCAGGGGCTGCGACAGAAATAATTAAGGGTGGCTTCATTGTCTTCCGCTATGGACTTCTTCTGAGAAGCATATGCTGGTTTGAGGGTATGAAAACAGATACAATGTTATGCCAATATGGTTTCAGGATACGTACAGACACAAACAGGTAATTATTATGCCAACAAAATGGAACTCAAGGAAAATCAGTAGTATAAATAACACCAACTAGGAGATTCTGTATAATAACTCATGTAAAAGCAAGCATTAGCCTAGGAAGTTTCAATAACACATGGATGAATTATTCAGCTAGAGGGTACAACTTGATAAATCATATTATTTATCAATCTCATACAGATAATGTGTTGCCATGGACAGGGTTAATGCGCTCCAGAATACAAGTAAGCATCAAGGATGCTGCTGCTGCAGGTCAAACCAAGTAAAATAAGGCCATATTAAATATTAGCAGGAAATAATTACACCATGATGATCCATTCGGACAAACACAAGCCAAATAAGATATTAACAGTAGTAAACTGCAACACAAGTCTATTGAGTGAAGACAGACATGCCATTACAATTACACACTACAATTAAAAGCTAGACATGACATTACACACTCACAACTAATGAATGGATACATAACAGCCTTTAGTCTAGACTACCAGTCATTTAGCTCAGGTATAACAAATTATCTAATGACACAAGACTAGACAAACACTTATTCTATTCTCAACCATGTACTAGTTCAGGAAAGTCATGACTTGGACATGGCATAGAGTTTGACTAAAGGTTTTAAAACATCTCAAGTTGATGCATTATTCTAGCATAACCAAATCAAACAGAGAAGGCATATCAGGTATCATCTTCATTTAAGTAATGGTACTAGAAGATCATCATTGTGAATAATATTGCAACAAATCAGAACCATACACTCACAAAAACTAGCAACGTGCAAGTAAGAGGAAAGATTGATGTATACATGCCACAGTTGGTTGACAAATGCATAAAAAGATGGACATTTATTCACCAGATTGAGATGTAATGAGCAGCACTTGACCAAATATAATACTAGTACACGAGAACTCCCGGGACTAATCTGACCCGTGAGCTAGGATCGCACTGTCGATGACGCACGAGGCAAGGCTGCTAGTACACGAGATCTCCCCGGACTAACTAGCCTCAGATCACGCCCGCTACACACAACCGTGCGCACGAAGAAGCTACCAACCCTGCCCTGATCTGGGAGATCTGACGAGAGATCTGGGGAGGCGTAAGTGTTAGGAATAAGCAACTTGTATTATCTGCGGGCCAAAGGCCACAATATATAGTACAGGTATAGGTGCAAATATACATGAAGCCCCCTAACATATGGGGAAACTACAATATACAAATATATACATCTAACACCCCCCTCAAACTCATGGTGGATCCACAACACTGAGTTTGGAGAGTGAGAAATCATGCTGCGCTCTAGTCTGTGCCTTTGTAAAGAAGTCCGCCAACTGTAACTCTGAAGGCACATACTGAAGCGTAATAACCTGAGTCCTGCACATGAGCACGTGTATAAAAAGCATCAACACCAATATGCTTGGTAAGCTCATGCTTTACCGGATCACGTGCAATACTGATAGCACCTGTACTGTCAGACAAAACTGGAGTGGGTGTCGTAACAGAGACCCCAAAATCCGCAAGCAACCACCGTAACCAAGTCACCTCAGCAGTCAACAAGGCCATAGCTCGCAACTCAGCCTCAACACTCGAACGGGAAACCGCTGTCTGTTTCTTCGTCTTCCAAGCAATGAGCGAACCACCAAGAAACACACAGTAAGCAGAAAGGGAACGACGATCCGTAGGATCACTCGCCCATATAGCATCCGAGTAGCACTGAAGCTGGAGGGAGCTGGAACGAGGAAAGAAAAGGCGACGAGTGATCGTGCCACGAAGATAGCGAAGAACACGGAGGAGATGACTATAGTGAACAGTGGTAGGAGCTGAGACAAACTGACTCAGAATATGAACAGGATAAGATATGTCAGGACGAGTGACATCAAGATAAACAAGACTCCCAACAAGATGGCGATAACGCGTCGGGTCAGGAAGAGGATCACCATCAGTAGGACGAAGCTTAACATTAAGCTCCATAGGAGTCTCAACAGTGTGCTCATCCCCAAGAGCAGCACGAGCAAGAAGATCCTGAATATACTTTTCCTGAGAGATAGAAAAGCCATCAGAACTGGAGGAGACCTCAATCCCAAGAAAGTAGCGGAGAGGACCAAGATCAGTCATAAGAAACTGATCACGAAGACGAGCCTTAACAAAGGCAATATACTCAGGATCATCACCAGTAATGATCATATCATCAACATAGAGAAGGAGAAGAGTGCGTCCACGAGTAGAAGTGTGAACAAATAGCGCTGGATCATGAGCACTGGGAGAGAAACCAGCAGCAGTCACCACAGAGGCAAAGCGCTCAAACCAAGCACGAGGGGCCTATTTCAGGCCATAAAGAGAACGCCGAAGACGACAAACCATCCCATCGGGAACAGAATACCCAGGAGGAGGCTGCATGTAAACCTCCTCACTCAATTCTCCATTGAGGAAAGCGTTCTAAACATCAAGCTGAGACACAGACCAGTGTTGAACAGAAGCGACAGCAAGAAGAGTGCGCACAGTGGTCATATGAGCCACAGGGGCAAAGGTCTCGTCATAGTCACGGCCATGCTCCTGCTGAAAGCCACGAGCCACAAGACAAGCTTTATAGCGCTCAAGAGATCCATCAGAGCGGGTCTTAATTTTATAGACCCACTTGCACGTGATGGGACGAACACCGGGAGGGGGAGAGACAAGATCCCAGGTGCCAGTGCGCTCAAGCGCAGCAATCTCCTCAGCCATGGCAAGCTGCCATTCGGGATGACGCTCAGCATCCCGATAAGAAGTCGGCTCGAGGGCAACAGAGATACCGTACTGACTAGGAGAGTAACGATCAGGTGGACGACGAAGACGAGTCGCCGGAAGAGAAGAGGGAAGCTCGTCAGAAGAAGAAGACATATCAGAAGAAGAAGAAGAAGGGACATCAGGAGGAGGATCTGGAGCATGAGAGCGACGAGAATAATGGAAGGGAAAAGGAGACAACGGTGAGGTGGGTGGAGGATCAGGAGAAGAAGTAGGAGAACTAGGTGGGGAGGAGGACAACGGGGTCGAAGGTGAGACATCAGCAAGAATAGGTCCCGAAGGAGGATCAATAGGAACAGAGGGAGGTGTGTCAGGAAAAAGTAGAAAGGAGATATCCTCCATCGGATAGGTAAAGGAGGTGGGGCGAGGATAGAAAGGACGCGTCTCATCAAACGTGACATCACGAGAAATGCGCATCCGACGACCAACGGGGTCCCAACACCGATAGCCCTTATGCTCATCACTGTATCCAAGAAAGACACACTCAACAGACTGAGCGGTCAGTTTGGTGCATTCACGAGGGGCAAGAAGAACATAACAAACACAACCAAACGAACAAAGCGCCGAGTAATCAGGAGGATGACCAGAGAGGCGCTCTAGAGGAATACCACCCTGCAGAGCAGCAGTGGGTTGAATATTGACGAGATAGGTGGCAGTGGAAACAGCCTCAGCCCAAAAGTGAGGCGGAAGAGAAGCAGCAATCATCAATGCACGAGTCGTCTCAAGATGGTGACGATGCTTGCGCTCAGCCACACCATTCTGAGCATGAGCACCAGGACAAGAAAACTGAGCAAGAGTACCCTCCTCAGCAAGAAAAGCGCGCAGTGAATGAGAGATATACTCGCCAGCAGAATCTGCACGAAACACACGAATAGGAGTGGGGAACTGGGTACGAACCATGGCAGCAAATTTCTTATAGATAGACAAGACGTCACTACAAGAAGACATGAAATATATCCAAGTGTGACGAGAAAAATCATCTATAAAGAGAACATAGTAGCGATGACCTCCTTTCGACGAGAAGGGAGCTGGACCCCAAACATCAGAGTGAACAAGATCAAAAGGACGCTCGGACACAGACTCACTGTGAGGATACGGTAGCTGAATCTGCTTACCAAGGCGACAGCCCTGACAATCCAAAGAAGCGTTTCCGGAGACGGACCCCAGAACACCACGATGAACTAAAGACGAGAGTCGAGAACCACATAAATGTCCAAGACGATGATGCCACTGCTGAAAAGAGCTAGTAGCGACGGCTACAGATGCCGAGGAACTGGCGACGGTGGCATCAGAAGGAAGACGAAGCCAGTGAAGCTCCCAGAGGCCATCATGGCTACGGGGGCCAGCACCAAGCATAGTGCCGGTGCGACGATCCTGAACAGAACAGGAATCAAAGTCGAGAGTGATGCTACAACGAGAGTCGACGATCTGACTACCAGAAAAGAGTTGCATGTTAAGTTGAGGAACATGCGCAACAGAAGGAACATGAAACGAGGAAGTACTAAGAATGCCTCGACTAATGACTGGGTGAGGGGTACCATCGCCAGTAAGAACATGAACAGGAGGGTCGACAGGTCGAACAGAATGCAACAAGGAAGAATCAGGAGTCATATGAAAAGAAGCTCCAGTATCAAGAAACCATGGGGATGTACCTGGAGAAGGAGGAGGTGGTCGCTCAATGCCAGAAAACTCAGTCGCAAAACCAGCAGAACCTGTCGGTGAAGAATCCCAAGCATCAAGCAGGCATCGAAGTTGCGCTATCTCATGCGCAGAAAGGGGCACGACTGGAGAGGTCGAGGTACAATCAGGTGCCGACGAGGAGCTGTCACCCACACACACAGAGGCCGCCAAAGGTGGCGATGGAGAGCAACACGCCAATGAAGACGGAGTCGACATAAGACGGTCACAACCGCTTGAAGAAGCCGCAAGAGTCGATGTCGAGCAGCGAGCCGACATAGACCGGGTCGGCGAAGCGCGGCCATAACCACGTGAAGAGGCCGCGAAAATCGATGTAGAGCGGCAGGCCGACGTAGACGAAGTTGGCGAAGGGCGGCCATAGCCGCGTGAAGAGGCCGCGAAAGTCGGTGTAGAGCGGCAAACCGATAGAGACGAAGTCGGCAAAGCGCGGCCATAACCACGTGAAGAGGCCGCGAAAGTCGATGTAGAGTGGCAGGCCGACATACACGGTGTCGATGGACAAGCACCAAGGACCGAAGAAAGACCCGAGTGCAAGACGGGAGCAGTGGAAGAATCATCCGCAATAAACGAGGGAGCTGACATTTTTTTTAGCAGAGGATCTGGATCTGGTCAACGATCAGCAGTCACAGAGAGCCGGCCGATGCCCGGCAGAGGCGGGCCGATTCCCGGCGGCGGCGGCCGATTCCCGGCGGCGGCGATAAATTCCCGGCGGCGGCGGCCGCCGGCGGCGAGGTCGGAGGAGCGGGGCGGCGGTTCGATCCGCCGAACACAGACGCAACGAGGCGGGGGCGGCGACAGCGGGCCGGGCGGCCAGGTGCTGAACAGAGGCGATGCAAGCTAGGGGCGGCTGATTCCCGTGGTCAGGACGGGGCGACGGGGACGAGGCTCAGCGACGGGAACCGAGCGAGCCACGGAACTGAGCGAGCAGCGGACGGCCGGCTGAGGTCGAACTGGGCGGGGACAGGCGGGCTAGATCGGGCCAGATGACGGGCGCCACCAAAGAAGACGGGAGAAGGCCGGGGCAGAGACGGGAGAAGGCCGACGACGGAGGACGAGGAGAACAGCCACAGCCGGAAAAATTAGATTGGAATCAAGCACGAGTTGCGCGTGCGCGAGAGAGACAAAGCCTAGGCTCTGATACCATGTTAGGAATAAGCAACTTGTATTATCTGAGGGCCAAAGGCCACAATATATAGTACAGGTACAGGTGCAAATATGCAGGAAGCCCCCTAACATATGGGGAAACTACAATATACAAATATATACATCTAACAGTAAGGACGTACCAAAACTTCAACTTGGGAACGCGACGAGAAGGTAGATCCAAGGGCGTAGCTGACGATGTAGAGACCGTGGACCATGTAGACCCTGAGGGCGTAGATCGTGGCGACGGCAAGGGTGCCGACCCAGGCACCCAGCGGCCCGTCGCGTGCGGAGAGGTACGGTCGAGGTAATACTGGAACGCCTGGGACGCGTCGCTCCGCCGCTTGGCCGTAGACGCCGCTGCCGAGCCCCTGCCGGACGCGCCTCCGGAGTCGTCGGAGTCGCCGGTAGGGTAGAGGAGAGAAGGTGGGGAACCCTAGCCGAGATGGGGTGGGACGGGCGAGAGGAAACGACGACCTGGCTCTCTGATATGGTGGTGGCTCTCCGATGAGGGGATGTTGGTGGAGTGGCGCTGGCGAGCGATGGCCGGCAGGGATCCAGCAACGGAGGGGAGGCGGCGGCGCGTTCCTTCTCGAGAAGGAACGGATGAGGCAGGAGGAATGGATCGAGGGTGGCAACTAGGGTTGGGTTCGGCACCACATCCCCGCAGAGCTAGGGTTGGGTTCGGCGCGTCCCCACGTGAGCTAAGGAAGGAGGACAACAGACGTTGGATCGGGGGATTTGGACGGCTCAGATTGGATATAGTGGGGATCCGTGGGAAGAGTGTTCTGCCCTCTGATTGGTTCGAGCCTTTTGGTTTAGGAACTAAAAGCAGAAGTCATCGTGTAAATACCATATCTGTTCAGAATAGTCAAATTTTGTAATCGAGTTATGAACGGTCACGTCCATTTTATGTAAATGTATGTGACTTGGGATGTCAAATAATGTTCATTTTGGGTGTTTTCCTTTTCTTCGCATAAAAAGTTCATTTTATATTTTCTGAGTGACAAAAATGGTTTTTTTTTTGTGAAACAAGTACCAAATATTTGATGTTGAATTATACCACAAGAATTTTATAATATAATAGATGATATTTTATGCACAAAACACCAACTTTCTTAGTGTCCAATGATTTCCATACATCTCTCATAAAAAAGACAAACTTCTGCCGAATTAGGTGGAAAGGGGTCAAATTTGAACTACAGGTGCCTCATAGTATGTTCATGATTTTTTCCAAAAATCATTTTTAGCTTCACAAGCATATATTTCATCATAGATCCAATGATATTTTTGCAAGACTCAACCCTAGCTAAGAAGGGTCATGCCCGCTGTTTTGAGCGCATTTTGAATCGAGCATAAGTAATTCAAACAAAATCAAAAAAATACAAAACCTTCGCATTATGTCATGTTATATAATATAGTTAGAAGGAAAAATAACAAACTTGGATTATCGCAAACATTCTAGAAAACTCTTCTCATAAATGAGCTACGATGTACAGAGTTTCATAGCTTTCAAGCCAAATGAGCTAGGTCATGACCAAACTCTTAGAATAGTTTGTTCAAATGACCCCATATTGTGCATATATGTGCGACTTGGGATGTCAAACAATGTTCATTTTGGGTGTTTTCCTTTTCTTCGCGTAAAAAGTTTATTTTCTATTTTCCGAGTGACAAAAATGGTTTTTTTTTGTGAAACAAGTGCCAAATATTTGATGTTGAATTATACCACAAGAATTTTATAATATAATAGATGATATTTTATGCACAAAACACCAACTTTCTTAGTGTCCAATGATTTCCATACATCTCTTATAAAAAAGACAAACTTCTGCCAAATTAGTTGGAAAGGGGTCAAATTTGAACTACAGGTGCCTCATAGTTTATTCATGATTTTCCCAAAAATCATTTTTAGCTTCACAAGCATATATTTCATCATAGATCCAATGATATTTTTGCAAGACTCAACCCCTAGCTAAGAAGGGTCATGCCCGCCATTTTGAGCGCATTTTGAATCGAGCATAAGTAATTCAAACAAAATCAAAAAAATACAAAACCTTCGCATTATGTCATGTTATATAATATAGTTAGAAGGAAAAATAACAAACTTGGATTATCGCAAATATTCTAGAAAACTCTTCTCATAAATGAGCTACGATGTACAGAGTTTCATAGCTTTCAAGCCAAATGAGCTAGGTCATGACCGAACTCATAGGATAGTTTGTTAAAATGACCCCATATTGTGCATATGTGTGCAACTTGGGATGTCAAACAATGTTCATTTTGGGTGTTTTCCTTTTCTTCGCATAAAAAGTTCATTTTCTATTTTCTGAGTGACAAAAATGTTTTTTTGTGTGAAACAAGTACCAAATATTTGATGTTGAATTATACCACAAGAATTTTATAATATAATAGATGATATTTTATGCACAAAACACCAACTTTCTTAGTGTCCAATGATTTCCATACATCTCTTATAAAAAAGACAAACTTCTGCCAAATCAGTTGGAAAGGGGTCAAATTTGAACTACAGGTGCCTCATAGAATATTCATGATTTTTCCCCAAAATCATTTTAAGGTACAAAATTATCTATTTAATCATAGATCTAGTAATAGTTTTGAAAGATTCAACACCTATCTAAGAAGGGTCATGCCCACCGTTTTGAGCATATTTTGAATACACCATAGTGGCATTCTTGTGATTAAATTTTGTTTATAAAAAATTTTGGGGAGAAAAAGATTTAATGTTATTGTATATATAGTAAACTGAATTTCCAAAGTTTATTTGAATTCATTTGGTCTTGTTGTGAATCTTCTTCAAATCTTTTTTGTTAAAATCAGAAAAGAAATGAAAAGGATAGAGAGGAAAAAAACATCACTGATGCCATGGGTAGAAGAGGCCCATGCCTTGTGCATATGCGGCCCAGGCCCATGACTCACCGAAAGCTTCTAATTAAAACCGTGTGTGCATCGGATTGTATCACAAAGAATGAGCTGGTTCGGTGGTCATGAGGTGGACGCCCGTGTGGGAGGTTGTGAATTCGACTCCCCTCACCCGCGATATATTTTGCCAGTTTATCTGGCCAGGGTGGAAGGTTGTGGTCCACCATGTCAGGTCCGGGTGGGCCAGGTGGTGGGCCACCTTGTCTATGAGAAAGTACAGAGATTGAAAGCGAATGAATGATTTTATTGCTGGTACTGTTCAGCCTTATATAGCATCTGAACAGACGTGAGTACAGTCGATTACAATATTGGTGCCTCTTCTAATAGACATGATGTCTCTTCTAATAGGCACAATGCCTCTTCGGCAATGGACAAAGTTAACTGCAGGTAGTTAGCTTAGGGAAATACTAACTGCTATGTTAGCCTAAAACTGACGCTAACATCTAACTGCTATTATTTCCTAACACTCCCCCTTGGACATTGCTGTCTTCAAAATCTTCAATATCTTGAAATATTCCATAATGTCCTAAGTGCTGAAAAGTCTTGATAGTCCTTAATCTTGAAAACTTGATCTTGTACAATCTATGTCCTCCAAAATCCTATGGAAAAATATAAGGAGAATATAGGAATCCGATATACCGTTGGTATAACAATTGTACCATTAAAACCTATATGAGAAATCCGTTGGAGAACTCATAAGAAAAGAGTACAATATATTGTTATCGGATGGTTACTACTAAGTTCAGTTTTAAGAGATTTCTCCCCCTGAACTTTGCAAATTTTGAAGTCGTCTCATACCAATGCCACGAATGCATTTTTGAAATGCAGCTGTTGGTAAAGACTTAGTGAACAAATCTGCAAGATTGTCACAAGATTTCGTTTGCAAAATATCAATTTCTCCATTTTTCTGTAATTCATGAGGAAAAAACAGTTTTGGAGCAATATGTTTTGTAATATTACTTTTAATGTATCCCATATGCATTTGAGTAACACATGTGGCATTATCCTCATAGATAATAGTTGGTGATTCTAATGAACCGATACCGCATGATGTTTGTATATGATTAATCACTCTGCGAAGCCATACACACTCTCGTGAGGCTTCATATAATGCAATTATTTCAGAGTGGTTAGTGGAAGTTGCTATTAGAGTCTGTTTTGTAGACTTCCATGAAATAGCAGTTCCACCGTATAAAAATACAAACCCTGTTTGTGATCTAGCATTATGGGGATCAGAAAGATAGCCAGCATCAGTATAGCCAGCCAAAGTCATGTCTTGATTTTTCCGATAGAATAAACCAAGATCTTTAGTACCCTGTAAATATCTGAAGATATTCTTTACTCCAGTCCAATGGCGTTTTGTTAGAGTTGCACTATGTCTGGCCAGTAAATTTACTGCGAAGGCAATATCTGGTCTAGTACAATTAGCAAGGTACATTAGTGCTCCTATGGCACTGAGGTATGGGGACTCAGGTCCCAATACATCTTCGTTATCATCCCTAGGTCTAAAAGGATCTTTTTCCATATCAAGGGATCTGACGACCATGGGTGTTTTGGATGGATATGATTTATCCATATTGAATTTTTCCAAAACTTTCTGAACATATGCGGGCTGATAAACGAGTATTCCTGAGGGAAGGTGCTCAAGTTGTAAACCTAAGCAGAATTTGGTTTTTCCCAAATCCTTCATCTCAAACTCCGTCATTAAATGATTGCGTGCTACAGTTATATCTGCTGCGTTGCCAATGATGTTGAGGTCATCAACATATACTGAGATGATGCAAAATCCTTTTGAGGATTTCTTTATGAAAACGCATGGGCAATCATCATTATTTGAGTATCCTTTATGGATAAGGAACTCACTAAGCCGGTTATACCACATTTTACCCGACTGCTTTAAGCCATAGAGTGACTTTTGTAATTTTACACAATACATGTTGCGATTTATGTCTGGATTCGGAATTTTAAGTCCATCAGGGACTTTCATATAAATATCCGCATCGAGTGACCCATATAGATAAGCGGTCACTACATCCATTAACTGCATTGATAAATTCATTTGTACTGCCAATGATATTAAGTATCGAAACGTAATTCCACTCATTACAGGAGAATATGTATCATCGTAGTCGATACCGGGTCTCTGCGTAAACCCTTGTGCTACTAGCCTCGCTTTATATCTCACCACCTCATTGTTTTCGTTCCTTTTTCGAACAAAAACCCATTTAGCTCCCACAGGGAAGACTTTATGAGGAGTAGGTATTACTTTAGAGAATACCTCTCTTTTGTTAAGCGAGCGCAGTTCTGCCTCAATTGCCTCCTTCCATTTAGGCCAATCTGAGCGCTTCAAGCACTCTTTCATAGATTTTGGCTCTGGATCCAGTTGAAGGGTTTTAGCAATTTTAGAGGAGAAATATGTGTCGACAAGTGTAGTCTTTCTATTATATGATTCTCCTGAATCGATATAGTTTGTGGAAATTTCATTAACTTCTTCAGGCTCCGTGTGATATCCCATAACAACGGAGTCCGGTTGTTTCGATGTCCCAGCATTAGAATTTGCGTGCACATTTATGCTAGGTTCTTGATGTTGAACATCATCTTGGTGTCTATCAACTTCAGGTTGATTTGCATTTACCGTCATAGATTTTCTTTGTTTCCGCGGTGGCTTTAGAGAAGCCTTTTCCCTTGAGACCAGATTTCTCCCCCTTTTATTTGCAATTGGGAGTTGAGTAGTTTTATTTGGTACCTCTACTCGTTCTGGTGCATTAACTGCAGGTATATATGATTTAGTGACACCTTTGTGATCAGTAAATGTGTCTGGCAAGTTGTTTGCAAAGTGTTGCAAATCTATTATTCTCTGAACTTCAGATTCAGATTTTTTAGTACGTGGATCTAAGGATTGGATGCCTGTTATATTCCAATCTATTTCCTGGCATTCTTTGTGGTATGTTTCTCCCCCTAATGCCGGGAAATGATCCTCATCAAAAATTGAATCAGCGTACCGGGCTGTAAACAGGTCCCCTGTTAGGGGTTCTAAATATTTTATAATTGACGGAGAGTTATATCCCACATAGATTCCTAATTTTCAATGGGGGCCCATGGAGGTACGCTACGGTGGTGATATCGGTACGTATACAGCGCAACCGAATTTTCGCAGGTGGGAAATACTTGGCTGATTGCCTCGTACTATTTGAAACGGGGAAGTTTCATGATATGCAGTTGGTCTGACTTGTATCAGATCTGCGGCGTGTAAAACCGCATGTCCCCAACAAGAGGTTGGTAAATTGCAATTCTGCAATAATGGTCTAGCAATTAATTTTACTCTTTTGATTAAAGATTCAGCCAATCCATTTTGAGTATGCACATAAGGTACAGAATGTTCTAGATGAATACCTAATGCCATACAATAATCATTAAATGCGTGTGAACTAAATTCAGCTGAATTATCCATTCTTATTGTTTTAATCCTGTGTTCAGGATGATTTGCTCTTAATTTGATAATTTGACCAATTAATTTGGCAAAGGCATGGTTACGTGTTGATAATAAACACACATATGACCATCTAGTAGATGCATCAATTAGCACCATAAAGTACCTAAATGGTCCAGATAGAGGTTGTATTGGACCACATATATCTCCTTGAATTCTTTCAAGAAAATTAAGCGACTCATTTTTAACTTTGAGGTAGGATGACTTAATAATTAATTTCCCAGTAGCACATGCGGTGCATATAAAGTCTGATGACTTAGGAAATCTTTTGATTGGTAAATTATGACCAATAGAATTGCTTATAATTTTTCTCATCATACCTATTCCAGGATGACCAAGGCGATCATGCCAAGTCTTGAATTTATCAAGATTTTGAAAAATTATTTTGTACGCAACATAAGGTACGGGTTTGATGTATGTAAAGTATAATCCGGAAGAAAATGAAGGGAATTTTTCAAGAGTTTGTTCCTCATATCCGTCACTTTTTGTTAAAAGCAAGTATTCTTTCTTATCCATCTTTACGATTTTAAGATGGAAATCATTTGATCGGATATCTTTGAAACTTATAAGGGTACGTGTAGATTCAGGATACAATAGTGCATTCTGAATTACTATAGTAGTACCCATAGGGAGTGTGAATGTGGCTCTTCCTGAACCAATTATTGCTTTATTGCTCCCGGTTATAGTCATAACATCTTCCTTTCTCTTAGTAAGAGTTTGGAAGTATTTTGTTTCCCTTAGAATTGTATTAGTGGTAGCACTATCCACTAAACACAATTCTTCTTCCATCGGATTGTTTCCCGTAAGATTTCTAAAAATAGAAAGAGAATTATTTAGAATAAATTTATTTTATTCAAATATTCATCAAATTACATACATAGTATTTATATTACAAATTTGAGATATAAATACATTATAATATTATGTCCGATTCACATAATACAATATACAAAGTCTGAAAGACTTTATTCTACTTATTGTTATACAATATATATAACATCTCGTAGTATTTTAAATAGCTAAGTGACATCAATGCTTTAGGAGATCAATTCATGTCTCCAAAAACATCTTGGGTGTAATCCACAAGCATGTCTTCATCGAGGATGATGTTGTCCTTTGGCTTAAATTCTTCAATAGCACTTTGAGAAGGACCAGCTTGAGGGGTTGTCTTCTATGGCATTGAAGTGAGCTTCAGCCTTGTTTCCATGAACTTGCTTCCCTTTTCCTCCATACTTCATGTATAGATCCACGAGGTGTTTGGGAATACGACATTTGTTTGTACGATGATTCGCACATCCACACCTTTGACAAACTTGAGAGTTGTCATTTTGATCATTTTTCTTGAAATGAACTTTACCCTTAAATTGACCATTAGTCTTTTGACCATTGTTCTTCTTCCACTTTCCCTTGAATTTTTGGAAGTTCCTTTTACGGCCTCCAGATTTATTAGTAAAATGAGCGTTAGCATGTGCTTCAGGAATTGGCGTCGCGCCCGTTGGGCGGGAATTATGATTCTTCATGAGAAGCTCATCATGCTTCTCAGCCTGAAGTAATGTGTATATAAGCTCAGAATACTTTGTGTATTTTTGTTGACGATATTGTTGTTGCAATATCCTCATCGAGGGGTGGAAGGTGCATAGAGTTTTCTCTATTAAGTCCGCATCTGAAACTTGCTTGTCGCAAAATCTCAGTTTGGAGTTAACTTTATGCACGGCAGAATTATATGCCGCAACAGACTTGAAGTCCTGAAACCTTATGAGAGACCATTCTCTCTCGGCTTCCGGCAACATAACTGCTCTTTGTTGGTCGTATCTCTCCTTGAGGGAGTTCCATAAAGCTAGTGGATCCTCCTCCATCATATATTCATTTTTTAAATCAGGATGGAGGTGATGCCTTATGAAATGTAATGCCGCATACTTTACCACTAGGGGTATTTCTTGAGCATTTTCAGGGGGTGTGGTAATTGTGGGACCAAGGCTACGACTAGTTAAGTTTATTTTCATATCCATGGCCCATGATAGATAGTTACTTCCATCAACTTGCAGTTCTTGGAAATCTTTTTTATTGATGTCACCCATTTTTCCTACATGTATGAACATGCATTTAATTAATTTTACTTGATAGTAAAATTTATTTTGGTAAACAATAAATATGTTCTAGAGGAACAATTTGAAAAGCAGATGCTCTAAGCCATATATGTGTAGATCTTCGAATTTCAAGTTAACACATTGTAGATAATCTCCACTTTTATGAAGTACATCTCTCAGTAGTAGGAAGCATAGTCTGACATTTGTCAGTAGACACCTTATCCTATTACCTTGTGTTATACTTTGAATTAAATTATTTCGAAGAGCACTTTGTAGGTAATCTTATCGTCGTAATGACAAATAAGTACACCTCTCAGTAATGGATAATCTGCATTTTGTGCAGTAGATGCCATTACCTTATGATTCACAAATAATATTCGAGATAGTCACATTTTTTATCTCATATTTTATGAATGAGAAATTTTTGGCAAGAAAATTAAGTTTCGAGCATCGGATAGAATTGTTGCACCAAATAACATGTTATAAAATGCTAGATGCAAATATATTGATAACATTTCATATTAATAGACATAAGGTCTCAAATATATATTTACATCACAATCGACTGTTACACTGAATAATAGACAAATATAATCTCTAAACAGAAGTTTATAGACTGTCGATACTCCTACAGTGCTAGTACTAGTGGATGAATAGATAGAACAGTAAATTAATTTTTATTTTCACGGACGAGGTACAAGGAACCGATGGCCTGTTAGACTCTTTTGGTCCAGGACCTGCTAGTGCTAGACGTTACCACTACTACGACTAGTCAAATAGAAAGAGGAACCGGGGAGTGGATATGGCGAGGCCTTCTCTCCCAAATTTCTCCAATCGACGACGCTGTGATTGACGCCGACGTCCATGGCCGGCGACTTAGCGCTGGCTGGTTTCAGTGGAGGGCTCGTGGAGGCGGAGGCCTCCCTCGGGGTTGGTGAGGCCAAGCTTCACCGGGGACCAAGTCCCGGCGCGGATGCCGGCAGGGCGAACCGCCATGGCTCCTACGAAGCGGCGCAGCAGCAGGCGTGCCTCCGGCGAGGGCGTCGGAAGGGCGGCCGGCGGCGCCATGTCCTCGACCTTCTCCTTCTCATCTGGCTCGGGGAGGTTGAGGTAGGGGAGCCCGGGGATGACCTGAGCAGCGGCTGCCCTCGGCGAGGGCGTCGGAAGGGCGGTCGGCGGTGTCGTATCCTTGGCCTTCTCCTCATCCGGTGAGGGGAGGTTGAGGTCAGGGAGTGCGGGGACGATGTGAGCAGCGGCTTCTACGTTGTTCTCCTCCTTCATCATCTCCGGCAGAGGGTTACTGGCGAGCCCCGACGAGAGTATGTCCACATGAACCGCAGTAGGCGGTTGGAAGAACTCCGTCGTGGGGGCGTAGCCTGGCGGAGCGAAGTGCTCCGGGTCCTCGTCGGATGGCGTCGGGGATGGGAGACAGGGGGCGAACCCGTGGCGCTGGTAGTACACCAGTGGAGGCAGCGCCTCAAATTCTTCGTCCATGAAGTTGCGCTCCGGGTCGTCGATGAGCCAACCGGCGCTCGGCCCGCCCAGCAACCACTCCATGGGTGGAATGACGAAGGCTGGCGGAGGAGGAAGCAGGTCGTCGGCATCGGCAGTGATGTTGGAGGCAGAGGCCTCATCCTCATACTCAGCATCGACCTCTGCAACAACTTCCGGTACAGCGGCGACCTCCGGTGCCACAGCGGCGAGTGCTACCGCGGCGACATCCACTGGTCCGGCGGCGTCCTCTGGCACGGTTACAACCTCTGGTATGGTCGGAACTTCTTCTCGGGGCACAAATACCCTGCTACTTGGTCCTGGCTCTCCAGGGGAGTGGCGGCGCTGCGCCCAGTGGTGACCACGGAGGTGGTACTGGTTGTGGCGGCGGCGGAGACCACCACCAGGGCCGTGGTGACAACGATGGGCACCAAGTGGTGTCCTGCGGAGGCGGAGGCCACCGTTCATGTTCCGGCGACGCTGAAAGCGGCGGCCAAAGTTCCGGCCGAAACTCTGACGACGTGCAGCGGCACAGCCGAATGTCCGGCGACGAAAATAGGAGCGGCGGTGCTCCCTGGCAACAAATCGTGCAAAGGAAAAAGCTAGTTCCGGCAGTGGCTGGAAAGCCATTGTTTTCTCACCTTTCTTCTATGTTCTCTTCTGTGGCCTATGGTCTAGGCAGAGCAGTGCTGATGACATGAGAAAGTACAGAGATTGAAAGCGAATGAATGATTTTATTGCTGGTACTGTTCAGCCTTATATAGCATCTGAACAGACGTGAGTACAGTCGGTTACAATATTGGTGCCTCTTCTAATAGACATGATGTCTCTTCTAATAGGCACAATGCCTCTTCGGCAATGGACAAAGTTAACTGCAGGCAGTTAGCTTAGGGAAATACTAACTGCTATGTTAGCCTAAAACTGACGCTAACATCTAACTGCTATTATTTCCTAACAGTCCGATCGGGAGGTGGGGCTACCTTGTCAGGTAGGCAGTGGGGCCACCTTGTCAGGTTTGGGTGGGCCTGCTGGCAGTTTGGAGGGTCCACTATGTCAGATCGGGTGGGGTCAGGGGGCAGGTTGGTGGCCCGTGCTGCATGTCAGGTGACATGTGTGTATAAATATACATGTAGAAATAACATATAAGCGATAAATGCCACATAGACATGACAAGTAGATGACGTGGCGATTAAACATTTCATTATATCTATGTTTAAAATGTTACGACAATTCAAAATGGTCGTAAACGGCTGCAAAAAAGGTCGTAAGTTGTATCGTTTAGCTTATGACGATTCTATTTAATGAAAGTATGATGTTTCTAGATCAAAACGTCGTAATTTATAAGGCTTTTGGCTTTCCAAATATGCTAACGACCATCTAGTATAGAATCGTCATAAATCTATAGCGTTTTTATTTGTGGTCACTACGAGAAGGTCACAAGTTGACATATTTCTTGTAGTGTTCCACGAGATCTGAGCGACGGAGACCGGTCGAAAAAGCGTCTATTGCTCGTTCGTCGGAAACGTCCTCTGCTGAATTTTTAATTACACTCCATACAACGTTGTATGTAAGATCGTAGAGTTTCGCCTTTTCTTTGCACACATGCTTTAACTTCCTCCAGTGATGCTGGGCGCTTGTATGTCGAACGGAAGTTTCTTGCGAATTGGCTTTCGAGTTCTCCCCAGCTTGCAATGGATTCATTAGGTAGGGTATTCAACCAGGAACGTGCTGCGCCGGTGAGGTGTAGTTGCAAACTTTGCATTGCAGTCGCTTTTGTTCCCCCTAATATCTGTACTGCCTGCAGATAATCTGATAACCATAGGGTAGGTTCTTGCGACCCGTCATATTTTTGCTAGTCGTGTGGTAACTTGAATCCTTTGGTTACCCGCGTTTTGCGAACCCTGCGGGTAAAGCATAACGCGCCCATCTCTTTTTCGTCGTCTTTATAATTTTCTTCCCTCCAGGCGTGACGCGATTTATTTACTCGAGCCTGCGCTATTATATTTCTTGCGTCCTCCTTCCTCTTTTGTCGCCTTTCTTCTTCTGATGACTCGCTAAACTCGCTTTGTGTGATATTGCGTTTGAACTTCTCCTTTCGCCTTTCCTTGTAGCTTGTCGACTTTGTCTCTGGACCTTTCCTCCTGATCTTGTCTTCCACTATCCCGAGGCTTCGTATTGCGACTTGGTGCATGTCTTCCCGCGGATCTCCGGGTTCGGGCCGCGTGGTTAGTAAATATGCCTGCGCCGCTATCAGTGCTGCCTCCGGTGTTTCTTGCACGAAGTCTTCTTCCTCTTCCTCTGGCTGTGGAGTAATACTCCTTGAGTACCTTTCCTCTCTACTTCGTGCTGTTGTCCCTCTGTTGTGCTTTGGGTCTCTGCGTCTTTCCCTGCTGTACTCTGAGTCCTCACTATAATCATCCCAATATTCTTCCCTTGATATACTGTTATTATCTTGGAAAACCATGTCTCTTTCCTCTCTTAGTTTCTTCTTATGCTGGTGCAATGCGTACTGATATCCCATTAGAACTTCTCTTCTCGATCCTTCGGGTACTTATGTGCCGTGATTTACAGCTGACATGATGATCCTCTACTCTCCGGCTGAGACGTGAACCTTCTCCTTCTCCTTCTTGTTGCGCTCCTTTACCTTGTCGACTTGCTTGTCGACCCCTTTACTCCCTTCGTTGTTGCCTTCTTCTTCTGCTTCGATGATGATGACACATAACTGGTGTACTTTTTTGGAGACGCCACTACTTTCAGCGGCGAAGTCCCTTGTACTGTTGTGCGTTTTACGCGTTGTTTCTTCCGAGTCGAGTTTTTCCTGAATTTTGTCGCCTTCTGCGATTTTTGCTTTTCCTAAGCTGACCGGCGAGTTTACCTCGCTGGAAGAGCCTTCCGATGATTCCAGCATTACCACTGTTTCGGGCTTACTTGCCGACGGATCTGGTTTCGTCGAATCCGAGAGGCGAGATGAACCCGATGGCCCGATGAAGATGCTTAAACTTCCAATTATCAACTCCATCTCTTGATTTTCGTCGACTTCTGTACTGCTGTTGGCTAAAAGCGAAAAAACCGTCGAATTCATGATTCCAACGCCCAGAGTCCCCACGGTCGGCGCCAATTGACGAGGGTTAACTCGACAAATGTCCTAGATGAAGGACTTAGGATCGGGGAGACAGGGCGTCGGATGAACTCGAAGGTAAGGTTAGTCGAAATAATTGTATATCAAAAGTAAACTTGGGTGTTAAACCTGGCTTGCTTTCAATCTGGCCTACACCGTCCCCTCCTGGCCCCTATATATAGGTGACCAGGTCTCGAGGATCGGGTAGGATCCGATACAGATTACAATATCGACATACGGTAAGGACTCGTATCTCGACTATCATTACAATTGGGCATAGCTTAACGGGCCTCAGGGGTGCTCAACTAACGGGCTCTATTAGCTATACCCTTGTCATTCATCGAAAATTATAGTTTCTCAAAATGTCCATTTAATATTGTAGATATTTATATTTTTCGTATAAACTTAATTAAACTTATAAGATGTTGATTTTTGGCTAAAGCTTAGGCGCCTTACTAGATGGGAAGAGATCCTATAGTATCTTATTTTTGTGCGTCATCACTTAGAGCTAGCACTTTTTGGTATGTGGAGATACGGTGAAGTAATAATTATAGAAGGGATCAGGACGTTTCTTGTAACACTGGATTTTTATTCTACACATAGATCAAACCATCAAAAGCTGAAACCTAGAAAGCATTGCATGATATTGTGTCACTGGAATATTATTGGAATATTATTTGTACAGATCATCATTAGCTTGAAAAAGAATAGAAAAATATTTTTTAATATGTACAATTCTTTTTTGTAATTTAACCAATACGTGCATGTGCACGTGCATTATTACTAGTCACATAGAAACTGGCAACAGTGTTGCAAACACTTTCAGACGCTAAGAATTCACATGGGTCGGTAAGTAAAATATGAAAGTGTACATATAGCTACAGCATCAACCGATTTACACCGCTCAATACAAGCTGGAAATATAAAATCAGAATACATCAGGAGCTTGCTGGTAATCAAGTCATAAGAACTCAAGACGGAGTATCATTTATTCTAATTTCATTTACTCTGTCAGTTTGCCAGGAGCAGAAGATTGGTCCTTGTCGCCGTCAAGGAAAGGATAGTCCGTGTAGCCAATGATCGGATCTTGTGTGTAGAATGTGGAGCGGTCGTACTTGTTTAACGGCGCGTCTAGCTCGAACCTCCTGGGCAAGTCCGGGTTGGCCAAGAAAATCCTTCCGTAGGCAACAAGATCAGCGTAGCCATCAGATACCACCTTGTTACCCTCCTCTCTGTCATATCCACCGGCAGCAATGAAGGTGCCATTGAAGGCTTTCTTGAAGGGCAATAGCCCATGGGGAATCTGTCTGCGTCCATCGACGATGGCCATTCGTGGTTCCACCATGTGGCAGTAAAGAAACCCTTGGTGCTTGTTAAGCTGCTGTACCAAGTACGCGGCAAGCGCTTCTGGGTCGGAGTCGACGCAATCCATGTAGTCCACGAATGGCGACAACCTAATTCCCAAACGATGCGCCCCAACTTCTTGGACAAGAGAATCAACTAGCTCCACGACGAAGCGGCACCGGTTCTCGAGGCTGCCGCCGTACATGTCGGTGCGGTCATTGGCGCTATCCTTCATGAACTGCTCCAGGAGAAACCCGTGCGCACCGTGGATCTCCACACCATCGAACCCTGCCTCAATGGCGTTTCGGGCGGCGCGCCTGAAGTCTTCGATGACATGAGCTATCTCATCTATCCGCAGTCCCCGGGGTTTGGGGTAGATGATGCCAGCCTCGGCGTCGGGGGTTACAGCCTTGTCGGTGCTGGAGATAGGCGCCGGTTCACCCGTCTTGATTTCTGTTTTGGTTACACAATTAGTAAGTTCTATGGAGATACATTTGGATCCATGATGCAACTTATGAACTCAAAATGGGAAGCATTCATCATCTTTTGGATGGAGGAGACATACCGGTTGTGTAGACCCTCCCGACATGCGCAATCTGACAGAAGAACAGCGCTCCCTTGCGGTGGACAGCATCCACGATAGGCTTCCATGCGTCGACCTGTTCTTGCGTCCAGATGCCAGGGATCTCTGGGTAGCCCATAGAATCAGGGGAAATCACTGTGCCCTCTGAGATGAGGAGCCCGCCCTTGGTGGCACGCTGCGAGTAGTACAGCGCCGCTTGCGGCTGCGGCACGCCGCCGTAGGAGCGGCACCGCGTCATCGGCGCGAGCACCACCCGATGTGAGAGATCAAACTGCCCCATCTTGTGCGGTGTTAGCAGCGGGATCGCCGCCTCTTCGCCAGCCTGCTGAGCCATCTCTTGTTGAGTCTTGATTGATTCTGGTTCCTTACGCCTGAATGACCTGATGTTTGGCAGCTTGGGCGATGTGGTTTATCACTATGCTCTGTTTCTTGCTTCTTATGAGTATGAGGTCCTCTATGAGTATTGCTTGTTCTGTTCTGGTTCAGGTTGTATCATGTATTTATAGGTGCTGAAGTGGAGCAGGAATGTACCCGTCTTTGATCTTTCCTGTGGACAGGTTCTCTCTTTCCCATTGACACTCGTGTGCCGAAATGGACCCGTTGTTGATGAGTTGATCTATCTATAGTTGACCAGTTCTCTCGATCTTTTCCCGTTACCTCTCGTCATCCTCTTCGTCAGCCTCGTCGAGGAGAACCAACTGGAACCATGCGACGGTAGCAGCCACAAAACGCATCAGCCTTCCTTCGCTGTCACCCGGGCAAGTGGACTGGTGCTTTTTTTTTTAGATAAAAGGAGCCCAGCCCCCTGGTTCCATTAACATGCAACCAACAAAGTCGTTTCTTACAGAATCCACGCCCAGTTTGAACCACCACGAGAAAGGGGTTCAGAGATGCAAAAGCAAACAAAGCAAAAAACAACTACAGCTACTAGAGCCTACACCAGTCACCACGCAATCCTTATCAGATCTTTTCTACACTTGTCCAGGCGCATCAGGTTTATGTCCAAAGTGGGTAGCAGAGCATCCTTGCATAAAAGCCTCCAGTTTCTGACGTTTGTGACCACCCTTCCGAACACCACGTCCAAGCTCGACCACGCCTTTCCCTGAAAACAAAATTCATTCCTCAGGGTCCATATAGACCAAAGAACAGCAGAACTGAATATATTTAACACCCCATTTTTATCGTTACTTATCCACCACCTGGCAACAGAGAGGAAATCAGAGCCAATAGGGACGTTAAATATATCCGACAACCTGGACCAAACATGTTGAGCAACCAGACAATCAAAAAACAAGTGTCCAGCAGTTTCAGGTTCAGAACAGAACACACAGGTTTTATCATCAACCTGCCTACGTTTACCCAGGTTGTCCCTAGTTAGAATCTTATTATTAAGAACTAACCACAAGAAGATATGAATCCTGGGAGGGATCCATAACTTCCACACAGCAGGGGAATGGACGGGGACAACCCCACCATTATTAATCACCCCATAGAAGGACTTGACAGAATAAGTGCCAGATGGATGGAAAATCCATAAAGGTTGGTCTTTTTCAAAAGAAAGTTAATAGAGTTAACCAACTCAACCAATTCTAGCCACCTATCATACAACTCGGCAGAGACAGTTCTTCTAAAGGTGATCATAAGATTTTGACCATCCCAGACACTAGCAATAGTGCAGTGATGTTCATTGGCAATAACATATAAGTCCCAGAAGGCAACAGCTAAGCAGCAATTGCCAATCCAAGTGTCCTCCCAGAAAAGGACTCTATTCCCATTACCTACATGCCATCTATAACCCATCTTTGCAGCATGGGCTACCCACATTACACCTTTCCAAAAAGGAGAGCAAGTGGAAGAGTTAGACCAAAAAATATTAGGGCCCAAATCATACTTGGCATCAATAATTCTCTTCCAGATTTTATTATCATCCAAATGATAACGTTTAATCCAAGAAGCAAGAAGGCAAAGGTTAAATTCCCTCAAATTAGGAATACCCATACCCCCAAATTCCTGTTTTTGACAAATCAGCCCCCAGTTGGCTAGATGATATTTATGATTCTCAGATGTATCATCCCAAAAGAAATGAGCCATCTAGGAATTCATTGCTTTAATAGCTCATTTGGGAAACTTAATAACAGACAAAAGGTATAAAGGGATACTAGCAATACAGGTTTGCAAAAGAATAAGCCGAGCGCGATAGGAAAGCAATTTCCCTCGCCAGCCCGAGATCCCGTGGACTGGTGCTTCGCTTGCGCACACAATGTAAATGTAATTTTCATGAATTAGTTAAAGCACCAGCAGTTTCTAAGAAAGCACAGCACGTCAATAGAAAGGTCAGCACAGCACAGCACAGAGCTGGCATCCTCCATGGCCCAACGTCCTTTTTTTATGAGAGCCGCCTTTTAGAGCATGGACGACAGTGAGTTCGTTTACTTATAAAAAATTTCCAAAGAAATTTGGATGTAATCGATGATGTATTATACCGGTGTGAAAAAATCATTACATAATACCTTCATATTATATGCTAAATAAAAAAATGATACGATCCACTTAGCTTTGTACTTACTCCAAGGCATGTTATTTCCTTCTGGAGAATAGTGTAAAAATGTCAGCAAGTAAGTTACACCATGGTGAGACCACCTGCGTTTTTCCTTCATTTACAACACTTGCAGCATAATTGCCAACTTTGTGTACTGCAACACCTGCACTTCTCTCATAACTGCCAACTTTGAGTACAGCTTGGCGACTTTTGTGATGTCTTGGGTGAACCTGCGATCCCTGCCCTTTTCATTGAAGCAGACTCAACCCTTAACAAACCCCTTGTCAATGTTGCAGACATCATAAGCATATTAACCCCCGTGAACTCGCTACTTGCATTGGAGATCGAACTCCTGGTCTGGCTAACTTTGAACCTATTGGAAGGTGTCCCTAAAAATTGGACCAAAGAATTTAACGCAGGATTAAGATGTGCATGAAAGTATCATTAACTAAGGCCCCCTTCTTTTCAGCTTATTTTCCAGATTCTCCCAGAAGCTACCCTCCACCAGCTTCTCCCAGAATCTCGTTTCTAAAATTTTCACAACAATCTAGATTAGTCTTCCCAATACTTATCTAGATTGTTGTGCAAATTTTAGAAACGAGATTCTGGGAGAAGCTGGTGGAGAGTAGCTTTTGGGAGAATCTGGAAAATAAGCTGAAAAGAAGGGGGCCTAAATAAATCCAAATCGACCATAAGAGGAAACCTTGTTATTTTTGCTCTTCTTCAATCTTGGATTTGGGGGTTCACTTCGGTAATCCGGATGCCTTTTTTTCTGTGTGGAGCTCACCGTCTCCCACTTGCATCTGTGATGCCCATTGAACATAGAGAAAAAAAATATCAATCTGCCTATCAAACAATGATCATGCATAAGAGCAAGCATATTTCTTTTTGGTTCACTTTAGTTAGTTTACCTATAACAAGAATAACCTTCGGTTTAAAAATATGCTCACAAGCAAATATAATTACGTACAAAGCAACAACATACATATAGGCGGATTTGCTACCACGGGGTATACCTACGCACCACCAATCGACTGTTGGATCTCTCCTATAAGCATTTTACACCGTTGATATGCTGAACCAAGAAAGCGGCCAGGTAACGTCCGTTTACCTTTCTCCACCCCGACCTACTCGCCCACCCACCCCTCCTCTTCTATCAACCGTCTCCCCAACCTGCTGAACCAAGCCGGCGGTGGGGCTTGATGGGGTTGCAGCGGAGGTTGGCGCCGGCGGCGAGGCTTGATGGGGATGCAGCGGAGGTTGACGTCGCTGCTCTCGGCGTGGAGGCTGAACGAGGTTCGAGGAACCCATCGGGGTTGTCCGTCGCCCTGCATTGGCCGCTGGCCACCGTGCACGCCCACCCTACTGCCATTTGTTAACAGTTGTCAAACGCCGTTGGTCATGGGTAGGTAGCCACCGTGGTAGCCCACTATTTTGCATATATATATATATATATATATGGCCTAGTGGGCTGCCATGGGAGCAGGCCTACATCTGCCACGGGCGCAGGAATCTGGGACCAAGCCTCCCAAAGAAGAAATATGAAACACCGGATACAAATCAGTAAAAGAAACAAGGGAAAGTTTGGCCCAGCCATAACTTGGAATCTCAAAACATCATCAATGGGTCCGATTGGTGTGTCTGTAGAGTTGTTACGTAACAAAGCTTTTCTATATATATATATATATATATAGGAAGCTGAATTGGGGCACCAAGGAGCCTGGGCACCATGCATCTTGACCGTCCGATGAGGTATCTAATTCGTGCAACCTGATGGAGTTTTTATTATTGGGTTTGACCCGTTAGCGTATATGTACATTTGGAAATAATGGCATGCGTTGCATGAGTGGAGAGAAATGTTTTTCTTAATTACCAGATATTTTGTTGCCTTGTTTGGTGAATCCAACGTCCATAGTTGTTGTGCCTTTATTTCTGGCAACACGGTATATGTGCTAATTTCCTAGCGAGATTTAAGGTATGTGGCGGCCCACCGTTTCTTAATTTGGAAGAATGCATCGTTGGTCATCAATTCTCATTTAATCCGATTAATTAGAAATTATTTGGCCTTTACTACTCGCAACAAGGTATTTCAATTTGTGTGCGTGGCGCTTACCATTTCTTGAGTTGGAAAAATGCATCGCCCTTCATTTGTTTCTTTTAATCCGAGAAAATAGGAAATTGGGCCTTTATTACTCGTGGCAAGGTATGTGCATATTTTTGAGAGATTTTGAGGCATGTGGCGGCACAATCTTTTTTTGATTGGGAAAATGCGTCTAGAAAACAATTTGGAAAATGCATATTTTTGAGAGATTTTAAGGTAAACTGAGGTATATGTCCGAATTCAGGCTTTATAAGTTATAGTGAAAAACGAATTTTAGTGCACGATTACATATACTAGATAGCTAAAGAATGCCGCTGTAGAATTATGATATCTCGGGGTATGTCGCTGCTCCCTATTTGGGTATGTTGGGTATGCGTAATTTCAGTATGTATATCATTGGGTATTATTATATTTGACATACCCTGATACCTCAAGGTATCATCATCCTCTCGGTATGTCGCTATGTAGTCACTGCGTAAATGAGGTGGCAATTCTATGTTTACTGGCATACATATGGAGGTATCGAGATCGAGATGATACCTTGGGGTATCATGGTATTTTGGAAATAACGATACTAGGTATGAATAAAATCTTATATTTCATGTTAAGCACGTGGTCATCGTGCCTATTTGGGTATGTAGGGTATGCATAATTTTAGTATGTGTGCCATTGGGTATTAGTATATCCAACATACTCTGGTACCTAAAAGTATATGGAGACCTCGAGTATGACCTTAGTTATGTGTATCATACCCAAGGTATGGAGGTATCGAGATCATGATGATACCTTAGGGTATCATGTTATTTTAGAGATACAGATACTAGGTATGAATAAAAGGCCGATACCTAGTACATACCTCGAAACCCTGTCTATGTAATCTAAAATGCTATCATATGTTATGGTCATCACTATGTAATTGGCAAAGAAATGATGCTACCTTAGGTATTATTATATGGCCTGACTCGGTATATCGAGGGTATCAAGCTAATTACGATATCTCGGGGTATATCGATGCCACCTATTTGGGTGTGTTGGGTATGTATAATTTCAATATGTGTACCGTTGGGTATTAGCATATCTGACATACCTTGATACCTCAAGGTATCATCGTCATCTTGATACCTCGATACGTCGCTATGTAATCATTATGTAATGAGGTGGCTTAATGAGCATAATTGAGGTCTTATCATACCCGAGGGCTTATCATCCCGGGGTCTCGATATACCAAGTGCGCACATATACTGGCAAGCAAAGAAATGAGGGGTATCTCATTCACCCTATCGTCTTATGTCGGTTACATAGAGAGGACGATGACGTATTATTACATACGCAAGGTTTCGAGGTACCGATATCATGATGATACCTTGGGTATCATGGTATGTTGGAAATATTGAAACCTAGAATTATTGGGAAAGGGCATAGTACATCTTACTGTGAGCATGTTGAGGAAGTCAGATTGTATCATACCCGAGGTACCGATACCACTTTCAAATCCAAACAGTGAGGCTATGAGTCAAAATACCGGCAAGAAAATAACTGGGGTATACCGATTCCTAGGATGAATTGTTGAGAAAGGGCAAAATACCGATACCTAATACATACATCAACATAGCTTGATACCTTGATAAGCGTACCCAAGATCGTATCATACCCGAGGTATCGATATACCAAGACACACATCAATAAATGTGGGGCATCTCATAAATCCCTGACGTTTCTATGCTGGTTACATTGTGGTGATGATGACGTATGATTAGATAGGTGAGGTATCGAGAAGATGATGATACCTTGGGGTATCCGGGTATGTTGGAAATATCGATACCTATATATATTGGGAAAGGGCAGAGTACATCTTACTATGACAATCGTGAGGAAACCAGGTCGTCTCATACCTGAGGTATCGATATCACGTTCAAAGCCAAATACCAAGTGAGGAGAGAGTCAATATACCGGTAAACAAATAACTTGGGGTATATAGGAATACCTAGTATGAGTTGTGTCTAGAAAGAGTAGAATACCAAAACTGAGTATATACATCAGCATAGCTTGATACCTCGATGAGCGTAACCGAGACTCCATCATACCTGAGGTATCGATATAACTAGTATGAATCGTTAGGAAAGGGCATAGTTCATATTATTATGAACATCGTGAGGAAGTAAGGTTGTCTCATACCGAAGGTGCCGATAACACTTTGAAAGCCAAATACCAAGTGAGGAGTGAGCCAATATACCAGCAAGCACATAACTTGGGGTATACACCGATACCTAGTATGAGGTGTCTAGAGAGGGTAGAATACTGAAATCGAATATATACATCAACATAGCTTGATACCTCAATGATCATACCGAGACCGTATCATACCCGAGATCTCGATATAACTAGTATAAATTGCTTGGGAAGGGCATAGTTCATCTTATTACGAGCATCATGAAGAAGTCATGTCATATCATACTGGAGGCACCGATACCGCTTTCACGACCATATACCAAGTGAGGAGTGAGTCAATATATCAACAAGCAAGTAATATGGGAAAGGGCAGAATACCGATACATAGTAGGTACATCAACATAGCTTAATACATCGATGAGCATACCCGAGACCGTATGATACCCAAGGTCTTGATATTCACAGTATGTAATCAATATAACGACAAGCAAAGAATTGAGGGGCATCCCATTAACCCCTCCCATTTTATATGGAGGTTACATACTGATGACGATTATGCATGATTACATGGTGATGCCGATGCCTAGATACCTCGATACCCCATGGCCATAATCATGAGATCTCACAGTTATGATGAACGCCTAGTAAATAAGATTGTTGAACAGTGGAAGTGTGTGAGGCTTTGGCATCTTACAAATTCCATCACATCGATAATATTAGCTCTGCATATATCATAACCGATGAAATATATACTGTATTTAATTTTTTGTAGGACAATAAAAAATACATCTTAGAACCGTACCATAGAATTTCCAGAAGCAAACATAATGTACTTTTTACAAAGGACTCTACTACAAAGCATAACTAAGCACATGGCTCGAAGAACACAAATTTAACTTATTACAACAATTTTTTGTCTCAAGATTGACAACAAGTTTGTTGAAATTTTGAAGCGCACTCATCTTCGTACACTTCTGCACCCTAGGCATCAAGATACCTGTGATTGAAAAAATAAGTTGATAAATATAAATGGATTTGAGAGTAAAGATGAATAATGCGATGTGCACGGCATCCACGGCTGCAACGGAAAACATGGCTACAATGAATGTCACGATGTGCACAGCAGCCATGGCTCCATCGGGCGTCGTGTAGTCGGCTGCACCGCCACGCCGCCAACGGCCACGGCCATGGTGAAACCCACCAATACGGAATAGAGAAAACATGGACATACATAGCACCCAACATACCTCGGTTAAGCAGGGTCAAAATAGACGCTTTTATGACGTTGGATTGCACGAACTCGTTTTGGGGTATTCGGCGATGCAGCGTTTTGGCATGAATTTCTGGGCTGATTGGGATCTTTTAAATAGGATGGAGCTATGATTTCAAAAAAATACAAAAAAGGTAATTATGGACACACAAATCACGGCTGGTTAAAGAATCATTAAATAGGCATGCATTTTATTGGAGGTATGTCATAACTACATTGATTTGACCGATCACGGTGCTTGCATGCATCTCAAAATGGGAAACATTTTGTAATTGTCACGGTGCTTGCATGCATCTCAAACATGGAAGTATTTTGTAATTAACGTTGACGCTGGCATGCAAATCAAAAAGGAAATATTTTGTAAATGTCGGATGCGACTAGTAAACGGGTCTAGTGGTGCACACTAACGGGTATCATCACACAAATATACCCGGATTCCTATCATCTTCCATCGATCGATCCAACGGTGGGCGGTCTGGGTGCCTGGACACCATGGTGCCCCTCTTATTTTACCTATATATATATATATATATATATATATATATATATATATATGCAAAATAGCCTGCTACCACCGGTGGTAGCTGCCCACCCTAACAGTGTTAAACATCTGTTACCAATAGTAGTAAACATCACCTTCTGCCGGCCGGCCTGGCGAACTCCCTCCTGCCCCGCATCATCCCCGCTCGCTTGACCCAACCCCGCACCACCTACCTCACCCCGACCAACCACACCAGCGCGCTGCCGCCGACGACCCATCCAGCCCTCGTCCCGGCCACCCACGGGAGGGAGCCGCCGCGGCCACCCACACCAGCGCCGCCGGCGTGAGTGCCCCGTGGAGCAGGGAGGCCATTGGTGCGAGCACTCTAGCAGGAAATCTGAAGGAGGCGCGAGCAGGGTAAGGGATGCCGACGGCGCTTGGAGCTACGGGCAGCGCCGTGAGGGATCTCGGCCTCTCGGGGGCGCATCTGGAGGCTGCGCGGGAGACCTCCAGGCGATGGTGTGGTGGAGCTCCCCAAGGCGGGTGCCATGGCGTTCGTTGGAAGAAGTGGAGGGGATCGCTCCTCCATCCACGCGCGGGTCATTGTCCATCCACGCGCGGTTCATCGATTTCGGTCGGCCAGCTAGCGTGCTGCGTGCCCACCATCCTGCTGGAGCCGGAGCTGGGCTTCCATGATGCGGTCGTTCTCTCCCAGTTCTTCTTTGTTTTTTTCTTATCCTTTTCTGATAGTGATGATGCCCCCGGCCTTGGCATGGGTAGCCTGTTGAGAGTTTGAGTTTGGACTAATTTTTCTCGATCTGGATGTGTCGATCTGAATTTGCTTAATAGTTTGAAGGAATTGACCTTTTTTTGTACATGTCGTGTTCCCGACAGATCCCCAATTTGTTATTTGTTGGAATTTCTCGTGGCTATGTGTTCCTGAATGATTTAGAGGGAAGTCAGCCGCATCATTGCTCATCGAGCTAAAATTGGCTCGTGAGTTGTGATGGACAGGCTTCTCCACCCGCAGATCGACCAGAGCTCGGTAGGGAGAGACTGATGTTAGTCTGATTTCTTTTCTGTAAATTCTTGAGCTGAGCTAATTTGATTAGCTACTATCCATGATGGATTATCGAGCTGGTTTGATTCTACTAGTACCTTGCCTTCCCTCACCGACCGACCCCAGCGCTCGCCCCGACTACTCCCTACGTTGACCACGTCCGGCCGGCCACACCCTCACGCGGCCTTCGAGCAAGAGGGCACCCGCGATGAGGTCCCGGCTTGGAGGTGCGCCGACGTCGCAGAGCAGGAAGACTGCACGGTATCCGGCTGCTTCACCTCGTCGCACCCGCCCCGCACTTCTAAGCCGTGGGCCACTCGCTGGCCGGTCCGCGCGGAGCCGCGGCGGTACGTGCCAGCGGCGGCTGTTCTTTGCACGCGCGGTGAGGGCATGAGGGAAGAGGGACGCGCCGACTAGAAGGGATCGCTCAGCGACGGGCCACCTGCTTGCGCGCGCTGCCCTTCCCCATCCCTGGGCCAAATTTTGTTCAGCCGAGAGCATCTCTTTGGAAGACTCATCTCTTCCGGAGCTCCTAGCCAGCCAAATCGAGCCCGCCCTGACCAAATAGATCCCATCGCGAATCAAATCAAACCTGCCCTCAGCCAAATCGAGCCAGCAGTGAAGTGTGACGCGACGGGTGGTCCCCGTCGGCTCCGGCGCGGACCAAAGTTTCACCAGCAGCGGAGATCGACCGGAGCTTCACCAGCTGTGGTCAGGGCGGTGCGCTGAGTGGGTGCGGTAGCCAGGTCGAGAGAGTAGAGGCTGGGTGGAGCGGGGGGAAGGTGGGGACGCGTGTGAGCTCTCCGTCCACATCCGTTTGATAGCTTTTGTCCGTTAAGTCCCCGGTGCGGACATGCGGTGCAAGATGCTCTATAAGTTTGATCCAACGGTTGTTTGAGGGTGTATAGCTATCACCGGTGGTAGCAAATTCATGTCGATATATATATATATATAGAAAAGCTTTGTTACGTAACAACTCTACAGACACACCAATCGGACCCATTGATGATGTTTTGAGATTCCAAGTTATGGCTGGGCCAAACTTTCCCTTGTTTCTTTTACTGATTTGTATCCGGTGTTTCATATTTCTTGTTTGGGAGGCTTGGTCCCAGATTCCTGCGCCCGTGGCAGATGTAGGCCTGCTCCCATGGCAGCCCACTAGGCCCTAGAGTGCTTACCTTTTTCCTCCCGTGACCGCAACCCATACCACATCGAGAACCATCCCAGGACCGAATCCGATTGAGATAATCCCCTTCTTTGGCACCACATTGTTTATCTTCCCTTCCCGTTCTTATCCCCTCCGTAATCCCCTTCTTTTTCTCTTTTCCACCAGCGGCCATAGGTCCTGGCCGGCGCACATAGGACAGCCACGGGATCGACGAAGCACCTGCTCGAGCGAGCTTCGACGGAATCGACTGGTGGCCGGCGGCGTCCCTGCTCAATCCCCTGCATCCGTGCTGGTGCCCCTACCCGGCCTGCTCGCCCCCACAGGGTGGAGCCCCCACACATCTCAGATCCGGCCGGCATCGTCGCTTGTCCGGCTATCTGCCTGCTTCTCCGTTGATTTGGTACTGTACTAGGCACTTTCTTGGTGATTTGGGTAGGCACCGGAAGATTTCATAGGGGTTTCGTTCCTTCTTGGGCAATGTTTGATTCGGCATCTGTAATCGGTAGGATAACTGAGCTCTTGTGTTTAGAGATTTTCTAGTTGATTAATTTTTCTTCCCTTGTTCTTGTCAATCCCGCATGTTGTGTCGTGCGTCGAGGAGGTGCACTCCGGACATGGCTCTGTTTGGTATTGTGCTAGGTACTGTTTGGTTTTTTGGGTAGGCACCGATTGATTATACATTGGCACCGTTCGTGCTAGTTGCCTGAACTGATTAGTTGCTGCTGCATATTATTTTCGGCTGATTTAATCTGGGCTCCGCTTAGATGATCGCGAGGCACACTCTTCATTATAAGTCCTCTCGTATTTATTTTGGTGGTCTTCTAAATGAAATCTGAAAAAAGCTCATCGATGTGCTACATGTGCAGGGAATTTCGTGATTTAGCAATTGCTACACAGCGTGGCTAGTAGTATATAGATAATTAGTTATTGACATCTGGTACAGGCTTGTATATTATGAAGGAGCTTTAGATTCGTTGTGTGGTACCCACATAATTCCAAAATTTACTCAGTTCTTGATACATTATATTGTCCTGTGGTACTGCATGATTTCAGAATTACTCAGTTCTTGACACATTATATTTGTCAAACACACAGGCACCGTTTAATTATATGGCTTGAATCATTTGTCAAACACATAGGCACCATTTAATTCTATGCTTGGAACCATTTCTCGATCACACAGGCACCGTTTAATTGTATAGCTGGAACCATTTATCAAACACACAGGCACCGTTTAATTGTATGGCTGGAACCATTTATCGAACACAAAGGCACCTTTTAATTTTATGCTGGAACCATTTGTCACACACAAAGGCACCGTTTAAGTGTGCTTTCAAATTTGATGAGTCGATGAGTGTGTGGAGTTTACTGTAGGACGCAATATTAAATCATCCTTCGGTATGGGCTGTCAGGCCACTGGTTACTGTAGTAAATAAGAGACGTGTCCTCGTCCAAAAGGAGAGAGACGAGTATGTGAAGTTGTGAATCATTAAAATAATTTGGTCACGGGTAACTGATAAAAGAGCTGCACGCCTAGACCATTACGTGACCCCATTAGTATGAGGAGCGCAGAGCAGCCCAGCATGCCCGGGTTTTGCAGAAAGGCTGCATGTTGTACTGTCGACGAGGTAAGAAAAAGACAGCACTAGGTTTCCAATTCGGTAAGTTTGTAAGAGAAAGTCATCGGTCCCCTTTGCTTGTTTGGTAAGAAGAATTATAGAAACTAGAGGAACCAGCTCCTTTTATTTAAAAGAGTACGAATCTTGAAGCGAGGCAAAGGTTCTGATTGCATCCATCCTGGTTTGCTATGGTATTACATCCACACTCTATATATATATATAGGAAATAGCCTGCTACCACCGGTGGTAGCTATGCACCCATCATCCACCATTAGATTCTCTATAGGGAGCATGTGATTTTCTACCAGGAGCACAAGAGTTAACAGACGGAAGCGACGGTGTTTGCATGCATATTCCTATCTCTCACCACCTCAACACACCACCTCAACACACCACACCATGCAACCTATTGGATTATCCACCCCAACTAACCACACACACACACCTACTACACCATCCACTCAACCTATCCATCCAAAGCCACCACACCGTGGAACCATGCAAACAAATCATCTCATCTCACCACTCACATTGTGTACTCATAGCTGCCGTATCCTTTTCTATTTAGCATTTCCCTGATACATAATCGGATTCATACCATAGCTCACTAGGACGAACACCTTGATCCATAAAAATCAGCGGTTAATTGATTTGTTGATTTTGAGAGCGCCGCTACTTAATCAAGTAGAGCTCATTTCATAAATGTCTTTTTTCTCTCTTAATCAAGTGGCAGCAGTGAGATAATGGAGGGAAAAGGAAGACCATAACATTCGCGCCAACAAAAAAATCCCACCAAAACCACACGTATGGCTAGGCAAGACGGCTACATCACATGGCATGTCTAGGTGGTTAGTGTGTTTGGAGAGTGTGCATGGCAACTAGGTGTGGCATTCCCAAAATCACCACCTTGATCGGTTAGGAAATCATACAAGGCAACTCTGCAGGTTACTTGGTTAGTAAAGTGTGCATGGCAACTAGGAATGGCATGTCTTAAATCACCACCTCCTCTAGCCATACACGGTTGCCATCCTAGGTAGATATTCAAGAGTGTGCATGGCAACTACGCATGGCAACTAGGCACGGTATGTCTAAAATCACCACATGCTCTAGCCATCCACAGTTGCCATGCTAGTAGCCATTCAAGAGTACCATGTGCATGCAACAAACGGAGGAATTTCATCCGTTATCACCGTCATCTCCTGCTCTCTACATCACATGCGAGGAATAACATGCTCACATAATCCAAGGACTATGCATGCATGCATAGCTACCACCGGTGGTAGCAAATCCGCGTTGATATATATATATATATATATATATATATATCACCCATGATATGTATATTTGGAGGAAATGAAACTTATAAAACAAGTTTGTTTTTATAAACTAACACTAAAACACCTAGGGGACGTCAAGAATCAAGTCAAATGCAGAAGCATCAGTTATGCAACCATAAAAAAGCCCCTAGGATGCTGTCACGAATCAGAGCTTGTTCTTTTTTAAAGGCATGTATAATATGCTCGCCGAACTAAAAATAAACATCACTTTAGTTAGTTCTACCTATTCTGTTTACTGAAATGTTTCAAGAGCTTGAATATGTGAATCAACTTTATTATAGGAAACAAAATTCTTTTTAATGAGGAAGCAATGCCGGAAGAATTTTCCGAACTTAACATAGAAATCTGTTGAACTTCCGAAATTCAAACACAGAGAAAGAGTAACTACTATATATTCAGATTGTCACCATAAATTAGGACACCAGCTCATATGTGAATTTCAAAATTCTTTGAATATGAATGTTTTTAAGGCATATTACGATTGAAGTTCACAGTCAAAATTTATCTAAGGTATAGACTCCACAAAACGACCTAGAATAATTACAAAGTGATAGATCAATGGAATGCATTTTTAACATCAAGTCAAGTTAGATAATATGAAATTCTAATTAGCTAGAGCTTGAACGGATGATCAAGTCCATGGCATACGATGCAATCTTTCGATCAAAAACAAAACGGTATGCACGTGGGTACCTACACACCCCTCCTTCAACTTTTGATTCAAAATGTATTAACCTATTTTAGCTTGGTTCATCTTTCGATACAAGAAACAGTTCGTTACCATGGTGGTGTTGGGCACAACGGAGCTGTCGTTAAGCTTCTGGCATCGATTCCGCCCTGCGGCCACCAGGTTCTTGCACCGTTGCAGCTTCCCGCCGCCGTCGTGCGCGCCCATTGGTGGATCGGCGCCTCCGTCCACACCCATATGGATTGCCTCGATTCCTAAGGGCATCTTCACCGGGCCGACGCAAACGACCACCCCGCGTCCGAACGCGTCCGCGCGTACAGAACACGCGGCCCAGCGGGGCGACCCAAACAGACAAAGCTGTCCCAAGGCATCCGCGCGCACCCATTCCGGTCTCAGATTTGGGCCCGAAATCCGTCGGCCCGGACAACCCGCGCGTCCTCTCGCGCCCCCCTCCTTGTCTGCCCCAGGCCCAGCCGACAGAGGCTTCAAGCCATTTCCCCCTCTCCTTCCCTGCTGCTCGCGCTCCTCCTCCTTTCCGTCGCCGGCGCCACCACACCCACCGCCGACGTCCGCTTGTCGCCCCGACCGCCAAATAGAAGCCCCTCCTTCCACCGCACCCCGATGCCGCCCTAGGCTCCCGCCGGCCACCCTTTGACTGCCACAGCAGGGTGGGTTGAGAGAGCTGTCCTCACAGGCCGCGCGCAACCTGTTCGGCCATTTGCCAATATGAGCGCGCCGAGGGATAGCAGCTCAGACGACGACGACATTGCGGCCATTGTCAACCTCAACAATGAGTTCTTCTATAGGCACTTCTTCGATGAGTCTGACACCGACTCCGACGATGATGCCAACTTGATGGTGGTCGTGGCCACCGTCCTCAACGAGTCAAACGAGGCCTACATGCCTCAATGGAGGGGCTCCGTGAAGGGGCGAGCCGCCAATCTGGACCCTAACCGGGAGAACGTCCACGTGCAGCTCTACACCGACTACTTCCATCCGGAAACGTCGTTGTACCGAAACTATTTTCGGTGCCGTTTCCGGATGTCAAGGAAGTTATTTTGGCGAATCATTAAAGGTGTTCGTCTTCATGACCCATATTTCAGATGCAAGCCGGATTCTACAGGTAAACTTGGCTTCTCTTCATATGAGAAATGCTCGGGTGCTATACGGATGCTTGCATATGGAGTGGCCGACGATCTTGTTGATGAGTACATGCGCATGAGCGAGTCTACATGCATTGAGGCCATGTACAATTTCTATCAAGCTATCATTGCGGTCTTCAGCGAAGTGTACTTGCGAGAGCCAAATCTCGAAGACACTCAACGCCTCTTGTCCATCAACGAGAAGAGGGGATTTCCTGGTATGCTTGGAAGCATAGATTGTATGCATTGGGAGTGGAAGAACTGCCCATTTGCGTGGCAAGGGCAGTATTCGGGCATGCTGAGGGTTGCACGGTCATAATTGAGGCCGTTGCTAGCCAAGATCTATGGATTTGACATTCTTTTTTTGGCATGACATGGTCTCATAATGATATCAACGTCCTCCAACGATCCCCTGTGTTTGGGAGGCTAGCAGAAGGCAATGCCCCATCAGTGAGTTTTGAGGTTATGGGCCATACATACACCAAGGGTTATTACTTAGCTGATGGTATCTATCCTGAGTGGCCTGTTTTTGTGAAGACACAACGTAATCCAACCGAGGAAAAGTATGGTCGGTTTGCCAAAGAACAAGAGGCTTGCCGGAAAGATGTGGAGCGAGCATTTGGTGTTCTTCAGTCTCGTTGGGCTATTGTTTGTCACCCAGCTAAGGCATGGAGTGTTTAGTAGATGTGGGAGGGCATGACTGCTTGTATGATCATGCATAACATGATCGTTGAAGAGGAGCGTGATGATAGCGTCTATGATCAGGGGTGGGATTTTCAGGGTGAGTTGGTTGCTCTAAACCCTGTTCCGTCTTCTTTTCAGGAATTTCTTCATACACATCATGATATTCGAGATCGGGCAACCCACCTCGCCCTCCATGAAGATTTGGTGAACCATATTTGGATTCATGCGGGGAACAACCCAGTCACCAACCCTGGAAACAACCCCATTTGAACTTATTTAGATTTTAGTTAATTATGTTGTAAGACATTTGAAGTATTTATTTTCAAACTATTTGTAATGTATCTTGCACTAATTTAAGATTTTGTTGTAATCTATTTTTTATTTTAAACTATAAGCGAAATGAGAGAAAAACTGGCCACAGTACAGACGTGGGCCAAAAAATGGGTCGCCCCGCTGGGCGCACCCACCTACGTAAATGGACCGGCGCTGTCCGCGTAGGATTTCCTGTCCGTGGCCTGACCCAAACGGACCATTTCGGACCGCTTCGGGTACCTAAATGGGTCGGCCCGTGGAGATGCCCTAAGTCGGCCAGCCTCTCCACACCATCGTTCAGCAGGTGCTCGAATTGGCTCGTTGTGGAGCTTGTCGGGGACCTTGATGTTGAAGATAGGATTCGAAGCAGCGGGTAAGAGAATAGAGGGAGAGGGGGAGGAGGGATGTGCTAGAGGACCGTTCCTCAGAGCTGACGGAGGAACGGCGGCCATGGCGACCCGACGGCGCTATCCCTACCCTACCCTCCCCCCCCCCGCTCCGTCCCCTCGGGCTCCTCCTCACTTTTTTTGGCAAGGTCTCATCCTCACCCAGGTCACATCAGCGAAGAAAGTGATCTTCCTTACCAAAATCATGGGTCCCCGTGTACAAAATAAAATAGCATGTTGCAACGGCGCCGCATAAGTCCCGTTCCTGCTTGTAGACATATCCGTTGGTGCGTGGAGGATATGTGGCTGGTGACCATTCTTGGTGTTGGCGGCGTGCGTGGGCATGGGGTGGCCCACATGCGTGGGCGGGCGGCATGCGTTGTTGCGTGCTAGTCCTCGGGAAGAAGAGGATAGGATAAAAAGGGAAAGAGAGAAAGAGGGAAAAAAGACTCATTGACTTGTGGGTCCCATGCGCCCATTGCCCATTTTACTAACCTAGTTTAGGAAGTCTACAAAAGAAAAATTGTGTGTGGATTGCAATACCTTCTTTCTCTGCTTGCTATAACCATTTTTTGGACATGCCGTTTTGGCTCCCGGGTGCATATGCTCTCTTTATCTAAAATGCATTTTCAACATATTTGAAAATTTCAAATAAAATGTTGTGTATACATCTCCAATTCTCCACGTCCTACATGCCCACAAAGTGGCTTTAAGAAAAAAATGATTTTTATGTGACCTATATAAAAATGAAAAAAAGATGGTACTAAAAAAGCTTTTTTGTGACATATATTTTTCTTTTTTGCACAACCACAAAAATATCCATTTTTACGAAAATGTGTACAAACACATAGAATATGGAGATACATACGAATATTTTTTATTAATTATTTAACATTTAAATTTATTTGTCTGGTAAAGGGAGTATATGCACGCGAGATAAAAAAAATGTATTTCCGCATTGTTTAGCTATTCAAGATGCTGTTACTAGGCTCCAGCGGCCCTGACGCAGATATGGTGCTCGGCCTGCACGCTCCAGTCGGCGTCGAGGGAAGCTGACCAGGCTGTTGTCCGGCCCAGGATATTGGGCCGCGTCGCCCCGTATTTGGGCTGGCTTGCAGGAGCTAGCAGTCGCATGGGCGGCTGTTAGGATGGCCCTCCTGGGCCGGTTCCGGAGCTGCTCCATTGGTCGCCGCCAGGGTCGAAGAGAAAATGCTGAATCGCTGTGACTGAATCTGCGCTGCATGTAACTGCCTCCCCCATTTCCTCCAAAAAACTTGCCTTTCTCATCTGCTCATTCGCAGCTCTCCCTCCTTTCTCCAATCTAGAGAAAACTCACAGATTTATACTCTCCTAAGTCCAAGCTATGGGAGATCTAGCGGCCCCTCTTGTCGATGATGCTAGGCCTCTCATCAGAAATTCAATATGTTCGCAGTCGAAGCCAACACCAACAACATGGACCCTTGGAGTCTCCTTCCAACGTGGTAAGAGATCATCTAGCTAGTCCCCCTAGATTGATTTTGGGATCATACTGTAATCTTTGTATTTGCGGAAATAATGTTTTCATTACTCGATAAATGTGGTGTTATAGTCACTGAGTTTCTATGGGAACATTGCAGCCAGCAGTGCGATACTGAAAGCTGCTAGGCCTAGTTTTGAGTCCTACTGATTTTCTGTATATGTCTTTTATCCGTCAGAAGTTCGAACAGTCAGACTCCCGGATCATTCCATGGCTCATGCTGGTACTAGTAGATAGATGCACTAATGGCTGTAAATAATCAGTGTTTAAGCCCCAATTCAGTACTAATCCATATATTAGAGACATGAAAGGCCAACAGGCAACAAAAAAGAGCCCATCTGCACATGTTCATCATCGATCGTGTGGGGGCAGGAAACTAATGTCGAAGCCGTGATCTCATCGTCGTTTCCTTCGGCTACCATCAGATGGATCGATCGCTTTAGCTAGAACTTGCTATGTCGTACCCTCAAAAACACTTGCTAGGGCGGCGCCGCCGCTCGCAGCCTCGCGGCTTCGGCTCAGGCAGATGCCGGCCGGGTGCTAGAATACCGCTCAGATCAGCACAACGGGTGCAGGACAGTGCCCACATCCTAACTGTTATTTTGATTCTGCATGCCACCACGGACGATGGAGCTGTGGCGTCCAGGCCGTCGTTCATCGATCATAGCTGTGGATGATTAGGCACTCAATTTTGAAGGTATACCGTATACGGTATACCCTGGTTACTCTAGCTTTATTTTTTTATTGACCACTCTTAGTCCAGCTAATAAGTGCACGCACCTTGTAGGACACTATCTCAGAGTAAGATTTTACAAGCTAATTACTTTGTTAACTTGTATTAGACACAATTATCCCCCGTTCAATATAATTGGCCTTTAGATATAGAGAAGCAGACACATGTCTCACATTGAAAAATGATCGAGAAAGTCTACTTGTCATGTAACCAATGCTACGAAAAAAGATATGATTTCAACTCGCCCCCGTATGTGGCTCCGCCCTAAGCGTACTGGGTATCTATATTCAAATTCTTGCAGTACTAGTTGCAACGGTGTCAGCGAATAAGCTTATTATATCAATTCAATTGTGAATTCAGTTGTTCTAAAAAAGACTTGGTAATCTAATCCACCTTTCTCTAGAACATGCAAGCAACGCCATGCAACCTGTGCCACCGTGTATATATGCATGGAGGACAATGCAACTTACAATTACTAGCTAACTTTGCATTCGTTTATCATATTCAACCAGTTCACTTCATAGTACAGTATTTTTCCGTTCTAGAATACAGTGAGTTTTTTTACATTACAACATTCTTCCGCTTCAAATATACACTCTATACAATTTATTAGTGGAATCTGATTGTTCAATTTATATTTAATGAATAAAAATAATTAGTATCTAATGGATCAATTTCAATACAACTTTGTACATACATTTTAATATTGCAAGACACTAAATTAAGGCAAAACTGTCTAACTTTTTCAAAATCTTATGTGTAAGTAAAGGGCTCCAACATATTTGTTCCTTTGCTATTGATGCAGCCTGCGCAAAAGTTCATGATTTGGGGACAATGGATGGTGCAGTGCTCCTTGCATTTGTCGCATCCATCGGCAACATGCTTCAAGGCTGGGACAATGCGAGTATTGCAGGTGAAGAGCAGCCCGTTTATTTCATTGCATTAATTACATCTTAGCTAGATATCTTGACAAGTTAATTTGTTGTATATTATCAGTGCGACCGTACATAGAAGTTCTAATTATATGAAAAATTCCCATGCAGTAATGTACACATGTCATATCTGTGAGCCCATTTAGCAAACAAGTACATCATTATGTGGATAATTCCCATGAAGCACCATCATTACTTCTTTTGATATATGCTTGATTTGAATTGCCACATAATCTACAACATGCCTCAAGTTCGTAACTTTAAGCTTTTTCTACATATTTATAGAGTAACATTTACATCATGGTGAACATATAAATGTGTACCATTATGCATTTTTGATAGCTTATTTTTTCTAGAGAGGTGGTTAAATTTTTATTTTTGCTACTAAAATCTTATAACTATTGTATGATCTTACCAGGTGCTATGTTTTACATAAAGGAGGAGTTTAACCTGGATAGCATGCCGATGGTCGAGGGGTGTATTATGGCTATGGCACTTTTTGGTGCGACAGTAATCACAACACTCTCTGGATTGTTATCTGACAAATTTGGCAGGTGGATGATGCTACTTACCTCAGCGTTATTGTCCCTTGTTAGTGCATTATTGGTCATATTTTGGTCTCAACATGTGTACATGCTGCTCTTCGCGAGGCTTATTCAGGGATTTAGTATTGGACTGGCAGTCACTCTTGTGCCATTGTATATTGTTGAGATTGCCCCTTCTGATATAAGAGGGAAATTAAGCACACTTCCCCAATTAAATGGTTCGGCCGGTATGTTCTTATCTTATTGCATGGTGTTTTGGGAGTCTATGCTACCAAATGTTAGTTGGAGATTCATGCTTGGGATACAGTTGGTACCCTCAGTCTTATACTCCATATTGATTATCTTCTATCTACCGGAGACACCAAGCTGGCTTGTGAGCCAAGGAAGGGTGGATGAAGCGAAGCAAGTTTTGCAAAGACTACGAAAAAAAGAAGATGTCTCAGGTAAATTTTAGCATTAATTATTTAGTATCAAGTCATACCTTCCCATTTACTTTATGTTACAATGACACCTTTTTACAGTACTGGATATTGATATATGGATTTTACTATAGGTGAAATGGCTAGTCTTTTGGAGGGCACAAGAGTTGGTCACGAAGCTCCATCTATGGAGGAGTACCTAATTGGCACAAACAAAAATTCATTAAATGACAAATTGGTACCCGGTGAAGAAATAATAAAATTATATGGACTTCCAGAAGAAGTGCATTGTGTTGCCTATCCACTTAAGAGACAAAACACAGAAGATAGAATCATTGGTCATTCCTCCGGTCATGGAGCATCATTCTATGATCCGATTGTCAGCATTACTAGGACTTTTCATGAGAGTGTCATTGAGGTAATAGACTATTTAACATATTTTAATAGTTCCTCAAATGATACTTGCATATTACGTTTAGTTGCATGCTTTTCAACTTCTAATCTATATGTACATATATGCTCGACCATATTAGTTATACTACACTTTATGATCTTTTTTAGAACGAATTGTCATACTAAATCATGCAATTGATATTTAGAGTCGTTTACTTTCTTCAAATGATGTGGTGCACAACCTTTTATTATCAACTTGATACTTTATAGTGTTTCCCCTGTAATCAGTCATACACTATCTTTTCTTATACTAGGATGCACACAACATATTCGATGAAGTAGAAGAATATGGTCCAGTTGAAATGGATGAGGAGAATCCATATGACACTGAAGAGCATGATATAGAACACCATAGAGATGATATGGATGATGATGGTGAGAATGACCAACTTATTCACTCAAAGCCCAAAATAAATGGTTTGCTACCACGCGGCCGAAGTGGTTACATTGGTGGGGGGTGGAAATTGGCTTGGAAAACGCCATCAGAATATTGTCTGGATAGGGAGATGGATGGTGTCATGGAACGGTTATATATACATGAAGAAGGTGTACAAATTTATGAAAATGGCTCTTCAATAGATGTTCCATTAGGTGGAAATTTGATTAAAGCAACAGCTTTGGTCAACAAATCCGTTTTCCATAAGAACCAGACTGTAAATCATAATATTGATCTATGTTCACATGAGAAAGATTTTAAAAGTACAAAATGGAACGATATATTAGAGCCTGGTGTAAAACGTGCATTGGTCTTGGGTATTGGAATACAAATACTCCAACAGGTATGATTCTTTTTCTTAGAACAAGGACTCGGTGAGTACAAATCACTTTTCAAACATAATTACTTGGCATTGAAATATAAGAAAGTTATTTCATTCAGTTTTATGCAACTATGATTTCTCTGTATACACACTTTATCTCCTATTTTAACACTTTGTTAGCTCTCTCGCTTACATCTTTGATTTTATATTTTCATAACTAGATAAAAAAATAACCAAAGAAACGTAGATTCAAACCATTGGTTTCATATGTTATATATTTTGTTAAGCACATAAGGTTTTCATTAAACCCAAAAATGAAAGTTATGTTTATTTATTTATTTTGTTCAACATATGATACATGCATAATCTTATAATATTTATTTCTATTAACAATTTTGCAGTTTGCTGGAATCAATGGCATTCTATATTACACTCCTCAAATACTTGAGCAAGCTGGTGTTGGAGTTCTTCTATCGAAGTTTGGCATTAACCCTTCGTCCGTGTCTATTTTGATGAGCGCTATTACCACTTTATTAATGCTTCCCTTTATTTGCATTGCCCTGTGGCTTATGGATCACACAGGAAGAAGGTATCGTATCTTTAAGATTCTAATAATTATCTTCTAATTTATTTATTTGTAAAATTTGTTATTGTTAAAGTAAATAAATAAATTCATTGTCTAATGCAGACGGCTACTTATTGTCACAATACCTATCTTGGTAGTGTCACTCATTGTTTTGGTTACCGTCAACATCGTAAAATTGAGCGCTGAATTGCATGCGTTGCTCTCAACAATGAGTGTTGGCATCTACTTTTGCGTCTTCGTCATGGGATTTGGTCCAATTCCCAATATTTTCTGCTCAGAGATTTTCCCCAACAAAGTCCGTGCTATATGCTTAGCCTTATGCAGCCTAACCTTTTGGATTTGTGACATCATTGTCACATATACCCTTCCTGTATTGTTGAGGTACATCGGTCTTGCAGGAGTTTTTGGAATTTATGCCATTGTTTGTGTACTGGCCTTTGTATTTGTATGCTTTAAGATGCCAGAAACAAGAGGTGTACCTATTGAGGTTATGGCGGAGCTCTTCGCATTTGATCCATCACATGCAAGTCAGCAGAAAGAATCATTATGTCCTCAAAAACAATATTTGTAAGAACAATGAGAATAAATCATATCTTAGGATTTTCTTATACTCTGATGTGACACTACTCTTGTTGGAACATGATGTGTATTTCAATATTTTAATTCTACAGTAGTACATGACTACATTCTAAGTTATATGTGATACAATTGCTCATATTAGTACTAAGGTCTGAATTGTCATGGTATGATTGTTTGTAATTATAATTAAGCTCTCATTTAAACATATGTCTACCGATTGTTTATTCCTTTTAGTGCTAGCCCAAAAAAAATCTTTGTAGTGCAATATATGAGAAACTCTGGCTTGGTGTTTTTAGTTACATTGGCCTGTTGCTTGGTGTTCATTAGAAACTCTGGCTTGGTGCACATATATGAGAAACTAGGGCGTGGTACTGGAGGAGGATGCCACCTTTAACACCTCGCAGTTGTACCATCTATCCACAAAAGTAAACCCAGGAAATGGGGAAGGAGGGGTAAATGGTCGATCGGATGCACGACATCAACTCGTGCCACATGGTGCGCGAGAAGTAGCAGCCGGTGAGTAGGTAATCCATGGTCTTCTCCGATTGGTCGCAAAGGACACATCTCTGAGCAATGGTGATGCCCACACCTCGGAAACTTCTCGACGGTTCAGCACAGGTCCTGGCAGTTGCGAGTTTCATCAAGAAGACATTTAAACTGTAGATGATGAAGCTGCTCCCCCGTGGCGCACACCTGATTGGCGCGATCAGTTGTGACTTGTGAGACTCCTCTTCCGTGAAATGCTATTGCCTAGCTTACATTGGGTAAAGTAGCAATTGTTTCGTCCACCGCACATATGAGAAAAGGTCTGAGAGCATGTAAAGAAAGATGGCACATACACTTGCTTCAGAATAGATTTGTTTTTCAGATTCCCTTGAACTGGGGACGGGTGGCAAGTTTGAAATAGAAAAAAGAGACGAGTATCGATCTAGTGGCCAATTCGTGGGAATATCCTCATGTACATGTAGCGTGTTACTCCCTTCAGTCTATTCTTGTTGAAATTAGTAGGTATCCAATGGACAGGCACAGCTAAGAAAGGGTTTTAAGACTTATAATCTTGTGGAGCCCTGTAAGCTTAACAAGGTAGCAGGAGCACGAAAGTAAGTGCCGCTCACGTTCCACTTCCAAATGAGGCGGTCAGGCTGGCTCATGAGGACAGTGTGCTCAATCTTGCGCTGTCATAACACATTGACTCACAAAATGGTGAATGAAGCTGAGGGAACAAATGAATTTCATTTATGGAACAGATTTTGTTTTGCCTCGGCCATGATGGGAATCATAAAATGCAAATGCTAGCAGTGGATGCAAATGCACCACTAATCTAGAGCAATTACTGCAAAAGGTGTCTAAAGAGGCTAGTTCCCCATGAATGTTTTTCATGATGCAAATTTTTAACAAGTTCCAAAAAGAATACAGTGCTTATCATGTTACATGGTCTTTTCATATCCAAGTCTAACGAACTAGGATGATGGGTTTACCATTTACCAAACACAACATCTAAGAGTATCTTGTTTCAACAAAATAAACTTCAGATGATCTTCAGTCTAATAACTAGTAGTATAAGATGGGCACTGATTCGCTCATATCTCACTAAGGTACTCTAAGAGAGACTCAACCTCCTGCCTCAAAGCAGCAATTTTCTGCTGCTGGGCAGCAATCCGGTTTTCTATATCTTGCCCGCGCAGCTTCTTCTCGAAGCTATCAACCACAGTGGAGTGCCTTGCCATGAGCTTCTCCTGCATCTCTCTCTCCTTTGCAACCAAGTCCTCCAACTGTAGCACAACACAAATAGTAACCAAAACAGTATATGGTCAGGATAATCAGAACAAATGCGGAAAGGCAGTCTACATTTAGATTGCACAATCGGGCAAGATTTCATCTGTTATATGCAAGACATGACAACATAAATGTTCTAAGTAGTTAATAACAAGTTTGTTTAGCAAACCTTTGGCCATATCTGATAAGACTGAGGGGAAGACTGTACGGACATCAACAGTGGCTTCAGCTCTTTCGCAAATTCCTTGAACTGTGCATCAGCAGCTTTACGAGCTACTTTGCAAGATTTAGTGTCTCCTGTCCTAGACAAGTCGTGCAACGAGGTCTCTAGTTTATCATGAACTGCTAAGCACTGGTCAAAGATGCCCTGGATTTGCTGGACAGTAGCTTGCACCTGTACCAGGAGTATGAAATAGCCATAAGAAATCAGCACTACATATTACATTCCCAAAACAGAAAAGATGAAACTGCACAAGGATAACACCAACTTCTTATTTATGAGAAAAATCATTGATCAATTCCATAAACTTGCAGAAACCAATGTTGTCCCAGGCTAAGAAAATGGCAATGACAGTCCTATAATTCCTTGAGTAGTTGAGTATCAAGTTTGAATTGCAAAAATGTATGATTTTTCATGGATTTTCAACTAGATGGTTTTCTGTACATCAAAAAAATGTGAAGGGTTTCCTTTATATTGCACCTGATATTCAGTTCTTAATCAACTTATCAAACTGGCCTTACCCTTCTAGCAACCTGACTCTTCATTAGTCTTATTACAGTTTAGTTTATCTATTCCTCCATGCTTAATCAACTTATCAAACTGGCCTTACCCTTCTAGCAACCTGACTCTTCATTAGTCTTATTACAGTTCAGTTTATCTATTCCTCCATGCTTAAGCTCACTTCGCTTTTCAATTGTAGACCAACAACCAAATCCAAGATTTATTTTCATAGAAGCATACAGGTTCTGAAATAATTATTCAGAAAGTCGTCTGGCACTTCTTTAAACAATTCTAGGTTAACCCTGCATAATGTCTCTCAAAATCCCAATGCCACTATAACAAACATCACGGCAGTGGAACTAGACTATTGGGAAATTGTCTAATCCTTGAATTCTTTCCTAGTTATTACTTATTATAGCAGGGGTTTGAGAATTTAAAATAATGATACCTCGTCCCATTGCAGCTTTGCCAGATAAGAAGGAGAGCTTTTAGAGATTGACATGTCAGTGTGCATGTAGGCAATACAGGCAACAAACAGGAGGAAGAAGCCAGTAATCAACATCATCGGCTCAATGAGTAGTGAGATATTATTGAATTTGTAGTACACCTGCATATTGCAAACGAATGAACAAATAGTTAGCTACAGGTCACAACTTTCAAAATAAACACTGCTTTGGTGTTAGTACACAAACAACTCACACTAAGCACTGTTGATAACAAAGCCTTTCCAATATCAGCTTTTAGTATTGTTACATGTGATAAGAACTAGTATTATAATACTTTTACAGAGAATTTATTTAGGTTAACAATCTGACACAGCACAGAATTTCTATCAAGAAAGTGTATAAACTACCGGTGCACCAATAAATCCGAAGGCAAACCTGGAAATGTAAGTTATGCTCTGGAATGACATCAGGTTTCTCCAGGGCAAGCACTGGCCTCCCAGCAATATCAAGGTGTGAATACTTCACCTGCACCACACATCACTTCTGTTACAACGATGAATAGGATGAGCTAGTTGTTCAAAACATATCGTCTATTGAGGATCCACCTCTTGCCATTGTTTTATTGGAAATGGAGCTGACACATCAATATCCTTTGAACCTTCAGGTAAAACAACCTGTCCAGGAAAAAGAGATATACAAAGGTAAGAGGGGAGTAATGTAAAATTATTCGTATTACTGGAAGCGACAGCAAGGACAAAAATCAATATGATTGATATATAAATTATCAAGTGCAGGAAACATGGCCAGATTGATGTTTGATCGTAAGCATGGATTCTGTTCCTATACGAAAGAAATAGTCAAACCGTTTGGAAATTATGTTTACATGCATCTCTGGAATAGCGGAACTTAGTAATTTAGAGGATAGGTGTACAGTTCTGTTCTGCTTTTGCGTTGGTAGCTCCTTTTAGCTTTTTGTTTTGGTTATATTTTTCTATTGCCTTTGCTTTTGATTTGTCGCCTATATGACCTTCGCCATCTGGGCAGTTTCTTCTAATGCAAATGACATGAACTTAGCTGTGTGTTTGTCAAAAAAGGGGCAAGCTGAAAAACAATTTTGCTGATGATACTGGTTTGATGCAACTGACAGCATACCTTTACAATAAGCTTTTCTATGAGAATCTCCTCCATGGGTGAACCAAATGTGATGTTGAGAAATCTCTTTCCATCAGAACTGAAAACAAAGTCTTGAAGAGGTAAACCATAACCAATGGTAAAGGTTGTTTGCCAACCACCAAACAAGGGAAACCTTGGTTCAATTTCCAGTTGGGTCTGCAATACAATTGTAGGACATGTAGAAGTATTCAGCATAATGCTATTGCTATGCAATTTTGTTGGAAACGTTAAACATTGATAAATGAGATAAATAGCAGCAGTACCTTCTTAGAATCACTCCATAAATGTGATGTTGAAATGTTGCCGATTTCATCCCTGAAATATATAGAGTGGGCCCTTGGAGGCAATTTAGCAACAAGGTGCCTAAATGATGAAACCCCTCTTACGTAAGGTCTAGACTGGTAGTCAAGCCTACAAACAGAAACATGGAAATAGTTATTTCTGGACATGACTTTTCACCTCGCCTATAAGTTGAACTACCTAAAACAAAAGTTGGAACAGAGATATGAACCTGGAGAATTCACCCTTCAGTCTGGCACCTCCATGAACAATGTTGTAATGTTCTGTAATCTGTACGTTCCCCCAGTGAGATATCTCTATCTCCCTTATAAGCTCCTTTGCAACTGCAAATGGGTTGTTGTTCTCAAAGTGCACAATAATGGGGTTGTAGGAAAACGGGGGAAGATCTTCAAATGGTCCATATTTTAACTCGGAATCCACAAGCTTAGTGTTTGCATGCTTTGTGTACGATTCAACCCTTCCACCAGGCAGTCTGATACTAAGTGTCTGAACCTTAACAGGGTAGGGTGACAGATAGTGAGAGCTATCCTGAAAGACAACAAGCTGTGAATCGGCTTGGCCGATTTCTTCTGGGAATGGCTGGAGGGAGTGTGTGAACACAGTCAAGACATCTAAGTGAAGAATCCTCCCCTTCTCCAAAGCTTTGTGTAAGGATGCTGAAAAGAATGTGAGTTCTGGCGGCGCTCCAGACGGCTGAACAACTTCAATCGGAACAACGCTGCTCAGACCCTTCACTTTACCCTCAGTGCCAAAAGCTCGTATCGCTGCCAGGTTCTTTGCTTGGATATTGGGAAATGCCAGCAAAACGTTAGAGACAGGCTCTGACCCGACATTTTCAACCTAAAAAACAATGGGGGCTATATCAGTAACAGAAAAATTCCAACATAAAAAATATACACATCAATAGCCCATCAAATATAGGTAAAGTACTTGCACGATACAAGAATATTCTCACTGACAGAATTGTATCAAATGGGTTCTACTTAAGAATTATACAACTATAGAGCCTCTATAGTTGATTTAGTGACAACGATAGATATTCAAAGATTGAAGAAGCATCTAGCATATACTGGCAAAAGTTCGCAGACCACAGGACTTGAAATGCTTCAGTTCTGAATTGAATACGGGTGGCCAGTGAGGCAGTGAGCCAGTGACCACTAGCATGAACAAATTAAGGACGTGAATTCATGAAATGCGAACTCCACGAACACAGCACAGAATATTAACCAAAGCTAATGTGACAAGCTACATAAGACCATAAGTTACACATGCAAAATCATCATGACTACGGGAGCTTAAAAGGTCGCAGTAGCGAGCTGCACGACTGAATTTCCCGGTACAGAAGAAGCAGAGCGCAACAGCATACCTTGAGCGAAGTGAGCACGCGCACGATATGCGAAGTCAGATCAACCTGCAACGAGAGAGAAGATCAGACACGCACGGCGTCAGATCCGAGGCGGCAACCGCAGCGGGCACTGAGATCTGGAGAGCGAGGAGCGGGGAGGAGGCCACTGACCTTCCGATCCGCCCTGGAGATGACGAGATCGGCTCCCGCGGTCGAGGCGAGGACCGCAACGACGACGACGAGGAGGAGCGCGGCGAGGCGGAGCGGGAGCGGCGGCGCCATGCTCGGCGGCCAGATCGCGTCGGGGGTAATGGTTTCGCGGCGAGATGCGGGGTGGACCGGAGGAATTATAGTAGCCCTTTAAACCCTCCTCCGGCTCGGTCGGACGCGAGTCACGAGTCGTCTGTGTGTGTGTGGCAACCGACCGAGCCTTTGTTGCGAGTCCTGTTCGCTGCAAGCTCCATCCCCAGCTCCGATCCCCGCTCCCAACTCCGGCCACCGGCGTTCCAAGCTCCTCCCCGTGAGTTCCCAGCTCCCCCCTGAGTACACCGCGCGCACTCAGAGAGAGCACAGACCCTTCCCCCGTAGGACCTCCTTCCCATACGCGGCGCCTCCATGGGCGCCGAGGCGAACGAGATCAGCGCCTTCGCCGCCGCCGCCGCCCACGCGCTCTGCTTCGCGGGCCTCGCTGCAGCTCACTCCCTCGCTGGCCGAGGTTCTCTGGTCTCCGACCCCGCCCTCACCCTCCGCCTCCTCGTGGTACGCCCCCTTCCCCTCTCCTCGCCTCGATTCTACCTTCTGACTCTGACAATGATATTCTCCAGGTCTGCGAAGCGCCGCTTATCATCCTCGTGTTCAGCTTGCTCCGCAGAGATCCCAAACACTGCTCGGTGCGTGGCACTTGTTTCTCCCTAGTATTTTCATACCGAAGTTCATCATTTGTTTAGTGATAAGGCGATTTTGTTTCTTCGACTGCAGTTCCTCAAGGCGGCTGCACGGGGATTGCTTGGCTTGCCTATAGGTTAGCTCTCCTTGCTGCATTTGTACTTTGATCCATCGCATTTCCACTAGTCTTCTGCCTAGTGTGAAGAATATGAATACTTACCATAAAACCCCTCGCTGCTACATTTAAATGTTTTACCGAAAGAAAAACCTCAATGCTGGAGATCTAAGTCATTAGACTGTACTCACTACTACTTAGTAATATATGTTGATTTGCTCTTTGGAAAAACAATAAGTCAAGCTGGGGTACTGAAGATATCTCCCCATCTTTCTGCTTTTCATGTATTTATTCTTATTTTACACACTTCTCCCTGCTAGGGGCACTCCTAAATGCATTTGGTGCGGTTGTTCTTGGCGCGCCAGTTGGAATCAAGTAAGTGCCGACTGACAAGGATGAAGGATGTTTATGATTTCTGTTAGTCCCTATGGTACACGCTAATTATTAGTAGCGATTACGAGTCACGACTTAAACTATTTATGTTATGTATCTGATTTCAACTGTATTCACAGGGATATTTTAATTCAAACATAAAGAACACATACCAATAATGCCTTACCTGATAGTATTTCACATCTGCAGGTTCTGGACAGCAACAATATACTGGTCGCTTCTTATGTCACTCTTCACAGTAAGTGGCATTTTCTCTGATACAGTTATTCTAGACCTACTGCTTGTTCACAGCAAGATTGACAACTAGAAAACTGGCTCTGGGCATGTGCCTGCACTTCTAGATGATTACTGATTTCCCACGTGATACTTGTATAATTGAGTCGTGACTAGCTAAATGTATGATATTGCAGTTTGTTCCCGCAGCATGTGTCTTCGGAGCATCCAAAGTCGGTTGGCAGAATGCGCTTTCTTATTCCACGTATATTCCTGGATCCTAAATAAATTTATGATTTGAGAAGTTCATTTGTATTGTCCAAGCTTACCTGATAGTCTGATATGGTAGTTGATTTGTGTTTTCACGTGCCAGTTATTGCACATCATCTGATATTGTGGACTACATGATCTCTGCGCCATCCCATGGAGCTGTGATAGGAGCATGGCTTGGTGCTTGGCCTATGCCCCTTGATTGGGAGAGACCTTGGCAGGTAAAGATACTGATTGTGACTCTCACGAGTATGTTATGAAATACCTATTCAAAGGCCCAGGTAATATGAAATAACAGTATCATATACAGATGTTTATGCATGCTCAGTAGATACCACACAACGACTTAAAGACTAGCTTGTGCACTATATTTTCAGATCTATGACACAAAATGTTTTGTTCTGTTCTGTGTTGTTGCTGTTGGAACTACTGAGCATAACCATATGGCACATCCCAATCACATTTGTATGGAATAGTTATCCTTTGTATCATGCATCCTGTTTTATGGTGAAGTACTCAGTAGCACAGGGATGGAGTAGTTAGCATAAAACCACGACATTTTGTGCAAAATTCCGAAAAACCACAATTTTACGTTTGAATCGCAAAAAACCACGACTATTCGGTCATTTTGTTGCAATGTGCACTAAAATGAAATTGATAACGAATTGACACGGAATATGACTGGTGGGACCCACTAGTCAGGGCTGACTTGGCATAATATATGCTGAGGTGGACTGGGTCCTACATGCTAGTAAATGTGAGAACGGTTTTCATTTAACCTGGTGTATTGGTTCTGTTTTTCTCTACGGGCTTCTTCAGTTTGGGTTCTAGTGGGCTAGCTCTCAGAACAGTTTGGTTTTCTATAAGGAGTGGTTTGGGTGTGGTTAGATGCGGGTCCGACAGTTCCAGTTTTCATTGGGCTAAACTTGTGGTTCTAAACCGGTTTGTGAGATTGGTTCTATATCTGCACTACTCGATGCGGCCGGCAGGAACACTGGACAGCGGGTCCAGCTGCGGGAGGCAGTGCGTGCACAGTGACAAGCAGCGACAACGACTCGATGTGTCCTTGGCTGCTTACCTGCTGGTTGCTTCATTACGTGAACCCATTTCCTAACCCATATTCATAAACGGTTTCCACCCACAGTTTAAGAGTTGGTTTAGTTAGGTTTGGGTGACAAGTGAGTAGGTCTGGTTTTGGTTGGGCTGACTTAAATATGAAGTGGGTTTAGTTTCGGTTTGGTTTCCAATTTTGCTCGCACAGGTTTGGTTGAGGTATGGTTCAGTTCTCAACCCATTCTCAGGTTTACATGCCATGCTAGGTTAATCAAAAAATTCCAAATCTCTAAAAAAATAAAACAATCTCCACTTTCTTCCCCCACCAACCCCCGCACCGCCCCAGGTCCGCCGGCGGCGGCCAGACGGCCAGGCTCCGACAACCGGCCATGTCCTTGCCGCTGATTCCCTAGCACCTGATGCCGCCCCACCTCCTCCCCCGCCTGAGCCCCAAATTGCGGCCAGAGGGGGCATGGCGGCGCCGCCACATGGACGCAGGCATGCAGCGCAAGCAGCGCACGGAGCTAGAGCGGGCACGGCGGCGCAGACTGGAGCGACGTTTGGCGGAGCTAGAGGAGGCATGGCGGTGCCATCTGGGTGCTTCCCGCCGCGAAGAAGGAGGTCGCCGGAATTGAAGAAGACGATGGCGCTTGATCTGGGCCGCGACGAGAAGAACTTCCCGAAAATTCCTGGCTCACGCGCGTGTCGGAGGAGATGCGCATCGGCTCTGTGAAGCTTTTCAGGGGCTCGCCTGGGCCCGGCGAGCTCGAGATCACTGGAATTGAAGAAGCCGGCGGCGCTCGGTGTTTCCGGCAATACACGGGTCTGGCATTCGGCCGGGAACAGGTGGCGCGGCGGCGGTGTCGAGGCCTGGACACTGGCCACCGGGAGGGGCAAGCCGGCGAAGGCATGGACGGCGGCGAGCTCCGGCCAGGCAGAGGAAGGAGACGACCTGCAAAAGTTTTATTTATTTACTAGCTTAATACCCGTGCGTTGCTACGGAATAAAAAAACACTACACACGAAGATATACCCGTGATATACATTTGAAAAGCTATACCAAAATGTTATATTCATGGTGACCGAACTGATGCTCCAACAATTTCTTTTAACCAAAATAAAAATAATAGTAACATGGGAGGCCAATTGGCAAAATGTTGATCTATTCCACCTGAAATCGTGTTCTATCTTCCTCACCGCGTATCTTTGTATCTTCCCTTTTCTTTTATGACCACCAAACTAATAGTAGCAGCAACATATTTATCCGAAGAAACAAGGCACAACAACATAAAAGAGTCACATATCCTTTCTTAGAGCTGAAGGTGCAAATATGGAGGTCTATATCTCCACATAGACGACCATCTAATTTCTTTTATTTTTAGACCTCAGTTTTTCAGTGAAAGGTTTAATATGTCTATATTTTCTCCTTACACTTTAATAATATCATATAACTACAGATTGGGCTATAAATCAATGTGCCAGCCCAATTTAACATATCTAGAAATCCTTAGTTGTATGTGAATTACTTCCTCTGTTTTAAAATATAAGATGTTTTAGCTTTGTGAAGCAAATATATCTAGATATCTTTTGGTGTATAGGTTCATTCAAATATACACACTAAAAGATGTCTATATATATTTGCGTCACAAATCTAAAACATGTTATATTTTAAAACGGAGGGAGTATTAGTCAGTGAGTTGTCCATCTGTAATAACTAAATAACACCGAGTGAAATTTCTGCAGCAATATTTAGTGTCCACAAATAAACATCAAACTTCCAGTAGCAACAGATCATGTGCCAAACTGGCTGTAGCATCACACAAGCAGCAGAATCTATTCCCGACATCTCTACATCGATGCTCACCACCAGAAAAATCAATTCCCAATTCCTTATCGCTACATGGAAACTGCCTAGCAGCACAGTAGGTCTCTATATCCTTGCACTATCGCCATATCGATCCTCAAATTTTCCTCAATGCGGCCGCCCCCTGGCCAGCGTCCCCGCGAGAACCACCATTCAGACGCTCTGTCCTCCTCCGTCTCGGCGTGCTCCTCAGCGCTGCGCCTGCGGGCATCACCTCCCCGGCGTCTCCTTGGCTTCGTGATCCTCCACAAGCCTGTCATCCGGCCAACGTTGCTGCTCCCAGGCCGCCGCCCATGCCTCTCCGGATGTCCCAAGGACGAATCCTGCCGCATGGTGAATCTTCATGTAGAGCACATCCCCACTATCGGCTTGTGTTGCACCCCAACAGCCGCATGCTGAATCTTGACGCAGCTGGGTTCTCCTCGCGCAACGCTTGTGCTGCTGGTCTGCGGCTCCTCTGCCCCATTAGCCCTTGCCTCCCATGGAAAGATCTGGCATTGGAGGGGTTGCGCTGCACTTGGAGCTGCACGACACAGCGGGGCATCCTGAGCCTTACGCCGCTGAGCAGTGACGAGGATGGGATTGCCGGTCATCGAGCGGGTGCCCAGGAAGTCTCGCAAAGAAAGGGGATCGATGGATTCCGAGGGGAACGGGCAGCCTGGGGACGAAGGGGCAGACAAATTTTGCGAAAAACACTACTCCTCTGGGTTGGTCTGGTCATGGACATGGACCGCGGGTTAAGTTTTGAAAATCTGAAGGGCTAAAGTGCTAAAGTGGCGATGACTTGGGAGCCTCTGCGCGACGTACCTGCCGACCGGTCCGGAAATTATAGTAGAGATTTTATTTAAGATTTTTAATTGGACTGGCATGTGGTGCCCTATCCAACTCAGCAGAAGAGTTTTTTTTTTGCAACATCATCTGACAGGTGGGTCCCATCTGTCAGTTTCCGTGTCAATTCGGGATCAATCCAGAATCAGTGCAAATTGCGAACAGCTGGTTTTTTGCGATTGAAACGTAAAGTCATGGTTTTCCGGAATTTTGCATGAAATGTCGTGGTTTTATGCTAACTACTCCACAAGGATGAGGCTTCCTTTTCTGAGTCTTATAGTTGACAGTCTGTTTTGGTATTTTGACCTCCCTTTTGCAACTCGTGATTTTATTCCTCTGATCTTCCATAGGAATGGCCAATATGTGTCACTTATGGTGCAGTTGCTGGGCATTTGATTGGCATGCTAGTATCGTTGATCCTGATAGTTGCTCAGAAGAGAAGAGTGCGTGTCAAAGCTGACTAGCCTGTTTGGATGATGAATGACATTATTTTCCTTATCTTCCAGTAATGATTTATTCAGATTATACTGTACATCATCTTTGCAAAAAATCTACGTGCTTGTTGATTAGCTTTCCTGTTTAGACAAGTGCTGATGCCTTCCAGTTTTTTTGTCTTTGTAATGATAATGATGCTCATTTTGTTTTTCTATAGAGGAAAGAGTGTTTAATTTGTTTCACTTTTACAAACATAGCTAATTACTCAGTGAAATTTCTGATTCTTATTATATCAATCATCACATGAGATATTTTGCTCCTATGTTTGCTATACATTGGACTGATCTATACAGAAACTCGTCTCATCAATGTTGCATGCTGAAGGAAAATTCAGCACTGACTTCAGAATCGAGGGCGGACGATGAGGCAGACCTCCTCCTGTCTGCAGGATTTAGTCTGTGCACCGGGTGCGCCACAACGGGATACATGTCCCTAGCCTCCATCTCATTCATTGGTGAGGCCGGTGCAGTCGGGGGATCATCGGAGCGCTTGTTGCCCTTGTGAAGCAGATGCATCGGTGACGTGCCTCGGCTCTGCACCGGCGACGTAGGTCGGCTCGGCATCGGCGATGTTCCTCGGCTCGGTGTGGCATCGCCGATCATCTGTGCCATCATCATGTCCGCATCTCGGGTCTTCCTCCTCTCCCTGGCATTGTTCCGCCAGTTTGACAGTGCCTTGGCCGTCTGTTCGTTGAAGATGGTCCTCTTCATGTTTGAGCCCATCTGCAAGCGAGCACACACACATGATTAAGGTCCTTGTTCCCTATTTGTCTCTCTCGAAGAGCAGTTTTTCTTGAGATTCTCATCAGCAATTCATTCTACCTGTGTGACGAGTGCATAGAGGGGGAAGGTGATGTAGCTGCACATGATCTGAAGAGCTATCCCCACGACCACCTTCATGACGCTCAGTCCTATGTTCTCGTGGTAGCATTTCTTCAGTCCGGGTGTGGCCTGAAATAGAAGAAGAAGAAGTATTGGTGAATTGCAGCTCAGCAGAGAGCACACAGCTCTGATTCTTCAGATCAAGAAAAGTGGCAAATCTCATACCAGGGTCCAGACGAAATGAGCCATCTGAAACGCATTCTGGGAACAGAAACAGATAAGTGGATGTCAGTAGTGCCACGTCGTCGACCTCTTCTTTTTCAATTTATACAGATTTACACAGATGGTGTGATTGTATAAGGTTAGAAATTTATTTACCTGGAAAAGTGTCAAATGTATGAGGAACAGGACCCAATCAGGGCGGCTGAACCAGAAGAACTTATTGCTGGGCTCCACGACAGGAGCCCCCTTGATGACGCTTGCTCGGTCTTGGATCTGTTGCGCCATCTCCATGATAATAATCTCGAGCTTGGTCCCAACCCACAGGAGGATCTGAGCAAGACAAATGACATGACACTTGAATTCAGTACACTGCAACTAGGGCAATTCAGTTGGCCGTTCCTTTCGGCAAAGAAAATTGTGCACTTACCACGAGAGGGACGAAAGAAATCCAGAGGAGCGTTCCGATCCCTACAAGCAGGAAACAAATAAAGTTAGGAAAATGACGGTGGTTACGAGACGAATTACAAGTGTTTTACAGGAGCAGCAAAGAACAAAGGAGCTACCGTGGATATCGAGGAAGAGCGTGAGGATCGCCACGAACCACAGAGGGAGGCTGCAAAAGCAAAGCCAAATGTGTCAAGAGCATAATCCCAGGGACGGCGCAACAAAATAGCAAATATCATATGGAACCTAGCGCTAGCGGCAATATATATAATCCGTAGAGACTGGAGCGCAGAGAAAGGATTTGAACCTGATGCCCACGACGACTTTGAAATCATCCTCGAGCGACCGTTTGATGTACTTGTGGAAGTCGAATTTGGTGTTGGGAGACAAATGCGCCTGCGCAAAAACAAAAATGTCCATGAAATCCTTTTATGCACTATGATAATGTCAGGATGGTAACAATAATGGTGGAAGGAGATGGTCAGTACGTTGATGAAGCCCATGCGCAAGGTGAGGTAGTCCACCTTGGTGACTGACCTGAAGAACTGTCTGAAGAACGCAACCTGACAGACCAAAACATCACAGATATGTTAATCACAGGGGGTGGCCAGGTACTGCAAAATCACAGGGCGAGATCAAGGTTGCAGAAACTCACGATCCATCTGACTCCGGTTATGCTGGAGAGGCCCATGTGCCGCCTCACGAACGAGGTCTGATGCGTGAATCTGAACCGCGCAGGATCTGCATATTAATCCAACGTATCAGTCTGTCTGCTCCGATCATGTAAAAGCATGAGATTTCACAAAGAGAAATGCAGAGTGGTAGTAGACTCTGACCATTGGCGAACTGATACTCCAAGGAGGCGGTCTCTGCTTCCCACTTCTTCCACCTTCTCATCTGCACCAAATTAAGGACAATTCGTATCAGACCAGAATCCACATTTTAATTAAAGTTTTAGTACTGAAACCTGAATGGAATTGCTATGCCTGACAGAAATACAGACAGACAGACAGACATGCGGTCGATTGATCAGAGCAGAACTCACCTTGAGACGGCTGAGGGCCATGGTGACGACGCTGTAGAAGACATGGAACACCGCGAGCACGAAGATGAATATGTGGAGCTGGTGCAGGCTGCCCGCGGACATGAGCGCCACCTTGCCCTGCTTCGCGCAGACGTCCTCGGCGGGCGCTGCGGCGAGGAACCGGCGGTGGCTCTCGGAAGCCAGGAAGGAGAGCAGCCTTCGCCGGCTGCCCTTGTCGTCGTCGCCGCTGTCGTCGCTCCCCGCGTAGTCTGCATCCGAGGCCTTGCAGGGCAGCATGACGCTTCCCGCCTTCTCGGAGATGCATATCTTGGAGATGGGGTCCTGCAAGACGGTGAGCAGCAGGGAGATGAAGCCGACCAGCATGAGCTCCGCCTTCATCTTCTCCAGCGCCTCGCTCAGGGCCTTCTTGTGCCGCTTGTGGAACCACTGCCATCAGGAGAATTAAACCGTGAGCTCGCTAGGTTGTGTGTGTGTGTTGATCGTCGCAGTGGATACCGGCCGGGGATGGTGTTTGGGCACGTACATGTGTGAGCTTGTGGAGGCCGTGCTCGAGGGCGACGGAGATGAGCACGAGGACGAGGACGACGACCGCCACCGCCCACGTGGGCGTGTCCCGCAGCTGCCGCCCTCCCGCCGGCGCCATGGTCGGATCGAACGAGCTTGCTAGGTACGTCGTTGTTTGTGTGTTGGGCCGGTGCTGTCTGGTAGCTGCTGTGGCGAAGTTGCAGCCAGACTGGTGGGAGGATCCGGAGGTAGCTGGGCGGTGTTGCACGGGGCGCGAGGGGTTTTATCGGCGCGCCCCGCCGGCGGCCAGGTCAAAGCGTGTGCGGACTGCGCGGGGTGCCAAACGGCGCGCGCGCGAGCGATTACTGAGCCGGAAATGCTCGGGTCGGGTGCGCCGTGAAGGGGGGAGCGATGTCCTTTTGCGGTTGGGTTTCGGGTGCCGTCACTTTGGGTTGAGTTGGGTTGGGGTGGTTGGTCGTCGTCGACGCCAGTCGCCACGCGAGCCCTGCGTACTGCTCGGCCGGCCGGCATCGTGTGTTCTTTTAAAATTTGCTAGCTAGAAATTAGGCGCCTGGGAAGTCGTCTGACGTAGTCGTCCAGAATCTATTCATATTCTAGTCTGTTTAGATTCAAATTTTGTTTTAAATTCGAATTTTGTTCATGATACAAAATTTGCTGATATTCAGTTTTTCCATATTTGACATTTGTTACAAATTCAAAATTTATTCAACTTTTGATCAATTTGAATGTATTCACAATTCAAATTCTGTTAAAAAGAAGGATGTCGTCAAGCGACTGACACGGCAATTTCTTTTCTCTCTTTCTAATCAGATGACCATAGATTTGTTTGCCATCGGCCCGCGTTGGATGCAGCTACCTACTGTACGCAGGACAAAAACCAACGCGGCTTCTGTATCGGAATGATCAGCGGCGACGGAGAGTTTCGTTTCGTTATTACGACGACCGGCCGGCGCCGGGAAAAACCCAAGAGAAGAGACAGAGCACGTACGTCGTGACGTCCGGTGACCTCGTTCGTGTCGAGGCGGTGTTCCCGTGCTCGCCGACTCTTCAGCATAGTTTTATCGAAGAAAAACATGCGAAACCTGTAACTGCGGCGACGTGTTCGTGGCTGCGTACGTACGTGGTTACGGAGTGCGTACGCAAGTGCCGACTACTGATCGTTGATGAGGACTTTCGTGCACGTTTTGTGAGGTCCACGTGACAGTCGCCGCTTTGACTACGACTGTTTACTTGGAATATCATTATCAGGACAAACTCCGCCTTCTTCTAAGTTGACTACGACTCAAGAGCTCGCTCCATCTCTTCATAGCATATCCTTTCTCCTGTCGTATTATCCCTAGACTTTACCATATACCATGCATCGATATCTTGAGCTCGCTTTTCAACATAAATAGAAAATGGCTGTTAGTGATCATTCCGAATTGAGAGCCTTTGTTGCATGACCGACTCATATAAACCATAAACTGAAGCCCCTAGAGTGATGCCATAGAATGACTATTGATTAATGAGTGATCCAATTGAAATTTGAAAAGGTACATCATATGATTCATAGTTAAGCAGCTGAGAATGGACCACCAGCAGTACTTCGAACAATAATAACATGATTTTCTTAATGAAATAGACATGGTATCCCTACTGTTTTAACATAAATAATAATATCATGGGAAAAAAACTTCCAGAATTACTACAAGTCATCCAACTTCACTACACTATATAAAGCAGCTATCATGAGAAATAATACAATAAATTTTCTTCATGCCTTCATTACGAGCTATCATGGAAAAGTTACAATTCTGTATGTAAACTGACGTTTCATCTTATGTAAAGAAGCAATGCACATGTTGCGACTATGCGAGCTTCCCTCTTCTTCTGTAGTTTATCCTCGTAGGTTCATACTGTGGTACGAGATTACCGTCGGCTGAGTGAACACATTTTTCGTGCTACTGCCGATCTTATCCCCTTCGAATCATGGTCAACTTGCTGCTGCCGATGATCATTCTTTGCCTGCATGGTGGAGTAGAGTTAATTTAGGCTTTTAATCTGCAATAATAAAATACACTCTTGATCAGAAGGCCTAGGCGGAGCAGGGTCATACATGTAACATGTCCCATATTTCTCCTATGCAATGGTAAATAGCACTAAGTATAAAAAGTATAGCTATGCTATGGTTCAGAATATTAGAAATTCCCTTCCACGCGTTGCAAGTGAAATCACTGCGTGTAGACACATTTCTTGTGGGGTTGATGCTAGCTTTAGATTTCCCTTATTCAAAGACTCAATTTTTCTTCAAGAGCAGTTTGGATACAACAAGAAACATGTCAACATGGAATACAAAAGAAGAGAAAAGATAGAAGCCTGCCATGAAAATGCTCGAATAAAAAATGCAGTTAAGAGAGTAGTGATAAATAATCTACCTGAGCATCCGACGAGTTAGGACACCATTGCCATTGAGATCCTCCATGCACGTGACATTCTTTTCAAAATTTCCTATATATGCAATTAGGATAACAATTATTATAACAATAACAGAACATGTATATAATGGAAAAAAAGGAGAAAGAGAAACACAACGACGAGTGCTCAACAATTATAAATAAAACCCACCCGATATGTTATTTGGATATGTTATACAAAGTTAACAAATTGCCCAACTAACACAACATTGGATCTTTTTTGACACTCCCAATTTTACATGGACATGCAATAACCAAACTTGAAGCACCTTAAGCGTGCTCCACTCCAAGAAGCAATTGGTTATAAAATATAATCATTGTACTTGTACTCTCCACAAGAAAAGAATGACGGTCAACATATACAAAATATTCGGAGGTCTCCATTCACATATTCAGCCCACTTCCATCTATGTAAATTTATACTCACATATCCAGCCTAAAAGAGTATTCTACCCAGCATGAACAAAAGTACTGCTTACCTTCTCTTAGAGCTGACTTTGGGTAAGACACAACTTCATCACATTCAAACTCCGCTGCACTCCAATATTGAATTATAGTATCAAGCCCCCACTCATCAATTCTAGAATTTATAAATAAGGGCAAAAATGTTTCCCAGCAATTATTGAATCAATAAGAGTGTACAACACTGCAAGCACCAAAGAGCATAGCAGAGCATCTCGTATGGTCTGTCTTCTCATCTAAATGATCTATTTCTAGAGCCTCTTGCTACCCTGGCTCCTGTAGTACATCTTGCTACCCTTGCTCCTGTAGCACAGCTTGCTCCCCTGGTTCATCTTGCTCCGAAGATTCCTCTTGCTGCCCTGGTACCTATATAAGCAGTTGTCATATTAATTAGTTACAGGTAGTCTCTGTCTGCGTTGCAAAATAAAAGATCGAGGAGGCAGCGGCGTTTGAATGTCCCATGGTGGCGATGGGTGCACAACGTATGACGGAGTAACTGTGTTTGAATGTCTCAAGAGAAGCTTGTTGGATGCTTTCTGCATCTAAGCTCTCAGCATGGTCACCCCATAGAGTGACTGAGGCTAACTTGTCAGTTATAACAAAGAAAAGCATTGTCAATATGGGTGGATTGCTATGCTGTCTTTTCAAGGAATTGATGTTTAAAGTTGCATACTATACCTTAGTTACATCTTTTAGGTAGCTCTGTCTCCTTGGTTCTTGATTCGTCTTTGATGGGATAAGATTATGTAATGTAGTCATCGCTCCAATAACATCTGAAATTTGAAATAAAGGATAGGAGTGAATGAACACGAAAAGCAAATAATATAATGTGTAATGAGTAGGTTATTTTTAATAAAAACCTGATAGAAGAGTATTGTTTTTTGTGCGTGGCAAGACAACATAATCTCGCTGACCTTTCTGGCATAATGTGTAAAGGGACGTTTTCAGGTTCTGGCATAATCTCGCTGACCTTTCTGAGCTGAGTAACTCTGATTCTATAGAGGTGGTCTACTACCATGTATTTGTTTCGGGCAACAACTATCATGAAAGACTTGAACCTGTAAATCGAACCCTCCTTTAACTTCTCTCACTCCCTTAGATTTCCTGCAAAATAAATGTGGAGATCAGCTGGGAACGGATTGGCCAAATTAACTACTGGAAGAACGATCAAGCTAAGAAAATGCACAGGGCATCAGCTATATGAAAATTAAGAAAAAAATCATGTAAAAACAAAAGAGAAAAGCAAAAGTAGAAGCTGATTTACACATAGATCAAACAAAATGAAATGATAATCGATAAGGAGGAAAAGAAGAATCACGCACATGAGCTGCGATATGGATGACTACCTGTCTCTCGTCCTGGAGGCGGTAAGCTCTGCGCTCTAATCATGGAAGGCACGCCCACGACCTCGGGCACGAGACGGACGCAGAGAAGCCGACCGCATCGGACACTTCGACAGGAAGAATAGAATCAGCAGCAGCTGAACGACCTGAACGGGCCACGCGGCCACGCCCATAGGAGAGCCATGGCAGGCACGGCCACGACCTGGCCACGCCGACGGCCATCCAAGGACGACCCAGGAGGAACATAGCCATGGCAGGCACGGCCACGGCGTCGGGTACGCGACGGACGCCGATGAGCCAACGCATCGGACACGTCGAAACCCTAGCCTAGAGGAGGGGAAAATTGGACTCACCGTGAATGGAGGACTCCTGCCAATCAAGCCAGGAAGTGGATCATCCGGCGTCTTCTACACTCCTTGCGGCGGCGGCGGCGCCGACGACGAGGTCGCCGTGGGCAGCAGGTGAGGGGGTCGCCTCCTCCATCGCGGTGAGCACCTCAAACCCGCGACCCACTCGTCGGGGGCGGGCGTTCGCCTGAGAGGTCGTGTAGAGGCACCAGGGCGGCGTCGTCAGCGGCGCGAGGCTGGTCCGGCGGCGTCCCTCCAGAGAACCGAGCGGGGCAATAGGAGGTGAGAGCGGCGGCGGGATTGTGGAACCCTAGGTCGGGGCTTTGGCTCGTTCGATCGGAAAAAAATTCAGAAAAACATTGTTTTTACCGACTGATGACTTGCGGTGGCTAAGGGGTGAAATAGCTGGTTGTGTAGGGGTATTTTAGGCAATCAAATGATGTAAACACAAAGTGCCTTCACCAACTGAGAACCAATAGTAAAGATTTTGACGCGGCGGCACGCCGCGCCCCTTGTCTTAATCTTCTAGCATTAGTAGTTAGTGGTAACTATCTTCTTTTATATCTTCTGAAAATTTGCGGAGTGATACATTTTATGTGGTACGGTCCGATGGAGCGAAGTGTGGCGTGCCTTCAAGACTTTCTCGAATAAGTGAAAAAGCAAAGAAGAGAGAAAACGCTAGCGCATCTCGAATAAGTGGAGAAGCAAAGAAGAGAGAGGTGGGGCAAAATGAGCATGTCGTTCTAGATGATAATCTTGTGGACCGCTTCGGACCGCTTTGTCTATAGAGACGAATATCGAAGTCTATAAGTTAATTATGAAAATAACTATTTATGCACCGGTGAAAAATTAACGCGAGGGAGTTACACATGGTCGAAGAATTATTGGAGGGTAATTACTGTGGAAGAATTGTCGTAGAGATTTATTACCGGGAAACCACCGCTTGGAAATAACCGTTAGCGGTCAAAACTTTTGGTCATTGCTAAAAATGACTATTCGTGCACCGATGAGAAATTACCGCCGGAGAGTTTAAGGTTAACTAACATCGAAGAATTGTCGCAGAGATTTACTATCGGGAAACCATCATTTGGAAATAACCGTTAGCGGTGAAAACTTCTGCTAAAAATTACTATTCGTGAATCGGTGAGAAATTACCGTTTGAGAGTTACGTATAATCATCGAAGAAATAACGTAAGATATCTACCGCAGGAGAATTGCCGCATCGATTTACTACTGAGAAGTTACAACTGACAAATTACCGTTGCGTCACGGGTAGAAGCGACTTGTTCATGCATAAGTGAGAAATTACCGTTGGAGAGTTATGTATCATCGTCACGGCTAGAAGCGACTTGTCATGCACTGGAATAAATTATCATTGAAAAGTTATGCAATATTAAAAATTACCTAAAATAATTACCACCAGAAAAAATAAAATTTTTTGGAAAAAATAAAAAAGCGGGCCCAGAACACTGTTCATACATACACGTAAACACCGCGTTAATACGTACACGTAAGCACTGTTCATACGTACGCGTGAACACTGTTTATACATACACGTAAACACTCTCCACAACGAAAACCCCCCGTTCCAAAGTCCTACTCTCCCGGCATAATATTACCCAACTTTTTCGCCCCCGCAAGCACCCAAAGACGTGCCTCCGTCTTAATTCTATCAAAAATTACAAATGAGGGGGATTGCTTATTACGAAAAACCCTAGCGTTGCGCTCGTTCCAAATCTCCCACACGGTGAGCATCGTGAGAGTAGCCAACGCCTTCCGATGTGGCGTTATCCCGTCCGCCAATAAAGTCCACCACTCCTTGATAGAGTTTAATATGAGTAGGAGTAGCTGAATTAAAAGAGCTAAAATAAAAAAGCAAGAATAAATTATGAGGAATTGCGATGTTTGTGGGTCCTGGGCAATAAGAAACAAAAAATATAAATTTATGCAAAATCCTTACAAAAACCGCACATATATGTTTGTTAGTCTTCTGTATCCCCTTTTACTGGTAACTCATTTTAAATTGTCAAAAGTACTGTAGAGATCTAGAAAAAAAGACTAAATTTGGACTGGTATTTATGATGATGTGGAGGTTTCCTCTAACTTTTTTTGGGGGTGCTCGGTTCAAGTACAAAATTGCCGTATATATCACAAGTTGGGCACCGTAGGCTCCGTTGCACTAGAGCACATACGTTGGTGTTTATGGTCAGGGGTCCTCGCAAAATAAAGGTCAGTGGGAATCAATCTCGGGTCACCCTCTACACTTATATCTCCACGTTGAATTTTCAGAGCTCCAGTAATTAAGATGATGTGAAGCTTAATTTGCTAGACATTTTTTATGTTTCTCATGTTATAGGCCACAAATTCGCAAGTTGTGTGCATGGTGTGTTTGACATCAACGTCGGTTGTCGTTTCATCATTGAGACCTTATGGCATCACAATCGTATTGCCCTATGGCACTTTATCACGGTGTGTGGTTCATGTCACTCTCTTGCACTTTATCTCTCTGTTGAATTACATAATGGCGTGGGAGGCGTGCATGATTGTGAGAGTTACTTGTGCTCATAACTCCCGGAGGCAGTGATCGACCATGCGTCTGTTGTACGATGTGAGCTCCATGGTGGCCATGTTTAGGTTTTGTAAGTGGCCCACCGGATTCTGTTGGCCGACTTCGTTGCGAGGACATGAACCAGTGCCCATCACAGTTATTTTCTGTTAGATACAATGCATTTAGTTTATCATGACTCATGAGTTCGATGGGATGCTGACTGTATTGTTGTAGTTTACATCATGTACATGGCGTTCTAAACTTTGACGCAGTCTGCGAAGAACCCGATTTTCAGTTTTTCACCCTGAAATTGCTCTATCTAAAACCAGGCTAGCTAGCCAAAAATGCAACATACGCTAAATATTAGGCAAATTCATGCTATTCTTGTGATGAAATTTTTTTGCAGACAAAGAGTGTTTTCTAAGATACAATGGTTTGTATATATTATTTATTTATCAAACAAGGCAGAAGACTTAAAATGTCATTTAAATAAAGAAGATTTAGTGTGACAACAGAGCACCGTGGACAATATATACCATGGCAGCACACAAAACAACACACGCCTACCCTGGTAAAACCCATTGTTTTGCCTCGTCTTTAATCTTTGTGATCATCAAAGGAAAAGAAAATAATGTTGCGGAACACCCTTTGGTGTGTAGCACGTGTAGCATGTACACCTTGGTTACTGATTCTGTTTGTATATATGAAATGGGATGGAGATATATCTGAGAACACACACTCATTTCCAATCTGATACTATGACTCACGCCATGGGGATACACAGTATTAAAACGCAGGTCAGTGTCAAATAATGTGATCTTTGATGCGTTCAATATCACACTGAAGCTTCTGCATACGGCGACATCTCGTTTAATTTGTATGGTAGGTTAGCTGATGCTTGCAAACTCTTACTGGAGAGCGTTTCTCGAAGCATGCATATAAGAACAGACACGATTACTCGACCAAGTGGCGGTGAGTGGCACACGTCTGCGAGGATGTGGAAGTCCACGTGACATCGATGGATCGATCACCGCTTCGACTGTTTCCGGAACGATCAATCATGTAAAGGAAAGAGTCGCCAGGGCAAGGGAGAAAAGTTCCATTGTGGTACCTGTAAAACATTACAGCTAGAAGAGATTCTTCTAATCGGCCGGCCGGGGCGCCGAGAGCGTGTCCAGTCAAGTGAACCTTTGTTTCCCTAATCATGCCAGTGACATGATGGTCGTTGGTTGACTCAAACGGCTAAAGAAATCCACAACTAGAGCAGTCGTTGTTGCCGCCTTGCCGGTGCATCTCATTGTGAAAATACAATTTACTATGAGTTTTGATCAAATATGGGGAAAAGAACATGTATATGTTGTTTAAAAAAATCATAGAAAAAAGGGAACATATGTGAAGTTCAAAAAAAGGTGACAAACTGGTGTCTGTTCAACACATCATATGCCATTAAAAAAGAAAATTGGCAGGTGTTTCTGTTATAAACTTTAATCTAGAGATAATATCACTTTGAACACAAGAATTTCAAAGAGTATATCCAATGGCTGTAGCAGCATAAAAGAGGTCCATGTGAGCTTCATTGCACGGGCTGCCGATGCTTTATGAAGGGGAGCTGCAAACTACTATGATAGTAATTTCATTGGACCGAATTAAATGATAGCGCAATTCTATAGCACGAGCTCGTGCAACATGAGCATCGCCAAGCAGCCCCCCACGTCACATCGGAGGCGTGTTCCTCATAGCCGCGGTCCGTCCGCACTGGAGTCAGCTAGGACGCAGGAGGGTGCATCTAGATCCCAGCGGAAGACATCCTGTTGCGAGTCAACCAGCCATGCTGTACATTTCCCCATTCTGGTTAAGCCCTCAGGGTCACGTTCCTGCAGAAGCAAAGAACTCTGAAGAATTCAGCATGCAGAGATAATGAAATTTACAATGCAGCATTTTTCCAAAATGATTGAAAAATGGATTTGCGGTTCAATCAAAGAAAACGAGAGTCAACTCTCTGGTAGGCCGTTATACCCTGGCACAGTAGCACTGATTTATTTATAAAACGGAAATTTTCAGAAGTATGAATAGTGACAGCACACCATCCTCCGGTTTGGGTATATTGGTTGGGGTTCATGCTACAGTCAGTCTTCTTATATAGACAAGTTTTACTGTTTTAGAGCTGTAAATACGACACATTCTAATTGGGTTCAATCGACTCCATTTAAGACGATGTGGAGGGGCTGTTCGAAAGTCGTTGATCTGCCGTGCAAGTTGTGTAGATGTGGGCTCTGCTGCATCCAAAACATGTCTGTCCGTGTTTATGATCAGGAGATCACTTTCCTCTCACCCACTTAATCTTATCTCGGCACTAGTGGAAAACAGGGCTTCAGTCCCGGTTCGTGTGGGGCTTCAGTCCCGGTTGCGCAACCGGGACTAACCAACCGGGACTGGAGCCCAATCTTTAGTCCCGGTTGCTATACGAACCGGGACTAAAGAGAGACCACGTGGCAGGGGCTGGTTGATCGTGGGCGTAGGACTTTAGTCCCGGTTCGTGTTACGAACCGGGACTAAAGTGTCCACACGTGGCAGCCTCTGCTGCTTCTGGATTTCAATTGTTATTTAGGGGTTTAGGGTTTAGGGTATATTTGTATTTTGCTCCATTCAATTGTTTGATTCATTTCAAACAAGTTTTCTTATATACTTATTCATACAGCATTACAACATAATATATAAAACGATACATATATATAATATATTTGGTTCACCGAGCATATACATGCATACAAGTATATATACAACTTGTTCACACACATAAGATCACGACTTGTGTTTAATTATAAACATTGTCTAATCGAAACCGGCATGAAATTCACCCTTTGGGTTAATGACATGTTCAAGCAGAAATCCGGCTAATTCCTCTTGAATTCCTACTACGCGTTCAGTCGGTGAGAGCCGATTCCGCTTTGCTTCGAACTACGAAGAAGAAGAACAATATGAATATGAATCATCATAACAAAATTGATGCCAATAAAATGAATTTGTCAGTATATTGTTTACTTACTGTTTGAAAATCAATTCCTTCAGTGACCTGCGCACGAAGGTTCTCGCAAGTATAGTATGCACATATATTAGTCCCCGAAGGCTACCTCGCACACTTTACGAGAATAGATTTTAGTCAGTGGCATATCAAGATTGATATACTTAATGGTATTTGAAACTAGAATTAAAGGGATGTGTGGACCTAGCTCGTACGACTTACCTCGATCTGACGGTAAATCAGCTCATTTTTCCATTCACCTTTAACTGTGCGTATAAACCGTTTCCAAACACTGCCGAGCAAACAAAATGAATAGATGAGTTATAGATGAACGAAAGAGACCGATATAATGCCGTAATGATTGAAATTACCTATCCATCACATCAAGGATGCTTTTGTATTCATTAAGTGGTTTATTCATCGAGTCAAAGATTTGAACCCTTCCATAGTCAGGTTCAATCTTTAGCAAAATCCAGTGGTAACTGCGTGCAAGTTTAATTATGTAAGTTAATAAACTCATCAATTACACTTATAACATCGAGTAAGGAAAAGTAACTGTGCATAAGATAGTAACACTCACCTGATGTTGTACGGAAAGAGTATTCTAGCTCGGTATTCTTGCATAAGTAGGAACTCTAGCAAGTTATCCTCCGTCTCCTTGCGATTCCTCTGTATCATCGCTCCGTTAACTCGATTTGGATCAATGAATCCAAGTTGGAGGTCATTCCTTTTCTTACATTCCATACTCTTCATTCTGCATAATAAACAGCGTAGTGAGGAAAATTACATGCAAAGAACGAGTTGAGCTAGAGACTTATAGAAATAATGAATCACTTACAGAACATAGGCACTGACGAGAGATTTGTCGAGCGCGTCTTGATTGAATAGCTGAAAGAATTCATCAAACTCAATATGCACCAAGTCTTGACCTAAGAAATGGTCCTTTGTGATTTGCATAAGGAGAAAATCTTGCGTGCCCTTTGCGGCTTGCAGGTACCACTTATGCAATTTTCGCATTTGTGTTGGTAGATTCATTTCAATCTCAGGTGGGACCAGACTCTTCCCCTTTTCATATTGCCGTGCTATAGGCGCCTTTGGGGTGATATCTTCATGTAGCAATTGAGAAAGAGTCAAACCAGCTTCTTTAGCAAAGTCGGCGGGATTGGGTTGAGCAACACTCCCACCAGCATCACTAGCAAAGACCTTTAGCGGGGAGATCGATTTTTTGGTCTGTGCTCCAAGCTGGGCAACGTCTCTTTTCCCTCTTGCAGTTGCGCTTGTCTTATTAGCTTCTTTTTTTGCATCTACCTGCTTATCCAAACAACGCTTGTAGTCATCTGGCTTACGCAATTCATATTGCGAAGGTTGGGTAAGCATATCAAAGGCCCACTCCTTCTGTTCCAGAGTATATACCTGCTTCGGTGTAGGGGTCGGGCGTAGGGCTGCGAGCTTCCTTTTCACTTTGGCTCTGTCCTCCGCCTCAATTTCTTCAGCAGTCTTCTCGATAGGAGGAGGCGGCACCGCCTTAGCTATCTTGGCCCATTTCTTCGGAGAGACATTGCTAGTGGACATAGCAGCGGACTTGCCACAACTCTGGGACTTACGAGTGGGCTGAGGCAGCGGAGGTGGCGGAGGCGGCTGACATTGAGGTGGAGATCGATGTGGACTCGGGGTATGGTGGTAGTCGTCCCTGTCGTCGTCGGGAGGTGGTGAATTGCGAGGACTCGGAGGAGAGGGTGGCCGCCTTGGCGCCGAGCCTGGAAACACGATGTGTTTCTTATCCCAAAGAATTATACCACCCAATACTTCTCCCAGTTTTTCCTCCTCTTCAGGTCCAGCGACGTCAAGAAGGAGGGACTCATACCCCCTTTCAATTGCATCCACCCCGACCTTAGCATAGCCAGGTCGAATCTCACGGCCATGCCAGGTTTGTCCAGGTCCAGATGGCAACACATAGCCAACCACCACCTTCATCGATATGTTCTTCATGGGATAATGCAGCTCACAGTCTATCTTCTTGGTGATATCATCCACGGGGTAGTGAACCATCGGTACCTCTGTGGAAGCCACGCTGCTTCTCCGCTGAGATCGGTCGCCTGATGCATGTTCTAGGTGTTGCTGATGCTGAGTTGCCCCTTGCGACTTTAATTCCTCCAGTGCCTTCTGCTGCAGTAAATACAACTCTCTCAGCTCAGCCTGTTGCCTTTCTATGCTCTCTATCTGTGAGGCCTCCTCCTGCGCCTTCCGCTTCTTCGCTCTCTCTCGGCTTCTATAAGTCTGGCTCTCTTCGGCGAACCCGGACCTCCACGGAATAGCAGAACCCAGACCCCGTGTTCGTCCTGTGTGTTCTTTGTTCCCGAGGGCCTTTGTCAGCTCGTCGTTCTCTCTGTCCGGCTTGAACGTCCCCTCTTGAACCTCGGCGATTGTCTTGACAAGTGCTCCTAGGGGTTCAGCAATTTGTTTCTTCTCTTCAACTAATTTCCCTGTTCTCTCATCATAGACAGCTCCATGGGCAAGTGCCCAATTTCTTGACCTTCTGGGCCATTGTTCTGTTTCTGGTTCGATGCCCTTTTCTCGTAGGGCGGCCTCTTGCATATCCCACTTAGGCTCGGCCCTTTTGTAGCCACCTGGACCCAACTTATGGTGATATTTCTTTTTCGCAGCATTTGCCTGATTTTTCTGACTCCTTAGCTTACCCAGCTCTGACTCCTTGTACTCCACAAATGCGTCCCAGTGTTCCCGCAGGAACTCATTGGGGCCAGTAAATTCTGGAGCTTGTCGATCGGCGTTGACATAGGCGTTCCATAACCTCTTCTTGTGGTTATTGAACTGTGCAGCCATCTTCTTGAGAGCCCACTCCCTGACTTTCTCCTTCTGTTTCTCTGCTTCTTCCAGGGACTCGGTGACCGGCAGATTGAAATGTGGAATGAGGGAATCCCAAAGTCTGTCTTTCAAGACCTTGGTGACATAATTGACTGCTGCACCCTCTTCTGGCTCTGGCTGTGCTGGCTCTCCCTTTGCCGCCTTGGGCTTATACCAATACTGAATGCTTATCGGCACCATGTCCCTAACAAGACATCCACATTGAGTAGTGAACGCACTTGCGACACTCTTGGGTTCCAACGGTTCGCCTTCACTTGAGAGACGCCCAATCGTGTAATGCTGATTCGATGCTAGCCGTTTGTCCGGGCCTCGCTTCTTTCTAGAAGAATCAGAGGTCTAAAATAAGAAAACACTTGTTAATATAGATACCACATAATGCATCGTCATCTACTGATTCATGAATAGAGCTAGTCTTCATATATATATATATATATACCTCGCTGGACTGTTTTATTAAGTCACGTCCAGTCCCTTGTGAGCCGTCCTCGCAATCATCATTTTCCGATTCATGCGGCTGCTCCTCCTCCATTCCGTCACCCGACTCGTTCAAAAATTTGAGCCGTCTCCTTCTACACGGGTGGTACCCTCTCCTATAATATTCAGTATCTCTTCTTCACCTTCTCTTCCGGCGCCGAAATCCATAACTGAAATCCATAACATAGATCAACAACATTACTCCATATTTTTATTTCTATTATTGCTAACAATATTACTAACAATATTTCTAACATTTCTATCTATTCACTTTCTAACTCTATATATCTAACCTAAATAGCATTTTACTAACTAGCATTTCTATTACTATTACTATTCAATTTTATTACTATTACTAATAGTAATAGCATTTTACTAACTAGCATTTCTATTACTATTACTAATAGTAATAGGTTTCTATTACTATTACTAATAGTAATAGCATTTTACTAACTACATTTACTATTACTAATAGTAATAGCATTTTACTAACTACATTTTTCTAACATAATAGTAATAGTAATAGTAATAGCATTTTACTAACTTAATTATAGTAATAGCATTTTACTAACATAATAATAGTAATAGCATAAAATCTAACATAATAATAATAGTAATAGCATTTTACTAACTTAATAATAGTAATAGCATAAAATCTAACATAATAATAATAGTAATAGCATTTTACTAACTTAATAATAGTAATAGCACAAAATCCAATATAATAATAATAGTAATAGCATTTTACTAACTTAATAATAGTAATAGCATTTTACTAACTTAATAATAGTAATAGCATAAAATCTAACATAATAATAATAGTAATAGCATTTTACTAACTTAATAATAGTAATAGCACAAAATCTAATATAATAATAATAATAGTAATAGCATTTTACTAACTACATTTGCTACATTACTATTTTTATATTCTATTTTTCTTTCTATATTTCTAACTTATTTTTCTAACTTAATCTCTAACTACTTTTCTAACTTATTTTTCTAACTTAAAATCTAACTACTTTTCTATCTACATTTCTAACTACATTTGCTACATTTTTTCTAACTATATTTGCTACATTTTTTCTAACTACATTTGCTACATTTTTCTTTCTATTTTTTCTTTCTTGTTTTCTTTCTTTTTTTTCTTTCTTTTTTTTCTTTCTTTTTTTCTAATTTTTTTTCTTGCCATTTTTGGAGGTGGCGGCGGCCGGCCGGTCACAGGTACCTGCAGGTGGCGGCGTCGCGGGCGATGCGGCGGCGCGGGGCGATGCGGCGGCGCGGGCGATACGACGGCGCGGGGCGAGTGTAACACCCCACTTTTTGTAACCCTGTTTAGGTAGTGTTTAGTGAGCCAAAATTGAGGGCCAACAAAAACTTTTTGAGCAAACCTCTGGAAGTGCTGCTTCTTGCTTGTTTGTCTTGGGTGCTATGTTAATGATGTCTGCTTGAGTTGCTTATTGAACACCTTTGTGAACCAACACCACCCTTGTGCCCTTGTGATCATGCTCTTATTTATGCTTCTAGCTATTTTCCAAAACCATTATCTTGGCAAACTCTCCTTTTTATTCAAATTATCTTTATTTATCCAAATAAGCGCCAAAATTTATTTTTGAGACAAAGCCTTTATCAAAACTAAGTGTTTACAAAATTATCTGGACCTACAAAGTAGAGTGGTCCCACTACTTTACAAACTTTTATTTTGTTGATATTTATAAAAGGATTTCAAACACCTTTGAGAAGATTTTACAAAGGAGATATTTATGTCTCCATTTGTTTCTAAAACTATCTACCAAAGTCTTACTCCTTTATTTGAAACTCTTCTCTACTTGACCTGGGCATGATCATTGAGTACTGGTTCAATCATTGCTTCTGATAATGCTAGATTAGCTGCAACTGATTGACCTTGTGTGGTGAGTTGACTTTGTGTGACCATTTGACTTTGATGGGTTGCTTGTGTGTGCATATACTCCTCATATAGGCCTGTGGCCTAACCTTTTCAAATCTCATCAATTTATATTTTGTCCCATGTAAGTTGTTTCCACTCTATCTTTCAAATCAAACCTATCTGGTTATTTTCGTCTCAATCCTGAATCCCTAACTCTAATACCTCAGTCTTATTATGAGACATTAGGAGCACCATTTAGAGAAATCTTAAAACTAATCAAACAAGCCCAAGGAAGGCACCCATGGTGTTATTTGAATCATTTTCATCCAACCATAAGAAGGTTTCACTCCAATCTAGAAAAATCCTCTCTTACAGACATTTCATCAAACACCTAGAGTGCAGACTATCTTCATGTCTGTTAACAGATTCAATTATCCAACACCTATATTAAGCTCATCCATTCTATCCATGGCAATGTACCTTCCTAGAACTCATAATTGGCATGTGTTCTTCCATTCATTCCATTGCCACCTGGTCATTTGAAGTCATTTGCTACTTGTTCTAATCCTGTTTCTGACCCTAATCAACCCACTGACCATTTGACTATTATCATATGCACTTTTGCTCACACTTCTAGAATTCGAAATAAATGGTTCAGAGACCATTCTTTGACCTATTCCCCTTCCTCTTGATCTACTCTAACTAACTGTGCGCTTGCATGTGCATCTTGACGTATGTCTCCTATTTATATGACTAGGTTTTGGACCCTAGTCAAAAACTAATTTCACCTTCTAGTTTTCCTTGACCCTCTTGATAATTAATCAACACTCATCATAAAATCTCTTCATAAATTCATTTCCTCTCTTCTAGCATTTGGAAATGTTATTCTTGCAAAATATCACTTTTCCTCCATCAAGACTAACTATTTCCCTATTACATCTTTCTTGCTTAACAAAATGCATATGATTGGTAGCTATGTTATTTCATGCCTCTTTTTCTTCTCATCAAGCATTTTATAATCTCCTACCATGTTCTCTTATTCCTATAGGACCCTTTGGACTCAAGAACCCTAGTGGTGCATCTCCACATTTTCAAAATCTTGTCTCAAGTAGAATAGGGCAATGTTATCAGATTGCACTTTTTGCAATTCTTTTTAACCACATCCCATTGTTGTTTCGGCAAGATTAGGGCATGTTCGTGATCCTCAAGACTTCTACTCCTAGTGCTAGCAAGGTTTTATCAAAGTGGTTTCCCCTAGCTTGCTTGTTCAAGGCTGTTTTGAGGTCTAGCTAATAACAGCAAGATCTGGCAAAAAAACTGAGTTTTCTGCCAAGTCAATTTCTGTTAAAAGGTTCTGACTTTGGAACCTCACCATTTGTATCTACAATTCAGTTTTTGCCCAAACTTTTGTACCAATCTCATCTACATGACCTCTACTAACTAACCCTACCTTTTCCCTAGCTTCTAGAAGCCATCTAACCACTAATTCAAGCAAGGTTTGTGAGCACCACAGGAATCTGTTTTGGCACTATTAAAAAGTTGATACTTTGGCAGTTTGTGTTAAGCAACCCCTCCTGCACCCTTGGCCATGGACTACATTTTGTTGTGCACCTAAACCAGTACTTTTAAGCCCCACAAACCATTCTCAATTTGGAGCAACCTGGCTTGTTCAAATGTTGGTGTTCTGAACCCTATGCAATGTTCTGCCTATAGACCATTTTCCATCATCAAAACCATTCTAAATCTTTTCCAATTAGCCAACCCTTACCCTAACCACCCCTGCAGACCCACCACCCACTGGTCGACATGTACTGTAGCAGTCCCTCTCTTTTGTCCCCTAGTGTTTGGAGGGAGAAGGAGAGAAGAAAGGTCAACAAGAAACTTTGCCCATCAATTAAAAATGGTGCTGCAGCCCACCCTCTGTTTCCAGCCGACCAGGGCAACCACTAGGACTCTCTCACTCTCTCCACCGTCCTCCTAGACCAACCAGAGCCTCCCCATGGGCCCCACCATGTCAAACCGACCTACACCATCTCCCCTCTATTTATTATGCATCCGAGCACCACAGCCTCCCACTGGACACTCATTTCCCTCCCACACACTCTCTATCGACATCCAGTAGCCCAGCCTGAGCCCCTTCCCTCTCTGCTGGTCGAGGGGAGGGATTTCTTCCTCGGAGTGCTGCGAGGAAGAGGAAGCCCCTGCCGTCGATCCAGACCCCCACCTCCCTCTATTTCTTCCTGAATGGACTCTCCTAATCATCAGCTACTTAACCCTACCCTTTGTTTGGCCCAGGGACGCCGGAGTCGAGGTCCCTGCAAGCCCAGCGAGAAGCTCGCCACGGCCGTCGCGCAGATCTGCAGCCCTGCTTCCTTTTCGACCGTTCCGCACCTCGTTGAGCTCCCCGTCGAGCGCCGCGCCGCCTCGTCCAGTCGCCATCGCCGGGGGAAGCCTCTAGGTAAGCCGCCGCCGCTCCCAGACCCCGCTAGGGTTTCCTCCCCGTCGGCCCGGGCCAGAGGAAGGAGATGGCTGGGGACCGTCGATCCTAACTTGATCCGACGGCCCCAGACCCCCGATACCGGTTCGGCCGCCGCGGCCGCTGACAGCGGGCCAGGCTTGTCTGCGCGGCCGGCCATTTTCCCGCCCGTGGCGCCTGCGCAATTGGGCCGGCCTGCGCCAGACGGCCCAGATCCGCCAGATCCGGCCCGAGCTATTGTTTTTTTTCAGAGTTTTCATTTTAAACTTTTTGATTGATCAGCTAGTTTGCAAAAATTATAGAAAAATATTTACAGGTCCAAATTGAGTGATTCAAATTCCTGTGAGTTCCTCTTGTTGTGAACTATCTAGAAATATTGCATGCATACATCCTTGGCCCATGTAAAATTACTTAAATTAAATCTTGTAAAATAAGCACCCTTTTAGTCAAAATTGCAAATCTAGAGTTTTATATATTTAAATGCTGTGTCCCCAATTTTCAGAGATGCTCTTAGGTGTTTACTTGCATGACAAACTAAGTTTGGTATTTTAGGACACATATATCTGCAGTGGTATTTAATTTGGCAAATAGTTTAATTAGTATAGTTTAATTTCTCACTTGCAGTAGAATAGGACTTTATGAGTGAATCCAATTTCTAGGAGTAGCTTAGTGTTATATCTTGCTTGAATCACTGGTTTTGCTATTTTAGGACTTTTATTCTTGCCGTAGTAATTAAAATGGCATTGTGTGTTTTTACTCTTAGAAAAATTACCACTTGCAGTAGAAAGGGAATTTTGTGTTGAATCCAACTTTGTTGGATTATGCTTTGGAAGAGCTTTCCAGAGCACTTTACCTCATATTTTTCTGAGATTCAGAGAATATTTGAGGAATATTTTGGTGCTCTAGTGCTATTCCCTATAGTTAAATTCATAGGAAATAAACCACACTTTGATTTTCAGTAAAACCAACTTTGTTAGGTTCTTAAGATTGTTGTCAACCTGCAAGATTGATAGAGGTGCTGTTTGATTCACTGGATGCCTGCATACTTGAATTGGTTGCTAAGTGGTGATGTTCCCATCAACTTATGAAACCCTAGTTTCTAGTAGGCTTAATTTGCTAATTAAGAACCTTTAAAACTTGGTTTGTTTTCTAAACTTGTTTGCTTCTGATACTCTTTGATAAGATGTTATGAGTGCTGAAATGCTTGTGGCTTGTGTATGCATGTATGCTTATTGTGTGCTTTTATTTTTCCGGCAATAGAATCGAACGAGGAGCGTACCGAGGAGGGAGAAATCTTTGTATATCAAGAGAAAGGAGATCAGGGACAAGCCAACCAAGGCAAGCCATCTAACTTGATGCATATCTGAACCCAAAATACACATTTGCATGTCTCCTTCTATTTTATTAAAGTGCATGGATTTATGTTGCTATAGTTCCTGTAGCAATTAGTTGTTGACTCAAGCTCCGCGAGTCAAGTGGTCATCATCCATCGAGATGACCCCTTTACTACCTGTTCCAATACCCCTGGAGTAGTGGCATGTTGGTTAGCAACAATGCTTTTGATAAACTTTCTAGTGGAGCTAAAACTCTAGGACTGGGAACACTCAATGAAAGTTTACGAAAATGTTTCCGAAAACCTTGGGGTAGTAACTACCCCACTGAAGTGTTTTCAAAAATGGTTTTTGTCAAAATGGAGGACAAGGAGATGGTGGTTTTTAATATGACATTGGTGATCACTAGGCGTTCGCTCAGAACAATTAACCCGTGCAACCACATTACCCTGGTATGGGACGGGGCTTAGTCGGAAGTTTATCTGCCTTAGTGCGGGGAGCCTCATACTATATACGGGTCTGGAGGACCCCGGAATCCGGATTGCCGCCAGATTATGGGCAATAGTAAATCGGGATCCATCGGGATTTATCCGGCCGGAAGACACTTGGGTTTCTCCCGCCGTGGCACTGGAACTACGCTCGGCAGAGGTAGACGGCCAGGGTTTGCCGGGGATGTATACTCCACAGGGTAGGCACCCGTATTAGAGTGGATAGATGGAAGGCTATGATCGATTATCCGAACCCCGCATACTTGTGTATGACGGTCCGTGGTGGTATCCCGGCGGATTTATCGGATGGTGTGGGTAAAGTGTACAACCTCTGCAGAGTGAAATTCTATTCGAATAGCCGAGTCCTCGGTCATGGACGGTTGGGACGACCGTTGCCTAGCCCAATGTCAGTTTTGTTTTTCAAAAGTGGATTTCGGAAAGAAATGGAGAAAGTGTCGGGCGGAGTACTCGGAGGGTACTGCCGTGGCACGTGCTTGGTTTTCGGAGTACTTGGAGGGTACTGCCGAAGGTGGAAAGTGGTCATGTGTGATTGACCGGAATTATTAAGGGGGGTGGTCATGTTTGATTGGCCCCCGCCGGCTCTTCTCTTGAAAATGAGTTCCCCCTTCCCTAGAGCTTTTACTAAAGATGCTTTACAAAGATTCTTCTTTAACAAGGATATAGAGATGTCGTATGACATGCTATATCGACACGAGAAATTGACTAGATAGGAAAAACTAGACTAGAGCCTTTCTCCTTGCTACAGCCAAACTGCATATTTTGTTCTCTCCCCTTTAGATGGTTTGCGAGTACAATTCAATGTACTCACGGCTTTGTCCCTGGCTATAAACTTGGCCAGATTATGAAGACTTTGAAGACGATGGTGAGGAGTTCGACGACGCCTGTGCGAACTAGGAACGTCTCCCAGTCAGTTGCCTGTAGGGTAGTAGGCATGATGTGGGTCATCAACGCTGTTTGGTATCCGCTGCTTAGTTTGTAAACTTGCCCTGCGTGGCATTATCAGTCTTGGTCATGTGACCAATTGTAAGACTTTATATTCGGTACTGTAATGGATGATGTAACTTTGATATCAGCTCGGTTATGTGGGCTCACGACATACTGATCATGGGATCGTGAGTTGTATGCATAACGGGAATTCCGGATGGGTAATCCGGGGTCCCCACAGCGAGGCGGCGCGGCGAGATGCGGTCGTCGACGTCGGCGAGGCACGCGGCGGCGGCGTGGGGGCTCGGGCTCGATCGGGCGCGCGGCGGCGCGGGCGCGACGGGCGCGGCGGCGCGGCGGGGACGTCGGAGGCGTCGGCGCGGGCACGGAAACGACGTGCCGCAACGATCCCGACGAGAAGCTCCTCGCGCGCGCAGAGAAAACTGCTAAGTGTCGTGGCTGAGGGAAGAAGAAGAGGGGCGGCGGGTTATATACCCCCCCCCCTTTAGTCCCGGTTGGCTCCAACCGGGACTAAAGAGGGGTCTTTAGTCCCGGTTGGTACCTCCAACCGGGACTAAAGACCTTCGGCGGTTCGCCCGCCCAGATCCAGACCTTTAGTCCCGGTTGGTTAAACGAACCGGGACTAAAGGCGTAATAAATGCGCGCCAATGGTAGATTTTTTCAGATTTCATTTGAAAATATGAATTTTGAATTTCAATTTGAATAACTTCTCCATATTTTAGAATTTGATAAAACTTTGAATATGAAAAGTGTTTGAAATTGAATAACTAATTCAAAACTATTTTCTATTTTCAAAATTAATTATTCTAACTATTCAAACAATTAACTATTTTGCCATTTTCAATTAAAACAATATTGATTAAAATTCTTTTTGCATATTTTAGAATTTGATAAAACTTTGAATATGAAAAGTGTTTGAAATTGAATAACTAATTCAAAACTATTTTCTATTTTCAAAATTAATTATTCTAACTATTCAAACAATTAACTATTTTGCCATTTTCAATTAAAACAATATTGATTAAAATTCTTTTTGCATATTTTAGAATTAGAGGAAACTTTGAATATGAAAAGTGTTTGAAATTGAATAACTAATTCAAAACTATTTTCTATTTTCAAAATTAATTATTCTAACTATTCAAACAATTAACTATTTTGCCATTTTCAATTAAAACAATATTGATTAAAATTCTTTTTGCATATTTTAGAATTTGAGGAAACTTTGAATATGAAAAGTGTTTGAAATTGAATAACTAATTCAAAACTATTTTCTATTTTCAAAATTAATTATTCTAACTATTCAAACAATTAACTATTTTGCCATTTTCAATTAAAACAATATTGATTAAAATTCTTTTTGCATATTTTAGAATTTGAGGAAACTTTGAATATGAAAAGTGTTTGAAATTGAATAACTAATTCAAAACTATTTTCAATTACTTGGAATATAAAAAGTGTTCGAATTTGAATAACTAACCCAAAATCATACATTTACATCAAAGGTTTAATACATTATTACACATCACCAACATCCCCATCTAGTGTTGGGGTTTCCTTCTGCACCGTAACCATGGAGTATCTGCTTTGTTTAAGAGGAGGGTTGGGTCAGTGTTCACTCTAAAGGGCGGAATTTCATCAAACTTGTTATAATCTTCTGACATATATGTCTTGTCCTCCACTCCCACGATGATTCTTTTCCCTGAGAGAACAATGTGTCGCTTTGGCTCATCGTGTGATGTATTCGTTTTCTTATCTTTTCTCTTTCTCGGTTTTGTAGACATGTCCTTCACATAGAAAACCTGAGCGACATCGTTGGCTAGGACAAATGGTTCGTCCATGTACGCAAGATTGTTGAGATCCACTGTTGTCATGCCGTACTTTTAGTCTACAACTACCCCGCCTCCTGTCAGCTTGACCCATTTGCACCGAAACAAAGGGACCTTAAAAGACGGTCCATAGTCAAGTTCCCATATCTCCTCTATGTAACCATAATATGTGTCCTTTGTCCCATTATCGTGTAATGCATCAAAGCGGACACCACTGTTTTGATTGGTGCTCTTTTTATCTTGGGCGACCGTGTAAAATGTATTCCCATTTATCTCGTAACCCTGGAAAGTCAATATAGTTGAAGATGGTTTCTTGGCCAACATGGACAGCTCATATCCAACAGTGGCGTCATTTATGAGAAGTGTTTGCAACCAACCACCAAAAGTCGCCATGTGCAACTTTGTAATCCAGGAGTTTGACTGCCCAGGGTTTTCCGAGCGTACAATATTCCTGTGTCGCTCCATATACGGCTCCACCAACGTGGAATTTCGTAAAACTGTGTAGTGTGCTTCACTCAAAGAATGTCCGTCCATACAGTATGCTGATTTCATTCCTAGCATGCCTTTTCCACTTAGTCTCCCCTCATGCCGCGATTGAGGAAGACCAATCGGGTTCAGGTCAGGAACAAAGTCAACACAAAACTCAATGACCTCCTCTGTTAGATAGCCCTTGGAGATGCTTCCTTCTGGCCTAGCACGGTTATGCACGTATTTCTTTAAGACTCCCATGAACCTCTCAAAGGGGAACATATTGTGCAGAAATACTGGACCGAGAATGGTAATCTCTTCGACTAGGTGAACTAAGAGATGCGTCATAATATTGAAGAAGGACGGTGGGAACACCAACTCGAAGCTGACAAGACATTGGGCCACATCATTCTGTAACCGTTGTAGATCTTCTGGATTGATTACCTTCTGCGAAATTGCATTGAGGAATGCACATAGCTTCACAATCGGTACTCGAACATTTTCCAGTAGAATCCCCCTCAGTGCAACCGGAAGCAATTGCGTCATAAGCACGTGGCAGTCATGAGACTTTAGGTTTTGGAATTTTTTCTCGGCCATATTTATTATTCCCTTTATATTTGACGAGAATCCAGATGGGACCTTGATACTGCTCAGGCATTCAAAAAAGATTTCCTTCTCTTCTTTGGTAAGAGCGTAGCTCGCAGGACCCTTAGAATCCTCCGGATGCATGCCGTCTCTTCTTTTCATACGATGCTGGTCCTCCCGTGCTTCTGGTGTATCTTTTGTCTTTCCATACAAGCCCAAGAATCCTAGTAGGTTCACGCAAACATTCTTCGTCACGTGCATCACGTCGATTGCAGAGCGGACCTCTAGGAATTTCCAATACTCAAGCTCCCAAAATATAGATTTCTTCTTCCACATGGGTGCATGTCCGCTAGCGTCATTCGGAACAGACAGACTGCCAGGACCCTTTCCAAAGATTACTTCTAAATCTTTGACCATATCAAATATATCATCACCAGTATGGCGTTTAGGCTTGCCCTGGACTTCTGCCTCGCCCTTGAAATGCTTGCCTTTTTTCTTCAATTGATGTTTGGGCGAAAGAAATCGACGATGCCCGAGATACACCACCTTCTTACTTTTATCCAAATATATACTATTGATCTCACCTAAACAGTGAGTGCATGCATTATATCCCTTGTTTGTCTGTCCTGAAAGGTTACTAAGAGCAGGCCAATCATTGATGGTCACGAACAGCAACGCTCGTAGATCAAATTTCTCTTGTTTGTACTCATCCCACACACGAACACCTTCAGTCTGCCACAGCTGTAAAAGTTCATCAACTAATGGCCTTAGATACACATCAATATCATTACCGGGTTGCTTCGGGCCTTGGATAAGCACTAGCATCATAATAAACTTTCGCTTCATGCACAACCAAGGAGGAAGGTTATATATACATAAAGTCACGGGCCAGGTGCTATGACTGCAGCTCTGCTCCCCAAAAGGATTCATGCCATCTGTACTTAGACTAAACCTCAGGTTGCGTGCGTCTTCTGTAAACTCCGGGAAATCTCTGTCGATTTTTCTCCACTGCGACCCATCAGCGGGGTGTCTCAACATCTGGTCACTCTTACGGTCTTCTTTGTGCCACCTCAACAACTTGGCATGCTCTTTGTTTCTGAACAAACGTTTCAACCGTGGTATTATAGGTGCATACCACATCACCTTGGCAGGAACCCTCTTCCTGGGGCGCTCGCCCTCAACATCACCAGGGTCATCTCGCCTGATCTTATACTGAAATGCACTGCACACCGGGCATGCATTCAAATTCTCATACTCACCGCGGTAGAGAATACAGTCATTAATGCATGCATGTATCTTCTGCACCTCCAATCCTAGAGGGCAGACAATCTTCTTTGCTTCATATGTACTGGCGGGCAATTCGTTATCCTTTGGAAGCATCTTCTTCATAATTTTCAGCAACTTTTCAAATCCCTTGTCAGATAAACCACTCTCTGCTTTCCATTGCAGCAATTCCAGCGTGCTTCCTAGCTTTTTCTGGCCGTCTTCGCAATTTGGGTACAAATCCTTTTTGTGATCATCTAACATGCGTTCCAACTTCTCCCTCTCCTTTTCACTTTCACAGTCAATCTGTGCATCAACAATGACCTGACCAAGATCATCAGCGGGCATATCTGATGCCCGTTCTTCACCTTCTTCTTCTTCATTATCTTCCATTGCGGTATCGGTGGTTTCAGGGAACTCAGGATAGTTGTCATCATTCTCTTCTTCATCGTTGTCTTCCATCATAACCCCTCTCTCCCCATGCCTGGTCCAACAATTATAGCCGGACATGAAACCAAACCGGAACAGGTGGATGTGAAGGGTCTTTGTGGAGGGGTAATCCTTTCTCATTTCGACAACCACCGCATGGACAACACATAAAACCATTCCGCTTGGTTGCCTCAGCCACCTTGAGAAAAGAATGCACGCCTTTAATGAAATCTCCAGAGCGTCGATCGGCGTACATCCATGCTCGGCTCATCTGCATTATATAAGTACATATCAAACGCAAATCAAATATACAATTTCTATTTCTATCTCTAATTTTAGTTTGATAAGTAAGAATAAGTTAACAAAACTTTAGTCCCGGCTGGTGGGTACTTCTATCGGTATTTCTATCTCTATTTCTATCGGTATTTCTATTTTTCTATCTCTATCTCTATTTCTATTTCTATGTTAGCTATGTCTACTTCTATTTTTATTTTTATTTCTAACATTTCTATTTCTAATAGCATTTCTATTTCTAATAAAATCTAACATAAATAAAATCTATATAGCATTTCTATTTTTACCTCTATCGGTATTTATATCTCTATTTCTATCGGTATTTCTATTTTTCTATCTCTATCTCTATTTCTATTTCTATGTTAGCTATGTCTACTTCTATTTTAATTTTTAATTCTAACATTTCTATTTCTAATAGCATTTCTATTTCTAATAAAATCTAACATAAATAAAATCTATATAGCATTTCTATTTTTACCTCTATCGGTATTTCTATCTCTATTTCTATCGGTATTTCTATTTTTCTATCTCTATCTCTATTTCTATTTCTATGTTAGCTATGTCTACTTCTATTTTAATTTTTAATTCTAACATTTCTATTTCTAATAGCATTTCTATTTCTAATAAAATCTAACATAAATAAAATCTATATAGCATTTCTAATAATCAAATAAACATCTAATAATTGCTCCCATAAAAAAATCACAAATCTCTCTACTTCTAGAGCAATAAATGAGCTAAATTACCAATGAAAGACAAAAGCACAAAATTCCTCACCTTTTAGTCCACTTAGATTGAAGTGGGGATATCAATTTGTGACAAAAAATGGTGGTCAAAGAGGATGAACTCGAGTTGCATGAAGAACACTTGAGAGTGGAGAGGGGGAGTGGCTGGCTCCGGGAGGAAGAAGGAGCTGCTTTATACAGGGAAGTCATTAGTCCCGGTTAGTAATACCAACCGGGACTAAAGGATTAATCTTTAGTCCCGGTTGGTGTTACCAGCCGGGACTAATGATCCTGGCAACGGCCGGATTGCGACCCAGAGCATTTAGTCCCGGTTCGTAATACGAACCGGGACTAGAGGTTCAAAACGAACCGGGACTAATGAAATCTCCGTTCCAGCGGCCGAAAAAGCGGTGGGGCCCAGGGCATCAGTCCCGGTTCAAAGAGCAACTGGGACTAATGCCCCAGGATATTAGCCCTGTTTTCTACTAGTGCGGCATTGAATTATTTCTTAAAGCTCGGAGTTTCTAGATATTTTCTTTTGGTATTTTCTCTGACCATTAATACATGTTTCTAACATGATGTATCTTGACACTAAAATATATCTAGATACCATATTAGAGATAAATATTAAAGGTCGGAGAGAATAATACTCCATGCCGTGGTTGACGTGAGTGCACGATAAGATCACAAGAGTACTTACGTACGTACTCCGTACATACGTGCTGTCAACAGCAACGACGGAGATCGAGTATGTTGTGACAGGAGAAAAGGTAGAACACGTGCCCTATTTCTCAAGAAAAAAGCAAACTAAGAACGTATTGTACATGTGAACGGGACCCTCCTTCGTTCTTTGAATTGATGCAAGTATGATTGTGAACCGTTCAAAAAAATGATTGTGAACTATACAACAGGTCTACAGTACAACATTATCTCATTATATTAAGAGGGTCACAGAACAGAAATCACTTGTAGTTTTTGAAGGCTCCCTACGAAAACTTGTACGACGGTGACGTGTCAACGCTGCAGCATATACGTTGAGCTAGAACAGGAACCCAAGTAAAGGCGTGCGCGGTAACTAACGGTATGTGGTACTCATACTGCACCACGCAGGCTGCGGCGACTTGCACACAGTGACATGCAACATAGAGGTCCACGTAGCGTTCCTCAAGTTTGACAGCTCAAATCTAAGGGCGTGTTTGGTAGCCGGTCACACTATCTCATCTAAAACAAGCTGAATCTAGCTAGGTTGTTCTTATACAAGTATGATTTTTTTTATTGTGTTTCGTAGCTCGTATGAGCCGAGCTGAGCTCAGCTGAGATCTTGTTTGGTAGATCGTATGAATTAAGCCCTGCCCTAGAAATATAAAATGCAATCATGTCCCTAAAAAGAAAACAGAAAGCCATCGAGTCCTAAAAAAAACGAAAAAGCAATCGGATCCTCCGTGAGCTCCGGCGCTGCCGCCAGTGAGAGAAGCCACCGCCGCCGCCGGCGAGAGGAGCTGTCGCACGCGTCTCTCCTAGGACGGCGAGCTCCTCTGCTGAGGAGGGCGCGGTGGACGTCATCCTCGGCCCCGACGCGGAAGTCTGTGAAGCGCGGCGGTGGTCTGTGGAGCTGCGGCGGTGGGCGAGCTCCTTTGCGGCCGCGGGCGGCAGCCTCCGTTGCTTCGCGCGGCAGACAGTTCGGTTGGGGTGGAGGAAGGCGGTCAGGGGCAGAGAAGAGCTCGCGTGAAAGAAAGGGAGAAGAAAAGAAATGAGAGAAGAGATGGGCGGGGGCGGGAGTCTGGGGGTGGAGGGCCCACGCGGTTGTGGGGCACACGTGGCCGGGCTGAGATGAGAAGCTCAATTTGAGCTTCTCACCTCAGCCTGGCTAAGGAGGCGTTTTTGGACCAGATCGGCACTGCCCAACCCAACGGACCGGGCTAACAAACAGCGAAATGTCGGCTCAGGGAAGATTTTCAGAGTCCGGCCGGGCTACCAAACACGCTTTAAATATAGTACTAAGAAGAAAAAAAGTTTGGCTGATCTATCTAAGGAAAGCAATTGACTGTTCCATTTGAAAAAGTACATAATCGCCATGGATGACGAAAAGAGGAGTGGAATCCCATTCTAGCGGAGTATGGGTCGGAGCAAGTCAAGTCAAATTGAAGCTAAGTTTGAAGCCTACAATCTTATGTCTGGTACATACGAACTAGGAGAGCTAATAGCACAACGGTTGATGCGATCAATCAGCCTGATTTTGTTTAACAAGTCACTGCGCGAAGGAATCCTGAGACCGGTCGGGAAAAAACGTTTTGGGGGGTTCAACAATCGAGATATGTGATCTTCTGGATTAATGATTGAGAAGCGACATTTTTGTCCGCTGGTGTTGATTTCCTGATTAAGTAAAGTATGTAAGGTATGAGATTATTTTTGTGAACAAACTTTGACCCACCATGATACTTGACACGCGTCACGAGGGCGGCCGATAAAGAAGCAGTCGATCTAGAGCTACTAGTCCAGCAAAGAATCAAATTATTAATAATTGACGACAATTCAGATGTGATGCTTTCGTGCTAGGTGTTTTTTTTTATCTAGACTTGCATTCTAGATCCATCGACGCCAAGAATATACTAATATGAAGTTGATTTTTCTTCTATTCTTGTTGTGTACTCAACTTTGATAGGAAGCCGTCGATTGATCTGTTGTATGGAAGGATATTTGCCCGTATTTGCTATAGCTCAGGTGACTGCTCGGTTGTGATTACGGAGGCAATGACACTGACAGAGGTCCCTAGTGTATGGTTAGATACTCCTAGAATTTAAGACGATGTGGAGGTTTCCTATAACTTTATGAGCTTCGTGCTCAGTTTTAATAGGAAGTCGTAGATATGCATGGCAAGTTGCTTGTGCGGCAGGAAAGCATATGATATCTGCTCGTGTTTATGATCAGGGCCCCGCGCAAAAGAGAAGATGATGAATGAAGCGAATCACTTTCGTATCACTGTTGCTCTTGTCACGGAAGTCGACATTGAATTTCGTAGAGCTCTTTCAGTTTAAGACTGATGTGAAACTTCACTAGATTTTACTTTCGGCATGCTTATCTTCAGTAGAAATAGAATGAAAGGAAATTGTGTGCAGAAATCGTTGGGCGCCTACATAGGATAGCTGCCGTTGCTCATGGATACTTGGGGCAGATGCATCTCTTTCATATCACTATCTCGCGCTTTATCTGGCGTTGAATTTCGTAGATGGCATGCGGGGTCGCCTGATCGTGAGGCTTACTGGCGCTTATAATTGGAGCCATGTGTTGACTTGTTCTTGTTTAGCATAAATTGGAGGTATCGACTAGCAGCCTACTGTGATAGCGAGCTCATTGGCTGTATGCAGTGCTACATTAGCAAATAGCCTCTAGACGCCCTCATGTCCCAAACAAGTGTACGCACACTTGCACATTACCAGGGACCATTCTCAAAAATGAGAAGAAAAAGGTCAGCAGAGATGGACCAAAGGACAACCAACGGCTGTACTCCTAGTACAACTGGAGCCATCAAGCGGTAATCTTGAAGAGGGCATGAGAGGTCACTCGCAGCGTGAGGAAGACCAGGCTCGGCCCGGTCCAACTTAGGGTATGGACGGAAAAGTGGGCCACTTACAAATAACTCGAAGCCATTGTCTTGTTTTTTTCTTCGACGTTCATTGCACCGAAGAAGATTACAAGATTTTATGTCACCGAAGGAGACTATAAGAATCATAAGAATTTATGTCAACCTTTTATCAAGTAACCATTTATTTTGCTAGTTTTCCTATATCAACTTTGGTGTTTATCGATCCAGTAGGGATGCAGGCGGACGTCCGCTCTGACAATCCTAGCGGACAAATTCCTTTCCTTAATCACTAACTAACGTGCTTAATCAATTTATTTTTACCTTAACATACACTTCTGGCGACTGTCCGCCTGGTCCGCCGGACCGTCCACCTGCATCCCTACGATCCAGCCATCTTCTTGAGTCCATCTTGATTGCCTCAACTGTTTGGAAATTTTACTGCCCTTTCCATTACTATGAACGTATATCATAGTGAGCTAAGTTTTTTTTCCAAGATTGACGAGGGGAACCAGTACACACAGTTACAGGGAGGTGTTACAGGGGGAGGGGAAGAGAATTAGCGATCAAACATCAATTACAGACAGCAGGACTGCAGGAGGCAGCGGTAATCCGGGATCGCCACAGGGTAACATCGGCAAGACAACCAGTCTCGTTAATCCGGCGAGACCAAAGATCAATGTCGACGATGACATGAAGGAGAACAGCATGTGAGGAGCAATGGTGAGCATTGAAGACCAGGTCATTCCGCGCCTTCCAAATTTCCCAAAGGATAATGCTAAGGCATAAGTCCCGAGCACGCTTGGCGGCAGGAACAAGCGGAGAGGGCAGCCACAGAGCATCAACTGATGTCGCCAAGTCCTGAAGACACATGGCACTCCAAATGGCCGCGCTAGAGCACATCCAAAGAACATGTGGTCGCCAATTTCGATGGTAGAGCATCGCTCGCAGGCATCAGAAGGTGAGCAGCTTTTGGAGTAGAGATTACCGCGGGTGTTGAGCTAAGTATGAATGAACCTAGGAGAAGTTCTTATCTAGGATCATTATACTTATGATTAATTATGCTCATAACTAGAGGCATGCATTTACTTGTTCTTGCTATCATTAGTTGGAGTTATCGACTACCCCCTACCGTGATGGGCAAGCATATTCGATGTATGCTACTTTTGCAACTAGGCTTCATAGGTTCTTTTGTAGAGGTCGTCAAGGCCCAGCGAGTGTATGCACACACTTGCACATAACTAGGGACCATCCCTAAAAATGTGAAGATAAACGTCAATCGAGATGGACCTACAACAACCGATGGTAGTATACCAAGCGGTGTCTTGATGACAAGAGGTGTGTCATGACATGAATAAGAATAGACACTCAGGGTGTTTCCTATTTGGCACTTCATGCATCGAGAATCCTAGCTACGCATACCCTCCTTCCTTCTACACGCTATACATGCGCCATCCTGCTAGTGGTGGTCCGGAAGGAAGAAGATGACCGAGAGGAACAAGGAGATCACCGGATGACCTCGCCAAAGACAGACAAGATGCGGCTGGCCGCGACATCACCGACGGAGGCGAGGTCGAGAGCTCACCGGAGATGGGGACAATGCGGCTGGCCGTGGTGTCGCTGGCGGAGGTGAGGCCGAAAACTTTAGGTCTTAGGGTGGTGGTGCAGGGACTTAGGGTTCCAGGTGGTGGTGCGGGGCCTCGCTAGATATGGATAAGGGGGAGGTTTAGAGGGGTGCGAGAGGGGGGCAGTGGACCGGCTGAGCTGGTGGCTCGGGCAGGGCGGGGTGAGAGCACCACCGCCCACGGGCGGCAGCAGGCCCTTTGGTCGGCAGCAACGAGGAGGGAGGGATCAAGGAGGTGGTTGGGTACCGGAGCAAGGAAGAAGAAGCTAGGGATGAAAAGGAAGAGAGTAGGTGCATCGGGTCCATCTCCAATGCGTGAAGCACTAAATAGGAGACCCGACTCTCAGTCTTGTCCAGCTTAGAACATGAACAGAAATTTGTTCATATACAACTTACACGATGCCATTTTCTTTGGTATTTGTTACGATAAAGGAGATAATATTCTTTATCATAAATTGGAGGTATCGACTAGCATCTACTATGATGGTGAGTTCATTAGATGTACTTCCTCTGCTTATTAATATAAGACATTTTAGTGTACATGTTCACTCATTTTTGTCTCTACTTAGTCCACACTGAAGGAAGCCCTCCCTTTCTTTCCCTTCATGGAGTGGACACCCTCATATGCAGTAATCACATTATGTGATATGAGGCGTTCTGTTACAAAAACACTTTGCTCCTCCAAGATGGTATCATCTAGTAACACAGGAAGCCTATTAGTTAATACCTTAGAGCAAATCATGTAAATAACACTGCATGGATCATTCACATGGGGGTTAAAAACAAATTTTCTTCTATTTATAATTTATTGTTGTGAAAAAAAATTCACATACGTGTTCCTTGTTCCCGAAATTGTTAATGGTAATCTTTTGAAAGAAAAGAAAGCTGAGAAGATTATACTAAACTTTTATGCTTTTGTAGAACATATTGTGGCACGCCACATTATAATGTGTACAATTTTACATTACCCATAGTAAACTAATTTGGCATAGTTAACCACATAATGAACTAAGTTGCTAAATATAAATTCTATTGTTATTTTATACATCTGTAATTGAAAATACACTTTCATTGTGCAGACTTTGAATTGCGGTTTGTGACATAATCTTCTTCACGTACTATTTTTTATAATGACATAAATTATATTGTGTATATGTACATGTAGTAGAGATCTCTAGACCATATGATCTACTCCCTCCGATCGAAAATAAGTATCATCAATTTTATACTAGCTTAGTGCAAAGTTTGTACTAAGTCCTCGATAGTTATTTCCGATCGGAAGGAGTAATAAATATCTTACTGAGAAGAAAAAGGTCAGCAGAGATGGACGAAGGACAACCAACGGTAGTAGTATAACCGGAGCCATCAAGTTGTGCGTTAAAAAGAGCGGCTCGATTCCTCCGTGCACTGTTTTCATTCAGTTTAATACACTCCAATCTGTTTGTATCAAATTGATGAAACTTGACGACACTTGCAAAGCCGTGTGACACGACTCTTAAAGCAATGAATGGATGGTACGAACGTGCACAGAAGAAAGGCCTTTCTCGTATCTTGAAAGCAGGCGGCGAGGAAGACGATCCAACTACAAATAACTCGAAGCCATTGTCTAATTTTTTTATCTTCGACTACGTTGCACCCAAGGAGACTAAGATTTTATGTCATCCTTTTATCAAGTAACCATTTATTTTGCTAGCTTCACATCCTATATCAACTTTGATGTTTATCGATCCAGCTATCTTATCGAGTCCATCTTGATTGCATCAACTGCTTGGAAATTTTGCGGTCCTTTCCATAATTATGAATGTTTGTACGTCCTCCGTACCACATTATAAGAGCATCTCCAGTCGCCCCCCCGACTCGGCCCTCGGACGCCATTTTTTACATCCGGACGGCGATATTCGGCCCAGTCGCGCCCCCGGTTCCTCGTTTTCGCCCGGATTTGGGCTTTCATCCATCCAGCGAGCCCAGGCCATCCCCGGCTTTCCGAGGCGCGCTCGGGGACTCCGGACGAAATGAGAACTCACGAAACGGCGAGCGGACCCGCGGTGTCGGCGAGAGAAAGGGTAGTTCCCCGCCATTAATTTCGTTTCCCTCCAAAATGTGCGGCATATACTCATTTTCCCCGTCGAAATCCCCCATAGTTACAGCTCCTCCTCTTATCTTCCACCACCATGCCGCCGAAGAGGATCGCCGACGACGGTGCGCCGAAGGCGAGGAAGCCGCGGGCCCCCTGTGGTGACCCAGCATACCACTGCATGTGTAATATGCAAGTCGCTGACATAACACCAATGAAACACCGTCTCACTAGTATTACATCGATCAGAGTGGTACAACAGAAACATCGCAGGTCCAAGGTATGTCTATAGGATTACAATTTTAGCATACAGAAGATCTTCAGAACCTACTCAGCAGGTAGAGGTTTAGTTCTGGCGATTACAAACGAGAAAGAATAAGCTGAAGACTAAACTAGAGCTACAACTAATGCAGTTGGCTAGCTACAGAAATACCCTAGCTACTTAGGTTCTAGGATTAGGGAATTGGTTCCCTTCTCTTCCTATTCTAGTTTTCCTCCAAGCTTGGTGTAGTCGTTGACTTCATTGATAATTCTGGCGTTGATAGTAGGATTCATCTTCATCTTCAATGCCTCGAGGTTGATTCCTTGTGTTGCCTCCAATCTAAGCAAGGGTTAAGAGGGACTGGGGTGAGTAACGAGCGTTACCCAGCAAGTTCATATAAGAGATAAGGTGTTTGATGCACTATCTACAACCTTAGACCCAAGGGTCATTTGGCAATGCAAGTTTTTGTAAACATTTCTTCAAGAGGTTGCTTTTATTAAGAAGAACTATGTCCGTCAGCCTTCACAGGTTGATTAGAGCTTCGATGGGCTCCTTTCCTGCCGCGTTCGCAGCTCCTTCCCGGAACAGGGAGTATCCAGATACTTTCTTACACTCTGCAGAGGTGGTCACTTGTACCCATGAGAGATCAAAGCCTTGTTGCACATCCGAGTCTAGAGCTCGTCCACACTTCTTATGTGTGGGGCCCAGTCTTGTGATCCAAGTCAATCACTGTTCTTCTCCGCGACCCCGCAGACCCACCCATTTGTAAGTCCATCCTCTCCTATACCACATATGTAGACTGATTGGCGCACTGGTCCTCACCTACACTATGGACGCTCCCATAGGTAGACTGTTCCGGACCTAGATGCCCGCTCCTATACAATATGGGTAGACTGATCCGGATGACTCTTACAATCCATCATAGATCAATTAGCAAGTTTGTCCCCCCCTATACTATAGGAAGACTAGCAGGAAACGCATTTCCCCTCTTTACACTATAGTAGCCTAGGCAAGACAACCCTCACTACAGATCTGTTGGCATGCGAGAGGGAAAAGATAAAACTGACTTCTCCGTCCCATTCCAGATCTCATGGTTGACCGTTATTTACGGTGCTAGAATCACTGGCGACATTTGTTATTAGTCCTAGGTGAACTTTCCAGTTGCAGTGGGACCTCCACCATACTCATACCATGGTCCCACTGCCCACCATCCTAGGGCAACAACCATTCCGGTCGAAACCACTATTCATATTCATTATGAAAAGAGAACATTTGGCTTTTCAATACAGTAGTAATACCACAAGTATGTATTTGCAAGTAATTTGATAAAAATACACAAGAGATATGAGCAAGAGTGAACTTGCCTTTTTGACTGCAAGATTATGCAAGTCAAGGTCTTCGATACAATAGAAATCCCAATTCTGAAATAGCAACCATCATCCGGTAGGGATGATGTTAGAAATCTGCAGCATGATATCATAAGATATGATGTGCATTACTTTAAGCGTAACCTAACCCCGATGATTTGTTATCATTGAGTTATGATGATTTCTTGATGATGTGTTGCACTTTTAAGATCAATTGCACACACAAGGTTGTTAAGGTTTTTTAGGTTAACTTACAATGATATACAAGTAGAAGATTGCAACTTAGAAGAAGATTAGTGTTTAAGGTTTTAGTATCCACTCATGCTACAAAAGAATGACAGTTAGAGGTGAAGACATGAAAGTAACACCTTTAAGTTGCATATTATAATTAGCAATCACTTGGTTAATCATGGATATGTAAAGTGGAAGTAAAGCATATCACATAACAATACCTAACTAGTTTTAGGGTTGACAACAATCTTAATATATAGGAAACTATTTGTTTGATGGCATAGGAGTTGTTGTGATGATTAACTGATGTTCTTATAAGAATAACTTTTGAAGAACATAACCCTTAATGGATACTTACTAATTAGATTCACTTTTAGTTACTTGCCTTCTAAGAATATTTAAGTAGTTAAGAAAACATAATCTCTTTAATTAACAGTTGTTAGGGTTTGAAGCATAGCTTCAAATGGTTACCACTTTGAATTAAGTAGTACTTATAATGGAATATGAATCTTAAGAGAACAATGTTCAATTAGTGGATTATAGTTGAAGATAAAGTCTAAACTCAAGTTGATGCTCACTTAAGAGTTATCCTAATTTCTTATCATTTAAGAAAATAGTTTTAGGATTTCAGTCAAATTTTAATGATTTAAAATTGGCCTATAAGTTTTAAATTTAACTTTTACTGAAACAATAGTTGAAATAACAATATTAGAGTTAAGAAATAACTCTGATACAAGTTTATGATTTTTCCCAAATTTCCTATATTAAATTTGTTTTAGAAAAATCATTTTAGGGATTAAAATCCTAACAGTAAAGTTTTAGGACTAATATTTAATAATAACAAAATATTAATTGGAATAACAATATTGAAGTAGTCAAATTTTTATTTGGTATTTGAAAACTTGGTTTGAATTATTATAATTGGATTTGAATTCAAAATTCAAATACTACTTAAACAAGTTTTCAAGTTTAGTTCAAAATTATTTCACACAAGCATGCAAGATTATAATTTAAATAGATAGATTATGTTATTGTGATCATTTTGGTATATCATACATATTTTTCTGATTAACAATGCATTAGATATGAATTTTCTAAGGTTCTACTATTTTCTGGAATTTCAAAATACTGGGCAGATACCTCTTATACCGATTGCTACCTAGCCGGAGACACTGACTGGTGGGACCAAGGCCTGGTCAGCTGCCACATAGGCATTTGACCCGGTCAAACTAGATGACATGGCAAACCATGATGTCAGCACCTCAGGAACTCACAGATGGATTTTGAATCCGATGATCTAAGCCGAATTGAGTTAAACGAATTAATGCATCAGCTTCGGAGGAGCAAGGCGAGTCGATTGGTACCAGCGCTGCTATTTTTTTGGTCATCGGAACATTGCCGGCGGCGTGTCTGAGCGGCAGCATTTGACGACGATTGGTGCGGGGATGCTATAGGTCGAGATGGAGGCGATGGAACACATAGGAAGAATCAGAAGCTCACCACGGAGCTGTAGAGCTCGTCAGCGAGGTCGTAGGTGGTCAGGAAGAGGAGATCGACGACGGTCCGGCTTCGGAATGCTGAGCTTGTCGACGACGATTAGGAGCCTCCCGGCTTGCGTGGCTTGGTCGAGGAGGACGCTGGAGTCACGGCGGAGCTCTAGAGCTTCTCGGCGAGACTCTGGGTTTTCTCTAGCGACGGCGATGGGACATGGTCGGAGCTAGGGTTTGGTACCTTGGAGAGAAATCCGAGAGGGAGAAGGGGATGTGATGTCTCTAGGGTTTCCCCGGCAGCGCGAACGACGATTTATAGGCTCTGGAGGCGGCGGCGCGCATCTTGGCGCAGGCGGACGCGGGGAGCTCGACAGCGAGCTGCTTCCCCTGATCGGAGGTTGAAGATGACCCAGTGGGTCCCGCCTGTCAGTCTTAGCGAAGCGGTAAGTTGGCCGGGCCCAAGTGGGTTGGCTTGCTGGGCCGCGGTGGTGGGCTTCGGCCAGGTGAGCATTTCTCTATTTTTTTCTGTTCTGTTTTCTTTTCCTTTTTACTGTTTTCCAATTCTTATTTGAATTTGATTCTGTTTTGCAGGTTTTCATTTGTTTGAACTTTGTCCAATATTTTGATAGGTTAGTTAACATTATGTTATGGTGTATTAAATAATGTTTAGGTGCATTAGCACAAAGCTATAATGTATATATTATTTGATTTTAGATAGGGATTTTAATAGGAATGAATTCAAATATTATTATTAGAATGTCCAGAACTTTGATCATGTCTTGGACAATTACTAGTAATATGTAGAAGCACTAATTTGCAGTGATATAGTAGGATAATACTAATAGTCATGTTGAATTTAATATTAAGGTGTGTACCCTATAACCTGGTTTTATGTTTCTCCTCATTTTTATAAAGGAGAGTTGAGTTTAGAGTAAAGATGCACTCAATTATGTGGGTTGATCACCAAATAAAGGACTTGGTTGATCACTGACCAATTATTGTTTGGATGCAACTCTTAGATTTAGAGATAAGATATGATTATGGGGGTTTTACCCATAATCACAAAGTGATGCACAAGTTGACATATGAATAGGAGAATATGGTCCAATGGGTAAATAAAGATATTGAGTGTGATGGAATTATGTCATCATTATTAGAGGATAGGGATCACACACAACATATGGTTAGTGTGATATAAACTCTACCTAAATAGGAATTTAGGATTTAGGTTTGTGTTACCACTACCTATACCATGTTTCATTGCTTAAGTAAAATATGTACTTGAACCAAGGTTCTCTATGGCTCTCCATAAGAATACTTCCCTCCTAACAAGGATAGTTTTCTTGACTCCTATACTCTCTCCTGATGATGGCTGATATCTGTTTATCAAACCTATTTCTCACACCTCTCACTATTTAGTTCCTACAAAGCTAGTTAGAGTAAATACTATTGCTTGCTCCTAGTTTTAACCAGATGATGATTTTGAATCAGAGGTATGTTTCTATTGGATATGGTGAGTGATTCCCTTTTCCCAACAACTACACTCCTTTCTTCTCATGCTAGACCAACCTGGTGGTCTTGTGAAGCTTGTTTGTGGTGACCCAGCATACCACTGCATGTGTAGTATGCAAGTCATTGACATAACACCAATGAAACACCGTCTCACTAGTATTACATCGATCAGAGTGGTACAATAGAAACATCGCAGGTCCAAGGTAGGAGCATAGGATTACAATTTTATCATACAGAAGAGCTTCAGAACTTCCTCAACAGGTAGAGGTTTAGTCCCGGCGACTACAAACGAGAATAATACATGGAAGACTAAGCTAGAGCTACACTAATGCAGTTGGCTTACTACAGACTAGCCCTAGCTACTTAGGTTCTAGGATTAGGGAGTTGGATCCCTTATATTCCTATTCTAGTTTTCCGCCAATCTTGGTATAGTTGTTGACTCCATTGATGATTCTGACATTGGTAGAAGGCTTCATCTTCATCTTCAGTGTCTCGAGGTTGCCTCCTTGTGTTGCCTCCAATCTAAGCAAGGGTTAAGAGGGAGTGGGGTGAGTAACGAGCGTTACCCAGCAAGTTCATATAAGGGATAAGGTGTTTTATGCACTAGCTACAGCCTTAGACCAAGGGTCGTTTGGCAATGCAAGTTTTTGTAAACATTTCTTCAAGAGGTTGCTTTTATTCAAAAGAATTATGTCCGTCAGCCTTCACAGGTTGATTAGAGCTTCGATGGGCTCCTTTCCTGCCGCATTCGCAGCTCCTTCCCGGAACAGGGAGTATCTTGATACTTTCTTACACTCTGCAGAGGTGGTCACTTGTACCCATGAGAGATCAAAGCCTTGCTGCACAACCGGGCGATCTTTCCCGTCCATACTTCCTTGGTATGGGGCCCAGTCGATGATCCAAGCCAATCACTGTTCTTCTCCGCGACCCCGCAGACCCACCCTTTTGTAAGTCCGTCCTCCCCTATACCCATATGCAGACTGATTGGGCACTGGTCCTTCCCGGACCTCGGTGCCCGCTCCTATACAATATGGGTAGACAGTTCCGGGTGACCATTACAATCCATCCTAGATCAATTAGCAAGTTCGTCCCCCCCTATACTATTGGTAGACTAGCAGGAAACAATTTCCCCCCTTTACCATATAGCAGCCTAGGCAAGACGACCGTTGCTACTGATCCGTTGGCATGCGAGAGGGAAAAGATACAGCTGACTTCTCCGTCCCATTCCAGATCTCATGGTTGACCGTGATTTACGGCGCAAGAATCACTTGCGACATTTGTTATTAAGTCCTAGGTTCACTTTCCCGCACAAATGGAACCTACACCACAACAATCATACCATGGTTCCATTTGCCAGCCATCCTAGGTTACCACCACTCGGGTCGATAACCAGCTAGTCATATTAATTATGAAAAGAGAACCTTTTGCTTTTAGATGCAGTAATAATAATACCACCGGTATATTTGCAAGTAATTTGCTAAAATTAAACAAGAGATATGAGCAAGAGTGAACTTGCCTTTTTGACCGCAAGATTATGCGAGTCAAGGTCTTCGATACGATAGAAATCCCAATTCTGAAATAGCAATCATCATCCGGTAGGGATGATGTTAGAAATCTGCAGCATGATATGCATAAGATATGATATGCATCACTCTAAGCGTACCCTAATCCTGATGATTTGTTATCATTGAATTTTGGTGATTTCTTTATGATGTGTTGCACTTTTAATTCACACCAGGACAAGGTTGTTAAGCATTTTAGGTTAGATCACTATCAAGTGCTATTAAAAGAATAAGACTTTAACAACAGCTATTGTTTTAGGGTTTTATCATCATTCCTTGTTACAAGAGAATGATGGTTAATGGTGAAGACATGAAGGTAACACTTTTAAGTTGCATCTTATAATTAGCAATCACTTGGTTACTCATGGATATGTAAAGTGGAAATTAAGTATATCAGAGAACAATACCTAACTAGTTTTAGGGTTGACAACAATCTTAACCTAACTAGGCAATTGTTATCAGAAAGCATATGGTTTAGTGAAATGCTTACTTGATATGTTATTAAAAGAATAACTTTTGAAGAACATAGTTTATAATGGACATGTAGTGCAAAATTACCTTTTAGGGGTCATTTACTTTATAGGAAGGTTGACGTGATTAATAAAACACAAGTTCCTTTATTATTAGCTAGTAGGGTTTGAATCACAATTTTAAATGATTCTTAAAATTGAGTTAGTAGTTATGAAACAATTGTTAATCAATAGATTATAGTTGAAAATAGAATCTAAACTCAAGTTGATGCTTATTGAAGAGTTATCCTAATTTCTTATCATTTAAGAAAATAGTTTTAGGGTTTAAGTCAAATTTTAATGATTTAAAATTGACATAGAAGTTTTAAATTCAACTATTTGCTGAAACAGTAGTTGAAATAACAATATTAGAGTTAAGAAATAATTCTGATACAAGTTTATGATTTTTCCCAAATTTTACTATATTCAATTTGTTTTTGAAAAATCAATTTAGGAATTAAAATCCTAATAGTAAAGTTTTAGGATTAACAAAATATTAATTGGAATAACAATATTGAAGTAGTCAAATTTTTATTTGGTATTTGAAAACTTGGTTTGAATTATTATAATTGGATTTGAATTCAAAATTCAAATACTACTTAAACAAGTTTTAAAATTTAGTTCAAAATTATTTCACACAAGCATACAAGATTATAATCTAAATAGATAGATAATGTCTTTCTGAACATTTTGATATATTATTTGTATTTTTCTGATTTAAAATGAATTAGATATGAATTTCCTAAGTTTTCAGCAATTTCTGGGATTTTCAGTTCAACACAGAACTTTTGTTACCGAGGGGGTATCTAGCCTATTAGGCTGACTGGTGGGGCTGCGGCCAGGTCAGATGCCATGCAAGCGTCGACTAGGTCAAAGCTTGACTGGGAGCTGGAGTTCACCACCGGCGAGTCAACGGTCGATGACGGCGGTGCTCGAGACATCCGCGGACGCGCGTTCAACACAAAAAAGATTCAGTAGGCGTAGGCGAACCATTCTGTGGTGGCGCCCCCATCATAAGGTCACCGGAGTGAGCTCCGGCAAGCTCAGCTGCGGCGGCTCCCTTCGGCCGGACCATTATATGACGCTACAAGCTACCAAACGATGCAAGGAAGAGCTCCCGAGATTCATAGGCTCACCGCAGTGCTACTGGACTGCTCGATGAAGTCGGGGGTGGCCGGAGATGGGTGCATCGACAAGAATCCCGGCGAGGTCTGGGAGAAGGGAACGGCTAAATTAGCTTGGTGTGGTTCCTCTTGGGATGCCCTGATCCACTTGGACGATCACCAAGTCCTGGCGCTCCACCTAGACTAGCCCATGGTCTCCGGGGTGGCCTCCATCGACGGCGATACGAGTTGGCCGGAGCTAGGGTTTGCGGTGGTTCCAGAGAAGAGCGAGAGAGAAAAGAGATTGGGAGGTGGCGGCGGCCTCCTAGGGTTTCTGGTGGCGGCGAACGTCATTTTATAGGCTTCGGAGGGCGGCGGCTCGAATCTTGGCGTAGCAGAGCACCGGGGAGATGCCACCGAGCAGCTTCCTCCATCGGGAGGTTGAAGAAGACTCGGTGGATCCTGCTTGTCAGACCTACCGAAGCGGTATCCAGGCCAGGCCCCGGATGGGCTGGCTAGCTGGGCCAACTCGATGGGCTGCGGTCTGGTAAGTGTTTCCTTTATTTTTTCTGTTTTGTTTTCTTTTCTTTTTACTCTATTTTCTGTTTTGAATCTCAAATCTGTTTTCAAATCTGTTTTGCAGGATTTGGGACCTTTTACAAAATTCCCTAAGTATTCTATATAGGATAATATGATGTATTAAGATAATGTGTAGGTGCATTAGCACATGCTACTATTAGGTTGGTTAGGATTTTATTAATAGTTATGTTGAATTTAATATTAAGGTGTGTACCCTATAACATGGTTTTATGTTTCTCCTCATTTTTATAAAGGAGAGTGGAGTTAGAATAAAGATGCAATCAATTATGTGGATTGATCACCAAATAAAGGACTTGGTTGATCACTAATCAATTATTGCTTGGATGCAACTCTGGGATTTAGAGATAATCAAATGATTAGAGGTTTTGCTAAGGATATTTCTCTATACTATCTGGTCATGGGTGGTGGTATGGTGCTAGATGACCTAGTTCATCCCTATGATACTTGTTTGTTGAGATACATACATGCAAGTGTTTATTTAAATGAAAGGGGTGCTTCTCTTAAGGTGGTGTTCTGGCAATTAATTCCACACATGCTCTTGCAAAGGATATGGTATCTAGTTAATTTGGTTATATGCAAAGATGCATCTCAATAATGTGTAAGTGAGGTGTTAGAGTGTCTACTAATTTACCTTAGCATGCTAGGTTATCTAAGCATTCACACAATTAACTATTGGTGTGTTCACTAGTTAATGGTAGCTAAAGATAATGTTCTACCCTTTGTTATGCAAGTGTAGGTGTAAGATTATTATGCATATGTTGATAGTAATTTCTTGGTACAGACATATGCATGATATGAATAGCTACCATACATTTTATGGGTTTGATTTGCTTCCTAGTAAATTTACTTGTTTGTTCTTTGTGCTCATGTGATCATTTAGATGTATGTGGTATGCCCCTGAATCAGGTATATATTTTTAGTAGATGATTTTAGAGCATAGGCATATATTTCTCTTGCCTATGGTGAGTGCTTCCCTATTCCAAATAACTACACTCCTCTCCTCTCCTACTAGATCAACCTGGTGGTCTTGTGAAGCTTGTTCTTCGGGAATTCTGATAAACCTGCGTCTTGTGGCATGCCTGCACCTCCTAGCTACTTGACCTAATTCTTAATTGAACTAAGTAACCATTTGGTCTTGGTCTTGCTGGTTTGGTTCTTTTGGTTGTGCTGGTGGTGGTGAATCCTGCCCTGTTGCTCAACTCATGAGCAGGGTGGATTGTGTGGTGATGTTGCTGGTGTGATAGTGGTGTTGCTTGGTGTGATGGTGGTGTTTCTTGGCCCTAACTAAGGTATGATAAGGCCCAAATTCGTTGGTGCCCTCCTACCATGATTTTGTGGTGTCAAAATGGATGCCATGGGGTTCCTTTTATAGTGTTTTGAGGCTCACCACAAGTTGACACCTCAAGTGGTGACTCTTGTTTTCATTTGGTGAGTAAGCTACTTGTTGTCAAGCTCTCATGCATGGGCATTACTTGGGGTTCAAGTAAAAGAAGATATTTTCATGTGGATAACTATGAACATGACTTGGGTCGCAAGTAAAGGAAGATATTTTGAAATGCATTACTTGGGGTTCAAGTAAAGGAAGATATTTTGAAATGCATTACTTGGGGTTCAAGTAAAGGAAGATATTTTGAAGTGGATAACTATCCTAGGTGGCATGATGATTATCCTCTAGTAATCTTTATTTTGAATAGCCAAGTGGCATTTGGCACTAAATGGACTTGTGGCTGAATCAATTCATATTCTCATACATATTTGTAATTCACAATTGAATTGTTATTAGTTGATGTTGTATTAATTGTTTGGAAGTTTAACTTCCAAAGTTCATATTTGAAAGGATCATGTTATTGTGAATTATGCCTATTGTCATATCTTATATGTTCCTATTATGAGTTGTGCTCAAAATATCCAAAGTTAGCAAAGGTCATGTTCAAGTTTTAAGTGATTTGATTTGATTTCACCAAGGCATGATCATAAGAGTTTCAAAATGGTCATAGTTAATTTTATTCAAATAGTTTGAACTATTTAATGTAATGTAAATGAACTTAGTTTTGTTATATCTTATATAGTTAATAAGTTATGATTTAAATAAGAATGGGTGGCTTTTATGCACTTTAGACCTTGTGGTTTACCAATTTTGGTAATAAGTTTAAGAGTGAATTATATAATACCCAGAAGTACTGGATAATTAGTTAAGTAGTTAAACTCTATTGTAAACTCCTCTAACCATCTTGGTACTAGGTTAGTCTTTCCCTCTTCTAAAGCTTCTGAATTATACCCTATGGTTCTATCTCAAGAGATAGGAATGATATTGGATTTGATATAGACTCTCTCCTTGTTCTGGAGCTAAATAGACTTAGATGGGAAAGATTATGTTAATCAAGATATGAAAATAAAGTAGATTAAGGGTCAAGGTAAGACTTGTGTTGTCTTCCTTTAAGCTAGGAATGGCTTCAATGATTTAGGTTTAAGAAATACCATGGGGATCATGGTAGAATTGGTTATAAGGTCCTAAAATGATGTGTTAACATATTAATCCTACCTCACATTCATCTCCTTTGATTGTTGTTATTATCTCTACCCAAAACAAGGTTGTTAACAAAGGTCATGTTGAAGTTTATCGCACTTCAGTCGATGAGCTACTTCAATCCCATCAACTCAAGAGAAGCTTCAATCTCTTTGACAAGTTTTATTTAAAAGCGCGAAAATTTTCCGGATTTTCTATGCATGAATGCAATGCACACTTCCGTGTTCTCTCTATTTCTAGCCTCACATCCTGGGATGTTACAGACTCTCCCCCTTAAAATCAACTTCGTCCTCGAAGTTCAAACTCTCTTACGTTTGGGCTGAGCTTATCATCAATAACATCTTGCTTGCAACTCCTACTCCATTTGACTGGATATAGATCATATCCCTTCGTTCAGAGTATCTCTTAAATCCTCTTTCTCCGGCTCTGAACAATTGTTACTTGAATGAGTCTGATGTTGTCTTCCAACATTCTTGGGGAATCCAATAGTCTTCGGCTCCTTAATTTACTTAGTTTTACAAGCTGTTTTGGTGAGGTCTCCATAGTGGGGTATCAACCTTCTACTTTGAATCTAGTTATAGGTTACAAAATAAGGTTTCACGGAGATCATAATGATATTGAGAGGTCCGTTAAGGTATAGGCATACCTAAAGATTCAATTCAAAGGAATGGATTAGACTCATTTAGTCTATCCCCCTAGGGTTTTGGTTCACCTTACTAGGTTTGATCTTGGTCCTCTATGCTTGAAAAGTTTAACTGTGGCTATACTAATGGTGGTTCATGGTCCATAATTGTCTAACTCCTTCACTGCCCTCCTAATGGAGCTACAGTGAGTCTTAGGGAAGTGTCATTCAATATACTTCATCCAACTTCCATCATCTTCGGTTTCTCCCCAATTGTCGCTTCTTCAAAGTATTAATTACTCCTTTTGGTCAAGTTTAAAGCCTAATTGTTGCTTCCATGAGGTATAAACCTCAACTTCCATGCTGACGAACTTCCGAGGCAAGTATCAATACGGTACCTCGACATTACCTTATTGAAATAAGGCTAATCTTATCTTAGTCTAGACCTCCTCCTTACTTCAACTGATTGGGTCTAGTTCTCCCAACTTGTGGCATACTCTCCCCCTTAGGCTTTCCTAATGGTCTCTCGAAGAAATCTGTGGTGTACCCACACAATTGAGGGTATCCGGTATGAATCCTTCGATTATGTGTTTAGGTGAGGCTTCTATTCCACTTCTGGAGGTATGTACATCCCAAAGTTCTAAAGGTTGATGAGAATTGGGTTTTCCCATCACTATTCATCCTAATTTAGACGGTAGGGTATATATACAACGCCACGGGAGAAATCCAGCAGAGTTTCTCTTGTACCGGAGGACATCCACGACAGGCAGTTGTATATATTGAACAAGGTATGAACTAACAGGGACATAAATGAACCAATTGCTTCAACGGATCATCATTAACACGAAAACCTATGAAAATCTCACAAGTCTTGGTCCATAGACAAAGACTACAACTCTATGATAAGAAAAGATGTTGTTAACGTCTTAACCACCAATCTACAATTCAAGATTTTGGGACTAGGGATCAAACTTATACAGAAATGTTATGTGTCTTAGTCACGCTAGAAACGAGGGTTACTGGGGTTACCACTCCCAGGCTGAGTAAAGCAGCAGGCAATACCGGAATGGATCATCGGTACTACAACACCTCAATCGACCAGTGATGTACTAAGCATAACCAAGGCTGCATAACAACGAGCTCAAATACCTCCAACTCAATTGTAGCTAACCTAATTAGTGGTTCTATTCCACGATCTGATGTTCCGATCTAGTATTTATGAACCTAGAGTTCCGCTAAATTCCAATACTTCATCCTTCTACCACTTCATGATACTTCCATGAATGTGTCTTTCTACTGTGGTATCTCTTAATCAATTTTTTCCTCTTCTAGGGTTTGTATTGCAAGAAATACACCATTGGAATCCTAATATGTTGTTCCGTAAATGATTTCTCTTGCATTCCCTTCTTATTTGGCTTCCTTCTTATGATTTCTTCATCATTGTCTTGACTGTCTTCGGAACTCGTCTCTTCCTCACACGAATCCTTTAACCCTCTAGATCAATACCATGAAGTAAGAACTTGATAATGCAACATGCATTTGCATATCAGAGTTAAACTTCATGTATGGATCTAGTCAACCAATATAAATCCAAGAAAAGTCCAAATGTGTGCTGGCAACATACATCATCATAAGCCCGTTGAGTAAAACATCTCTATGATTCAGGCTTAGATGTGTACTTTATAGCACCAAGTAATATAGGTTTATATCGTGCTATATTGCACATAGTGGTGGACTACTACTCTTTGTCTCAATATTTACTTCAATTGCTCAATTGCAATCGAATAAACTTGTACAAAGTGGGTTTGGGAGTCTTTATAGCTGACCTATACTTGCCTTTCTATCCTTCTATAACTTACCATACGTTCTATTGAGGACTATCCTCACACTATATCTTGAAACTTCTAGCATAAGTGCTCTAAGCACCTACTTTGCTAAGTATGGTTCACACAACTCCATGATTTTCATGGGGTTCTCCATTATGCTTTGCTCAATCTACTCCAACTAGGGCTACAGTTCTTTCATATTTAGCCTAGTTACCATAGTTTGGAACACTTCATTCATCCTTCTTCTTAAGCATCTTCCTTCTCAGCAAGGAATTGCTGGTTTTGCTATACAGTTCTACTCCATTATGTAAAGATTCTCATGTGAATCTCACATACTCCAAGATTTTACACCATGGGTACTTCTTACTTGTATATGGAATGCTTGAGTATCCACATACATGACTTAACATGGGGTCCTTCTACTATCTCCTACAGCTTCACTTTATCACTTAACATCATCCTACTACAGTTTTAGATGACTCAAGCTTAACATGACGACCTTGGTATACTTCTTCCAATAGGATAGTTCCCATTCCTGTTGTATCCTCTCTTTGGACTACCCTGTATTGTATACCAATTGTAATCTACTTCCATCCTTTGTGTAAGGTTATAATAATGTCATAACTACTTGGTATAGAACAAGATATCTAGCTTCACTTAAGAAGACAGGTAAGAAATTGGACTCAAGTGTGTCAGGAGTATTCTTTTATTGAATATCCATCTCAAGTCATAAAGAAGAATTGGTTTAGATAAGATGGCTTCCTATAGTCACTACCAAACCTACAGCTCTCCTATTAAAGGGTTTTAATCCTAGGGTCAAAGCGTTTGCTCTGATACCAGCTGTGGTGACCCAGCATACCACTGCATGTGTAGTATGCAAGTCGTTGACATAACACCAATGAAACACCGTCTCACTAGTATTACATCGATCAGAGTGGTACAACAGAAACATCGCAGGTCCAAGGTAGGTGCATAGGATTACAATTTTATCATACAGAAGAGCTTCAGAACTTCCTCAATAGGTAGAGGTTTAGTCCCGGCGACTACAAACGAGAATAATACATGGAAGACTAAGCTAGAGCTACATTAATGCAGTTGGCTTACTACAGACTAGCCCTAGCTACTTAGGTTCTAGGATTAGGGAGTTGGATCCCTTATATTCCTATTCTAGTTTTCCTCCAATCTTGGTATAGTTGTTGACTCCATTGATGATTCTGACATTGGTAGAAGGCTTCATCTTCATCTTCAGTGTCTCGAGGTTGCCTCCTTGTGTTGCCTCCAATCTAAGCAAGGGTTAAGAGGGAGTGGGGTGAGTAACGAGCGTTACCCAGCAAGTTCATATAAGGGATAAGGTGTTTTATGCACTAGCTACAGCCTTAGACCAAGGGTCGTTTGGCAATGCAAGTTTTTGTAAACATTTCTTCAAGAGGTTGCTTTTATTCAAAAGAACTATGTCCGTCAGCCTTCACAGGTTGATTAGAGCTTCGATGGGCTCCTTTCCTGCCGCGTTCGCAGCTCCTTCCCGGAACAGGGAGTATCTTGATACGTTCTTACACTCTGCAGAGGTGGTCACTTGTACCCATGAGAGATCAAAGCCTTGCTGCACAACCGGGCGATCTTTCCCGTCCATACTTCCTTGGTATGGGGCCCAATCGATGATCCAAGCCAATCATTGTTCTTCTCCGCGACCCCGCAGACCCACCCTTTTGTAAGTCCGTCCTCCCCTATACCCATATGCAGACTGATTGGGCACTGGTCCTTCCCGGACCTCGGTGCCCGCTCCTATACAATATGGGTAGACAGTTTCGGATGACCATTACAATCCATCCTAGATCAATTAGCAAGTTCGTCCCCCCCTATACTATTGGTAGACTAGCAGGAAACAATTTCCCCCCTTTACCATATAGCAGCCTAGGCAAGACGACCGTTGCTACTGATCCGTTGGCATGCGAGAGGGAAAAGATACAGCTGACTTCTCCGTCCCATTCCAGATCTCATGGTTGACCGTGATTTACGGCGCAAGAATCACTTGCGACATTTGTTATTAAGTCCTAGGTTCACTTTCCCGCACAAATGGAACCTCCACCACAACAATCATACCATGGTTCCATTTGCCAGCCATCCTAGGTTACCACCACTTGGGTCGATAACCAGCTAGTCATATTAATTATGAAAAGAGAACCTTTTGCTTTTAGATGCAGTAATAATAATACCACCGGTATATTTGCAAGTAATTTGCTAAAATTAAACAAGAGATATGAGCAAGAGTGAACTTGCCTTTTTGACCGCAAGATTATGCGAGTCAAGGTCTTCGATACGATAGAAATCCCAATTCTGAAATAGCAATCATCATCCGGTAGGGATGATGTTAGAAATCTGCAGCATGATATGCATAAGATATGATATGCATCACTCTAAGCGTACCCTAATCCCGATGATTTGTTATCATTGAATTTTGGTGATTTCTTTATGATGTGTTGCACTTTTAATTCACACCAGGACAAGGTTGTTAAGCATTTTAGGTTAGATCACTATCAAGTGCTATTAAAAGAATAAGACTTTAACAACAGCTATTGTTTTAGAGTTTTATCATCATTCCTTGTTATAAGAGAATGATGGTTAATGGCGAAGACATGAAGGTAACACTTTTAAGTTGCATCTTATAATTAGCAATCACTTGGTTACTCATGGATATGTAAAGTGGAAATTAAGTATATCAGAGAACAATACCTAACTAGTTTTAGGGTTGACAACAATCTTAACCTAACTAGGCAATTGTTATCAGAAAGCATATGGTTTAGTGAAATGCTTACTTGATATGTTATTATGAGAATAACTTTTGAAGAACATAGTTTATAATGGACATGTAGTGCAAAATTACCTTTTAGGGGTCATTTACTTTATAGGAAGGTTGACGTGATTAATAAAACACAAGTTCCTTTATTATTAGCTAGTAGGGTTTCAATCACAATTTTAAATGATTCTTAAAATTGAGTTAGTAGTTATGAAACAATTGTTAATCAATAGATTATAGTTGAAAATAGAATCTAAACTCAAGTTGATGCTTATTGAAGAGTTATCCTAATTTCTGATCATTTAAGAAAATAGTTTTAGGGTTTAAGTCAAATTTTAATGATTTAAAATTGACATAGAAGTTTTAAATTCAACTATTTGCTAAAACAGTAGTTGAAATAAAAATATTAGAGTTAAGAAATAATTCTGATACAAGTTTATGATTTTTCCCAAATTTTACTATATTCAATTTGTTTTTGAAAAATCAATTTAGGAATTAAAATCCTAATAGTAAAGTTTTAGGATTAACAAAATATTAATTGGAATAACAATATTGAAGTAGTCAAATTTTTATTTAGTATTTGAAAACTTGGTTTGAATTACTAATTGGATTTGAATTCAAAATTCAAATACTACTTAAACAAGTTTTTAAATTTAGTTCAAAATTATTTCACACGAGCATGCAAGATTATAATCTAAATAGATAGATAATGTCTTTCTGAACATTTTGATATATTATTTGTATTTTTCTGATTTAAAATGAATTAGATATGAATTTCCTAAGTTTTCAGCAATTTCTGGGATTTTCAATTCAACATAGAACTTTTGTTACCAAGGGGGTATCTAGCCTATTAGGCTGGCTGGTGGGGCTGCGGCCAGGTCAGATGCCATGCAGGCGTCGACCAGGTCAAAGCTTGACTGGGAGCTGGAGTTCACCGCCGGCGAGTCAACGGTCGATGACGGCGGTGCTCGAGACATCCGCGAACGCACGTTCAACACAAAAAAGATTCAGTAGGCGTAGACGAACCATTCTGTGGTGGCGCCCCCATCATAAGGTCACCGGAGTGAGCTCCGGCAAGCTCAGCTGCGGCGGCGCCCTTCGGCCGGACCATGATATGACGCTACAAGCTACCAAACGATGCAAGGAAGAGCTCCCGAGATTCGTAGGCTCACCGCGGTGCTACTGGACTGCTCGATGAAGTCGGGGGTGGCCGGAGATGGGTGCATCGACAAGAATCCCGGTGAGGTCTGGGAGAAGGGAACGGCTAAATTAGCTTGGTGTGGTTCCTCTCGGGATGCCCTGATCCACTTGGACGATCACCAAGTCCTGGCGCTCCACCTAGACTAGCCCATGGTCTCCGGGGTGGCCTCCATCGACGGCGATACGAGTTGGCCAGAGCTAGGTTTTGCGGTGGTTCCAGAGAAGAGCGAGAGAGAAAAGAGATTGGAGGTGGCGGTGGCCTCCTAGGGTTTCTGGTGGCGGCGAACGTCATTTTATAGGCTTCGGAGGGCGGCGGCTCGAATCTTGGCGTAGCAGAGCGCCGGGGAGATGCCACCGAGTAGCTTCCTCCATCGGGAGGTTGAAGAAGACTCGGTGGATCCTGCTTGTCAGACCTACCGAAGCGGTATCCAGGCCAGGCCCCGGATGGGCTGGCTAGCTGGGCCGACTCGATGGGCTGCGGTCTGGTAAGCGTTTCCTTTATTTTTTTCTGTTTTGTTTTCTTTTCTTTTTAATCTATTTTCTGTTTTGAATCTCAAATCTGTTTTCAAATCTGTTTTGCAGGATTTGGGATTTGGGACCTTTTACAAAATTCCCTAAGTATTCTATATAGGATAATATGATGTATTAAGATAATGTGTAGGTGCATTAGCACATGCTACTATTAGGTTGGTTAGGATTTTATTAATAGTTATGTTGAATTTAATATTAAGGTGTGTACCCTATAACATGGTTTTATGTTTCTCCTCATTTTTATAAAGGAGAGTGGAGTTAGAATAAAGATGCAATCAATTATGTGGATTGATCACCAAATAAAGGACTTGGTTGATCACTAATCAATTATTGCTTGGATGCAACTCTGGGATTTAGAGATAATCAAATGATTAGAGGTTTTGCTAAGGATATTTCCCTATACTATCTGGTCATGGGTGGTGGTATGGTGCTAGATGACCTAGTTCATCCCTATGCTACTTGTTTGTTGAGATACATACATGCAAGTGTTTATTTAAATGAAAGGGGTGCTTCTCTTAAGGTGGTGTTCTGGCAATTAATTCCACACATGCTCTTGCAAAGGATATGGTATCTAGTTAATTTGGTTATATGCAAAGATGCATCTCAATAATGTGTAAGTGAGGTGTTAGAGTGTCTACTAATTTACCTTAGCATGCTAGGTTATCTAAGCATTCACACAATTAACTATTGGTGTGTTCACTAGTTAATGGTAGCTAAAGATAATGTTCTACCCTTTGTTATGCAAGTGTAGGTGTAAGATTATTATGCATATGTTGATAGTAATTTCTTGGTACAGACATATGCATGATATGAATAGCTACCATACATTTTATGGGTTTGATTTGCTTCCTAGTAAATTTACTTGTTTGTTCTTTGTGCTCATGTGATCATTTAGATGTATGTGGTATGCCCCTGAATCAGGTATATATTTTTAGTAGATGATTTTAGAGCATAGGCATATATTTCTCTTGCCTATGGTGAGTGCTTCCCTATTCCAAATAACTACACTCCTCTCCTCTCCTACTAGATCAACCTGGTGGTCTTGTGAAGCTTGTTCTTCGGGAATTCTGATAAACCTGCGTCTTGTGGCATGCCTGCACCTCCTAGCTACTTGACCTAATTCTTAATTGAACTAAGTAACCATTTGGTCTTGGTCTTGCTGGTTTGGTTCTTTTGGTTGTGCTGGTGGTGGTGAATCCTGCCCTGTTGCTCAACTCATGAGCAGGGTGGATTGTGTGGTGATGTTGCTGGTGTGATAGTGGTGTTGCTTGGTGTGATGGTGGTGTTTCTTGGCCCTAACTAAGGTATGATAAGGCCCAAATTCGTTGGTGCCCTCCTACCATGATTTTGTGGTGTCAAAATGGATGCCATGGGGTTCCTTTTATAGTGTTTTGAGGCTCACCACAAGTTGACACCTCAAGTGGTGACTCTTGTTTTCATTTGGTGAGTAAGCTACTTGTTGTCAAGCTCTCATGCATGGGCATTACTTGGGGTTCAAGTAAAAGAAGATATTTTCATGTGGATAACTATGAACATTACTTGGGTCTCAAGTAAAGGAAGATATTTTGAAATGCATTACTTGGGGTTCAAGTAAAGGAAGATATTTTGAAATGCATTACTTGGGGTTCAAGTAAAGGAAGATATTTTGAAGTGGATAACTATCCTAGGTGGCATGATGATTATCCTCTAGTAATCTTTATTTTGAATAGCCAAGTGGCATTTGGCACTAAATGGACTTGTGGCTGAATCAATTCATATTCTCATACATATTTGTAATTCACAATTGAATTGTTATTAGTTGATGTTGTATTAATTGTTTGGAAGTTTAACTTCCAAAGTTCATATTTGAAAGGATAATGTTATTGTGAATTATGCCTATTGTCATATCTTATCTGTTCCTATTATGAGTTGTGCTCAAAATATCCAAAGTTAGCAAAGGTCATGTTCAAGTTTTAAGTGATTTGATTTGATTTCACCAAGGCATGATCATAAGAGTTTCAAAATGGTCATAGTTAATTTTATTCAAATAGTTTGAACTATTTAATGTAATGTAAATGAACTTAGTTTTGTTATATCTTATATAGTTAATAAGTTATGATTTAAATAAGAATGAGTGGCTTTTATGCACTTTAGACCTTGTGGTTTACCAATTTTGGTAATAAGTTTAAGAGTGAATTATATAATACCCAGAAGTACTGGATAATTAGTTAAGTAGTTAAACTCTATTGTAAACTCCTCTAACCATCTTGGTACTAGGTTAGTCTTTCCCTCTTCTAAAGCTTCTGAATTATACCCTATGGTTCTATCTCAAGAGATAGGAATGATATTGGATTTGATATAGACTCTCTCCTTGTTCTGGAGCTAAATAGACTTAGATGGGAAAGATTATGTTAATCAAGATATGAAAATAAAGTAGATTAAGGGTCAAGGTAAGACTTGTGTTGTCTTCCTTTAAGCTAGGAATGGCTTCAATGATTTAGGTTTAAGAAATACCATGGGGATCATGGTAGAATTGGTTATAAGGTCCTAAAATGATGTGTTAACATATTAATCCTACCTCACATTCATCTCCTTTGATTGTTGTTATTATCTCTACCCAAAACAAGGTTGTTAACAAAGGTCATGTTGAAGTTTATCGCACTTCAGTCGATGAGCTACTTCAATCCCATCAACTCAAGAGAAGCTTCAATCTCTTTGACAAGTTTTATTTAAAAGCGCGAAAATTTTCCGGATTTTCTATGCATGAATGCAATGCACACTTCCGTGTTCTCTCTATTTCTAGCCTCACATCCTGGGATGTTACATTGTTCTTCGGAGAATCTGATAAACCTGCATCTTGTGGCATGCCTGCACCTCCTAGCTGCTTGACCTAATTCCTAATTGAACTAAGTAACCATTTGGTCTTGGTCTTGCTGGTTTGGTTCTTGTGGTTGTGCTGGTGGTGGTGAATCATGCCCTGTTGCTCAACTCATGAGCAGGGTGGATTGTGTGGTGGTGTTGCTGGTGTGATGGTGATGTTTCTTGGCCCAATCTAATGTATGATAAGGCCCAAATTCGTTGGTGTGCTCCTACCATGATTTTATGGTGTCAAAATAGATGCCAAGGGGTTCCTTTTATAGTATCTTGAGGGTCACCATAAGTTGACACCTCAAGTGATGACTCTTGTTTGAGCAAGGTGAGCAAGCTACTTGTTGTCAAGCTCTCATGCATGAGCATTACTTGGGGTTCAAGTAAATAAAGATATTTTCAAGTGGATAACTATGAACATTACTTGGGGTTCAAGTATAGGAAGATATTTTGAAGTGCATTACTTGGGGTTCAAGTATAGGAAGATATTTTGAAGTGCATTACTTGGGGTTCAAGTATAGGAAGATATTTTGAAGTGGATAACTATCCTAGGTGGCATGATGATTATCCTCTATTAATCTTTATTTTGGACAGCCAAGTGGCATTTGGCACTAAATGGACTTGTGGCTGAATCAATTCATATTCTTATACATATGTGTAATTCATAATTGAATTGTTATCAATTGATGTTGTATTAATTGTTTGAAAGTTTAACTTCCAAAGTTCTTATTTGAAATGATCCAGTTATGGTGAATTATGTATATTGTCATATCTTATTTGTTCCTATTATAAGTTGTGCTTAAAATATCCAAAGTTAGCAAAGGTCATGTTCAAATTTTAAGTGATTTGATTTGATTTCACCAAGGCATGATCATAAGAGTTTCAAAATGATCATGGTTAATTTTATTCAAATAGTTTGAACTATTTAATGGAATGTAAATGAGTTTAGTTTTGTTATATCTCTTATAGTTAATAAGTTATGATTTAAATAAGAATGGGTGGCTTTTATGCATCTTAGACCTTGTGGTTTACCAATTTTGGTAACAAGTTTAAGAGTGAATTAAATTATACCCAGAAGTACTGGCTAATTATTTAAGTAGTTAAACTCTATTGTAAACTCCTCTAACCATCTTGGTACTAGGTTAGTCTTTCCCTCTTCTGAAGCTTCTGAATTACACCCTATGGTTCTATCTCAAGAGATAGGAATGATATTGGATTTGATATAGACTCTTTCCTTGTTCTGGAGCTAAATAGACTTAGATGGGAAAGATTATGTTAATCAAGATATAAAAACAAAGTAGATTAAGAGTCAAGGTAAGACTTGTTTTGTCTTCCTTTAAGCTAGGAATGGCTTCAATGATTTAGGTTTAAGAAATACCAAAACAATGGCTTCAATGATCATGGTAGAATTGGTTATAAGGTCCTAAAATGATGTGTTGACATATTAATCCTACCTCATATTCATCTCCTTTGATTGTTTTTATTATCTCTACCCAAAACAAGGTTGTTAACAAAGATCATGTTGAAGTTTATCGCACTTCAGTCGATGAGCTACTTCAATTCCATCAACTCAAGAGAAGCTTCAATCACTTTGACAAGTTTTATTTAAAAGCGCGAAAATTTCCAGGATTTTCTATGCATGAATGCAATGCACACTTCTGTGTTCTCTCAATTTCTAGCCTCCGGCAGACCGAAACTCGCGGTAGGGCGGAGAGGGAGAAGAAGCTCGCGGCGAAGAGGGCGGCGGCGGCAGCGGCGGACGAGCAGGCGAGGCTGGTATCCATGGCCATGGGACAGCCGCGCGTCGGCCAATTCCCCGCCGGTTCATGGCCAATCCAAGGTACGATCGGCTCACCTTCCACCTACTCGCCGGCGGCGGCGTCGCCCATGTTCCACAAGACCTACATCCCCGCCATGTCGAGGTTCATCCCGTCGCCGCCGGAGTACGACGTCGCGATGCACGAGGGCATCTCGCCTGCCCTGCACCGAGGGCCGCTCTCCTACGGGATGCCGCCGCCGAACGACGGTGTGATGCACGACATGATCACGTCAGGCTCCATGGTCGCCGCGGCGAACCCGGGTTTCTTCACACAAGAGGAGGCAAGGGCGACGGAAGCCGTCGCGGCGGCATCGCGGGGTGGCAACGACGGGATCGGAGACGCCACGCAAGACGTCGACGAAGAAGAAGAGGAGCACGCCCAGGTCGATGAGGAGGACGACGCGCCCGAGCCGACATCGACGCGGCGGAAGAAAAGGAAGAAGACCTCGCCGCCGACCGAGCCGCGGGTCAAATGGACGGGCAAAGAAGAGGAGTGCCTTGCCGAAGCTTGGAAGACCGTTTCCATGAACGGCATCACCTGCGCCAATCAAAACTTTGACACATATTGGCAGCGGGTCAAGACGGCGTTCGACGAGCGCAAACTCGTCGATCCCTACTTCAACAAGACGGTGATGGTCCGCGGCGAGAAGGCCATGGCCACGCATTGGGGGATCATGCAGGCGGCGTGCAACAAGTGGCACGGCATACAAGAGGAGATCGCCGATCGTCCGATTAGCGGCGCCGACTTCGAGACCAAGGTGTGCTTACTCGCTTTCTCTGTCGACATTGGATCGCCGAGTTGTGATGAAGCCGGCTTCTCTGTGCAGATGCGGCGGGCGTTCGACATGTACGGCGACGACTCCGACGGCCAGCAGTTCAAGTACCTCAACGTCTTCGCCCGCATCGAGGACTGCGAGAAGTGGGCGGAAGTACGCAGGACCCTCTCCAAGAACAAGGACGAGCAGTACAACCCCGACGCTCCCGCCGCTGCCGCGTCAGCGGGCCGCCCCGAGTTTGGCCAAAAGAAGCTGAAAGAACTGAAGAAGTCGGGGGCTCCAGCCGACAGATTGCAGGCGTCTTTCGAGAAATGCTGGGCCGACGCGAGGGCGCACAACGCCGGGAGAGACACCAAGTACGACGCGCGCTGGAAGCAGATGCTCGCCAACCAGGGCACCCGGATCGCCTTGCTCCAGACAACATCTGCGGCGAAGAAGAGGAACACCGACCTGGCGTTCCTGATCGGCGGCAACGACACTGCGATGGACGAGGAGACGAGGGCTTGGTACGACGCCCATCGCCAAGCCATCCTCCACCCTCCGTCGACTGCGTCGTCCTCCCCTTCATCGACGTCCACTCCGGCGGACGAAACTACGCCGCCCGAGGCGCAGGAAGGCACCGCCGACGAGCCTGTTGTAGTCTAGTCTAGTTTATGTTTCGATCGCCGAATTGTGGCTGATCCGATCGCCGAACTTGTGCGATGCTTTTGTGTAGCGGACGGGAAGACGCTATTTTGAAACTACATCCGCGAACGCCGGGGTGACGACTAGAAAAAATATTCCACCCACGCCCGTTTTACATCCAATCCGGATGAAAATATCGCCGGATTTCGGCCCGGGGGCCTCAAACGGCTGTAGATGCTCTAAGACGTTTTAGAATACTAAAACAGTGAACTATAACGGCTTATAATTCGATACAGAGGTAGTACATCATAGTGAGCTAAGTATGAATAAACCTGATGTATCTAGGTAGGATTATTGAATTTAGGCTCGCTTGTGCTCACTTGTTCTTGTTATCGTATATTGGAGGTATCGACTAGCCGCCAAACGTGTTGGCGATTGGCGAGCACATTGCCCGTAACCAACCCGAAAAATCGCTTGGGTCAACAGAGAAAAGCTATCTACCCTCATACAAGCTGACCCTAGCTAAGCTGAGCTTAGATTTTCCCCTGTGTTTGGTATGCTGAGTGCATCTGTTGTTTGGTAGGTCGTATGTGGTGAGAACAGATGATGAGGTATAAAATTTACACAAAGACCCCTGTATACAAAAATGAAACACGATCAGGTGCCTCTATACAAATAGAAAGCAATCGGGTCCCTATAAATAGAAACAGAAAGCAAACGGATCCCTGGTGGAGGATCTCCAGCGAGGGAGCTCCGGCGCTGGCCGTGGGGCACGAGGCGCTGACCGTGGGGTGCGAGGCGTTGGCCGTGGGGCACGAGGCGCTGGCCGTGGGGCAGGGGAGCTCCGGTGCTGGAGGTGGCGACGCTCGCCGTGAGTCGGAGGAGCTCATGCAAGACCGTGGGGCACGAGGCAAGGCCATGGCGGCACTGGCCATGGCGGGCTGTGGGGCGGAGGAGGTCCATAGGGACGACCTTGGGGCGCGAGGCGCTGGTCTAGGAGGCGGCGGCCGGCGTTGACGGAGGAGGCCGAGACCGGCGGTGGCGGAGGTGCTGGTAGAGGAGGGTGAGAGAGAGGTGATAAAGGGGGGAAATGAGGGTGGGAAGGTTTGACCCCTGTGAGCGGGAGGGCGGGCGCGGGACGCACGGGGCAGATTTCGGGCGAGTCCGGCCCTGCCGACTTGCGAAGCTCAATTCGAACTTCTCCACCAGGCAGGGCTGAGGGGCCTTTTTTGGGCGAGTTGGGCAGTGCCCACACGAGAAAGTCAGGCAACCAAACAGCTGAATTTCCAGAATTCTCGGTTGGGATGGGAATTGTTGGGTTGGCCCGGGCTACCAAACACATCCCTAGAGTCATAGACGTTCCTTTTCTCCTTTTCTCGGCTTGTACAAAGCTTTTTCTGAACCCCGCTCACATATAGGAGAACATAAACAAAACATTTATAATGCAGGACATTTTTGAAGATTAAACCCCACACATGTGTGATTATATCAATAATCAGAAGTTAGGGGCATAATACATTCCATTTTTTACGCCATACACTCTAGAAAATATTGAACATGGGACAAAATATGCATACTGACTTGTTGAGCTTTTTTTCTTCCTAAAAGTAATTGATGATGGTATAGGCTTACCTCCTTGAAGAAGACACAGACGGAGTATTCATCTGAGAATTTCTTGAGATCTGATACTCAACGAGGATGTCCAGTGCACAAGATTGCAATATCAAATTGTTGAGTAAACACGACAACTCGGCTGCAATTCTTGATACTCGGCAGGTATATTCGGATGATCTCCCACTCTACCATGGTGGACAAATCTTCCAACACAACGAGGTAATTGTTCTTGCACACTATATTAACAGAGGCTGTTGCAACCTCATCAATGACCTTGGCCCGACCTTGATGTGAGCAAGAGGAACATGCGATACAACCTCATCGATGACTCGAAGTCATTGATGAGCTTGTAGCGCATGCTCCCTTGGCTCACATCCTCTGCCCTGGCATGCACGATGTCCGCCATTGCTCTCTGTCTCTCAAGCTCACCAGCGTGTTTATCTATGTGTAAAAGCTAGCGAGTGATGCCTGCTGCAGATGCTCAGAAACTGTGCATCGACTGAGCATCTGGAGATGGGATTAAAAAGGGGATCGAAGGCCAGCGACGTAGCACCGAATCTGGGCGATTTTGAACAGATCTGCCTCAAAGTCAACTGGGCCGATTTCTAACTGAATTGGAGGCAGCGAGACGAATCTATCACATGGTGTCACATGAAGCGAGGGGTTCGCCGGGTCGCACGCCGTACCTCGGGTGGATCTCGATGCGACGACTTCCCGTCGCATCTCCCCGCTCTCACATGGGGAGCTCGCCCTGCCAGATGTCATGGCCCAGGGTCGATCCTGTGGGGGGCAGGGCGGAGGCGGCCGCCCCGGGGCCCCGACGACAGGATGGGGGGGGGAGGGGGGGCTGCCTAGCTACGGTCCCAGTCGCGCCATGGAAGGTTTTTCTGCGTGCCTAGGAAGAAGAAAGCCGATGCGGTTTTTCCTTTGGTCATTTGGCATCGCATGGAGGGAGCGTAACCGTACTGGTTCAACATGAATTTAAAAAAATGGACAAAAATTACTCCCAAATCTAGCAACAGCAACATTTGGGTGAAAAAAAATCTAGGAGAACGTGTGGGTGAAGAAAATTTTGACTGCTACTACTAGAAGTTAATATATTTTGTTGTATATTCGATCAAGCTTCATAATGTTTTACTTTGACTAAAAATTATACGCAACATAATTTAAAATAGAGGGAGTAGAATCTTTACTATTGGTTCTCAGTTGGTGAAGTCACTTTGTCTCTACATCATTTGATTGCCCATTCTACCTTTAGACGCTAAACAATTAATACCACCCTGATGGTCCCCTCGTTTCCCTAACCCGTGCGTGTCAAAAATCAATCACGTGAAGTAATTACCAATTAATTGCTGCTACAATCACGGGAAGTAATTACCAACAGTCCATAATCATGAAAAATCAATCACAGTTAACTGCATAGGATCAGATCTCGCTGTTTCCTAAGGTCTTCCGTGAGCGTTGGCTGAATCGCATAGCCTCTCTCTCTCTTCTTCATCTGCTCTCTGCGCACATACGATGCAGATGGAAGGAGATGAGTTTCGTTGCGCCGCCGCCTCGTCGCGTGCTACCTATGACACAGCGATGTCGCCTTCCTCAACGCGTCCCTCGACGCCGGATCCCACACGCTCCTCTCCCGCGATGCACCCAGCGCAAGACGATCGTGTGCGTGCGATGGGCTGATATGTATGTGCGGACTGTCCTATCCAGAACGCCGACGCCCAGCGCAAGATGACCCAACTCGGCCTCCATCTCGATTGTACGTTTCTCCTTTTCTTTCTCATATACTGGATTTGTTCATGTCGCCTAGATTTTTTGCTTTCTAGAAGGGTTGAAAGCACCTTTCCGCTTCCAACAAATTAGTGTCTAGCAATATACGAGATGTTTTCTAGACTAACCTTACAGTCAAAAGCCACTCTGGCTCTGTTGCCAAACACTAGCACACTGATAGTTCACATTCCAACTGAATACTCAACTGAAGAAACTGAATAATCAACTGAAGTTCACATTCCAGTCATGGTCATTCCCTCACCAGAGTATGCCGCCTCCACCGCCGATCTTGTAGCTTCACACAGCCTCCCTCTCCTCGCAAGGAAAAGCATCTTGATGTTGGGAATGGTTTGTCGCGATAGTGCTTCAGGAAAGGGGAGCAGCACGGCAACGTCGGCATCTGGGCATGTCCTCTATCCGCACATGCGCCTCTGGATTCATCAAAAATGACGTAGCAACATTTTTTTATTTGTTTTGCAGCCACCAGGAACTGCATGCCTCCTCAATCCTCTTAATTGTTTTTGTTTCAACATAAGATCTAGGCACGTCCTTCCTCCATAAATTCATAGATGCTGCAAATTTATTTAGACTTCTTTCAAATTTTTTGATACGAAGATTGTTTTCCATTTTTTGGGTGGTTACAGATTGGATGTTTATGCTAGGGAACTAATTTTATATTATTTATTTTCATGTGCACTGTGATATTTTTTAGCGGGTATCAAAATTGTTGCTTTGAGACGTAATTCTCTATCACTAGAATAGTAACGGGATTTCATATGTATTTTGGGTATTTTTATTTCTAAAATTTCCAAATCTTGATTGTTGTTAATTAAAGCATGCTAATAAATAGATAAAAATAGTGCCAACAAAAGGGTGGTTGCTATGTTTATGGGTGGCCATTCAGAAAGACAGAATATATAAATGATGTGTTCTTTTTTGCTGTTATCTTTTGTCACCGATTTTGCTAAACTCCGTTTAACTTAGAATATATCTGCCTAATAGCAAACCTGTGTACACACACTAAATTTTCTAAAAAGCATGCAATGCTCTATAGGGCATTAACAGGAAGATATACATATATTTTTGTCAATTGTTGCATATTGTCATGGTGAAAAATAGGAAGAATTTGTGGTGACATTAACTAAAAAATGATTACTAAATACTATTTTCTACCCTTGCCGCTTGTGTAGTATACATAAGGGTGTCAAATAAAATTAAAGTTTAAGACGAGAGGCTGCGTTCACATTTATCGCTCATAAGATAATAATAGTTTTCTATCAAATTACATTTTAGCAAAGTAAATTATACTATTTGTTCAAATACTTGTGTGTAGGCCGTAGCAACGCACGGGCATTTAGCTAGTTGGAATAGGATTCGTGTCCTCCTCGACCCACTTTCAGCGACCCAACTCCTCCCACACCTTCTATCTCCTCTTTCTCCATGCACGACGCCCTCTCGACCTTAGGGCATTTTCAGCGGGCCAATGTATTTCATCGATGCAAATGATTCCTCCAGGTCCGTTTGCGTCGAGACCTGGATAGAAAATGGGTCGCGGTTCGGCCCACCTAGTCGGCGCGCGCAGTGGCGCGACACATTCTGTCCCCCAGTCTTTTTTTAATTTGGCGAGCGCGTCCCCGACGCGTTCTAGCGCGTTCGCTAGGGCGGTGGCTGTTTCCCACCGCCCGCCGCTGTTTCCCGCGCAGGGACATGTTTCCCTCCGGCCCGCCGCTATAAAAACGTCTCCTCCAGCACAACAACGTGCCACCACAACAACGAGCACCATGCCAGGGCGTCCTTTTCCTAGCAGTGGCGCCGGCCGCGGAGATGGACGAGTAGGCGGCGAACAGCCGACCAGCAATGGGGTGGCACGAGGGCGGCGTCGCCAGCAAGGCCCCTCTGCTGCGCCGCCCGGCGCTGGTAGCTACCGCAACCAGGCCATCGGGGAGCCTTTCTCGTGGGGCAGTGGCCGACAATGTCATGCTGCCGGTGGTGGTCCGGCTGCATGCATTCCAAGAGCCGCGCATGGACATCTCGGAGGCTATGTGTGCCAACACCGGCGACGCCGATTTGCACGCACAGTTTGAGCAAGCGCAGCAGGTTGTTGTGACGACAATGGCCGAACTGCGAGCTCTAGAAGCGGAGTGGGGCTTCCGTCCCCGGTCGCCGGCGCCGCCAGCGCCGTAAGTTTTATCTAGTTTAGGAAATTTTAGCAAGTTTGTGGTAGGTTGTTTCGATGTGTTTCGTATGTGCAATCGGATTGAATAAAACTAAATTACCCTTACATTGCAAGTTTTTTGGATACATTGCAAACTTTGTTGGATACATTAGAACTGAAAAAAGTAGCCCGTGGCTAGTGGTCCTCCTCGGAGGAGGAGGAGGAAACGGCGACCTTGCCGCGGGCGGTCGCGATGTAGTGCTGACGGCACATGGTCTGATCGAAGACCAAGACCATAATCTGGTGCTCACCGTCGTAGTTGAAGACGACGAAGTGCCCAACCGATCTCGTGCCGCCAGCAGAACCTCCTTCACCCACTAGCCAGGTACGGGCTGCCCGTGCGGTCGAAGAGGAGCTCCACGGACCATAAGCCGGTGGCGCCACCGCACACCCGTAGCACGACCTAGTTCGTCTTGACGTCGACGACCTTGCTGAACTTGCGGGGTAGCCTGATGGAGGCCGGGTTGGCGCCGTAGTTCAGGGTGATGCCGAACTCGAACCCGTCAACAGGCTCGGGCTCGAGCGTCAAGGAGGGAGAGGGAGAAGGCGGAGGAGATGGTGATGCTGGCTCCTCGATCCAATGCCTTCGGCCGCCAGCATGGCTGCCCTCGCCGCGTTGTCCACGCCGTCCTCAGCGTCCATGGGTGGGTGGCGGCGACGAGCTCTGGGCGTCAGCACCGCGGCTCCCTCCTCGGCTACCTCCACGCCTATCTCCACGGCCCCGGCCAGGTGGGCGCCCTAGCCGCCCTCCCCCGATCCAATGCCTCGGCCATGGTCTAGCGGTGGTGTGGAGAAAAACGGTAGGGAAGAAGGCAGCGTCGGTGTGCTCGACTGGTCGGCCGCGGCCGGTTTAAAAAGACCTGATTGTATTGGATGCTGGCGCGGAGGTCCAAGTGCTGGCATTGAAGTGACCTCGCCATGCGTCGGGCGGCGCAGCAAGCTGCCAATGCCAGGGCGTTGAGCGACGCGATGGAACGGCGCAGCAGACGGCCAGGCGGCGCGCCCAGCCTTTGACCAGCATAGTTCTCACCCGTTGAGTCGCTGCCATGCAGAGCCTAGACCCACGCGGGAGGACACGGGTGGACAGCGCGCCTGCCGCGCCGACGCATCGGTGACCCAAATTTGGTGAACCGATGCGTCAGGCCGGACGCGTCGGGCCGGATATGTCGCACCGCTGGAGCGTGCGAAACGGGCACCCTGATCCGTTCAGACTTGATCGGACACGCGCGGACGCGATGCGTCGGCCCGCTGGAGATGCCCTTACCCGGTAGCCACAAAGAAGAAATGCATACTTGGGTTTAAACAAGGGAGTAACGAAGAAATGTACAAGTATAATAAACATGGGAAGTAAGGGCGGTTGGAATGGGAACAAAACGCTCAACGTCTGTTTCTTGCGTTCAAACTATGGAATGAAATTTGTCGTTCAAATAGCAAATGTGTACTTTATTTTTTTGGTGCGCCACTAATATCATTGTAGTTGTAGGCTACTTTCTTCTAGGTGAGTGGATTTTTGCAGACTTTCTTTAAAAATCAAAAACGACATTTTCAAGTTCTAAAAAATTCTTTAAAAAATCTGGATATTGGCAATGATGTGATCTACCAACATGCAAAATCTGAACACGATATACTCCCTCCGACCCACATTCGTATTAGCGATAAGTAATATGGATCGGAGAGAGTGTCTTATATTCAGGACTGCACAAAAATAATAAAATCTGACAGATTTTGAGATTTTAATATAGATGTTAGATTTCGACATTTTTGCACAACTCCAAATATAAGTATCCCGACTTAAAAATTTGCACGAGTATATCACAATATTATTTACATGTAGATTTAATTTAAGATTTTTAAAAACTTTAAAATACTATCTTTGAATTTTTCAAAAACAAGCTCGAGCTACGATTTCCAGAAAGTAACTATTGATGAACAAGCAAAAGTCACTCTGCTTTCTTCCAGGAAACAACAAATGATTCGTCTGCGCCGAGGCGCAGATGGAAGCACCTGGGTAAAGCCACGCGTAGCGCGACCTAGGTGATGAGCAACGTATGCGGCCATAACAGCCAAAGCGGTCGCGCTGCGGCATGGGCAGATCGTCCGCATCACATCAGCTTGGGTTTCTCGGCCAGTTTCTCTCGGAGAGCTGGAGCGTGCTAAGCAAAATCCGGCCACGGAGAGGTAAAATTTTCTCTCGTTTTACCTCAACTTATGTCGCGATTTTGCGCACTGGACTGCGATCGAAAACAGAAGTTTCTGCCAGGTCGATTTTCGTCGCAGCATGAGGTTCTGGTCTCTGCTCGTCGTGGCATGGATGCCCGTTCTTCAGGTCCTCCTTGCAGGCCTGCTCGGAGCTTGCCTTGCGTCCAGTCGGTTCAACGTCCTCACCGCTGATTCTCGCAGAAGCATAAACAAGGTCTTCAGAATCTAACACCACAGCTGCAATTGTCAAGTAGAATACATATACTAATAACTTCCTTGTTTCAGATTGTTTATATTGTGTTCGTTCCATCGCTCGTCTTCTCAAGCTTGGCAGGCACTGTCACCCTCAAGGACATCATTTCCTGGTTCGGATTACATACTACAAGCTTTACACAGATACCGCAAATTTGTGAAATTTGATCGCTCATTACTGAACTTGATGAGTTAAGGTGGTTCATGCCAGTGAACATGGGCATCATTTTCCTGATCGGGGCAACTCTGGGATGGCTCACCGTGAAGACCCTAAGGCCAGGAGAACATCTTCAGGGACTTGTCATTGCTTGCAGCTCAGCAGGCAAGTTAACGCTCACCAAAGAAAAATGGCGCAGATTCTTTATCTTCAGTTTTCAGGCAAGTTTCTTATGTCTTGGACGCACATTTTTAGGTAACTGGGGAACTATACTGACGAGGTTTATCCCCGGCAATGCCCATGTCGAAGGGCTTTCGATCTAGGAAGCGAATTGGGAACCTGGCGAACTCGACGGCGATCAGACGAGAGCAGTGGGACACGAGGATTTACCCAGATTCAGCCCCCTCGAAAGGTAAAAGGCCTACGTCCTGCTTGTCTGACTTTGTATTGATGTGGTGATGGCGATGATGGTGTTACAATGGAGGCGTAGATTGGATCTAGCCGAGGCAAAGAGCTCTAGGTATCGAGCGCTCCAGCGTGAGGTGAGTGGAAGTGAATCTAGGGCTTCGAGACCTCCCTCCCAGCCTTTTATAAGTCAAGGCTAGGTCTCAGGAGTATCTCCCAAGCCAAGTACAGATCGGATCAACCGAGGCCTAGTCTAACTTGGACTCCTCGAAATCTTGCTTGTGCACCAAGTATTGCTTCTGGGCCGCGTCAGGCCACTGCCTTGATAGGCCTCGAAAGCCTTTCCTGAGACACCCTACCTGGACCGAAAACCAGGTAGGCGAATGTCAGGGCCCATCTGTCATTCCTTCGTCATATACCGTTGATGATTGTTCCGGCGATCTGCAACGAGGTGGACAGCCCCTTTGGTGATACCGACACCTGCAAGTCTCTCGGCCTATCCTATGTCTCGTTATCGATGGCGGTAATGTCATTGTTGCCTTAATAACTCTGCCAAGACTATCATGGTACATATTGGATTCAGAAATGTTTTGTGCAGCTAGGAAATTTCTACATTTGGACCCATAGCTACAGCATCATGAAGAGGTTTGCTCAACTGTACAAGAAAGGCGGTAATGATCACCCTACAACTAACATAAGCAAAGAAATTTTAGCAGAAGATCAGAATGGTAATTATGCGGCTTTTCTGCCACTCTCACCTGAAGAATTTTGCGAGGATGACCCAAGTAACTCGGTAATCTGTAGCACATTCATTCATTGCGTTGAAAATATCTAAATGAGAGAGTGATGAACATACCTTACATTTTCTGAAAATATCTTACTTGCAGGTCAGTTCCACCTTGCCTTCCATCGGCGTTCCTGGTAACTTGATGCACTACCTGAGAAGAGCAAAGGATCTGCTGGTTGAGATACTCAAAGAACTGTGGTCACCTCCCAGTGTTGCCGCGGTATGTGACATGCTTAGCACAACAGTTATCATAAAAATGAAATCTGGAATTCAGATCTAACTGCTACCACTCTGTAGCTCATAGGGTTTACTGTCGGCGCAATTGACAAGCTGAAATCACTAGTTACCGAGGAAGATGGCCCTTTCCGAGTAGTCCAGGATACTGCAAACTTACTAGGGTAAGTCTAGCTAGCATATCACAGCTTCTTCCTTGAATCTTCCATCTTGATGTCAACCTCCCGCTGACCTTCTCTTGGATGACACCCCAAACTTGGGAGCAGAGATGCTGCAATACCATGCACCGTCCTCATACTCGGGGGAAACCTTACAAAAGGTACCGTTCATTCTGTCATGAACTTTGTGGCAGCTTGATCAGCTTGCTTCCTAAGCTTACATGTGTCCTCCATGCTCTTGTTTACAAAATTTATGCATGGTTAGGCAGAGGCAGGACGACGATAAAGCCTCTGGTAGTCATATCGATCATCGCCATACGCTTTGTCATCCTCCCAGCCTGTGGAATCGGCGTGGTCAAGGCAGCTAGCGAGCTTGGGTTCCTGCCAAAATCTCCCCTGTACCACTACGTTCTGTTGTTGCAATCTACAGTTCCCCCCGCCATGAGAATTGGTATCCCAACTTATCCTAGTAAATTTGCAGTGACATAGAGTACCATGTTTTGAAGTGTTGATTTCTCCGGGTTTGCAGGAACCATAGCTCAGCTGTTCAATGTTGGTGAAGAGGAGTGCTCCATCGTCTTCCTTTGGACGCACCTGGTTGCCGCCCTTGCGCTCACACTCTGGTCAACAGTGTTCATGTCACTCGTGTCCTGAGCGTCTCTTCCGTAAAACATTGCATTGGTTGGCACGTTTGTTGTATAATGTGTTTCAAGTATTGTCAGGTTGCAAACTCAAATAAGATTCAGAGCAATGCAAAAACTTGCACAGATGAAAAGAATGTAGCAGAGCATGAAAGATTTTTATGAAGAGACTTGCACAACTCAGTAAACAGAAATTCTATTGCCGATTCGATAGTATCATAAATCATCGATGTTGAATTAAGGAATTGACCCTGGTACAATGTTGTTGTATGAGTGTACTAATGTTACAGTCTACTTGCACATCCTTTTATATGAGGGTGAGCTGGAGCTTTGGGCGGTGAGGCTGAGGCTCAACCACTTCCATATGAATCATAACACTCTGCAACACAGAGTAGCTTATGTTCGCTCCGGGCTTGGTTACTTTTTGGTGCACCTCGTCTACTACCCAGTCACCACCTTTGTCTCCCTTTGCTGTAAGATAGATGGGCCCTTCTATGCCAAACCTTTAGAAAAAAATAACAAATGGGGTAAGATATATCAAGTCCTACAGCACAAAAGACGCGCTAGTAAACATATGTTTGGTTGGTATGGTAAGCTTGACATGCTTTGCCACTCCACAAGATAGTCAAGTTTGACTGAGTTGGTCAGCCATTTTGTTGGCAACCACACTTCTGGCAAGATTCGTTTAATTCAACCTTGACCTATGTGTGTCACTAACTCAGAAAATTGTGACAAACTTTCCTCAAGTGTGGCAAAGTATGGTGCTCATTTTAATCGCTTAAGCTTAGGTATGAATATAATAGCAAAAAAAATGTGGCAAATGCTGGCAACCTTAGTATAGCAACCAAACAGGCCGCCCTAAAACTCTTAACTGGTTGAGAACAGAATAGAAAAGCATAGAGCATGTTTGGTTCATTCACTGCACAGGTACCAAAAGAAGTTTGAATTAGAACAAAGCTAGAACTTCAATTAATTTTGGAATGGAGGGATCGCTAGCCGAACTCCATGCACATTAACAATTTTTGGCTTTACTGGGGGGATTAATGAACCAAAACAGAATGTGCCAACCAAGTACTCCAACATCTCAATATTTGTTATGAACTAGAAAAATAGCAATCAAATAATTTGTTGAAGCACAACTGCCATATCTGACCACCAAATGACCACAGACAAGAATCAAGCTCAAAATCCATGCAGTAGCAGTTAGCAGGTCCTACATTGGGTTACTTCAGGTACGTCATTCACTCGGTATTAAGTTAATATAAGATGATTGAGCTGGTGTTGGTAGGCAAAAAATATTGTCCTTGTGACTTGCGAGCAGCAGCATGTTCACTGCTGGTAGAATATGGAGAGAGAGAGAGAGAGAGAGAGAGAGAGAGAGAGAGGTCCATACTTTGGAACGAAGACTATGAAACCGTTTGCCTTGATCTTTACTATTCTTGCTTCAGTGTCGACCGGCCTGCATGATAAAATGTCTAGATGCTTAATGATCATAACTGGGGCTACTCAGAAAATGTTAGTACTCCTAGAGCAGATTTGAGCCATTTACTACTCTAGTATGAATAATAATTGAGCTTACTATCTACTACCGGAGTACTGCTAACTATCACCCTCGTATGCCATTAAAAACTAAAATGTACCTTGTCCTGAAATATATGAGGGTGTGGAGCTCAACCGATGCTCTGCTTGCCATCTGGGCATTTCGATGCCTATAATTTAAGTCTGGGATGACAAGAATGTCAGTACCATAATTAGTAAAATATATAAAGAGGGAAGCTTCAGTAGCGCATTTGATCTCTTACTGTCAGCGATGCCAGTGAGTTGTGGACCATCCTGAAAGACTGGTGGAAGTTTCGCAATATCTAGAGCAGCAGCTAGCAACCTATGCACAACAACATCTGCAATGGAAAGACATTGAATCAGACACTAACCTCACAGTTTATACACCTCCTATTCTCTTCTACAGATTAGAATGGCACGCATAATTAGTTACAAAATTCATGCATGAACTGAAGTGCTAGACCATCAACGGGTACATCAGTCAAATTCAAGTAAAAAAAAATCGCATCAAAGCATCTAAGGTCGGAGGAAAACTGACCTGCATATCTGCGAATGGGAGAAGTGAAATGAGTGTAAAGAGCAGATGCAAGACCATAATGGTAATACTCAGACAAGCTCAAATCTCCACTGCAAAAATAAACTGCCTGTTCGTTGCAAGAGGGGAGGTTATAATTGATATGCATATAGTTCCAATCACTGAAAGTTAATATATATATGGCAAGCTTCCCTATAGCTATCCTACCTGTGTCATGCATCTGGTTGCCAAAATCCTGATAAGCTTGTTGAAGTATGGGTCATCCCTCTGCATGTCAAGCAGTAACGGCAGGTTAATAAAATGCTCCAAATACTGTCTAGCTATGTCACCTAAAGGTGAAGTACTCAGTACAGTGAAATACCTTCGCATTATCAAGTGATTCAGCTAATGATTTTGAGGATGACACGTCCAGATTTAGGCCAACAGAAGAGGCAGTACGGAGTAATGGCTCAAGCATTTCCTTTGTTGGGCTAGGATGACGCCTAATGCCAATCAAAGGAAAATTAGCAGGCTCAGAGAAGGTATTATAATGATACATCAGCTATAAGAGAGAAGTAGTACATTATTTAAAATTACTGCTAAATAAATTCTTAAAATAATTCCTTGGCAGAAAAACTAGTTGGTGGCTGCACGTTTCTTTCAACATCAGCAATGTGTGCCAAACTTTTGAGCAACCATATTTATGCAACATGATAAGTAACATCAGGAGATGTCATAAGCATAACAATTTGACACCCTGCCTAATTGAACTGGACTCTCCTGTGTTATCATGCTATGTGTTATTTCATGATTGCACCTAAGCAACTCTGGAAGTCTGGCTCTATAGGCTTGAATGATCAGGTCAGCAGGGCAAAGTGTACTCTATTATGAATAAGATGTGATCAAATATTCTCCAGGACAGTTCCTAGGAAATCAAATATATTTGGCTGCACTAACAGAATGGTGAACTTAATCTGATCTGAACGTGACAAGATAAAAAGAGAACAAAGCAAATGCGTACCGTAGCAACGAGCACAAGGGGTAGTGCTGCAAAATCTTCTCAGCAACCGAAATATTCGCTGCCAACATAAACTCTTCAATCATTTGATTTGCCTCACGAATTTGATAGATTCCTGTTGAACTTAAGTGTAAGCACTTCGTCTATATAACACGAGCATAGAAATGATACAGCAGCCAGGTTTACAAATCTGCATACCTATGTCAAGAGGATCATGAGTTTCGCTATCAATTTCGAATTTGACTTCTGCTGAAGCAAGAGTCAGAGCCCCTCTTTCACAACGCCGATTTCTCATTATCTACATAAGCATTGAAAACATAAGCCTTATAGTAGTATTTAGTACTCCCTCTGGCCACTGTTACCTATCACTAATGTGGATGTATCTAGACACATTTTAGTGTCTAGATAAATCCATACTAGAGACAAGTAATAGTGGCCGGAGGGAGTAGCAAACATCAATTGACAAGATTATTTATTAAAAATGGGATAGGATAGCACAAGAGCAAACCTTTGCTAGCGTATTTAAGTTCCGCAAGTCTACTGTCAGCGGATCGACCAAACGGCTGGAAATTTCAGATGGGAAAACGATCAATCTTATGATAATGATTTGACCTACCAGACCACTTAGAATTGCATTTTCACATATAAGTATGGTCAAACTGAGAAGATCAAATGCCAGAAAGCACCTGTCATCCATTCTTGCTTGGGCTTCCACATAAGACATTGCAGCACAAGACTTGATAACACTCTTTGTGAATCTTGCAGCTATGATATTAGCATCAGGTGTCATTTCCTGTACACACAACATTCCAAAAATAGAACCAAGATTCAAGTATTAGCATACTCATTTAAAAGGACAGATGTAATCACTTCAAGACACACGAGCATAAAAATAAATGCCAAAAGCAGATGATGATAATACTCTGTTCATAGTACCATAAGATCATATTAATCTAACAAGTTAGCTTATGCACACTGCACGCAAGAGGTCTTAGAGGTTGTTTTCGTTTGGGAGAAAGGAAAGCGGCACAACGCTACTTATTCATAAACATGGTTAGAAAAAATAAAAAAATAATGATCTAAAATGCTACAGTGTACACCAAGGAATTTTTTAGTAAAGGCTGCAGAGGAAGACATGTCCACAGTCATTCATTGTCTCTGAGCTTGAATACAGTATGGACAATATGGGGTCATAAAGCTAGTATGACAAGGCATTGCGGACATCCGCTCACACAATACCTTATTCAATAAGAGCAGAAAACATAATGACTACATTTAAATATGCTCCTATGTCCAACAAATTGACATCCCAACAACACAATTTCATGAACTACACTTACCCAAATGACAGAGAATGCAAGCCTCTCAACATCAGCACGAAGAGAACAAACATCTGGAGAACAACATAATTCAAAAGAAAAACATCAGTCACTTCCTCTCACAAGTATTGACATTAACTTGAGTATTGTCAAATTCAATAAGGAATGCTCCACTGCTGTTAATTTAGTAATCAGTAATTCAGTGTGCATGGAAATAATGATACCTTCAGTTAGAGGCTTAGGGAGCATGTCAATCCTTTGTCCAACAAGATAAACAGAAGTTGCCCTTTGTGAGGCCTCCTCGTCAAGAGGAGTACCAGGATGAACAAAATTAGTGACATCAGCAATATCTGGTCGGTCCAAGTTAAGAACTACAATCTCCACATCAATAGAAACAGTATACAAGGTGCATAAGATGACTACTTTATGTCATTTAGTATTCCTGCCAACCTGGAATGTGGCGTTCTTATTGAAAATTGAAATCGAGTATAATCCGCTGGCAAAGAAAATTGATCAATCAACTGAAAGGACTCACGAATTGAGTTTACTAAAAAAAAAGGCATGATTTGGTCCACTTATTGCAATTAACCAGTCAATCATATGGAGCTCAAAACCAAGTAGATGCAATAGATCTCATTCGCAAAAAGTGAAGCTACCATCAAGTGAAGAGGAGTGGATAAGGGAAACATTAAGTCAAGTGTAAAGTATAAATTCAAAAGCAAGAGAATAAGATTGACTTGCGTTCCAGACTTGAACTGAGTAGCTAGGAGGTAAATTAATAAAGGATACGAACTCCAACTTCAAAATTCCCATTTGGAAGTGGTGTGCAATGTAGTGCATCATCAATATCCCTACAACCTAAATGACAATTGAATGGTATTCAGTCAATCCAACTACAAAATAAAAAGGTACAGTTAATATGGTAAACTCACCAGGTGGATCCACACTAAAGACTCTCACTTGCCGCAAGTCTTGCCTATTAGGATTAGCCAAATCCTCAGGTGATAATGACCAAGGCAAAGACGGCAAACAAGCAAGGACTTGTGTAGAGAAAGGTCTTGTGTTAATATCATTCTCTATTAGGACAACCTGTTTCATATGTAAACATCACTTAGCATGCTAGCGTCAAATGCAGCCATTAATTTAGGTAAGGTAGGATCTGCAGCTCGTACATAGTAATAGACTTCTTGCAACAAAAAATAGGTGAAAAAGCTTGCCTCTGTTTCGGTTTCTTTGTCCCCAATATCTCCTATAGTCCTTACATAGTGTCCTGATGGGTATCGAGACATGACATCCCATGAATCAACTGCAACGACAATCCTTTTATTCAAAAGATTCCCAAGCTGTCTAGTTTGAATCCGAATCTTAGGAATTCTGCGATCTTTCGACACAAAAAGAGCATGAGCAACACCCCCGCTACCAGCAGGCATGGGCATTGGCTCCAAGGATCCACAGTACCTGCAGTACACAAGCAATGTATGCATCAAAATGCAAAAAACAGCAGAAGCAGCAATAAAAGTTAGAGATAGTGATCTCATGTCTAACCAACCAAAGACGGTAAAAATGCATGACAAATGAAAACAAACTTGTGAAGTAGCAGGGCAGAAATGTCGTCAAGTCTACTAGTTGGACCACACACATCATATAGGCATGTAGACGTAAAAAAATGATCAGGATCGATCCTTCCAAGTTAACTACATTGACTGCATACTTGTGCATCTTCTGAGGTAATAACTTCATAAAAGTATTTTAAACCCATAAATTATTTAGGCATGTAAACGTAAGCACATGAACCAGATCGCTCCCTATGAGTAAATTTGCATTGATTGCATGAATTGTGCATCTTCTGAGGTCATTTTGCAGATAAGTAGATCGTGATTACATAAACATTATTAAGGACATCTAAAACTCACGAATTCCAATTCCGCTTGATGATACCAACAACACGTCCAACTGGTCGGCTGGAGACAGAAGCAGCTGATGGTCCAACAGTTGATTGTGTGGGATTGGTATTTCGTGGAGCATCATCAGCACTATCTGGAGCCAACCGGACCTCATCATTATCATCTTCTGAAATAACAGAAACATCCATCGATTAAGGAAAATGATATCAAATAAGGAAAATGAGATGCATCTAAGATTGAAAGGCATACCATCATCATCTGCAATAAATGACTTTGTTTCATGCCATTGATCTTGTGGGAGAAGTTCAACAGAAACAATATCTCCATCAAATGCCCTGTTCATATTTGAACGGCCACGGATGATAATTTCATCGCCGATGCTCTCACTTCCAACATATGCTTCAAATGGATTGTAACGATTAACTCGAAGCTTCCCTTGATGGTAAATACCACAACGTAGACCAGATGTAATTTCTGACATAGGTTTATGCTGCAATATTATCAGGAGAGCATAAATTACATTTACGACTAGATGGTTATTCATTATTGTATCGGTAATGCACAAAAGGAAATTGCATGGTTATTGGTTAATGAGTTGGTATACCTCAATGTAAATAACTTTCCTTTTGGATGGTCTAAGATCTTCTACGTCTTCCATTGTAACATCTCCGCTAGATGGAACAACCACCAAATCGAGCAAACCAGGCTGCGCAAGCGATCGTACATATGACTCAACTGGAACCAGAAATAATTTGTTGAGGCTACCATAAAATCATTAATTCAGTATTGTAAAGGGTTCAGCTGTTTGCTTTATGTAACAGAATATCCAAATAGCACCTGTCTCTGCATTTAGGCCTTCTTCAGTAGCTTTCCGCTTGTTATCTCTATCATTTGTAACAAGTAACACTTTGGCACTGTCACCAAGATGACTTTGGTACCAACGAGCAGCCACACGGATTGCTGAATAGGCAAGAAATGTCCGTTAAAGAGGAGAGGCTACATAAAAGTGTCTACATACTAACTGAAATGAGGCATAACCAGCATAATAGAGCAGCTAGGTACCTCTATCGTTACGATCATTCGGGCTCTCCCCAGCCATCTCTTTGATGTAAGTATCCCTGTTTTTTCAGTAAATTAGTAATTCTAAACATGTGAACAGCAAATAATAACAACGCGGACTCTAAGCAGATGTAAGTTCTGATATGAACAGCTTACACATCTAAATTGACACAGATAAATCAGAAGTGCAAATTTATAGCAGATAAGTACTCTCACATTCGTAGCTGCTTGTACAGAGAAGTTTTATAAATGCAATTACATAAGGGATACCAAACATGCCAACTATATATGCCATTTGGAGGTCACACCACTTTTAGAACACTTCCAGTAAAGATAAAAACAAACTTGGCCCAATTCCGAGAATTAACTCGATATCAGCTTTGCTACACTATAAAAAGGGGCCAGATAATCAGAACAGATGCAAAGGAGTGATTTCAGTGGCTTGTTCCTTGAGAAATTACTTCTATAACTACTTCGGTTTGTTCACCTTCGCCATTCCATCAGCTAGAAATCTGAACTTGTACCAGATGCTAAGCTCACATCAAACTAATCGAGGCAGAATTCAGGAAGGCATACCTGTGGTGCTCATTGGTGAAGACGAAGAACCTTCGAGCCGTGTTGGTGCACAGGGTCTTGAGCCTGTTGTACACGGAGAGGTTCTTATTCTTCACTTCGTCCAGCACCACCGACAGCACGACAACATCCTCAATCGCTGGATTCTCCAGCAAATCGATCTGCAGCAGCATATCAGAGCATCAGCAATCGGAACCGCGGACCCTAGAAGGCACGCCAAACAGGGCAGGGCAGGGCAGCGTGGGTGCGAGAGATGTTTACCTGGTGGAGCACGACGTTGGTGTCGATGACGAGGATGGCGGCCGCGTCGGCGTTGAGGCGGCGGGCGCCCGCGTCGCAGGAGGAGCAGCAGGCGGCGCCGCAGGGGATGTCGTCGCGGAGGTAGTGCTCCCGGACGACCTGCGCAGACGGGGAGCAAGGGGTTAGCTAGGGTTTCGGCGGGGCTTCCGCGGGATGGGGATGGGGGTGCGGCCGAGTGGTGGTTACCTTGACGACGCGGCCTTGCTTCGTCTTCTTGACGAAGGACTTGCTCTGCAGCATGTTGGCGAGGTCGGCGGCGCGCCGGCGGAGCGGCGGGAGGGAGGGAGGGAGAGGGGTGCAGGGAGAGCTTCGGCGGCGAATGGCCGCGGCGGCGGCGGAGTACGGAGGGGTTTAATAGGTCTGGTGCGTGCGTGGTAGGCTACTGGGTTCGTCTGGGTTTGGATTAGAGTCTGAGCCTGAAGTTGGTCGGACTTCCAGGATCCGGCTTCTTTTTTTTTCGAGAGAATTAAAGAGCTTTATTTAACTAAAACTGCACCGAAGTATTTATAGGGCATTGCAGAGATTATCCCTATCAATTTTTAAAAAAAAATAGGAATCCTCTACATAATAATGTATCGGAAATACTTTTTTTTTAGATTTAAGGCTGCACTTTATATTAATCAAAAGACATGTCCACAACAAGTTGGTTCTCAATACAACTCGTAGCTATAACAGACCACGAATTACAGAGCTTATTCTTGCAGCCAAACTTTGCTAAAACATGTGCCGCTTCATTAGTTGTATGACGAACCAATCGCACCGAAGAGTGTCTGAAGCTTACTAATGTGCTTGCGCCAACAGGTGTAGTAGCTATCTCGACCGTCCAAAGCATGTGGTTACTTCAAGATCCGGATAAAGTATCAAGCAGAAAACTATTTTAGAGTGCTATTTTCTGAATTTTGCAACGGGCTTCTCAGCCGCGTGAAGAAACTTGAAAGTGTGAACTGCTTATACCACTAGTGTATCATAGGGTTGAAATCCTGCCAACAGTTCTTGTGGATGTAGTGACATTGGGTTGGTATTACGAACTGATGGCTCTCACCGTAGCATTTAGCATAGTGTTGTAGTGCAATTGATATGCACCCATTTGATTTGTGAAGAACTCAAATGCCCCTGTCAAATATGATATTGAAATGCCAGTACAAGTAAAGGTTTTATTAGAAACAAACTTTATATACCATTGAAGTGGCCTGCAGCTGTATTTGTGCAGTATCATCCTTATTTTTTTCTTCTTTGAAGTTGCTTTCTCAAAGCCACCAACGGGTCTTCTTGATCCTTTGGTAGTCTTCTCCTTGACCTTAATACCTTTTGGTTAGCCAGCCGTCTGATTATGTTTTGAAATTCTACTAGAGTCAATGTTCAATCCTGTCACATTAGTACAAGATGTACCTTCTGTAGTACATGGGATACTCAATTCGGGATAAACTCTTATTTTCAAACATTTCTCCAAATCTTGTGCTAAGCAGCCATATCATATGATTCATCAGATTCATCGGCATAAGCAGCTAGACATTCTTGCTTTTGGATCCTCATGCTGGTCACATTTTCCTTTTATCTCTAGAACTTTTGCATCAATTGTCCATCTTTTAAGATATATTCTTCAGGGATATGCTTTATATTATTAATATCAAGTACCTTTAAGCAATGAGAGCAAAGTATTCCAGCAAATTCAAACTTCTTGCAACTACAGATGACCTTTTCTTCTTTTGGAATGACATGGTCACATTGTGTGCCATGAAATTTTTACTATGTAAACCTTTGATGCGGGCAGATAACCACCCAGTTGGGAACCCCAAGAGGAAGGTATGATGAGCACAGTAGCAAGTTTTCCCTCAGTAAGAAACCGAGGTTTGTCGATCCAGTAGGAAAAGGCCAAACTTGAGAAGGTGATGCTTGCTAGCTTCGTGACACTCCAGCAAGGGCGCCGTTTACGATTCTTGTTGGTGCGTCTTCAACTAGTAGCAACGTGGAACCTGCACACAACACAACCAAGTACTTTGCTCCCAACTTACGATGAGGTTGTCAATCTCACCGGTTTGCTGTAAACAAAGGTATGAGCGTATCGAGTGGAAAACAATAGTAGTATGCGAGAAAGTAAACAATGCGAGTAATAGTAAAACGGTGTAACAATGTAAAGGAAATTGGACCGGGGTCCACAGTTCACTAGTGGTGCCTCTCCATAAGATAAATAACAACATACTGGGTAAACAAATTACAGTTGGGCAATTGATAGAATAAAGATAACATGCATATGTCACGAGGATCACTATGAGATTTACTCTGGGCATTACAACAAAATACATAGACCGCCATCCAACTGCATCTATGACTAATAATCCACTCACTGGGATATCGTCCAAACACCCCATGAGTATTAAGTTGCGAACAACAGATAACTGCATTAAGCAAAGTGTGTAATGTAAACAAAATGAATATCCTTGGACACAAGAATGTTGTTTTCTCTCTAGTGGCAACAGCACATCTACAACCTTAGAGGTTTCTGTCACTCTCCCAGATTAATTAGAGGCATGAACCCAACTATCGAGCATAAATACCCCCTCTTGGAGTCACTAGTATCTACTTGGTCAAGATAGCTACTAACAACGGAGAGCATGCAAGATCATAAACAACATAGAGATAATATAAGATAATATTCAGCACATCAACTTAACATAACACCAATATTCATAGGATCCCAACAAACACAACATGTAGAATTATACAAAGATGATCTCGATCATGTAAGGCAGCTCACGAGATCTAAACATGAAGCACATGGTGGAGAAGAAAACCATCTAGCTACTGCTATGGACCCATAGTCCAAGGTAGACTACTCACTCATCGCGCCGGAGGTAAGCATGGCGATGAAGAAGACCTCCGGTGGCGATTCCCCTCTCCGGCAGGGTGCCGGGAAGAGCTTCTAAACCCTCCTGATCTCGGGTCGATGACAGCGGCGGATCGCGATGTGTTTCTGGAAAATTGATCGGGTCTTTAGGTTTTTCCCGTCGAGGGGACTTTATATGCGAAGGGGCGGCACCAGAGGTGGGCTAGGGGGCCCTCACCACAGGGCGACGCGGGCCAGGGGCAGGCCGCGCCCCTGGTCGTGTGGCCCCCCTCTGTCTCCTCTTCGGACTTCTGGAAGCTTCGGTAAATATCTGGATGTTCGGCTTTTGTTTCGTCCAATTCTAAGAATATTTCCTGTGTAACTTTTCTGAAACATAAAAACAGCAGAAAACAGTGAACTGTCACTGTGGCATCTTGTTAATAGGTTAGTTCCGGAAAATGCATAAAAATGTCACGAAGCGTAACAAAATACTAAGCAAATGGTGTAAGAACAAGCATGGAGCATCAAAAATTATAGATACGTTTGAGACGTATCAGCATCCCCAAGCTTAACTTCTGCTCGTCCTCGAGTAGGTAAGTGATAACAAAAGAATAATTTTTGAGGTGACATGCACCAACACAATCTTGATCATCTATGTAAAGCATTGAGTGTTGGGATCAAAGAAACTTAAAACATGGGCATGAAAGACATAATCTTGATAGAAGAAACTTAGCAACCATGTTATAACATGAAAAGGAACACAAATGAAAGATCATGAAAATGAAACAATGAAAGTCAAACGTGTGTTCAAATCATATGGAAAAACATAGCAAATGGTTTTCAGCTTGTCCTTCATGAGAGAGCAAAACATAAATGCATAGGACACCTTCAAGTTTAAGAGGGCGACTAGATACAAATAATTTTAGAACAAGTGAAACCAAAATCATGAATCAATCAATAATAAACTTTGGGACTATGCACATTAAACTCAGAATGACAACTATGCTCTCTTAGACGGTGCATAAAGGTAGAAGGTGGTGACTCAACATAAAAGTAAAAGAAAGGCCCTTCGCAGAGGGAAGCAGTGATTGCAAGTTTTATAAACCTTCAAAAATTATGGTACTTACTAGCTTTGAGCTCTTATTGCCCCCATCATAGGCATCTTGAATGGTTAAAGTTAATGCAAGTACAATTATGAAACATATGCTTGACAAATCATAAGCTGAAAACCTCGTGTCCCGTGAAGTACGAATACCCAAACCTCATGCTACTCGACTTAGAGTTCCAAGCAAGCTCTTGTCATTGTAAGTATACACGTATCATCGAGAACCGCCAACAGGGTACCTCCGTGCCCGATGACATGGAACAAGCCCACATCAAAATGATAGGACAAACAGACAATAAACACCTTAGCATCTCTTTTATTTACCATTGGTATAGCTTTTTATTTTGAGATACGTCGTCGAATGTTCACTATGGGCATGCTGTAAATTTCCACCATGAATTATGCATGGCTTAGATTAGCGGCCCAGGCGTTTTTCTAACACGTATACAGACTCCATGATCCCGCAAGATTCCCAATTTATTTTACATCGCGAGTATCCATAAACAAAAGATCACGATATCAACTCAAATAAGAAGTGCAATGTTGAAAGCTTGCCCCATGACGGCATGGCTGGGCTAATTTCCAACTTACAACTTGCAAGCATAACAACTCAACATAAGAGAGCCACAATGTCAAATTTTTAAGAACGAGAAAAGTAAAGTGTGCCATCAGGTTCATCACAGCTTTACTGACCAATTTTCGCATAACACCAAAAAGAGTTTAATTTGAAGGATAGATAAAAGCAAGTCAAATGTACTTTGGAATAACAAATTGCTAATAGATATGTATGGTAGAGCACATTGGAAAAACTTGGTTTTTGGGAGTTGGATACACGAGTAGAGCTCATACTCTGTATAAAATGAGGGCCAGCAAAAGACTGAGAGCGACCAACTAAGAGAGCAATAACGACCATAATCATGCATAGCGACAAAACATCATTAAGAGAAGCATAAGATGGCATCAAAAGTCAAAAACTAAATGATCATAGAGGCTTATGGCGACTTTGTATAAGTCAAACATGTGTAAGCATGCGCCAAGTCAACCCAAATAAAGCATCAAGGAGAAAACCAAATTAATGCTTCCAAATAATAAAAATAACGCATGATTTTTTCAAAGGCTCATTAAGCAATCTCAGTCATTCGAGACAAGTCATGCTACAGCAAAAATCACTAAGCATACTATCAAAACGACATCAAGCACGACATGCAAAAGTCTAAGCCGCAGTCTAAACAAGCTCCTTTTTGTACCAATTTTTTCCATAAAACTTTTTCTCTTTTCCAACACCATTCGAACCTTTTTGAAACAACTCTTTTGATGAAAACCAACATGGACCAGAGGTCAAAATACACCTTTATATAAAGATATAACAAGATCTGAACAAAAATCAAGGTGAAAAAGAAAGCTAAACGCAGTTCTAGAAAAAGAGAACACTCGTTGAACGATAAGAGTGAAAAACAGAGTGTTCTTGGCAAATGAAAAGCAAGGCAACTTCTCCAAAAGAAATTTGTTGGGGTCCAACCATTTATTGCAGCAAACAAAACAAAACAAAACTGAAAACTAAAGTAAAGACGCTCCAAGAAAAATGCATAATGTATGAAGCAAAAAAAATATAGTGTGTTGAAAGGTGACATGATTTTTGCCGATGAAGAAGGGGTGCCTCGGGGGCATCCCCAAGCTTTGACGCTTGTACCTCTTGGATATTTCTTGGGGTGTGTGGGCATCCCCAAGCTTGAGCTTTTGTCCATTGTTTAACTCATCTCATCATTCTCCAATCCCTGCACTTGAAAACTTCCTTCATACAAAACTCAACACAATTCTATTAGCAACATTAGTGTAAGCATAATAATGAATCAACCCCTTTTTGCTTCAGATTTCAGCCCTTGTTGGAGTGTCACTAGGCTAGCAAGCATCACCTTCTGGAGTATTGTCTTTTTCCTACTGGACGATTAAACCTTGGTTTCATAACTGAGGGAAAACTTGCTGCTATATTCATCAAACCTTCTCTTGGGGTTTCCAACTGGTCGGTCATTTATTACACATTCCCACGTCAACTTGGCACTAGAAGTTTTCTGTCGCCATTGCCGGGGATTGAAGAAGAAGCTCCCACATCAACTACACGCCAACAAGTTCTGGCACCATCATCACCGCGCCATCAACAAGTTTTCTGGCGCCATTGCCGGGGAAAAAGAAGACTTCTGCAAGGGGAGTTTCGCACGCACATCCTTTACTTTATTTTAAGTTTTGCTTTACTTTATTTTACTTGCATCGTTTTATCAAAAACCCAAAAAAAATTAGTTTCCTTTATAGTTGTTTATTATGTCTAGTTCAGTTGGTACTACTATGTTGCCCGAGGATATGATTTTCACTTTCAAACAAAAGGATGAGGAAAGTTTTAAAGAAGCTTGGTCTAGAATTTATGATTGGCATGGAAAAACTGAACCAAAAATGACTTTGAGTTTGCTTCTTAGTTGCTTTTACTTTGGACTTGCTCTTTGTTATAGATATGCTTTGGATGCTACTGCAGAAGGAGATTTCCTTCATTGTGATGGAGATCAAGCCTTCAATATTATAAAAAAGTTGATTACAATTTATAGCATGCCAACTTATTTTGATTCCTCTCTTGTGAGCATTTTTAATAGACTTAATACTCTTGAGACTCGCACTGCTAGTTTGAATACTTGCTACAATACTTTGCGCCAGCATTTTGATTATGTGCCAGCAAATGCTGAACCTTCGAGTTGGTACCATACGGTAAAAATCACCATTAATGGTAAAACTTTTCATGCTCGTTGTGATATTATGTCTGAATTTTGTCTTATCCCAAAGGATGTTTATGAATCTTTGAGTCTTTGGAAACTTTTTGATGGGGGAGAAGAAATTTCTCTTACTAATAATGCCACTATATTTCCCATTGGAGTAGCTGAAGGAATTTATACAAAAGTCCTAGGAAGAATGGTATCTACTGATTATATTGTTATTGAATGTGTAGGAAAAGGACAAATCACACTTGGAAGGTCTCTACTGAAGCTCCTGGGCGCCGTTATTGATATGGGAAAAGGCAATATAAGATTCATCTCTCCACCTTGCAATAGTCATGTCTTTCCTAGAGTTAAGAGCAAAGGTAAGAAAGGAAGACGTAAGGCACTCGCTGACCCTAGAGCTTCATCACTTGATATTACTTGATTCACATTTTCTGCGCCTAGCTCAAAGGCGTTAAAGAAAAGCACTCTTGGGAGATAACCCAATGTTTTTACATTCAGTTATTTTTCTTTTATTTGAGTCTTGGAAGTTATTACTACTGTAATAACCTCTCCTTATCATTTTTATTTCGTTTTTGTGCCAAGAGAAACCTCTAATTTGAGTGAGGTAAGATTTGGGAATGTTGCTGTCCTGAAACAGTTTTCGGTGCTGCACCATAAAAAATCGTGAAAATTCTCTGTATATCTTTTGGACCTGCAATTTCTTGTGCATATGCCCCAGGTTATATCCAAACTTTCATTAGTTTAACACTTTTTGATTTGAGCAACAGAAAACCCTCTAAAAATTCGACCTTTGTCAGCTGTTCTGTTTTGACAGATTTCTGCCAATATTTGTGTTTTTTTTTTGACACTATCTACTGTGAGGCAAAATCCCCACAGCTCCCCCTTTTATTAGAAGTATAGAATGTACAAACTATTTACATCTAAGACTAAAGATAAAAAAGGAAAACCTTTACAAAGCTGATATTTACAAGTCAAGGTAACTGCGAAATCCACTCTAACAGCCTGTTCTTATGGTCATCTTTCATCCTATGAGCATGCAAGGAGATGTCATGCACAAATTGGCCCTTCCAAGCTGAGAATTTGGGACGAACTTGATCAAATATCATGGCATTGTGAACCTTCCAAATGCTGTGGCAAGATAATAAAAAGACCTCTGCAAAGAAAGGTTGGTTGAAATCTCTTCTGGCCTCTCTGCAGATAGCCACCATATCATTACCCTCGTTCCAGACAATCTGAAGGTAATTCCACACCCTCATGCTGAATTGACAATTAAAAAATAGGTGGTCTCTAGTCTCCCAATGCTGACCAGAACATAGAACACAATCATATGTTTCAGTAACTTGCCAATGCCTGCGTTGCAGCATATCCCTTGTGTTCAAACGGTCACTAAGAAGCAGCCAGGCAAACATCTTCACCCGCATAATGCACTTACTCTTCCAAATCCATTTGAACAATGGACAGACAACCACATTTTCATAGAAATGATTGTAATATTTTGCCGCAGTGTATTTCCCCCAAATGCAATTCCAAGCATCAGGTTGAATACTGGACAATTGGACACTATCCATCCAGGAATTAATTAACTGCCATTCCTCATGGGCTCTTTCTGATAAAGGGAGATGCAGCTCTACAGCCCTGTCCTGCAAGAGGATCATATCTCTGACTGAAATTTTATCATCCTTGACATAAGAGAAGATCCGCTTTATCGCTTTCTTTTTGAGTTCTTTTGATCACGGAACTTTTGGGAAAGTTGCTACAGTAGTATATACTTTATATGTGGTGGTTTTAGGTTGAAACCTGAAGCAAAAAGGGTTGATTCAATGTTATGCTTACACTAATGTTGCTAATAGATTTGTGTTTAGTTTTGTATGAAGGAAGTTTTCAAGTGTAGGGATTGGAGAATGATGAGATGAGTTGAAGAATGGATAAAAGCTCAAGCTTGGGGATGCCCATGCACCCCAAGAAATATCCAAGAAGTACAAGCGTTAAAGCTTGGGGATGCCCCCGAGGCACCCCTTCTTCATCGGCAAAAACCAGGTCACCTTTCAACACACTATATTTTTATTGCTTCATGCATTATGCGTTTTTCTTGGAGCGTTAGTTGTTTTTAGTTTTCAGTTTTGTTTTGTTTTGTTTGCTACAATAAATGGTTGGACCCCAACAAATTCTTTTGGAGAAGATGCCTTGCTTTTCATTTGCCAAGAACACTCCGTTTTTCACTCTTATCGTTTCAACGAGTGTTCTTCTTTTTCTAGAACTGCGTTTAGCTTTCGATTTTCGCCTTGATTTGTGTTCAGATCTTGTTATATCTTTTCATCAAGGTGTGTTTTGACCTCTGGTCCATGTTGGTTTTCATCAAAAGAGTTGTTTATAAAAAGTTCTAATGGTGTTGGAAAAGAGAAAAAGCTTTATGCAAAAAAGTGGTACAAGAAGTAGCTTGTGTAGACTGCGGCCTAGGCTTTTGCATGTCATGCTTGATGTCTTTTTGATAGTATGCTTAGTGGTTTTGCTGTAGCATGAATTGTCTCAAATGACTGAGATTGCTTAATGAGCCTTTGAAAAAATCATGCGTTGTTTTAATTATTTGGAAGCATTATTTTGGTTTTCTCCTTTGATGCTTTATTTGGGTTGACTTGGTGCATGCTCACACATGTTAGACTCATACAAAGTCGCCATTGCCTCTATGATCATTTAGTTTTTGACTTTTGATGGCATCTTATGCTTCTTTTAATGTCGCTTTGTCGCTCTGCATGATTATGGCCGTTATTGCTCTCTTAGTTGGTCACTCCGAGTCTTTTGCTAGCCCTCATTTTGTACTGAGTATGAGCTCTACTCGTGCATCCAACTCCTAAAAACCAAGTTTGCCAAAGTGTCCACCATACATACCTATTAGCAATTTGCTATTCCAAAGTACATTTGACTTGCTTTTATCTATCCTTCAAATTAAACTCTTTTTGGTGTTATGCGAAAATTGGTCAGTAAAGCTCTCACGAACCTGATGGCACACTTTACTTTTCTCGTTTTAAAATTTTGACATTGTAGCTCTCTTATGTTGAGTTGTTATGCTTGCAAGTTGTAAGTTGGAAATTAGCCCAGCCATGCCGTCATGGGGCAAGCTTTCAACATTGCACTATCTTTCATTTGAGTTGATATCGTGATCTTTTGTTTATGGATACTCGTGGTGTGAAATGAATTGGGAATCTTGCGGGATCATGGAGTTTGTATACGTGTTAGAGAAACGCCTGGGCCGCTAATCTAAGCCATGCATAATTCATGGTGGAAATTTACAGCATGCCCATAGTGAACATTCGACGACGCATCTCACAATAAAAAGCTATACCAATGGTAAATAAAAGAGATGCCGAGGTGTTCATTGTCTGTTTGTCCTATCATTTTGATGTGGGCTTGTTCCATGTCATCGGGCACGGAGGTACCCCGTTGGCGGTTCTCGATGATACGTGTATACTTACAATGATAAGAGCTTGCTTGGGACTCTAAGTAAAGTAGCATGAGGTTTGGGTATTCGTACTTCACGGGACACGAGGTTTTCAACTTATGATTTGTCAAGCATATGCAGTATAAGTGTACTCGCATTAACTTTAACCATTCAAGATGCTTATGATGGGGGCAATGAGAGCTCAAAGCCAGTAAGTACCATAATTTTTGAAGGTTTATAAAACTTGCAATCACTGTTTCCCTCCGCGAAGGGCCTTTCTTTTACTTTTATGTTGAGTCTCCACCTTCTACCTTTATGCACCGTCTAAGAGAGCATAGTTGTCATTCTGAGTATAATGTGCATTGTCCCAAAGTTTTCATTGATTGATTCATATTGTTGGTTTCACTTGTTCTTAAATTATTTGTATCTAGTCGCCCTCTTAAACTTGAAGGTGTCCTATGCATTTATGTTTTGCTACTCCATGAGGGACAAGCTGAAAACCATTTGTATGTTTTTCCATATGATTTGAACACACGTTTGACTTTCATTGTTTCATTTTCATGACCTTTCGTTTGTATTCATTTTCATGTTATAACATGGTTGCTAAGTTTCTTCTATCAAGACTATATCTTTTATGCCCATGTTTTAAGTTCTTTTGATCCCAGCGCACAACGCTTACATATTTGATCAAGATTGTGTAGGTGCATGTCACCTCAAAAATTATTTCTTTTGTTATCACTTACCTACTCGAGGATGAGCAGGAGTTAAGCTTGGGGATGCTGATACGTCTCCAACGTATCCATAATTTTTGATGCTCCATGCTTATTTTTACACCATTTGCTTAGTGTTTCATTATACTTCGTGGCATTTTTATGCATTTTCTGGAACTAACCTATTAACGAGATGCCACAGTGCCAGTTCCCTGTTTTCTGCTGTTTTTGTGTTTCAGAAAAGTTACACAGGAAATATTCTCGGAATTGGACGAAACAAGAGCCAGACGTCCAGATATTTACCGAAGCTTCCAGAGAACCGAAGAGGAGACGGAGAGGAGCCACTGGTGGGCCACACCACCAGGGGGCGTGGCCTAGGGCTGGCCCACGCCCCCCTGTGGTGAGCCCCACCAGGACCACTTCTGACGATGCCCCTTCTCCTATAAAGACCCCCCGACGGGAAAAACCTAAACACTTGATCACTTTTCCAGAATACATCGCGATTCGCCGCCGCCGTCGACCCGAGATCGGGAGGGTCCAGAAGCTCTTCCCGGCACCCTGCCGGAGAGGGGAATCACCACCGGAGGTCTTCTTCATCGCCATGCTTGCCTCCGGCGCGATGAGTGAGTAGTCTACCTTGAACTATGGGTCCATAGCAGTAGCTAGTTGGTTGTCTTCTCCACCATGTGCTTCATGTTTAGATCTCGTGAGCTGCCTTACATGATCGAGATCACCGTTATGTAATTCTACATGTTGTGTTTGTTGGGATCTGATGAATATTGGTGTTATGATTGAGTTGATGCGCTGAATATTATCTTATGTTATCTCTATGTTGTTTATGATCTTGCATGCTCTCCGTTGTTAGTAGCTATCTTGGCCGAGTAGTTGCTAGTGACTCCAAGAGGGGGTATTTATGCTCGATAGTGGGTTCATGCCTCTATTTAATCTGGGGGAGTGACAGAAACCTCTAAGGTTGTAGATATGCTGTTGCTACTAGGGGGAAAATAACATTCATATGCTCAAGGGCATATGCTTTGTTTACATTACACACTTTGCTTAATGCAGTTATCTGTTGTTCGCAACTTAATACTTGTGGAGTTCTCGGATTGATTCGCCACAAGTGGATTATTAGTCATAGATGCAGTTGGATGGTGGTCTATGTATCTTGTTGTAATGCCCAGAGTAAATCTCATAGTGATCCTCTCGACATATGCACGTTGTCTTTATTCTATCAATTGCCCAACTGTAATTTGTTTACGCAGCATGTGTTATTTTATCTTATGGAGAGACACCACTAGTGAACCGTGGACCCCGGTCCTATTTCCATTTTATTGCTATCACCTGTTACTTTACTCGCACTGTTTACTTTACTCGCATATTACTATCACTTTCCACTCGATACGCTCATTCCTTTGTTTCAAGCAAATCGGTGAGATTGACAACCTCATCGTAAGTTGGGAATAAAGTATTTGGTTGTGTTGTGTGCAGGTTCCACATTGCTACTGGTTGAAGACGCGCTAACAAGAAATCATTAACGGCGCCCTTGTTAGAGTGTCACGCAGCTAGTGGGCATCACCTTCAGTCGTTTGGATTTTTCCTACTGGATTGATAACCTTGGTTTCATAACTGAGGGAAAACTTGCTGCTATATTCATCAAACCTTCTCTTGGGGTTTCCAACTGGCCGGTCATTTATTACACATTCCCACGTCAACTTGTCACCAAAAGTTTTCTGTCGCCGTTGCCGGGGATTGAAGAAGAAGCTCCCACATCAACTACACGCCAACAAGTTCTGGCACCATCATCACCACGCCATGAGTACTCATGAGAACACCAAGTTGTGTGATTTTACTAACACTAATAATAGTGACTTTATTTGCACTCCTATTGCGCCACCTGCTCCTGCTGCTGATTTTTATGAGATTAAACCTGTTTTGTTGAACCTTGTTATAAAAGAGCAATTTTCTGGTGCTAGTACTGATGATGCTGCAGCTCATCTCAACAATTTTGTTGAGCTATGTGAGATGCAGAAATATAAGGATATAGAGAGTGATATTATTAAGCTTAAGTTGTTTCCTTTTTCTTTGAGAGGAAAAGCTAAGGATTGGTTGCTGTCTTTGCCTAAAAATAGTATTGACTCATGGGCTAAGTGTAAGGATGCTTTTATTGGAAGATACTATCCTCCTGCTAAGATTATAGCTTTGCGTAGCAATATTATGAAGTTTAGCCAGTTTGATAATGAACATGTTGCTCAAGCTTGGGAAAGAATGAAATCTATGATAAAGAATTGCCCCACTCATGGACTGACTACTTGGATGATTGTCCAAACTTTTTATGCAGGACTAAATTTTTCTTCAAGGAACTTATTGGATTCAGTTGCTGGAGGCACTTTTATGTCCCTTATCTTGGGCGCCGCAATAAAGCTTCTCGACAATATGATGGTAAATTATTCTGAATGGCACACCGAGAGAGCTCCACAAGGTAAGAAGGTAAATTCTGTTGAGGAAACCTCTTCCTTGAGTGATAAGATTGATGCTATCATGCTTATGCTTTCTAATGATAGGACTCTTGTTGATCCTAATAATGCTCCTTTGGCCTCTTTGGTTGCTCAAGAAGAGCATGTTGATGTAAACTTCATTAGAAATAATAATTTTAACAACAATGCTTATAGGAACAATTTTGCTAGTAACAATTATAGGCCTTATCCTTCTACCAATGGTAATGGTTATGGTAACTCTTATGGTAATTCCTCCAACAACACTAGGGCCGCGCCCTCTGAGCTTGAGGTAATGCTCAAGGACTTCATAGGTAAGCAAACTGCTTTTAATAAGTCTGTTGAGGAAAAGTTAGGCAAAATTGATATTCTTTCTTCTAAAGTTGATAGCCTTTCTCTTGATGTTGAACTTATGAAATTAAAAGTGTTGCCTAATGAGGTGAAAGAGAACAATACTTTTGCCACTGCTAATGCTATCCAGGTTAGAATCGATGAAAATGTTAGGATGTTAGCAGAATTGCATGCCAGGTGGGAAAGAGAAGATGAGATGGCTAGAAAGATGAAGGTATGTACCATTACTACCTCTAATGATGTTGTTCTAAATGCTAGCAATCTTCTTACTTTGATTGGTGTAGAGAAAACTCCTACTCCTAGTGTTAAAAAGCCCAAAACAGCTAAAACTTTTTCTCAAAAGAGTGCTGAAATTTTTCAGAGTGTAGGAGATGATAGCTCTATTTCTTTTAATGATTTTGATGTTGATGGCTAAAAAATATCTGAAGTTATTTTGTTCTTGCAAAAGCTTGCTTTGACTCCTAATGCTAGTCCTATAAATGTTGCTTTTACTAAGCATATTACCAATGCTCTTATGAAAATTAGGGATGAAAAGTTGAAGCAAAAAGCCTCTATTCCCAAGAAATTAGAAGATGGTTGGGACCCATCATTGATATGCATGTTAATGGTTTTGATTGCCATGCTTTATGTGATCTAGGTGCTAGTATTTGTATTATGCCTAGAAAGATTTATGACATGCTTGATTTACCACCGCTTGAAAAGTGTTATTATGATGTTCCTATTGTTGATGTTGCTAAGAAGAAACCTTTGGGAAGGATTAATGATGTTCTTATTATGGTTAACAAAAACTTTGTTCCCGTTGATTTTCTTGTTATGGATGTTGAATGCAATGCTTCATGTCCTATTATTTTGGGAATACCCTTTCTTCGAACTGTAGGTGCCATCATTGATATGAGGGAAGGCACCATCAAATATCAATTCCCACTCAAGAAAGGTATGGAACACTTCCCTAGGAAGAGAAAGAAATTGCTCACACCTAGGAGTGGCCCCAGGCCTCCTCACACCTAGGCGGCGCGGCCAGGGCCTGGGCCGCGCCGGCCTAGTGTGAGGGCGGCCTGTGGCCCCTCTCCTACTCCTCTTCGGATCTCTGGAAGCTTCCGGGAAAAATAAGACTTCAGGAACCTGTTTTGTCCAATTCCGAGAATATTTCCTGTGTAGCTTTTCTGAAACACAAAATAGCAGAAAACAGGAAACTGGCACTGTGGCATCTTGTCAATAGGTTAGTTCCGGAAATCGCATAAAAACGCCACGAAGTGTAACGAAACACAAGGCAAATGGTGTAAAAACAAGCATGGAGCATCAAAAATTATAGATACGTTTGAGACGTATCAGCATCCCCAAGCTTAACTCCTACTCGTCCTCGATTAGGTAAGTGATAACAAAATAAATAATTTTTGAGGTGACATGCACCATCACAATCTTGATCATATATGTAAGCATTTGTGAGCTGGGATCATAAGAACTTAAAACATGGGCATGAAAGACATAATCTTGATAGAAGGAACTTAGCAACCATGTTATAAACATGAAAATGAACACAAACAAAAGATCATGAAAATGAAACAATGAAAGTCAAACGTGTGTTCAAATCATAAGGAAAAACATACAAATGGTTTTCAGCTTGTCCTTCATGGAGAGCAAAACATAAATGCATAGGACACCTTCAAGTTTAAGAGGCCGACTAGATACAAATAATTTGAGAACAAGTGAAACCAACAATATGAATCAATCAATGAAAACTTTGGGACAATGCACATTATACTAAGAATGACAACTATGCTCTCTTAATGGTGCATAAAGGTAGAAGGTGGTGACTCAACATAAAAGTAAAAGAAAGGCCCTTCGCAGAGGGAAGCAGTGATTAAACATGTGCTAGAGCTTTTCATTTGTAAAACAGAGAGATAAAAATTGGTTTTGAGAGGTGGTTGTCTTTGTCAACGACTGGCAATGGGGTTCTTACTATCTTCCATACAAAAATGAAGCAAGTTTTTGAGAGGGAGATTGGCACTTTTGTGCTCTTTTATAAAGCTTGGCACCCCTCCCCACCTTTTTTCCTTTCTCAAACCATGGCTAACCGATTCATCGGGTGCCCACCAACATTCACATACCATGGAGGAGTGCCTTTTTCTTTCTTTTTTTCTCTTTTTTTTTTCTTTTTGGAATAAGACAATATGAAAGATAGCAAATCCGACCACTACGTCCCCATGAGCTGAAAATAGTGTCACAAAATGAGAAGTATTTTGAAGGTTTTGAAAGGTAGCTGATGTCTACGCACTTCTATTCTTGTAGACATTTGTTGGGCCTCCAAGTGCAGAGGTTTGTAGAACAGCAGCAAGTTTCCCTTAAGTGGATCACCCAAGGTTTATCGAACTCGGGGAGGAAGAGGTCAAAGCTATCCCTCTCAAGCAACCCTGCAATTACGATACAGAAAGTCTCTTGTGTCCCCAACACACCCAATACACTTGTCAGATGTATAGGTGCACTAGTTCGGCGAAGAGATAGTGAAATACAAATGGTATAGATGATTATAAGTAGTAAATGCAATCTGGAATAAAAATTGCTGCGAGCAAACAAGTAACAAAACAGCAAGTAAATGGTGTGCAAAGCTTGGAAACAAGGCCTAGGGATCATACTTTCACTAGTGGACACACTCCCAACAATATAACATGAATGAACAAATAAACAACTTCTCTCCACTATGGTACTCTGAATTACTCTCCTATTGAATAACACTAATCATTGTGTAGTGGCTACAGAAGCACCCCTTAAAGTTCATCAAGTACTTGACAAACACCACTCATAGAGACATCCAAATCAGATCACAATTCAAGATAGAAATCATTGCGACTTAGACCAAGTACTAACACGGTGCACACACTGTCAACTTTACACCATGAAAGGAGGAATAGATCACTCAATACTATCATAGTAATAATTACTCTCATAATCCACAAGAGATCACAATCATAGCCTAAACCAAGTACCACCATGATGCACGCACTGTCACCGTTACACCATGGCAGGAGGAATAGATTACTTTAATAACATCACTAGAGTACACTATAATAATTAAGCATAGGAGTAGCATAATATCTGAATAATAACATCTACTTGTTCAACATGATACAAAGCTCATGATCACATAAAGATCACATCATGGGAGAGAGAGGTGAACCACATAGCTACCGGTAGAGCCCTTAGCCCCGGGGATGAACTACTCCCTCCTCATCATAGGAGACAGCAAGGTTGATGGAGATGGCGGTGAGGTCGATGGAGACGGCGGAGACGGCGATGGAGACCGATGGAGATGGCTCCGGGGGCACTTCCCCATCCCGGCAGGGTGCCGGAACAGAGACTTCTGTCCCCCGAAATTCGTCGACGGCGGCGGCGGAGCTACGGAACTGTTTCTGGAAAATTGCCGACTCCTTTAGGGTTTTCCGTCCCGAGGCTTTATATAGGCGAAGGGGCGTCGTCAGAGGGCTGCCAGGGCCTCCTCACACAGGGGCGGCGCGGCCAGGGCCTGGGCCGTGCCAGCCCTGTGTGAGGGAGGCCTGTGGCCCCTCTCCTTCCTCTCTTCGGATGTCTGGATGCTCCCGGGAAAAATAAGACTTCTGGCTTTTGTTTCGTCCAATTCCGAGAATATTTCCTATGTATCACTCTGAAACACAAAAACAGCAGAAAACAGGGAACTGGCACTGTGGCACTTCGTTAATAGGTTAGTTCCGGAAAATGCATAAAAGTGCCACTAAGTGTAACGAAACAATAGGCAAATGGTGTAAAAACAAGCATGGAGCATCAAAAATTATAGATACGTTTGAGACGTATCAAGCATCCCCAAGCTTAACTCCTGCTCGTCCTCGAGTAGGTAAGTGATAACAAAAGAATAATTTTTGAGGTGACATGCACCTACACAAACTTCATCATATATGTAAGCATTGTGAGCTGGGATCATAAGAACTTAAAACATGGGCATGAAAGATATAATCTTGACAATAGAAACTTAGCAACCATGTTATAAACATGCAAATGAACACAAACAAAAGATCATGAAAATGAAACAATGAAAGTCAAACATGTGTTCAAATCATAAGGAAAAACATACAAATGGTTTTCAGCTTGTCCTTCATGGAGAGCAAAACATAAATGCATAGGACACCTTCAAGTTTAAGAGGGCGACTAGATACAAATAATTTAAGAACAAGTGAAACCATGGTCATGAATCAATCAATGAAAACTTTGGGACAATGCACATTATACTCAGAATGACAACTATGCTCTCTTAATGGTGCATAAAGGTAGAAGGTGGAGACTCAACATAAAAGTAAAAGAAAGGCCCTTCGCAGAGGGAAGCAGTGATTAAACATGTGCTAGAGCTTTTCATTTGTAAAACAAAGAGATAAAAATTGGTTTTGAGAGGTGGTTGTCTTTGTCAACGACTGGCAATGGGGTTCTTACTATCTTCCATACAAAAATGAAGCAAGTTTTTGAGAGAGAGAGAGAGATTGGCACTTTTGTGCTCGTTTATAAAGCTTGGCACTCCTCCCCACCTTTTTTCCTTTCACAAACCATGGCTAACCGATTCCATCGGGTGCCCACCAACATTCACATTCCATGGAGGAGTGCCTTTTTTTCTTTCTTTTTTCTCTTTTTTTTCTTTTTGGAATAAGCAATATGGAAGATAGCAAATCCGACCACTACGTCCCCATGAGCTAAAAACAGTGTCACAAAACGAGAAGTGTTTTGAAGGTTTTTTGAAAGGTAGCACATGAAAATTTACTTGGAATGGCTTACAAATACCATGCATAGGAATTTATAGTGGACACAATGGCAAACTTGGTTTTTGGGAGTTGGATGCACGAGTAGAGCTCATATTCAGTACAAAATGAGGGCTAGCAAAAGACTGGGAGCGACCAACTAAGAGAGCAATAATGGCCATAATCATGCAAAGCGACAAAGCAACATTAAAAGAAGCATAAGATGGCATCAAAAGTTAAAAACTAAATGATCATAGAGGCTATAGGCGACTTATTTTTGTAGTCAACATGGTGTAAGCTTGCGCCAAGTCAACCCAAATAAAGCATCAAAGGAGAAAACCAAATAAATGCTTCCATATAATAAAAACAACGCATGATTTTTTCAAAGGCTCATTAAGCAATCTCAGTTATTTGAGACAAGTCATGCTACAGCAAAACCACTAAGCATACTATCAAAAAGACATCAAGCACGACATGCAAAAGCCTAGGCCGCAGTCTACACAAGCTCCTTCTTGTACCACTTTTTTGCATAAAGCTTTTTCTCTTTTCCAACACCATTTGAAATTTTTTAAGACACCTCTTTTGATGAAAACCAATAAAGATCAGAGGCAAAAATACACCTTGATGAATAAATATAAGCAGATCTGAACGCAAATCAAGGCGAAAATGAAAACCAAAAGCAGTAGCAGAAAAAGAGAACACTCATTGAAACGATAAGAGTGAAAAACAGAGTGTTCTTGGCAAATGAAAAGCGAGTTCATCTCCTCCAAAAGAAATATGATGTGATCAAACCGTTTATTGCAGCAAACTAAACTAATACTGAAAACAAAAACAACTGACGCTCCAAGAAAAACACATAGTGCATGAAGCAATAAAAATATAGTGTCTTGAAAGGTGACCTGATTTTTGCCGATGAAGAAGGGGTGCCTCGGGGGCATCCCCAAGCTTTGACGCTTGTACTTCTTGGATATTTCTTGGGGTGATGCATGGGCATCCCCAAGCTTGAGCTTTTGTCCATTCTTCATCTCATCTCATCATTCTCCAATCCCTACACTTGAAAACTTCCTTCATACAAAACTAAACACAATTCTATTAGCAACATTAGTTTAAGCATAACATATAATAAACCTCTTTTTGCTTCAGGTTTCAACTTAAAACCACCACATATATAGCAAATACTACTGTAGCAACTTCTCCAAAAGTTCCGTGATCAAAAGAACTCAAAAGAAAGCGATAAAGTGGCAAACACAAATATTGGCAGAAATCTGTCAAAACTGAACAGCTGACAAACGTCGAATTTTTGAGGGGTTTTCTGTTGCTCAAATCAAAAAGTGTTCAACTAACAAAAGTTTGGATATAACCTGGGTCATATGCACAAGAAATCGCAGGTCCAAAAGATATACAGATAATTTTCACGAATTTTTACGGTGCAGCACCGAAAACTGTTTCAGGACAGCAACATCCCCAAATCTTACCTCACTCAAATTAGAGGCTTCTCTTGGCACAACAACGAAATAAAAAAGATAAGGAGCGGTTATTACAGTAGTAATAACTTCCAAGACTCAAATAAAAGAAAAAGTACTGAATGTAAAAACAATGGGTTATCTCCCAAGAGTGCTTTTCTTTAACGCCTTTGAGCTAGGCGCAGTAATTTGCAAAGATGCTCATGTGGGCGCCATATAAGAGCTTGAGGCAAAGACACCATATAGGAATTTAAAGCAATAGAGAGCATCAAAAAGCAAGTATGGAACACATTTATATCTGAACCACTTCCTATGCATAGGAATCTTGTAAGAAAATAAATCAACGAGGCACATAGTAGCAAGCATAGATAGATAAAATAAGTGCCACTTCAAGATTTGCAACATAAAGAGGGGAAACTTAATATTGTTGAGATCCATCAAACCATGTTTCCCTCTCTCATAATAACTTTCAGTAGCATCATGAATAGAACTAACAATATAACTATCACATAAAACATCCCTATCATGAGCCACATGCATAAAAGAATTAATACTCACCACAGGAACAATAGTTGTAGGAGCAGATTCAGCAGAATATATATTCTCATCACCATAATCATCAAAAATAGGAGGCATATTGTAATCATAACTAATTTTATCCTCAATAGTAGGTGAACTGAAAATATTATACTCATCATCATAGCCATCATAAACTAGAGGTTTAGTATCATCACAAGCTAGAGAGCAACTATTTCGCAAAGCATATTCTTCAAACATATCATCATAAGAAGGAACATCACATATGGGAGATAAAATATCATCAGAGCAAACTTTCTCCACTAAAGCTGGGGAACTAAAAATATCATACTTAACAAAACCAGCTTCCCCAAGCTTAGACTTTTCTATAGCATTAGCAACAACGGTGTTCAAAGCACTATTAGCATGCAAATTAAGCTCCAAAGGTTTTTCAATTTTCTCTTCAAACACTTCATATCTAAACTCAGGAAAAAGACTACAGAACTCTTTATTTTCCATTAAGCCTAACTAGTGAAAATAAAAACAAGAAACAAAAAGATGTAATTGCAGAATCTAAAGGAAATAACTCCGAGCACTCACACAGGAGGATGCGAGTACCTTTTACCTTACCTCCCCGGCAACGGCGCCAGAAAAGAGCTTGATGTCTACGCACTTCTATTCTTGTAGACACTTGTTGGGCCTCCAAGTGCAGAGGTTTGTAGAACAGCAGCAAGTTTCCCTTAAGTGGATCACCCAAGGTTTATCGAACTCAGAGAGGAAGAGGTCAAAGCTATCCCTCTCAAGCAACCCTGCAATTACGATACAGAAAGTCTCTTGTGTCCCCAACACACCCAATACACTTGTCAGATGTATAGGTGCACTAGTTCGGCGAAGAGATAGTGAAATACAAATGGTATAGATGATTATAAGTAGTAAATGCAATCTGGAATAAAAATCGCTGCGAGCAAACAAGTAACAAAATAGCAAGTAAACGGTGTGCAAAGCTTGGAAACAAGGCCTAGGGATCATACTTTCACTAGTGGACACACTCCCAACAATATAACATGAATGAACAAATAAACAACTTCTCTCCACTATGGTACTCTGAATTACTCTCCTATTGAATAACACTAATCATTGTGTAGTGGCTACAGAAGCACCCCTTAAAGTTCATCAAGTACTTGACAAACACCACTCAGAGAGACATCCAAATCAGATCACAATTCAAGATAGAAATCATTGCGACTTAGACCAAGTACTAACACGGTGCACACACTGTCAACTTTACACCATGAAAGGAGGAATAGATCACTCAATACTATCATAGTAATAATTACTCTCATAATCCACAAGAGATCACAATCATAGCCTAAACCAAGTACCACCATGATGCACGCACTGTCACCATTACACCATGGCAGGAGGAATAGATTACTTTAATAACATCACTAGAGTACACTATAATAATTAAGCATAGGAGTAGCATAATATCTGAATAATAACATCTACTTGTTCAACATGATACAAAGCTCACGATCACATAAAGATCACATCATGGGAGAGAGAGGTGAACCACATAGCTACCGGTAGAGCCCTTAGCCCCGGAGATGAACTACTCCCTCCTCATCATAGGAGACAGCAAGGTTGATGGAGATGGCGGTGAGGTCGATGGAGACGGCGGAGACGGCAATGGAGACCGATGGAGATGGCTCCGGGGGCACTTCCCCGTCCTGGCAGGGTGCCGGAACAGAGACTTCTGTCCCCCGAAATTCGTCGATGGCGGCGGCGGAGCTACGGAACTGTTTCTGGAAAATTACCGACTCCTTTAGGGTTTTCCATCCCGAGGCTTTATATAGGCGAAGGGGCGTCGTCAGAGGGCTGCCAGGGCCTCCTCACACAGGGGCGGCGCGGCCAGGGCCTGGGCCGCGCCAGCCCTGTGTGAGGGAGGCCTGTGGCCCCTCTCCTTCCTCTCTTCGGATGTCTGGATGCTCCCGGGAAAAATAAGACTTCTGGCTTTTGTTTCGTCCAATTCCGAGAATATTTCCTGTGTATCACTCTGAAACACAAAAACAGCAGAAAACAGGGAACTGGCACTGTGGCACTTCGTTAATAGGTTAGTTCTGGAAAATGCATAAAAGTGCCACTAAGTGTAACGAAACAATAGGCAAATGGTGTAAAAACAAGCATGGAGCATCAAAAATTATAGATACGTTTGAGACGTATCAGTAGCACATAAAAATTTACTTGGAATGGCTTGCAAATACCATGCATAGGAATTTATAGTGGACACAATGGCAAACTTGGTTTTTAGGAGTTGGATGCACGAGTAGAGCTCATACTCAGTACAAAATGAGGGCTAGCAAAAGACTGGGAGCGACCAACTAAGAGAGCAATAATGGCCATAATCATGCAAAGCGACAAAGCAACATTAAAAGAAGCATAAGATGGCATCAAAAGTCAAAAACTAAATGATCATAGAGGCTATTGGCGACTTTGTATGAGTCTAACATGTGTGAGCATGCGCCAAGTCAACCCAAATAAAGCATCAAGGAGAAAACCAAAATAATGCTTCCAAACGATATAAACAACGCATGATTTTTTTCAAAGGCTCATTAAGCAATCTCAGTTATTTGAGACAAGTCATGCTACAGCAAAAACACTAAGCATACTATCAAAAAGACATCAAGCATGACATGCAAAAGCCTAGGCCGCAGTCTACACAAGCTCCTTTTTGTACCACTTTTTTGTATAAAGCTTTTTCTCTTTTCCAACACCATTAAAACCTTTTTGAGGAAACTCTTTTGAGGAAAACCAACATATATACCAGAGGTCCAAATACACCTTGATGCAAAGATAAAACAAGATCTGAACAAAAATCAAGGCGAAAAACAAAGACTAAACGCAGTAGCAGAAAAAGAGAACACTCGTTGAAACAATAAGAGTGAAAAACGGAGTGTTCTTGGCAAATAAAAAGCGGAATAAGTCTCTCTCCAAAACAACATGATGTAATCAAACCGTTTATTGCAGCAAACTAAACTAAACTAATACTGAAAACAAAAACAACTGACGCTCCAAGAAAAATGCATAGTGCATGAAGCAATACAAATATAGTGTCTTGAAAGGTGACCTGATTTTTGCCGATGAAGAAGGGGGTGCCTCGGGGGCATCCCCAAGCTTTGACGCTTGTACTTCTTGGATATTTCTTGGGGTGATGCATGGGCATCCCCAAGCTTGAGCTTTTGTCCATTCTTCATCTCATCTCATCATTCTCCAATCCCTACACTTGAAAACTTCCTTCATACAAAACTAAACACAATTCTATTAGCAACATTAGTGTAAGCATAACATAGAATCAACCCTTTTTACTTCAGGTTTCAACCTAAAACCACCACATATAAAATATATACTACTGTAGCAACTTCCCCAAAAGTTCCGTGATCAAAAGAACTCAAAAAGAAAGCGATAAAGCGGCAAACACAAATATTGGCAGAAATCTGTCAAAACAGAACAGCTGACAAAGGTCGAATTTTCAGAGGGTTTTCTGTTGCTCAAATCAAAAAGTGTTCAACTAATGAAAGTTTGGATGTAACCTGGGGCATATGCACAAGAAATCGCAGGTCCAAAAAATATACAGAGAATTTTCATGAATTTTTACGGTGCAGCACCGAAAACTGTTTCAGGACAGCAACATCCCCAAATCTTACCTCACTCAAATTAGAGGCTTCTCTTGGCACAAAAACGAAATAAAAAGGATAAGGAGAGGTCATTATAGTAGTAATAACTTTCAAGACTCAAATAAAAGAAAAAGTACTGAGAATAAAACAATGGGTTATCTCCCAAGAGTACTTTTCTTTAACGCCTTTGAGCTAGGCGCAGTAATTTGCAAAGATGCTCATGTGGGCGCCATATAAGAGCTTGAGGCAAAGGCGCCATATAGAAACTTAAAGCAATAGAGAGCATCAAAAAGCAAATGTGAAACACATTTAAATCTAAACCACTTCCTATGAAAAATAGTCTTGTAAAGAGACAGGTCATAAAAGCGCAAAGCAAAAAGCATAGGAAGGCAAAACAAGCACAACTTCAAGAATTGCAACATAAAGAGGGGAAACTCAATATTGTTGAGATCCATCAAACCATGTTTCCCTCTCTCATAATAACTTTTAGTAGCATCATGAATAGAACTAACAATATAACTATCACATAAAGCATCTCTATCATGAGCCACATGCATAAAAGGATTAATACTCCCCACATGAACAATAGTAGTAGGAGCAGATTCAATAGAATAATTATTCTCATCACCATAATCATCAAAAACAGGAGGCACATTGTAATCATAACTAATTTTCTCCTCAATAGTAGGTGAACTGAAAATATTATACCCATCATCATAACCATCATAAACTAGAGGCTTAGTATCATCACAAACTAGAGAACAGCTATTTCGCAAAGCATACTCATCAAACATATCATCATAAGAAGGAACATGGATAGTACTAATGGTACAACAATTATTAACCTTAGAATTGGTACCAAAAAGATTTTCAATATCAAAAGTAGAGTGATTTTCCCAATCATGATCACTAACATAGGTAACAGGCATAGGAACATCACATAGGGGAGATAAAATATCATCAGAGCAAACTTTCTCCACTAAAGCTGGGGAACTAAAAATATCATGCTTAACAAAACCAGCTTCCCCAAGCTTAGACTTTTCTATAGCATGGGCAATAAAGGTGTTCAAAGCATTCATACTAACAACACTATTAGCATGCAAATTAAGCTCCAATGGTTTTTCAATTTTCTCTTCAAACACTTCATATCTAAACTCAGGAAAAAGACTAAAGAACTCTTTGTTTTCCATTAAGCCTAACTAGTGAAAATAAAAACAAGAAACAAAAAGATGTAATTGCAGAATCTAAAGGAAATAACTCTGAGCACTCACACAAGAGGATGCGAGTACCTTTTACCTTACCTCCCCGGCAACGACGCCAGAAAAGAGCTTGATGTCTACGCACTTCTATTCTTGTAGACACTTGTTGGGCCTCCAAGTGCAGAGGTTTGTAGAACAGCAGCAAGTTTCCCTTAAGTGGATCACCCAAGGTTTATCGAACTCAGGGAGGAAGAGGTCAAAGCTATCCCTCTCAAGCAACCCTGCAATTACGATACAGAAAGTCTCTTGTGTCCCCAACACACCCAATACACTTGTCAGATGTATAGGTGCACTAGTTCGGCGAAGAGATAGTGAAATACAAGTGGTATGGATGATTACAAGTAGTAAATACAATCTGGAATAAAAATGGCAGCAAGCAAACAAGTAGTAAAACAACGAGTAAACGGTGTGCAAAGCTTGGAAACAAGGCCTAGGGATCATACTTTCACTAGTGGACACACTCCCAACAAATATAACATAATTGAACCAATAGATAACTTCTCTTCACTATGGTACTCTGAATTACTCTCCTATTGAATAACACTAATCATTGCGTAGGGCTACGAAGCACTCCTCAAAGTTCATCAAGTACTTGACAAACACCACTCATAGAGATATCCAAATCAAATCACAACTCAAGATAGATATTATTGCAACTTAGACCAAGTACTAACACGGTGCACACACTGTCAACATTACACCATGAAAGGAGGAATAGATCACTTCAATACTATCATAGTGATAATTATTCTCATAATCCATAAGAGATCACGATCGTAGCCTAGACCAAGTACCACCATGATGCACGCACTGTCACCGTTACACCATGGCAGGAGGAATATATTACTTTAATAACACACTAGAGTACACATAATGAAGAAGAGTAACATCTACTTATTCAACATGATACAAAGCTCACGATCACATAAAGATCACATCATGGGAGAGAGAATTGAACCACATAGCTACCGGTAGAGCCCTCAGCCCCGGGGATGAACTACTCCCTCCTTATCATAGGAGACAGCAAGGTTGATGGAGATGGCGGTGAGGTCGATGGAGACGGCGGAGACGGCGATGGAGACCGATGGAGATGGCTCCGGGGGCACTTCCCCGTCCCGGCAGGGTGCCGGAACAGAGACTTCTGTCCCCCGAAATTTGGCTTCGACGGCGGCGGCGCTGCGGAACTGTTCTGGAAATTTTGCCGACTCTCCTAGGGTTTTCCGTCCCGAGGCTTCTTATAGGCAAAGGGGCGTCGTCAGGAGTGGCCCCAGGCCTCCTCACACCTAGGCGGCACGGCCAGGGCCTGGGCCGCGCCGGCCTAGTGTGAGGGCGGCCTGTGGCCCCTCTCCTACTCCTCTTCGGATCTCTGGAAGCTTCCGGGAAAAATAAGACTTCACAAACTTTTTTCGTCCAATTCCGAGAATATTTCCTGTGTAGCTTTTCTGAAACACAAAACAGCAGAAAACAGGGAACTGGCACTGTGGCATCTTGTCAATAGATTAGTTCCAGAAATCGCATAAAAATGCCACGAAGTGTAACGAAACACAAGGCAAATGGTGTAAAAACAAGCATGGAGCATAAAAAATTATAGATATGTTTGAGACGTATCAACTACTATCACTTTCCACTCGATACGCTCATACCCTTTGTTTCAAGCAAACCGGTGAGATTGACAACCTCATCGTAAGTTGGGAACAAAGTATTTAGTTGTGTTGTGTGCAGGTTCCACGTTGCTACTGGTTGAAGATGCGCTAACAAGAAATCGTTAACGGCGCCCTTGTTGGAGTCTCACGCAGCTAGCAAGCATCACCTTCTGGAGTATTGTCTTTTTCCTACTAGATTGATAACCTATGTTTTATAACTGAGGGAAAACTTGCTACTATATTCATCAAACCTTCTCTTGGGGTTTCCAACTGGCCGGTCATTTTACTTCATCAACTACACGCCAACAAGTTTTCTGACACCATCATCACCGCGCCATCACTGCACCGTAAAAATTCGTGAAAATTCTCAAAATATCTTTTTGACCTGCGATTTCTTGTGCATATGCCCTAAGTTATATCCAAACTTTCATTAGTTATACACTTTTTTATTTGAGCAACAGAAAACCCTCGGAAAAATCGACCTTTATCAGCTGTTCTGTTTTGACAGATTTCTGCCACTATTTGTGTTTGCCTCTTTATCGCTTTCTTTTTGAGTTCTTTTGATCACGGAATTTTTGGGGAAGTTGCTACAGTAGTATATACTTTATATGTGGTGGTTTTGAGTTGAAATCTGAATCAAAAAGGGTTGATTCATTATTATGCTTACACTAATGTTGCTAATAGAATTGTGTTTAGTTTTGTATGAAGGAAGTTTTCAAGTGTAGGGATTGGAGAATGATAAGATAAGTTGAAGAATGGACAAAAGCTCAAGCTTGGGGATGCCCATGTCACCCCAAAAAATATCCAAGAAGTACAAGCGTCAAAGCTTGGGGATGCCCCCGAGGCACCCCTTCTTCATCGGCAAAAATCAGGTCACCTTTCAACACATTATATTTTTATTGCTTCATGCACTATGTTTTTCTTGGAGCATCAGTTGTCTTTAGTTTTCAGTTTTGTTTAGTTTTGTTTGCTGCAATAAATAGTTGGAACCTAACAAATTCCTTTTGGAGAAGTTGCCTTACTTTTCATTTGCCAAGAACCAATGTTCAAAAAATTGGCCGATTAGACGATTAATCGGGCGTTTAATCGGTACTCGTGTGGTGACCGTGTCGATTATGTCAAATCGGACAGGTTACTCGCTAGGCTGTTTTAATTGGTTCGACAAGCAATTAACAGGGGACGTAACGTTTAACTGTCCAGCCTAAGCGTTATAAAATTGACCTCTCCGCCTCCCCCGCACGCTTCCCTGGCTTTCGATTAATGTTGTGGGCTGTGTGGCTGCCAAGGTTCAGTCAATGATTTTGCATGTGTGTCAGGCTTGGTCTGGTCGGCCAATGATTTTCATTTTCCCACTTTAAAGTCTTAGAAGAAAGAACACATACCGATTTTTTTTTAACATAGAACACATACCGATTGATTCCTCTTTGTAGCTATGTCACGGTCGCATGAAGCATTAAAGTAAAGATAATAATTCTGTCAAATATCTCTTTTGTGCTTGTTTACAAGTTTTACTTATTCAATATAGCATATTTTAGATTTTTACTGCTTGGAACCTGCAATTTTGAAAAAACCTAGCCGATTAATAGTCAACCGATTAAATCAGTTAATAGGCCGATTTCTCATTAATCCTCAAACTTAAGCCGGCCAAGCAGTTAACGATTACCGATTTCTTGAACATTGCCAAGAATACTCCGTTTTTCACTCTTATCGTTCAACGAGTGTTCTCTTTTTCTAGAACTGTGTTTAGCTTTCATTTTTTGCCTTGATTTTTGTTCAGATATTCTTATATCTTTGCATCAAGGTGTATTTTGACCTCTGGTCCATGTTGGTTTTCATCAAAAGAGTTGTTTCAAAAAGGTTCGAATGGTGTTGGAAAAGAGAGAAAAAATTCATGCAAAAAAGTGGTACAAAAAGGATCTTGTGTAGACTGTGGCTTAGACTTTTGCATATCATGCTTGATGTCGTTTTGATAGTATGCTTAGTGGTTTTGATGTAGCATGACTTGTCTCAAATGACTGAGATTGCTTAATGAGCCTTTAAAAAAATCATGCGTTGTTTTTATTATTTGGAAGCATTATTTTGGTTTTCTCCTTTGATGCTTTATTTGGGTTGACTTGGCGCATGCTCACACATGTTAGACTCATACAAATTCGCCATAAGCCTCTATGATCATTTAGTTTTTGACTTTTGATGCCATCTTATGCTTCTTTTAATGTTGCTTTGTCGCTTTGCATGATTATGGCCGTTATTGCTCTCTTAGTTGGTCGCTCTCAGTCTTTTGCTAGCCCTCATTTTGTACTGAGTATGAGCTCTACTCGTGCATCCTACTCCTAAAAACCAAGTTGTTCCAATGTGTCCACCATACATACTTATTAGCAATTTGTTATTCCAAAGTATATTTGACTTGCTTTTATCTATCCTTCAAATTAAACTCTTTTTGGTGTTATGCAAAAATTGGTCAGTAAAGCTCTCACGAACCTGATGGCACACTTTACTTTTCTCGTTCTTAAAATTTTGATATTGTGTCTCTCTTATGTTGAGTTGTTATGCCTGTAAGTTGTAAGTTAGAAATTAGCCCAGACATGCCGTCATGGGGCAAGCTTTCAATATTGCACTTCTTATTTGAGTTGATATCGTGATCTTTTGTTTATGGATACTCGCGATGTGAAATAGTTTGGGAATCTTGCGGGATCATGGAGTTTGTATATGTGTTAGAGAAACGCCTGGGCCGCTAATCTAAGCCATGCATAATTCATGGTGGAAATTTACAGCATGCCCATAGTGAACATTCGACGACGCATCTCACAATAAAAAGCTATACCAATGGTAAATAAAAGAGATAACGAGGTGTTCATTGTCTGTTTGTCCTGTCATTTTGATGTGGGCTTGTTCCATGTAATCGGGCACGAAGGTACCCCATTGGTGGTTCTCGATGATACATATATACTTACAATGACAAGAGCTTGCTTGGGACTCTAAGTCGAGTAGCATGAGGTTTGGGTATTCGTACTTCACGGGACACAAGGTTTTCAACTTATGATTTGTCAAGCATATGCATCATAAGTGTATTCGCATTAACTTTAACCATTCAAGATGCCTATGATGGGGGCAATGAGAGCTCAAAGCTAGTAAGTACCATAATTTTTGAAGGTTTATAAAACTTGCAATCACTGCTTCCCTCTGCGAAGGGCCTTTCTTTTACTTTTATGTTGAGTCACCACCTTCTATCTTTATGCACCATCTAAGAGAGCATAGTTGTCATTCTGAGTATAATGTGCATTGTCCCAAAGTTTTCATTGGTAGATTCATGATGTTGGTTTCACTTGTTCTTAAATTATTTGTATCTAGTCGCCCTCTTAAACTTGAAGGTGTCATATGCATTTATGTTTTGCTCTCTCATGAAGGACAAGCTGAAAACCATTTGTATGTTTTTCCATATGATTTGAACACACGTTTGACTTTCATTATTTCATTTTCATGATCTTTTATTTGTGTTCTTTTTCATGTTATAACATGGTTGCTAAGTTTCTTCTATCAAGATTATATCTTTCATGCCCATGTTTTAAGTTCTTTTGATCCCAGCACTCAATGCTTTACATAGATGATCAAGATTATGTAGGTGCATGTCACCTCAAAAATTATTTCTTTTGTTAACACTTACCTACTTGAGGACGAGCAGGAGTTAAGCTTGGGGATGCTGATACGTCTCAAACGTATCTATAATTTTTGATGCTCCATGCTTGTTTTTACACCATTTGCTTAGTGTTTTGTTACACTTCGTGGCGTTTTTATGCATTTTTCGGAACTAACCTATTAACAAGATGCAACAGTGCTAGTTCCCTGTTTTCTGCTGTTTTTGTGTTTCAGAAAAGTTACACAGGAAATATTCTCGGAATTGGACAAAACAAAAGCCGAACATCCAGAAATTTGCCGAAGCTTCCAGAAGTCCGAATAGGAGACGAATAGGGGCCACGGGCCGCCCACACAACAGGGCGGCGTGGCCCAGCCCCTGGCCATGCCCCCTATGTGTGTGGCCGCCCTGGTCCACCTCTGACGCTGCCCCTTCACCTATAAAGACCCCCCAACGGGAAAAACTTAAAGACCCGATCAATTTTTCCAAAAACATATCACGATCCACCGCCGTCGTCGACCCGAGATCGGGAGGGTCCGGAAGCTCTTCCCGGCACCCTACCGGAGAGGGGAATCGCCACCGGAGGTCTTCTTCATCGCCATGCTTGCCTCCGGCGTGATGAGTGAGTAGTCTACCTTGGACTATGGGTCCATAGCAGTAGCTAGATGGTTGTCTTCTCCACCATGTGCTTCATGTTTAGATCTCGTGAGCTGCCTTACATGATCGAGATCACCGTTATGTAATTCTACATGTTGTGTTTGTTGGCATCCGATGAATATTGGTATTATGTTGAGTTGATGTGCTGAATCATATATCTTATGTTATCTCTATGTTGTTTATAATCTTGCATGCTCTCCGTTGTTAGTAGCTATCTTGGCCAAGTAGATACTAGTGACTTCAAGAGGGGGTATTTATGCTCGATAGTTGGGTTCATGCCTCTATTTAATGTGGGGGAGTGACAGAAACCTCTAAGGTTGTAGATGTGTTGTTGCCACTAGGGAGAAAACAACATTCTTATGTCCAAGGGCATATGCTTTGTTTACATTACACACTTTGCTTAATGCAATTATCTGTTGTTTGCAACTTAATACTCATGGGGTGTTGGACGATATCCCCGTGGGTGGATTATTAGTCATAGATGCAGTTGGATGGCGGTCTATGTATCTTGTTGTAATGCCTAGAGTAAATCTCATAGTGATCCTCGCGACATATGCACGTTATGTTTATTCTATCAATTCCCCAACTGTAATTTGTTTACCCAGCATGTGTTATTTATCTTATGGAGAGACACCACTAGTGAACTGTGGACCCCGGTCCAATTTCCTTTATATTGCTATCACATGTTTACTTTACTTGCATTGTTTACTCTCTCGCATATTACTATTGCTTTCCACTCGATACGCTCATACCTTTGTTTACAGCAAACCGGTGAGATTGACAACCTCATCGTAAGTTGGGAGCAAAGTATTTGGTTGTGTTGTGTGCAGGTTCCGCGTTGCTACTAGTTGAAGACGCACTAACAAGTGTCGTAAACGGCGCCCTTGTTGGAAGTCACTAGGCTAGCAAGCATCACCTTCTGACGTTTGGCTTTTTCCTGGACTGACAAACCTTGGTTTCTTACTGAGGAAAAACTTCCTGCTGTGCTCATCATACCTTCCTCTTGGGGTTCCCAACTGGACGGTGAAATTACGTCAACACCGTGCCGCATCAGTCCACAGTTCACTAGTGGTGTCTCTCCATAAGATAAATAACAACATGCTGGGTAAACAAATTACAGTTGGGCAATTGATAGAATAAAGATAACGTGCATATGTCACGAGGATCACTATGAGATTTACTCTGGGCATTACAACAAAATACATAGACCGCCATCCAACTGCATCTATGACTAATAATCCACTCACGGGGATATCGTCCGAACACCCCATGAGTATTAAGTTGCGAACAATAGATAGCTGCATTAAGCAAAGTGTGTAATGTAAACAAAACTGAATGTCCTTGGACACAAGAATGTTGTTTTCTCCCTAGTGGCAACAACACATCTACAACCTTAGAGGTTTCTGTCTCCCCCAGATTAAATAGAGGCATGAACCCAACTATCGAGCATAAATACCCCATCTTGGAGTCACTAGTATCTACTTGGCCAAGATAGCTACTAACAACGGAGAGCATGCAAGATCATAAACAACATAGAGATAACATAAGATAATATTCAGCACATCAATTTAACATAACACCAATATTCATCGGATCCCAACACACACAACATGTAGAATTACACAAAGATGATCTCGATCATGTAAGGCAGCTCACGAGATCTAAACATGAAGCACATGGTGGAGAATACAACTATCTAGCTACTGCTATGGACCCATAGTCTAAGGTAGACTACTCACTCATCACGCTGAAGGCAAGCATGACGATGAAGAAGACCTCCGGTGGTGATTCCCCTCTCCGGCAGGGTGCTAGAAAGAGCTTCTGGACCCTCCCGATCTCGGGTCGATGATGGCGGCGGATCGCGATGTGTTTCTAGAAAATTGATCGAGTCTTTAGGTTTTTCCCATCGGGGGATCTTTATAGGCGAATGGGCGGCACCAGAGGTGGGCCAGGGGGGCCTCATCATAGGGCGGCGCAGGCCAGGGGCAGGCCGCGCCCCCTGGTGGTGTGGCCGCCCTGTGGCCCCCCTCCGTCTCCTGTTCAGACTTCTAGAAGCTTCGGTAAATATCTGGATGTTTGGCTTTTGTTTCGTCCAATTCTGAGAATATTTCCTGTGTAACTTTTCTGAAACACAAAAGCAGCAGAAAACAGGGAACTGGCACTGTGGGATCTTGTTAATAGGTTAGTTTGGGAAAATGCATAAAAACGCCACGAAGTGTAACGAAACACTAAGCAAATGGTGTAAGAACAGACATGGAGCATCAAAAATTATAGATACATTTGAGACAGTATCAACCTTCTCCTCTGCCTCACTTTCATCGGAAAGGAATGTGTCATAGTTTAGGGTCCGAAGTACTTGCTCTTGAAACAACTTGAATATTGATGGAGTATATGTAGTTACAGCTTGTCTTAACATATAGCTAGCTTTTGCCTTTAGCTTGGGACTAGTCATTGTTGCCTTGAAGTCACACCTCAGCTCTTTAAATTTGTTATCTTCCACTAGCCGCTCGAAATGATGGAAAAAAGTAAGCATGTCATATTTAACACTGATGTACCTCTTCAATTCATTGTTCATGTTTTCACTTCTTTGTGTAGTGGTCATTTGGGCAGAAAACGTATTTCTGCCATACACAAGTGGCGAATGCTCCCTTTTATCGAACCACCTTTGAAGCTAGTCATTCTCACGCAGTCCATACTTGTCAAACATTCCATCCCCATGCACTTATAAATTCATCTTCCTCCTCTATATCATAGACACAATGTTGAAAATCAACATTGAACTTCTTATAATCTTTAACGACTCCACCGAGGTGCTTGCAAGCATTTTGGTTCATATGCCACACGCAAAGTCTATGTATAGTACAAATTAAGATGTCACTGATTGCCTTTGCCATTGCTGTATCTTCATCGGTCAGAATTGTTCGTGGATGTTTTCCCAACATAACTTTCAAAAAAGTTTTAAATAGCCAACTAAAACTTTCAACGTACAGAAGTGCAGCACCGACAACAGTTTTCTTGTGATTATTTACACCAACAATCAAACCAAATGGACGTCCATCATCTAGTTTCCCGTATGTGGTGTCAAAGCATATAACATCACCAAACATCGCATAGTCCAAGACCATTTTGGAGTCAACCCAGAAAATATAAGTTATCAAATCATCCTCATCTACTTGAACTGAATAGAAGAAATTGACATCTTCTGATACTTTCTTCTCCATGTATTCTAACACTCCCCCTGTGCCACCTTCCTTTGCTTGTATTGTTCTCTTTGAGTACAATCAATTTTTTATATCTTCACATGTACAACCAAGGTCTTCAATTCCACCTACTTGTTTGGCCATCATATCAACTATTGCTTTATTTGAAATACCTACAGATTTTGCAATCTTTGCATTTTTATTTGCGCTTCTGTTACTTTTCTATGGGATCTTAAAAAGTGGGCCATGGTTCCAGGAGTAAGAATGTGGTTATGTGGCTCCTCAAATTCATACACATCATACAATCCGTTTCTGAGGCTTATCTTCATACAGGGGGTACACCCACATCGTGTTTCAAGCCTGCTGTAGCTGAATGTGTCCTCTCTTTACATCCCCTTGAAAGCCTATAAGTTATAGTAATTTTCTTAGTGCATAAAAATATGATTGCAGTCATTAACAAAATGCATACAACTGCCCATACCTTGACGAGAGCACATAAATGTTCATTGTTGCATTGTAGAGGAGTTCTTCGTTTTATGGCCGCTGCTTCTTCTAATGCTAAAATCAATAGTTTCAGCATACTTGTTATAAAAGGAATAAGCTTCCTCTTCGGATAAAAATGTCATGCCAACTTTTGGTACCCTTCCACGAGTGTGATTTCCTGTAGTTTTGCTTGGGTATCCTATATGAATTAATAATTAATTTAGTATATACATAGTACCAAAGCAATTATTGTTTTACTATGCATCTAACACCATGCAATTTTACAAGGAGTTCCTATACATCTAGGCCGGAAGGCATGCCTGACGATGGAAACCAAAGAAAGGGGATAGCAGCAGTGGAAGAATTCCCACAACTGGCTCAAAAAGAAGAAATTGAAATCTTTGGCTATGATTTATCATGTAGAGTTGTTCAGATCTCTTACTTTTTGTACGTGAGAATCAACACCATCACCATGCCCATGATTACTTGAATCCATCGACTAGTGTTGATCCCTTGATCTCTCGATCTGTTCATTTGTAATATGCATGTGTTGACCAAACCTCTTGTTTCTATTTGCATTAGCGGGAGATGAGATTTTGGCGCGCAACTGTATGATGTCACTAGTAGGAAAGCCCTTATAGATGGGATGCAATTCTGTGGCGCACCAGCTACTAGTGCGCCATAGAAATTATTTCTGTTTGGTGCGCCACAAAAATTTGTCATTTCTGTGACGCACCAAAAGACCATGCGCCACAGAAATAGGGTGGGACCCATGCCCTGCCAGCCCCAATCATTGGTTCCTCTATTTCTGTGGCGCATCAGGGCCAGTGCGCCACAGAATTAGAGCATTCTGTGGCGCACCAAGACCAGTGCGCCACAGAATTAGAGTAATTCTGTGGCACACTGGCCCTGGTGCACCACAGAAAGAAGTCATTCTGTGGTGCACTGGTCTTGGTGCGCCACAGAATTAGGTCGTCCCACCTAGAAAAGTGCCAACCTCCCACCTAGCTACCACACTCCCAAGCCATTCATCTTCCTCTCCTCCATCTAGATCTAGCTCGTCCATCCCTTCCCTCTCATCTCATTTTGGCCATACTTTTCACTTTCTTTGGTACTTATTGCACTTACTTTGGTTGATACATAATTGGTGGTGAGGAGAAGCCTCTCCATACTCTCTCCTCCTCTCCAACTCATCGATCGCGGTCTCGTCTCGGTATCGAATCTACAAGGTGAGTATTTGGAGGGGACATGCATATGCATGTCGATCTTGTGTATGGATGATTGTTGCACGTGAAGCGCTTGTGTGTGTGCCGGTGTGGTGCATGGATGTTTGTCGAGACGTTGATTCATTTCCGCCGCCACTACCCTGAAGGAACCGGCGGTTGCCGCCGCCACCCAGAAGGAACCGGCGATCGCCGCCACCACCACACGCCACCAACATCTGTTGGGAAAGCTACCGCAACGACCGTCGACCAAACGCAAGGTACGCCAAGCGGCGGCATCGCAACCGCCACCACCTAACTTCCAGGACATGGCGCCACTTGATGGCAACGATGATGATGATGACATCGATGCCTACATCAACACTGGCGCCTGCAGCCAAGATATGTACATGCCTCATATGGATGAAGAAGCCTTCCGCACTCACGGCGATCAACTTGGTCGTCCCACTACAGTCACGCAGTGCCTAACCTTCACGGGTTTTTCTCTGCAAGACACTCCTCCGGAGGTTGGCAATCCAGCTCAAGTCAAGCCGGCTACCATTTTCAGCCCTAACATGCTGTATAAGACGATCGTCGGGGAGCCACGTGAATCAACCCCAGCACCCCAAGCAACCCCAGCACCAGAAGCACCACCATCAGCACCACCAGCACCCCAAGCAACCCCAGCACCCGAAGCACCACCATCATCACCACCAGCACCCCAAGCAACCCCACCATCAGCACCACCAGCACCCGAAGCACCCCCAGCAGGTCAGGTGAAGAAGCCAAGGAAGAGAGGAAATAAGAAGGGCGCATCTTTGAGCCAGACTCTTCCTAAGAGGATGCGGGCCGACGACATGGTACCACGGACACCGGGTGGCTTGCCCCGGCTTCATGAAGCTGGTAAACTGATACTGCCTGAGGACCTCGAACACCTCGCAAGTGGACCAATGATCAGTTTGTAGCAAAATATTCAATTTCTAGAGACCCTCCTTCTTAAAGACAAGGATCCAAATTACCCGGTGTTCACGGTCAAGGTGCCAGCAGCAGACCCAAACTTCATCCAAGCAGATCTCGCGGATATCTTCTTCATAGCGTTCGAGGACGTCTTCAATCTATTTCACTAGAAACGGATCGACTATAACTTGGTTCGCCTATTGATACGTCTCCAACGTATCTATAATTTTTGATGCTCCATGCTTGTTTTTACACCATTTGCCTACTGTTTTGTTACACTTCGTGGCACTTTTATGCATTTTCCGGAACTAACCTATTAACAAGTCGCCACAGTGCCAGTTCCCTGTTTTCTGCTATTTTTGTGTTTTAGAAGTGCTACACAGGAAATATTCTCGGAATTGGACGAAACAAGTTCCTGAAGTCTTATTTTTCCCGGAAGCTTCCAGTGATCCGAAGAGGAGACGGAGAGGGGCCACAGGCCACCCTCACACAAGGGCGGTGAGGCCCAGCCCCTGGCCGCGCCCCCTACGTGTGAGGATGCCTGGGTCCACTTCTGACGATGCCCCTTCGCCTATAAAGACCCCCCGACGGAAAAAAACCTAAGTACCCGATCAATTTTCCAGAAACACATCGCGATCCACCGCCGTCGTCAACCCGAGATCGGGAGTGTCCAGAAGCTCTTCCCGGCACCCTGCCGGAGAGGGGAATCGCCACCGGAGGTCTTCTTCATCGCCATGCTTGCCTCCGAAGCGATGAGTGAGTAGTCTACCTTGGACTATGGGTCCATAGCAGTAGCTAGATAGTTGTCCTCTCCACCATGTGCTTCATGTTTAGATCTCATGAGCTGCCCTACATGATTGAGATCACCGTTATGTAATTCTACATGTTTGGTTTGTTGGGATCCGATGAATATTGGTGTTATGATTGAGTTGTTATACTAAAATATATCTTATGTTATCTCTATGTTGTTTATTATCTTGCATGCTCTCCGTTGTTAGTAGCTATCTTGGCCGAGTAGTTGCTAGTGACTCTAAGAGGGGGTATTTATGCTCGATAGTGGGTTCATGCCTCTATTTGACCTGGGGGAGTGACAGAAACCTCTAAGGTTGTAGATGTGCTGTTGCTACTAGGGAGAAAATAACATTCATATGCTCAAGGGCATATGCTTTGTTTACATTACACACTTTGCTTAATGCAATTATCTGTTGTTCGCAACTTAATACTCATGGGGTGTTTAGATGATATCCCCGTGAGTGGATTATTAGTCATAGATGCAGTTGGATGGCGGTCTATGTATTTTGTTGTAATGCCCAGAGTAAATCGCATAGTAATCTTCTTGACATATCACGTTATCTTTATTCTATCAATTGCCCAACTGTAATTTGTTTACCCAGCATGTGTTATTTATCTTATGGAGAGACACCACTAGTGAACTGTGGACCCCGGTCCTATTTCCATCATATTGCTATCACCTTTTTACTTTACTCGCACTGTTTACTTTACTCGCATACTATTATTACTTTCCACTCGATACGCTCATACCCTTTGTTTCAAGCAAACCGGTGAGATTGACAACCTCATCGCAAGTTGGGAACAAAGTATTTGGTTGTGTTGTGTGCAGGTTCCACGTTGCTGCTAGCAAAGCAAAGCTTGGACGAGGCGCCATATATAAATTGTCCGAAGCTGTCGCGAAGCTTGCAAGCATCACCTTCAGTCGTTTGTCTCTCCTCTCCTGATCGACAAACCTTGGTTTCTTAACTGAGGGAAAATCTTGCTGCTATATTCATCACACCTTCCTCTTGGGGTTCCCAACGGGCTGGTCATTTACCATGCATCACCTATCTGCGATCAATCTTCAGATGAAGATCAAGAGAGAGAGACCCCCCAACGTCGCGGTAGCGGATCCCTACTACATGCGCGATAGCCAGCTGGTGGATGGCTCAAGCACACGGACCGCGGCGGTGCGGTACCTCCAGAGCTTCATGCTCATGAACAAAGAGAAGAACACCATTCTTCTGCCTGTCTTTCCCGAGTAAGTACACATTCGCTCGCGGCCGTCGTAACTTATGCTTTCTTATATATTTCTTCCATTGCCGATCCTTTCCAACATTCCATTTCAATTGCATGTGTTGAGCAGGGACACATACTGCACACTCGTCGTCCTTTGCCCGAAGTGGTCACTAGCCCAGTATTTTGACTCGTCGAGTACGACGACGAAGAAAGACTACCAGAGAATAAGGGGTGTTCTCGATGAGGCTATCCTTTTCTACTCCAAAAATGGAGGCATTTTCCACGAGAAGGGGAAATTTATCAGGCCGGACACTAAAGAGCACGGGTTCAAGCACGTGATCAACTTCCCTTGCATCAAGCAGCCAGATGACAGCATGAAGGAGGCCTTCTATGTCCTCCATCACCTTAAAGGGTTTGTCGCGGATGCAGAGATGATGCGTCTGCCACCTAGTATGCGAGACCCCAAAAAAATGGCGGGGGAGATCAGCGATGCTGATCTTAGAGAAGACTTCCATCGCATCCAAGTAAAGCTATCGGAAATTATCGTAGAAGATGTATGCAACAGATCGGGGCTCTTACACCAACTCAGAGGGTTGTGTAAGAGGGATATAGAAGAACGCCTACATAGGCAGGGTGATAGAAGGACGTGGACGACGAAGGACATGTACAAACCGTTCCCGGAGCCCATGAACAAGACGTCTCGTTGATCGAGAGGCCGGTGTGCCTACCATTACTTTGAATTGATGGACAATGTGTGTACTGTGTTGTAAACTAAACTTGGTTGATGTCGCTAGGGAGTCGATGGTACGAATCACCATTGTCGAGGACATAGCAGTCGGAACAAATATTGCGAGGATAATCCTCCTCGTGACGACCAAGAAAAAGATCCAAAATCAATCTGGCGAAGCAAGATCTGACGAACCATACCTAAAGGAGTGTAATCTTCCAACATCACCATTGATGTCGGGAGGAAGATCTCGTCGTCGATCGAAGGGCCGAAGATCAATTACTGTAGACGATGCCATCTCCATTGATATTGATATAGAGGCTAGAAAAAGATGGGTACCAAACCATAATCTAATCTTATGAAATACTACTTTTATCGAAACCTCCACTCATAGATCGGGTTCCCCGCCCCTCCTGACACCGACAAGGTCGGCCGGAGGAGGGAAAACCAATCTATGGTAAAGTAGAAGGAGAGGAGGTGGCTAGGTGAAGAGGGCGGTGGCTGAGAAGTATTCTCACACGAGGCAGGCTAGTCGGTGGTATATGTTCATTTTCTTAATACGACTACTAGTGATCTGACTTTAAACAGGTTTTGATCTCTCAAAATTTTCACTAAGTGTGATAACTCGCAGATATTACTAATGTGATAGCATCCATAATATAGCTATACGATTATAATTGCAGTTAACAACCGTTTTGTATAGATTGTTGAGTAAAATTTTCTTGTATTTCCGGTATGCATTTTGCCCTTCTTTTTCCCATACCGTCCCAAGAAAGTTATACGCTTTGTGTCTAATAATTTTTTAGCGGGAAATGAAAAGTCATGCATCACACACTGCATTTGATGGTACTATACAAACATGACCTTGCCTTTGACGACAGAAGTTAGCACGAACACTTGATGCCTACCTATTTACACGGAGAGAAACTTGAGTCTGTAAAGTACTAATGTGGTAGTGTAACATACACGTTTCAGACATTTCGAACCCAAAGTAATCAAAGAACCTACTAGCTAGTTGAGTACTGGAGTAGATCACGATGGCCTGGCGCTGGCGGCCCTGAAGGTCGGGTGAAGGAGCCGTCCGATCTCGTCGTCGTCCACGTCCATGGGCCGTCCGGTCTCGTTCCTGACGCGGTGCACGGCCGTGGTGTTGAGCGACTTGTGCTGGAACCCGTAGAGGTTGAGTATCTGGTCGTCGGCGAAGTTGAGCGCGCGCTCCATGCCTCGGCGGCACTCGGCGGCGTCGTAGCTCCCTTTCCCGCCGCACGGCTTGCAGCCGACGAAGTGCGTGACGAGCGGCCAGCGGTCGTCGCCGAGCCCCGGCCGCCACTTGCTCTGCATCTCCTCGTACCTGTCGACGATCCCCTTCCAGTAGCCGTGCAGCACGTAGGAGCTCTCCAGGAACACCTTGTCCCCCCACCTCTTTCGCTGCGTCGCCAGCAGGTACACGATCGCCGACTGGTCGTCCGCCTCGTACGCCGCCCGGTTCGACAGCGCCGCCCCGAAGACCTTCCCGTAGTGCTCGCGCACGGGGCCGCGGGGCCCCATCTTGGCCCACGCGTCGAGGAGGTCGAGCGACCACTGGCAGTTCCGGATCACGAAGCTGCCGGCGTTGGTGCCGAGCCAGTTCCTGGCGTCGTACACGGCGTCCTCCCATCCCGGGAGCACCAGGTTGTGGCGCGCGTACTTGCCCCACGGCGGCTCGAACAGCATGTCCGTGAACACCGCGTCGGAGTCCACCCACCAGAGGAGCTCCGTCTCCGGGTGCGCCACCATCAGCGCGCGCAGCAGCGGCAGCTTCGTCCAGAACCCCGACATCTCGGCGTCCAGCACCACGTTGCTGTAGAAGACGTCGAAGCCATGGACGCGGCAGTAGTCGGCCTTGTTCTTGAACGCGCGGAGGAGCAGCTGGTCGCCGTCCGGGTTCCTGCAGCGGCGCGGCGACGAGCCGGTCACCACCATCACGCGGGGCCGCTCCGGCGCGACGGTGGCCGGGAACCGCGGGTGCGCGGCGAGCCACGCCGCTCTGCGGCCGTCGTAGTCGCGCACGGACGGGCCCAGCGTGTACGGCGGGTCGGTCAGCTGGCGGAGCTTCGCGTGCGAGCTGGCCGGAGCGTCGCGGTCGCTAGCGCGGCCTGCGTACTCGATGCGGATGCGCGGGAGCCCCAAGTCGGTCGTGAGCAGGAAGATTGCGCACGGCGCGATGAACATGATGATCGGAATGATCGGGATGTTGGACATCGTATTCTGCCTGCCTCGCTCCTCCGGATCAAGTTCCTCCGCCATCGCCGACGACGGACGAGACGCGGCTGCACCTTGCACGCTCTACTCTACTCTGGCATTTGGGTATGATGATCGGGACGCTGCACTTGAACGATACGGCCCCGGCCTACTTTTAATGCCGAGGCGATGACGAGCGTCGGTCCGGGTTTGGAGGTTTCATTTTCTTGCGTGAAGACGACCGTCGACCGGCTGGACTTTCTGAACGATTGCTGCACAGAAAGAATATAGTACTGCACCCACCGGTCATACCGTGGTTGTCATCGTGGCCGGCTGATTGGAAGTAGCTGTCCACATGTGTAAAGATGGTAGGTGCATGTGAGGGGGACGTTTAAGATAGTCCCAAATTGCGTAGCCAACCAACATAGTTAATCCATTTCCTAATTGCACAAGACACACATTGTACTTATTGAAAATCGGGGGATTTACATTTCCTCCGTTCTAAATTATACAAAGTTGTTCTGACACTTTTCTGAACCACATGACGCATGTGTCTAACAAGTTTTAGCAATATATTCACTCATCCGTATCTAGTACATATCGAAATTTGAAAAACATTTTTTTCTCCACTTGCAACTTTGCTAGAGCTGTTATAGGTTTCGTGAGCCTTTTGGTACATAAGAACTATAATATGCTTATTGAAAATACTAATTCTCTCACTCAATTAGTTTTTAAAATGCTTAACATGAATGTCCTAACTTTTATGTGGTGCATCTGGAAAGCTAGAAATTGTCACCCAAGTCAAGTACATTACATGGCAAATGAAATTAATCTAAACCTCGAGAAGTTGGATATTTTGCAGGTGCATGCAAACAAGCAGCTGATCCTTGAAGCACAGGAAACAACTTCCCTATTAAGCAAGGGGAGACACTCAAAACCGATCTACAAGTGCAGGGTAACAAAATTTTCTCTAATGCGGCTTGGAAATCAAGAAACGGCTCTAGTTCAATTGCAAGGGAAACTAAAGGGCTTGGTGTTTACTGCCAGATACAACAAGACAATTTAGAAAAGACAATCAAATTGCTCAAGCTCTCTTGCAACAAAAAATTCTCTACTGATTCATGTTAATCAAATCACCTTTCTCACGGATAACCCGTCTCTTGCAAAAGTTGCGGCGGCAGTAAGTTCTTTAGACACTAAGGCCCCTTGGGAGATTAGAGTTCTTATTGCAAAGTACAAACATGAATCAATAGAGATGCAACCGAGAATCTACCATATCAAAAGAGAAATTAATGGAGTTGCTCATAATTGTCCTCATCAGGCCTTTAGACAATCTTAGACTGTGCCTACATTTAGTTGTTCTAATTCAGCTCATTTTCTTGGCGTTGTCTTGTAGTTCTTTCTCTACAAAATTTCTTTCTTCAGGGCATTATATTGCATGATGTAAACTGCATTTGACCCAATAAAACTATCTCTATTAAAAAAACATGGGGTTGAGGGAAGTCTAACTCCGAGCTATACAGGAGATGGTGGCTGAAGACCATGAGAAAAATTGTTAGGCTCACTCTGACAAAGTAATAAATATAACTCGTACAATGCATTTGTAATAGTTTATAAGCATAGTAGATCTACCGAGGAACGAAACAATCACAACACGTTGATAACGCCAAAATTTGTTACGAGGTTAGGCGAACTCGCCACTCCCCGGGGCATGACTATTGACGTTCCTCACCTCTGATACTGCAACACTGACCACCTTGGCCACCAACACATGTCACCATCTCCTCTACGTGTTTGTTGTTACCAAGTCTATCATGTGTAACATCTATTACAACTTTAACTCTACTCATATCCTATCCACACCTATTACAACTTTAAGTTCAGACGTAACCCAACTTGTATGTAATAATATTTGACAGAAACTCAGCAAACTCCACCTTGAAAAAATATTCTTCACCAACTTGAATTCGTCAATGCGTCAAATTTCTATGTACTCCGGATTTGAGCTGTCTTCCGTGAGTTCCGCTGCTACTCCCAGACTTCACATGACTCCAACTCCAACTCCATCTGTACTACCTTCTTTATGTTCAACACCATCACACATAGACCGTTGCGTCAAAGTGCTTCCAACTTGAAGGAATTTTGGCATTGCAGTTTAGAAACATTGAGTTAGATTCACGATTCTCTCATTTTTTTTGGGATAGTCTTCTACATTCCCACAACTATAGCACACCGCTTCCTTATACAACTTTTCACCTCCATTTTTCCATGTGCACTCAACATCACAAAATATACAACCATGTACTCTGTAAGACTTTGACACTTCAAATTTTCCAACACTTTCGCAGATTCTCCATGGCCGATTCATGTCCATCAGTTGATGACAATTCTGATAGACCCAATCAACAACTTGAACTTGGCACTTATGCACACCACTTAAGTATCTCCGCACAATAATCAAATCATACTCCAAGTGGTTTTGAGTGTTCAGTGACAACATAACCTAAATCTCACCATGTGCTAAAAGTCTATAGGTACATTTGATGAATGGCACAAGGCGGTGATTGACCCCTCAAAAGAGAAAAGAGACTAGACGCCGTCGAATGTTTTCTATCTTTTGGAGTCATAGGAGACCCGTATTATCAAGGGGGTTCGCATGGTGGAAGGTCTGAGTGAAATCAACTCACGAACATATTACTAAATCGGCACTCACTAAACATTCCCATGTATCGAGTGGGAGAACCTCCATTTTGTTGCTGTATTTTGAGCTTCATGGCTGGCAGGAAATTTGCTCAAGGTTGAAAATTCCGGTCCTTAAACACTGAATTTCAAGTCCTTAAACAATGGAACTTCGAGTGTTGATCACAGTTCTGATGGCAGAAACTCTTGATGAATTACTGGGCCCAATTTCCCTCCTCTAATTATAGTTGTTGTCAGTGTGTTGCAACTCTCTATATAGGGCCGATAATAGCTTAGAAATTCCGGTCACTTACACTATGATTTTTGGTGCCCCAAGACAACCAACATATAGAAATGGAGGGGACCTATAAAAAGCCCCACTTATTCCAAAGAGAGTGTTCTTCTTCCACCTCCTCTCTCCTCCATTAATGCAAAGCTTTGAAGCCCTAGATATCTTTCTAGGCAACTAAAGTTGATTCCTTCTAGGAATTGAGGAGATGACATAGATCTACACTTACATGAAAGGAAAATTGTGTCCTGTCCTTCCATTGTGGAACTTGTTACTCTTGGGCTCTTGGAATCCTTGATGGCAGGGGTCGTCCTGAGAGCGCATCTTGGTAGTGTAAAGCTTTGTGGTCGCGTTAGGCGCCTCTAGTTAAGTTGTGAAGATTGCCTCAACCTTTTTTGTAAAGGTTTTAGTCACTACTGTCAAGGCCACCGGTTAGTAGAATTGTGTTCTTTCTTTGTACGAGGACATGCGAAGAATAGTGTTAGCCTTTTATGGTGTTGGTGGACTTGTGTCACCACACTTTCCAACGAAGATGTACTTCTCCTTAAAGGAAGGAACTTTGGTGTAAAGTTGGCATGGTCTGAGGTTAGTTTGACTCATGATAGAACACGACCCACATGTGTTCCGTCAAGTGGCATGGTACAATGGATTCCTTGCCCCTTGAGATTTGGTAGGCGAGTCCAACAAGGTGGAATGGTGGGGAGTAAATTTGGTCCATTAGCCCTAGCGTATTATATAAAACGCCATCAAGAGCTAACACACGAGGCAAGAAAAACAAAGTACAATGGGTCCACAAGATGGTTTGCAGTTGCAGCCTTATTGTAATCCTCGTCCTCCTGATAGCAATTTCGAATGCAAGCGACAATTGCGACAACAATAATAATGCTCAAGATGGAGCGCGCTTGAGCGGGGTTGTGTTGGGAGGATGACTGTACACATCCTTCAAAGCACACAAACGACTCATAGTCATGTACAGAACACAAATTTCTTACATATACGCAAACTAGGACAAAAAATAGAATATTTCTTCAACCCTTCCTTGCTTTAGATATATAGATCTTTGCTTTTTTTTTTTCATCTTTGTAAATTTGAATAGCTTATTGCGTTGCAAAATTAAGACATTGGTTCATTTAGGATCAGTTTAGTTGATCAATTTGGCAGTGTTGAAATATTAAAACATGAAGATGACTAAAGACATTTTTGGTATTGAAAGTCTTATAGTTTGATCTCCACCGCATAATATCCTAGATCCCCACAAAAAACGTATCCTAGATCACCGCTTTCTCAATCCCTTAATATATGATGGTATTATTAATTTATCTATCTTTTATTATTATATACTAAAAACAAGATACATGTCTTTAAAATAGAGACACCACATTAATCCACATCCTCTCAATTATTTAAGTTGTTAGATCTAAATTTGTGACTAGGATTTAATAAAAAAAATTAGTTACATAACGTGTAGTTTTAGGTTGACACGTTCACATATATGTGGGAATAGCCAAGACACTTAAATAAAGATCGTACGCAACTAACTATTTCGGCAGCGAAACCAAAAGGTAGGACATTACTCTCTCTTCAAATCATTGAGTGTTATATCATATAAGAGAATCAAATTATTAGAGATTTGTGGTTATTTTATATAATCACATACATGGATGACAATACTAATAATTGAAATAGTGTTTCCTCAACTGATATAAAATAATTATTAAATCACAAATTAAAGATATTTTAAAAAATGGCAAGTCTTTATATAATCCTCGCTAATGAACTGGTCAATATCTCTTCTTCTTAATCAATAAAAATGGTAAGTCTTTTGCCTTGTTTTAAAAAAAAACTAGCACGGTGGCCCTCGCAAATGTGAGGGTGTCATTTTTACTGTATTGAAATATTTTCAAAATAAATTTATGGTTATATATATATTCATGCTACCGGACTCCACATTAAGAGTTTGGCTCTATATCCATTTCATGTATTACGTCAAATTTAATATCATAAGCAAGCATACATATTTTATATGTGGACTACTGACTATTATGTCATCTAGAAATCAGATTGGTATTAGTGAGTTATAGTACAGTCAATTTCACATGGTGTCATATATGTAACACAAAAGATAAGCCTCTTATATTTCTAATTAACTAATCTATATATGAGTGGCATTAGATCTAAACATAGAGTTTAAGTTGGAACTTGGATGATTTTGATTATTTACCTCGCGTGCCTGAATGGTGGAGGCCACGTGTCCTTGAAAATTCTTGAATTGATCCCAGTTTGCAGCATGTTCAATAATAATTTTATGAACATAAATGCAATGCATGTATGTTAATGATAGGATATATTTACAAGCATGTATTGTCATGCGTGTACTTGCAAGCATTTCTAGACTGTAGGCATAACCTACGCCACTATGCCGATGGTATTCAAACCTACCCTCACGCCCACATACGTCGACGGCACCTAACCCGACGGCCTTTAGGGGCTAAGCCGACGGCTCCCTGGCTGACGGCGTGTGCCTTTTTTCCTATAGTGCATGAATGGTTGAGCACACCTATTTACACGCCAGGGGTGCTTATGAAGAATCAGATGAATAAGACGGAGTGTATGGCTGTTAACACGCTCATCTCAGATCCATTGAGGATGCTTTACTTAGACCTCGAGGTTGGCCACTCACGGGGAGGGTATAGTGGATGGAGCTGGAGAAGAACAACTTCCTCCAGCCGTCGACCATGAGTGTCGACGCTCGCTTGTACATGATGATGGTGCCGGGCTTGGTCAGCTCGTACACATATGCGTCACCGGCAGCGAGCGCGACGATAGTGACACTAATTAATAGCTAGTGACCGTTCTTGATGACCGTGCGGTCGAGCGAGCCGGTAGCCCGCTTGATCGATTAAGTTCGTCCATAAAAGGAAGCGGGACTCTATTTTAGGGATGTCTTGAGAGTTGTTGAAGCACATGATTTGAGCTTAGAATTTGCTAAAACACACGGTTGTTATTATTTTTTAGTTGACATGCAAACTTAATTTACGCTATCGCTCACTAAATTATAACCATAAATTACAGATCTAACAGTTCAAATAATTTTATTAAGGTGGATTAACATATAGGGTGGACATTTTGATATCAACCTGACACTATATGGTTACATATTTAACATATTTACATTGAATTCTAGCCACAAAATTTAAACCTAAAATTAAGTCTTTTATTTGGAGACGGAGGGAGCACTTTATTACATTATAAGAAAGTATAGCAATTTTTTGGCCCTGAAGCACTCTTTATGCCTTCAATCTAGCTAAGCTAGTATCGCATCTATTTTTTTCAAGAACGGACTCAATTCTCCTTACTGGACCTAGCGATAAGCGAGCTATCGCATCTTTTCCAAAGGTACTCGATCAGCTAGCTAGTAGGGAGCTTTCAAAAAAAAAAGCTAGCTAGTAGGGAGCTACGTACGTCTTTTTTTTCCTTAACTGAATTTTTTTTTGCAGGGTGTTATTTTTTCTTAACTAAATCGGCTATTCTCTCAAATATCTTCCACGGCAATTTTTCTTTTTCTTTAGGAGTCTGGGTATGTCATGGAATTCGTGTTAAAAAAATCTTTGCTTTTTTAGGAATCTGGGTATGTAACGAAAAGTATGGACACGTTAGATATGTATTGTGTCAACCTAAAACTGTACGGTTACGTAACAACATATTTTTGTTAAACCCTAGGCATAAAATTTAGATCTAACAGTTAAAATAATTAAGATGATGTGGATTAACGTGGCGTCTCTATTTTACACATCCGTATTGTGCTTTTAGTATATAACTAGCAAGATGGCCCGCGTATAAGCGCCTGCAATGTCTATTAAAATATAGTTTTTTCTTTGATATTCGTGTTTGCATTTTCATTTTGTAATATTTTTAGGTTTTTTTTGTTTGTGTTGTGTGCTTGTTTTTAGCATTTGAAATTATTTTTCTATTTGTAGGCCAAGATTTTGGTACTAAGATGATGTGGTTTAATATGTTTTATCTTTTTTATATTATAAAATTTTTTAATTTGAAATTTTCTTAAATATAATAATTTATTATTTGGTTGTTTAGTTTTACCCATTGTGTTATTGAAACATAATTTAATTTGTATTTTCATGTGACGTGAAGGATCGCATGTCACATTTGTCTAAATTAGACATGCTTTTGATATTTTTGGCCTTTAATTTTTAGTTTGGTAGTTTTTCCATTATTTTAATGAGTTTGAGTTATTTTTTTGAGTTATATTGTATTTATATTTTTAATTTTTACTTTTTAGGAATTAAAGGCATGAATCATTTTGCCTTACCGGGAAGGAGCTAGCAGAGACGATGGTGGCTTATATTGGGGAAAATTTGCTACAGGACACCGTTATTTTGTGTCGTTTGCCGAAACACACTGCTCAATTGTGTCTTTGCCAGAACACACCGCATTGCCAAAAACAGAAAGTTTGGTACATTTTCTTCGAAACTCGTCATCTCAAATAAAAGTGCCAAACTTTCTATTTTTGGCACTGTGGTGTGTTCTGTCAAATGTGTCACAAAATTGTAATGGTACCTGGCAAAGACACAATTGAACAGTGTGTTTCGGCAAACACCAAAAAATAACAGTGTCCTATAGCAAATTTTCCCCTTATATTATTATATAATCTGAAATGTTTTTTTTCCCTATTGCGTGTATTTGTTGTCTTTGGATCTAAATTGACCGGGTTTGAGCTCCCATTCCATCAGATCTCTTCTTGTCTAAATCGTAGTCCAGAACTTTGAACTGAATCCCTATTTCAGATGTAGAGTATCGCTTTCCCAGCGTGCGCAGTGTGGTGATGTCTTCTATGGAGGCTGCGCAGGAGTTGAGGATGTCGCAACCGCACTCGAACGGATTTTTCGGTGCGTGTGGCCGAGGTTTCGGCGCCGTCCCCGTCATCTCCTGTCGCCGGCCAGCGTTCGGCGTGGCGGCTCAAGTCCGGCCCGCCCTCCTTCACCTCCGCTGACCTCCCTCCTTGCCTCGCTCTGCCCTGCTGGCTGAAATCGATCCGGAGTGTCTCAGTCAAGAAGCCACCGCCGCCGCAAAATCCTGCACCGCCGGTCCCCCATCCGCGTCATGCAGCCTCGTCGGCGACTACTGTGACCTCCGCTGACTTCCTCCCAAGCCCTGCGCGTTGCTTGTGGCCAGAATCGAGCCCACGCCTTGTTGTTCAACCGCCGGCGCCGAGCTCGACTCCGCCCCGTCGGTCGTTTCCTCCGCTCGTCCATCCTTCTTCCTGCGGCCGGCGTCCCTGTGGACAACGCGAGATGCCGAATCGGGTCGGCGTCGAGGTCGTCAGCATTCTCCGTGACAGTAGCGTCTTGTATGTGCTGGAGTAGCTGTTTCCGAAGGTATGACGCATTTTTGTTATTTTTGTACTGTTTTCATGAATATATTCTGCAGTAATCTTTGTATCATTGAATTTGTGAACATGTGTGTCATTTGTATACAGTAAAGACATGCGAGTTTTTCAGTAACGTCATGTGTGATCTCTGTTCTAACAATCTCAAATTGATATATAATTTTCTTGTGTCAATAAATCCAATAGTAATGATTTCATTTGCTTCTCATTGACCTGTAACTCAAGAATTGTACTAAGAATTTATATAATATCTTTGGTTGTAATTTTTCGGGCCAAAGTAGATTCAATTTTGATTAGGATTTTCATATCCGACAAACTGGCATGTAATTAGTTTGCAATAAAAGTAAATATTTCCTATGAAGGCCATAACAAACCTGGTTGATTTATGAGAGGTTGAATGAGTCGCTGCTGCGGAATGGCCAGCGTCTGGGTTTGAGTACACCATCGATGCGCAACAGAATAGTAGGTCACTACGGCAGTTTCAGTAGTAATTATATAGAAGATAATTTTGTTTCAGTTCTATGAGATTATTGGTATTTTAATTTTAATTTGATTCTAAGTTTTTTTTGAACATTTAGATATTTATTTTGATTTTAGTGTAGTTTAATACAATATATTTTTTGTGAATTTGTGATTATATTGTTCTGTGCCCCCTCCACTTTTACCCGGGCTTGGGACCGGCGTCGGCAGTGTTAGGCAACCCCCCTCCCCTTATGCATAGTATTTTGAAATTAGATTTAAATTGCATAACTTGCAGACTATGACCATATTTAAAAAAAACAGTAATATATAAGTATATTGTTTTAGATGTACAAATCTAGTATTTAAGCTATAACTTACTACATGTATCTGATTCGTCACCATATCTCGTTCTTTTTTTGCAATTATTGGATTTTGTTGAATAGCAGAACATATCCATCCTGTGAGATATTGAGTTACATTGAAATGTTAAATGAGGCAATATGGAAGTGAATTAAAATAATATAATATATTTTGCATATGCTTGTATTGATAAGACATTTGCATACCTCAAAATATTTCTTTGTACACTATGTTCTTTACCCTATCATCCTCATTGCTTTCTTCGTCATCAATCATTATCCGGAGCCCATCTCTTTGTGTGACCCTTGAACATGCTACGTATAATTGCCCATGTGTGAAAACTTGTTTTGGTAGATATAAACCTACCTTTTTTAGAGATTGTCCTTGACTCTTATTTATTGTCATAGCAAAACACACAGATATAGGATATTGTCTTCTTTTCAGCAAGAACGGCCATGGTGATTCAGTTGGTGACATGATAATTCTTGGAATATATACCTTGTCACCAACATGTGTTCCTGTTATTATCTGTGCTTCGATGAATCTTCTTCCAAGTTGGGTAATTGTCATACGTGTACCATTGCATAACCCTTCACTCTGGTTTATATTACGCATGAGCATCACCGGTAGTCCTATTTTCAGCCTTAGTTCATGGTTTGGGATTCCAGGAAACTTTAGGTTGTTTAGGAACTCTTTTCCGTACATCATATCTGTATCATCATTTAAAGTTGCAGCTTTGCATACTGTGTCGCAACTTCGATATATTGTCTCCTCCCCTTCTAGAAAATCCATTATATATTCATTGATATCCCTGACTGTTTCATTTCTTGGACATAAGATTGCTCTTTCTTCCAGGAATGCTCGATCTCGATATCTTTGTCTCAGATTTGGATATATGTTATCCACGAGTGTTTTCTTTGGGTCTTTTCCTTTCTTCAGCAGTATATCAGTTGGTATTTTTATCCAATCCTCACCTTCTGGTGATGTTGTTGTTCCGTCGCCTATATTTAGAATCCACTGTGCAAATTGTGCGATATGTGTTTGCTCTTTATCATTATCTGTTATGCAAGTGAGTCGCATGTTTTCTGTCAGTTTTAAGATTTCAAAGTTGTTCCAAAGGTATGACCTTTTGATGGATGCACCGACTATGTTGTGCCTTTTCCCCTTTGGCAGAACCGGAAGAATCTGGCGGAAGTCCCCTCCTAGAACCACTGTCATGCCGCCAAATGGCTTCTCACTGCTGTTTTCATTCTTATTCCTTAATATATCCCTTAGGGTTCTATCCAGTGCTTCAAAACATATTCTGTTTGCCATGGGAGCCTCATCCCATAGAATAAGTGATGTTTTATTTATTAGTTCTGCCAAGTCTGATCTTTGCTTGATGTCACAGGTCGACTGTTCTGTCAGGATTATAGGAATGTGGAACCTTGAGTGTGCTGTCCGGCCTCCCTATAGAAGGAGGGCTGCTATTCCGCACGATGCCACTGCTAACACTATTTTTCCCTCGGAACGCAATTTTGTTGTGATTGCTTTCCATAGGTATGTCTTCCCTGTGCCACCATATCCATCTACAAATATTTGCTTTCCCAAATTATTGTCTACTGATTCCATTATTCTGTCAAAGGCTTTATGTTGTTCCACATTCAGATTATTAAAGATCCTACAATGTTCATCCTTTAGAGCATCCTTGTTGTAGTTCATTTCTTCATTGAGCAGTCTATTTCCAAGTTCTTTTAGAATTGAAGAGTTTGGCAGCTCGATTCCAGGGTATTCGTTGAGTGTTTTTCCAGCCAGTCTCATTTGCTTCTCCAATTCAACCAAGGCGTATCCCTGCTTCTGTTTATCGGTTAGATGAAGTGTAGGATAGTTCAAGATCTTTCTCTGTTTGTATTCCATGTCTTCACTTAGAATTTCCCAACATGATTCCCACATAATCTTTGGATTTGTAACTTCACAGTGGCATAATATGGTTGTGAAAAGTTGTCTTAGCTGGTTACCTGTTGCCCAATTGGATGCCTCCTTTATGCACTCAATCCACTCTTTGTCGTCATCTAGAAATCCTAATGCTTCACAAGCTGACTTGTATGTTGTGTGGACAACTCCATTTACGGTTCTTATTTGTTCAAAAGATGTGCATCCTTTGACGACGTTAAGTAGCATTCTCATGTAGTATTTCTCACCGCTTGATGGATGAGCGTAATAAATCCTTCCAACAGATCTTCCTTTTTTTCTCTTGCTCCATTTCAATTGTACCCTCTTCCAGACCCATTTTGATGGGAACTGTGCATATGTTAATTCTCTGGCTTCTTCAGACTCTTTGTTTGTTTCCATCCACTGCGTGAATTTTGTGATTCCCGTCCTTTCCTTTCTTACAATTTTTGTTAGGTCTGTGGAGTCTGAGAAGATAACTTGTTGTTCATTCTCCAGGTGGAAAGGTAGGCGCTCAACACAGGGGTCTCGGAAGTGCATTTCGTATTGAAATAATCTCCAACAGGCATCATATCCTGATATGTATGTGCACTCGAGGTACCTTTTGATCTCATCATTTTCTATCATTGCAGTTGCTTGGTCGTCCCCTTTGTTTATGTATTTAAAAAGGTATTTAATTGATAGAGATCTGTTGCACACCTCGACATTTATGTGAGCTTGATACTTTACCAGTAAATCTCTATTGTATGGTACCACATATACGTTGTCCAACCTGACCTCTCCCTTCTGTATGTATCTGCCATCGTCACGCCTTCTATACACTGGATATCCATCTTCATCGATGGTTGTATTTCTGTTAAATTGTTTTGGAAATTTCCTTAAGCATTTGTTATCGACCATGCATGGTGAATTTGGATTTGCCAGCCCGCATGGTCCGTGCATCATGAAGTTATCGACAGCTGCATATCCTTCAGGATCAATTTCCTTGTCTGGGATTTCAGCACATGTTATCTTATCTACCTCCTCTGGATCAAGACATTTGTTCTTTTCTTTCTTCTGAAGGAATATGACTATGTGGGCATGTGGGAGGCCCCTCTTTTGGAACTCTATTGTATATATAACTGCAATTTAAAAATAAATGTCAATTCATTCTATAAAGAAGAGTATTTATTAGTCAGAGTATAAGTGTGCATGGCATTACCTGCGAGTGTTTTTCCAAAGTATTCCCTTTCCCTTATGTCTCTCATGAATTCCTTGAGCTTTATGTGGAACACTCGATCAACAATGTCAGGTCTGTCTGATGCTGTTTGTCCTATATCCTTTAGCGTAGATTGAATCTCTGGCCAAGCTGCATTGCATGTGAAGGTCACAAATATATCTGGATATCCAGCCCAGCTACATATTGCCATTGCATCTTGGTAGTTCTGTTGTTTGTACCTCGGACTATCTGTGACAGTGGATGGAAGTAGTATTCTCTTTCCTACTTGTTCAGCACTCGTGTCACCCCTTTCAACTGCGTCCTGCAAGCCAGCATATAGTTCTGTTCTTAGGTTGCCTTGATGTCTTCTAATCCAATTTAACCTAAACTGTAGAATGCATGCAAGGGCATCAACGATAAACTGCAATGTAAGTTTTTCACATGATAGCAAGTGCATTGACTTGTCGATCCTCTGCTGTAGTCGATATGCATAGTATTCGCGCATTGTAACATGTTTTCTCTTGCCTTTTGCACCTTCCTTTAATATGTATGGTATTTTCTCTCTGTACCCATCTTCTCCATAGGGAAATAGTAATGGGTACTGCATAGCCATGAATTTTGGATGGTTCTCATATATTCTCCTTGGTCTCATATCTTTATACTGAACAATGATATCACGCCCTTCTCTATTTTCTGATGTATCATTGACAATGAGTGCTGCCACTTCAGATGCTGATGGCATGTTATATTTTCTTCCATCTCTGTGACGCGCATTGATTATTTTTAATTTAACATCATGATATTCACCTTCTTTGAATCTATCCCTTGCCATTCTGAATGTTTTTGCTAGTATATTTTCTTTATCCAACATATTCTTGAGGCCTTCAACAATGTGGGGGTCTATCAACTTCCTCTTTTCCTCCGAAGATGTTGATGCTTCTATCCTGTTTTTAACCTCATTTTCTGTGTCATAAATGTACAGTTGTGCCCAGCGTGGGTTGGATGGGTTTTCTCCTTCTTCGGGTAGCAGAGTACCAATCCGATGACGGTTTTGCCCGTTCATTTTGAAGACATAAGGTCCACTCCCCTTGTTTATTTGTTTGTCAACCTTTCCTCCCATTGATGTGAAGGCGAACATGGAGTTATACACTCTGACATTTTTCATGTAGTTTTTGGACCTCTTTCCTTTCTCTTTATTCATCAATTTCTTTAGGTAAGCTGGCGGCTCCTTTAAATCTGGCAAGTCAACCTTGCCTTGTTGGCAGCATATTCCAAAAGTTGGAGTACTTCTTCCTCTACCCGAAGTTCTTTCTTCATACCAGAAAATTGCACCACATCGTTCACACTTGCAAGTCGGTTTTCCGAAGTTCCAAATTTTCATGTCACTCCTTTTTGATGACCTGTTACAATTTCTTAGAATCAAATTCAGCATTATATATTGGAGTCCATATAAGTATTGTAATTTAATAATAAAATCATAATACATGAATTACTTCGTAGAATCTGTTACCTTTCCTTGTTTGCAGCATTAAACTCTTTCAGGTCTCCAGAAAACACGGAAGGCTTTCCTGTTTTCTTCTCTTGAAGTTTTTTTATCCTATTTAATCTTGCCGATCTAATTGTTTCTCTGGATGTACACAAGTAAACCTTAAATTTTTTGTTTTAGGTAGGTAACAATTCTATGTATGTTTTTCTTAGATTTACAGTAAGAGGAACTTACATGTACCGAGTCTATTCAAGTACATTTTTTGCATAGTATTTTAAAATATATATATAATATACATTAATAGTAACATAATTACCTCGCTGGTATGCATATTTGATCGGTTCTGAGCTTCTTGGCAGCCTTTTTGCATTCCTTTCTATGTGGTTCACCTTTCCTCTTCATTGGAAATTCCTGTTTGAGGCTGAAGCATATATAGTTTTTGTTGGAAAGAATATTTTGTACCGACGGTTACAGAGCTATATAAATTAAAAAGTACATGGTTGAAATTTGCAGATACAGGTAGACCAAGATTGCTCAAGTTTAAGTAGTATCTTGAAGTAAAAAAATTGACCTTGTGATTATGTTGATTTACCTGACACCGGTTTAGAAGTCAATCTTGAAAACTGAAATCCCAACTTTGCATGCGGTTGATGTAGTTACCTAGCAAGAGAATTGCAGATCGGAGGTTGAACGTAATCTATTGAGAGCTGGGAGAAAAGATGGCTTGCAATTGATGTAATCACCTATCGCATGCAGGGAGTTGTCGCAAGATGATTGGAGTTTCCGCAGCTGGACGTAATCTCTCGAGATCTAGAAGGCAAGATTGTTTATAACGACTGCAACGTGTACGTAAGGGCTATTTTATTAGTCTCCAGGTTGTTTACGTGACTTAGTTGGTAACGTGTCCTAGTTGTTCACGTGTTGTATGGATTAATCATAGATATTTTCCATAAAACGTGATTTCTTGTTTATGAATCTATTTTTTAAAATACAGTTTAAATTCAAGAGAGCAGATTAAATATTACTCTCACCGATCCATGTTTGTTGTCGATAATTTGGATTTTTCTAAACATATTTTATGCAAAAATACGTCTGAATCTGTGATTACTAATATGAAACGAAAGTAGTACAAACCTTATATTTTATAGTTTAGAATATGGTGGCATGTTTTTTAGAATGAAGAAAGCCCTTTTTGTTGAATAAGTCTTTTTTATATAAAGTAATTTTTTTAGTCCTGTACATAAGATCCTACCGGTTAAAAAAAGTATTTTTGTATATAAAAATAATACATGTTGGCAAGTCTAATTGTTTATTAACTTGTACTGTACACTTTAGGAGTTCAACCCTGACGTGTGGCACAGTTTGAAGCGGTATCCAAGCAATTTTATTTCTTTACCTTATCTCATCTGTCACTCACTGACATCTTTATTAATATAACATATCTGTTTGATGTGAACGAATCTTGAACCTTCTCATACACCCATCCTTCTCTCTTCTTTCTCTCTAGGTTGGCCATGGCGATGAGGACCTTGCAGTATCTTCTTACTTCTTCGTATCTAGCTCCTATAATCCACTAATCTCTCTGGCTGAAGGGCATGTAGATCCTCAACTTGTTGTTCCAATTGTGGCGAGGAGCTCTCTGGTTCTGCAATAGTCATTTCCTAGAACAGAGGAGTATGAAATAGGGTGGCTTGCCGGTGGCAAGGGCAGCGGCAGCGGGAGTGTTGCACTTGTATAATGAGCTGTTCGTGGTTCCCTTTTCTTATTTATTTTAAGTTCACTAAGTTCCTTTTCCTTTTTCTATTTTTGATAACATATTACCAAATCCCCTTTCTTTGTACTGTGGTGTATGTAAATGTAGGTTGCTGAGTGCTTTGACCTTGTAGAGTTTGTAGTGTACTTTTGCAGGATAGCATATGAACCATTTACAATAATATTTGTTTACCACAAGTACCAATTTTGTACAAACAATCTACGTTCTCTGTTAAATCTCAGTATTATTGTCAGTGATTATAAAACAATTTCTTTGAATTTAATGAGGTAGAAAATTTAACTGATAATTAATGTTATTTCAAATCTAAGATATATTTTTGAAAGATATAAAATATCGATATTGCATACCTACTGACTAAGATGAATATTAATTAATATTCATAAACTTACAAATAATATTTAAAAACCATGCTCCTGTAGAGCTTAGAATTATCAATACTAAGTACTTAGTTGAATATAAGATTACAGTAAACCAAAAGATAAAATTAGCACTTCATAGTTGAAGGACTAAGTAAATGCATTAAGTGGCTAGTATGTAAATCTTTCAGGTGCTTTCCTGACCCTCTTGGGTCTTTCCTGATTGGCCTGTAGTGTTAGCATATTCTCGTCTTCCGAGAACTCCTTCCTCTTGTTTCTGCAATTATCTATTTTCTTATTTCTTTTGGTCTTTTCATTAATCTCTTCAACACATTCATCTGCGATGATCCTATTGTTCTCCTTGTCAACACAGCTGTCGTAGTTTTTCTGTAATTGCGAAGTAATGTTACTGTTAAAACATAAAAAATAGATAGATCATAGATGTAAAACTTGGGCTTATCAATTACCTTCTTAAATCCGTTACTCTCTTCTTTATCTTCATAGCTAGAATCAACATTCCTATTGTTTAGTTTCTCATTAGCTTCCTCTTTTGCCTGCAAAGATATAGTACTGCAATTATTCATATATGATATATTACATTTGTTTGCCCCAAAAATAATATTTGAAAAAGCACCGACTTCTTTACATGATAGTACCTTATTGATTTTGTTCAGCTTTACAGCCTTCTTGGATTTCTTGCAGGTAGTTTGTTCTTCTATCATATCTCCATCTGTAGGGGTACTTGGTAAATTATTGCTTTCCTGCATTTACAAGATGTTGTCATATGGTTCATAGTAAAAAAAAAGCTAATTTAATACTTAGGAGACATATTTATAACACAAAACATCATCATCTAAATTATTGTTCTCTCTAATGGCTCTTTTACTTTTTCTTGAAGCGACATTCATCACGTCTTTTTCACAACTCTTGCTATATTTATTATTTATTGATTCATTCAGATGCCTTACTGTGTCTTTCTACATATACTTTAATAATATCACAAACAAAGAAAATCATTTTGGAATCTTGGCCGTTTTTTGCAAATGAAAAAGCTGAGTACCTTATTCCTGAATTTCTTTTCTTTCACAATCTTTTTGCGCTTCTTGCAAATATAGTTCCCTTCCGTAGTTTTATCCTTGCACTCCTCATCTGAAGCATCTAGTATAATTAAATTAGACTCTAAAATTTGGCAAGTCGATTGGCTTTTTTGAAATTGTTCTGTAATTATTGCACCATGGTCATTGTCTTCTTTGAACTCCTCTAAATCAACGCTCGGCTCTTCCTGCATTTGTCGCGATATTGTATGACAGAAAAGTTTCTTAATACATATAGCAAATATAAATTATTTTTAGTACAGTACCTTCTCATCAAGAACCTGTACCTTCTCATCAAGAACCTGTACCTTCTCATCAAGAACCTGTATCATTGGATCAGATCTTTTATTCTTCCTACAGGCAGCCCTTGACAATTTTTTTTTAGATCTCTTCACTTCTTTTGTTTCTTTTCTATTCGATCGATCAATGCTTGACACTTTCTGCATTACATGGTAATGGTAATGTGTCAACAAAAATAATTATTATGGTATAAATTTAACCTTCAATACCTCTTTCTTAGGTATCCTACAGGGTGTCTCCTTTTTGATCTTCTGTAAAAGTCTTTTTTTGCTAGGTCGTGAGCTTTTCTTTTCACATGCATCATTGTTATCTATAGTTTCCTCCCCCCCAAGGTCGGAGAAGCGATTATCCTATGAAAGAAATTGTTATAATATGAAAAAGAACTACTATAATACTTATGATGCATAAACTCTATGATAGTGGTCATACCCGATTTTCTGAGTTATGTGGAACAGAGTATGTAGAATTGTGTTGTCCTTGGTTGTCGAGTATGTCCTGTAAATCCTTACTCATTTACAAATTCTATATTGTCTTGCAACTAAAGGAACGTAGATGGACATACCTCTTCAGCCAATTCATTTGAATATTCCATCTCTAGCTTGTTATCAGGCACAAAAGTGTAGTTCACTTTATAATTTTCCATACACTCTTGCAGATTCCTTGAAGTTAACTTCAACCGAAATATGAGTGTTGTTCCGCGAAGGTTGAGAATAGCATCTGGGACTCTATCAGAGAACCCATCCTGCTCCAGCATGGCGGAGACAGTTTTATTTCCTAGAAGCCTTTCTGCTACCTCATTAAATATTGCACATGAGGTTGTTGCTGTGTCATCACTTATCTTCATATTAATCAGGTACCTAATATAATAGTGTTAGCCTTCACATGTATTGTTTAAAAGGAAAAACCTTATGATACATGCTTACCTTAGTTCTGGACTATCAGAAATTCTATTGCATGATTTGCAAACGTAATTATCCAACTGCTTCCTTGTTGCACAACGACAACTTGTACATGCCATGTACCACCAACTCCTATCCGTCATAATCTCATCAATTCTTGCTTTTGTGGTGCACACATATTCCTAATTTAACCCAAGAGTAACATATCAGACGATATATAATAGTAAAATCACATAATATACTGTTAGAAGGGGATAAGCTAACATTTGTTTTAACATCATTGTAACGCAAATCTATAATTTCCCTCAAGGTTTTTCTGTTGTAAAACATCTGCTGATTGATTGTTCCTTGGGTGCTTCTGTCGACTTCCATCATTGCTGGAAAAATAGTTTCTTTACAATACCTGCATTTTAGGGGAAATATAAACAAACTTACATAGCCACCAAAAACTATATATATGAGGGCGCTAGTATTACCATACCTATCAATAATTTCTGTTGTTTCTGGAATTTTGAGATCCAGGTAGACTCTTGATGCATTTGATGTGCGCAATGACAAGCCTGGTTATCAATGAAGCTCAGTGATACCCTTGTAACTAACTAATTAGTAAAATTGTACTTCTTATGAAAAAGAGAAAAAAGATCTCACCATAGAAGTCTCTGACAAAATTTGAAGTAACAATAATAATTGTTTGTTTGTCCATCAGATCTTCATCTACCATATTTACTAAAATATCCCCCCATAAGGTGACTTTGATTTTCTCACCACTGCAATAATGAAACATGTAAAAATGAGTTGTAATTAACTGATAAGTTAAGTCAAAGTGTTAATGATTTATTACAAACTAAACCACTTACTCTAATAGAATAATTTCAATTTCGCGGATGTTTGATGTGCGCTCCTTTGGAGTGTCCTTGGCTATTATTTTTTCTTCTATTGGTTTCATCCCGCTCAGCAACCCAATGACATCTATACATTTATTTATGTAAATATCATTTAATTGTGTATAATTTTCCTTAAATATGGATTATATACATACCTGAGCATTGGGCATCATTATTGATCCTACTTCGTAAGGTATTAGTATCAGCAAATTCAAAGTAATAGTCTAGAAAATTTGGGGATTCCCCTTCGAATTCCTTGACTGTTGTATCAAAAATAAAATTGATTTTCAAATTGTTCTTCAATGGACGATAGCGGTCGTACTCCAAAACTTTGAAGGACTTCAATATGTAGATGGAATTTTCTCTAACTTTTGACCTAAACTTGTTGAACAATTTGTTCCCAATAGAAGCATGGATGGTATTGCCCTAGGATATATACATATATATATATATATATATTAGGTAAAGTAAAATACTGGAAACTATGGAAATCACATATATACTTAATAAACATACCTTTTTATCTGTTAAAATCATATCAACACTAATAACTTCATTAGTTGATAGATTAACTGAGTCCCAAATTCTTAAAACCTTGACCTTGATTGTTGGTGGGTCGCCTCTTGTAGACAATGCACCGAGTAGTGTAGGTGCCATATCTCTGGAGTATTGTGAAAATTAAGTACACACTGGATAATATGGTACATAGATGTATACCTTTCTTGTATTATTATTTGACAATATTATGATAGAAAATTTATCAACGCTAATGGACTGGGAGTTAATGCGCAGCAGGCCCAAAACAATAAGGAGACTACTTCAACAATGTATGCTCTCAGTTCATTGCCACGTGAATCAGAAGAAAGTGGCAGATCAAAAGAGAGAGTCAGCCATACCAGAAAGATCTTTGAAGATTGTAGACAGAAGTGTGCTTTGATTGATGATATTCACCTAGGACTGGGTGAATCTGGCGCAACACAAATCTTGATAATATCTGGAGAGATTTGAATCACGAACACGAGAGAATTGTCGAGATGGCAAGCTTTGGAGCGATGTGATGATTTCTTGCGAGACAGGACGATGGCGAGACAGGACGATGACTTTATTCTGTAGACCTGACGTGGGTTGTGAATTTATCTATGATGATGATGGTGTCCTCATAGTTCACGTGTAGGACTCTTGCACGAATCTGAAAAGAAAGAGTCCAGATCTTGTATCTCTCTTCAATGCACGGGAGGAAATACCCTTTTTTTTTCTTTCCTTCAAACTTTGTTAGGTAGAGAAATTGTGTACGGGATATATTCTAGCTCCTATTTTTTTTATTTCTATTCTATGCATCGTGTCAACCGGTCTTACAGTTGGGAAAAGGAAAAAGTCTCGATCACAACGTAACGGACGTGTACGACATGTACGCCTATATGTGTAATGTAACAATCTTTATTAATTAATCTTAGCCATAAATTATAGATCTAATGGTTTAAGTTTTCTTAATGATGTGGCTTAACGTGGTGCCTCGAAAACATAACCCCCGTATTGTGCTTTTAGTATATAGTAGATAATAATAATAGATCCCCATTTGATTTTTGAACCCAGCCCATTTTCCTTGCCCCGTGGTTGTTGATCCCCCGATCAAATAACAATATCTTGCAGTCTATCGATGGCGCCAAATCAAGAACCTGGATAGCGCACACTCGTCCTACACGGAAAAATATCAAAGGATAGCCCCACAAAAAGTGTATCAAGGAACGCACGCTCCCGGACCCCTCGTTCTGACTCACGAGCTCACCTACAGCAAACCGGCGGCACCACACACTCGCCAGTCCACCGCAAACCGGGGATGATATCGCGTCGCCGAACGGGTGGCTGCGGCACATGCAATCGCCTTATCCCAAGCAGTGATCACAGCTTCTCGATCCAGTCCGCGATCGATCGACGGCCACATAAATATACAGGCCAACGCCTGATCCTTTTCGCCTAGCAGCAGCATCAGTATCAGCAATGGCCGCCCATGCAGCTCTCGCCGCCACCCGCATCCCCACCAGCGCCAGGCTGCACAGCAGGGCAGCCTCCAAGCAGAGGGTGGACTTCGCCGACTTCTCCGGGCTGAGGCCGGGATCGTGCTCCGTCAGCGCCGCCGCCAGGGAAGCGTCCTTCTCCGATGTGCTCGGCGCGCAGCTCGTCGCCAGGGTACGTACCTCTGTCGGAGCTCAGAACAGCTTACTGGTGTTTGTACACGCTGTATATGTGTACCAAATTTGGTTAACTCATGTGATCGATCGTGTCAGGCTTCCGGTGAGAACGCCGTGAGGGCGCCGGCGGAGGCGAAGCTGAAGGTGGCGATCAACGGGTTCGGCCGCATCGGGCGCAACTTCCTCCGGTGCTGGCACGGCCGCGAGAACTCCCCGCTCGAGGTCGTCGTCATCAACGACAGCGGTGGCGTCAGGAATGTAAGCAACCCAAACGCAGTTTCAGGCATGCAATCTCAGCGTTGATCAACCAAGTTGGACCAACTAATTCTGAAGAAAAATACTTTGTCGATTTCAGGCGTCCCACCTGCTCAAGTACGACTCCATGCTCGGCACCTTCAAGGCCGACGTGAAGATCGTAGACAACGAGACCATCAGCGTCGACGGCAAGAACATCCAGGTCGTCTCCAACAGGGACCCCCTCAAGCTGCCATGGGCTGAGCTCGGCATCGACATCGTCATTGAGGTAATACTAGTTCCCTAGCTACCGTGGGTCTCTTGCGAGCAAATGAAAATCGAACTGAACATGTTGTGTCGTGAAGGGTACCGGAGTGTTCGTCGACGGCCCCGGCGCCGGGAAGCACATCCAGGCCGGCGCTAAGAAGGTCATCATCACCGCTCCGGCCAAGGGCGCCGACATCCCGACCTACGTGATGGGTGTCAACGAGGGAGGCTACGACCATGACGTCGCCAACATCGTCAGGTAAACACATCCTCAGTACCATTTTTCAGCAGCGAAACTAGCTGTATGTTGTAAATCTGTAACACGCATCGATCCAACTGTATATGTTCGTTGCAGCAATGCTTCCTGCACAACCAACTGCCTCGCACCATTCGCCAAGGTCTTGGACGAGGAGTTCGGTAAGTCCCCTCTCTTTTCTATCTTAAGAACCTGAATAGTATGGAATGTACGTGCAGTAGAGAGACACATCAGGTTCAGAAGAAACTAAAATTCTGACTTTGGTGCACGCAGGAATCGTGAAGGGAACCATGACCACCACGCACTCCTACACCGGCGACCAGAGGCTGCTGGACGCGTCCCACCGTGACCTGCGGAGGGCGAGGGCCGCCGCGCTGAACATCGTGCCGACGAGCACCGGCGCCGCCAAGGCCGTCTCCCTGGTGCTGCCCCAGCTCAAGGGCAAGCTCAACGGCATCGCGCTCCGCGTGCCCACCCCCAACGTCTCCGTGGTGGACCTCGTCATCAACACCGTCAAGAAGGGCATCACCGCGGACGACGTGAACGCGGCGTTCCGCAAGGCCGCCGACGGCCCCATGAACGGCATCCTCGGCGTCTGCGACGAGCCGCTCGTGTCCGTAGACTTCAGGTGCTCCGACGTGTCCACCACCATCGACGCCTCGCTCACCATGGTCATGGGCGATGACATGGTCAAGGTCGTCGCCTGGTACGACAACGAGTGGGGTTACAGGTGAGCAAAGATCATTTGCACAAGTACATCCATGCATCTGCAAGATAGCCATGGCACAATGTTTTAACCTGTAAATGTTTTTGTGTGTGCGCAGCCAGCGTGTGGTCGATTTGGCGCACCTGGTGGCGAGCAAGTGGCCGGGCGCGGAGAAGACGGGCAGCGGCGACCCGCTGGAGGACTACTGCAAGACCGACCCGGCCGCCGAGGAGTGCAAGGTGTTCGACTGAGCTCAGGTCACGGTTATGGCTTGGCGTATGTAAAGGAGGTCACCGAGGCTGTTCAGAAGATGCAACGAAGCACGTACAAACTACTGTATCCACTATATATCAGGAATCGGGCAGGATAGACGATTCTACCTTGGATTCGCTGCCCGTGTTTTTTCGATAGAGAAAATACTATTGTTGGAGGAATGAGCCATTTCTACGAGGTGCACTGAACTTAAAACATATGTCATATTTTCTCATGAGACTCTGAATGTTCGTGTGCCACGTGTTTGTTCTGTTTCAACTCTCGAATTAAACATGCAATTTCCATTACATGATAAACTAGGCCAACCCATCGTCAATGGTGATCTTGGTGGAAGCGTGGAAGAACGCCAAATCCGTTGCATCGCACGGGAGCTTAAAAGTTAAAACCCGCCATGGGTACTCTCATTTCCCCCTCCCCCGCTCTCGCTCTCCTCGCCTTGAGAGTTGCCACCTTCCTACCGGCTCCGTTCCCCCCTCCTTCGGCAGCCTCGACGGCCGATGTGACTGGGACTGGGGAGGCCGGACCCCCCCCCGGTCCATATAGTAGTAGTGGTACCAATAGGTTAGCTTGATCCCAAGTGGTGCATGGAACTCTTTCGTCAGGGAGTGTGCTACTGGAGCACTCGGGCTGCTTCCAGTGGCCAGCAACGATGGTCTTCAAGCCCATGGTGGTCCGGAGGCTGGGGCCAAAGACGGGTGAGGGGATCCCGTGGTCTACTCGCTCAATAATCTTGTGGTTTGTGTCTTCCAAGATCTTGCATGTGCAGATCTGATGACTCGATCATCCTAGCTATCGTGGTGATCAGGGGCGGACCTAGAGCCAAAACAACCATATGTCCATGTACTAGTCACACAATTTTTTGCTTTAATTTAGGGGTGTCACACACTAAAAATTAGTAGAATTTAGCAAAGTAAGCAATTTCTACCCGGTGTCATTGGATCCCTAGAGGTATAACATAGGTCCGCCCCTGGTGGTGATGGCCAACTATGGCGGTGGAAATATCTGCTTCGTTCTAGATCTGGGGAATGAGGAGTCAAGGCTGCATCAGTCAAGATCTTCAGGAGTTCCTCCTTAGCAGGGCATCCTTGATGGCCACCTCCCATCTAGATGTTGAGCCCAAAGGTTGTAGGACATCCACTCCCACCCTAGTCAATGTCAAGCTGGTAAAGGGTGTCGTTCAACCTCTAGGCCAATGTGCCATGTTGGAGGCCCTCTAGCTCCAAAGTAGTGAGCTCACACTACCGCACCGCAAGTGGTAAATTCCCCAGCGGTGCTGCGGCCGGACACGCTCAATGGCATTAAGGATTTGGTGGAGTTGGAGCTGGAAGAAGATCTAGACCCGATTGTTATTCCAAATTTTGTTGTACGGTCTTAAGTGAAAAAATTAGGGGTCATGTAATTTCTCTTTTCTTTGAGGTCCTTTCTACGCTCCACCGACAATGTCGTGAATGTTGCTATCACAGTCCTTCTAGACCCCAGTCCTGTTAAAAAGAACCAAGCATGGGTTGTCGTGGTCTGACCATTGGAAACATGGCCCACATGAGAGAGCACAGTTGAAATGCTTGTGGTAGGGCCTACCGAGTCCACCCAAAAATTTAAGGAGGCAGACTGACTTCCTTCCAGTTGATGAGGGAATAACCACCCCTACCAAATAGTTATTGTCACTTTTTTTAGAAATATAAGTCGTAGTAGAAATGATGACCAATTTTGTGACGATCATCCTACTTTGGTGCGCAATATTTCTGCCTTTCCATCTTGGAAGCTCTCATCCAATTTTATCGATGAGTGGCAGAAGCTGAATGTCCACCTTTCGAAGACGTCTGAACTGCAGCGGAAGCCTGAGGTACTTCCCTAGCAAGCGAACGATTCTAGTGGGGAAATCAAGAAGAAGTCATGTAGGATAACGTTAGTAAATCTGATGGGGAAAACTTCTTTCTAGTTCAGGTTCATGATGAGACCGATAGCCTTCCCAAAAAATCTATGATCATAGAAATGGAGTCATAATTCCTTTTAGGGTTGGCAAGGATGTCAATGTACCTCATCTTCTCTAATGCTTCATGCTTTATAACAAGTCGGTTTGATAACTTAACCCTGAGTAATCTTATATGTCTTGATTGTTCTAATGACACATCTTATGTAAGATTTTCTAAGTCTTCACAAACATCTGTCTTCTAATTCAACGCCTTAAAACTTGGATTTCGGTAGGAATTTTTTGTATTGAAATGTACATAAGGGAACACCATCACCCCATTGTAAGATTTGAACAATAAATAAGAGTGAGGTTAATCCCACAACATTTTATCGTTCATCTAATTTTGGATCAACTTCATTATCGGAAATTTCATCCCAGCATTTTAGGTTTTAAAAATGATAGTATCCTATTTTTTCTTCTAACTATAACTGAGGTCCAACTCCCGATGATAAACAACATGGATGGTCAGCCAACAGAGGTGAGTGAGGATACCTTATTATAGTAATATTGATTTGGTTAAGTTTAAGTGTTAGAGGTGGTTAGGGTGGGGGAAGGGGTTATTCATTGGATCCAGAGGGTTTAGAGGGGATGCTTAACCCGAAAACAACAACCACACACGATGAGCCAGATGTGACATCACTAATAGAGGCTTGGAAAAGAGATGATAATGGTGGCGAGAGTAGAAATAAAATGGCTGGATTAGCCAATGTCGATCAATGAAGAAAATTTACATTGATTCGAGATATTATTTGTGATTTGGAAGAAAGAAGTGTCTGCATTCATAGGCGGATCTTTCTTGATTTGGTGCAAGGGTTGAACGCATGCGCCATGGTTCTCTATTTGCAAAGAAAAACACATCAAGTGCGGAGATCCCTCCGTTCTGCTTCATAATTAATTTTTAAAGAGGTACAAAATGATCCCAGTCCTTGATGTTTTTAACTTTGGGAGCTGGGAAGGGATGTACTGAAGGAGAACCCTCCAGTAAATTCATTTATAATTGGAAACAATTTGTGGCATACAAAATTTTCTAAATTTATGACATCTGAATGGGAGATAAAACATGCAGACCTATTAGGTTGGATCACCTAAACATTGTAGATATCATGCAAAATTATTGAAGAACATTTCACATGTATTATCATTTAGTTTTCTACGGTGGTTACACATAAGATTACATTGGAAGTGGAGGCTTGGAGTCGCATGGGGCTGAGTAGAGGAGAGGCGTTTGGCTTCTCGTCGCCAAACGATGCAGTGATTGTTGGAGAGTGAGTACCTCTAGAATATGGGGATTTTTTGCGAATAGGACTCTACATTAAAAGAAACAACGAATAGTACAAAGCACCTCAAGAAAAACAAAAATTACAACAAGATCCTTTAGAAGCCCTTCAACTTCAACCTTCAGACTGTGTTGACAGTGCGCCGCCGCTGCCGCTCCTTCCTGAATCCGCCTGATGCGTGGTTGATGACCAGCCCGTTGGGAACCCCAAGAGGAAGGTGTGATGAATATAGCAGCAAGATTTTCCCTCAGTTAAGAAACCAAGGTTTATCGTTCAGGAGAGGAGAGACAAACGACTGAAGGTGATGCTTGCAAGCTTCGCGACAGCTTCGGACAATTTATATATGGCGCCTCATCCAAGCTTTGCTTTGCGAGCAGCAACGTGGAACCTGCACACAACACAACCAAATACTTTGTTCCCAACTTGCGATGAGGTTGTCAATCTCACCGGTTTGCTTGAAACAAAGGGTATGAGCGTATCGAGTGGAAAACAGTGAAAGTATGCGAGTAAAGTAAACAGTGCGAGTAAAGTAAACAGGTGATAGCAATATGATGGAAATAGGACCGGGGTCCACAGTTCACTAGTGGTGTCTCTCCATAAAATAACACATGCTGGGTAAACAAATTATAGTTGGGTAATTGATAGAATAAAGATAAACGTGATATGTCAAGAAGATCACTATGCAATTTACTCTGGGCATTACAACAAAATACATAGACCGCCATCCAACTGCATCTATGACTAATAATCCACTCACGGGGATATCATCCGAACACCCCATGAGTATTAAGTTGCGAACAACAGATACTTGCATTAAGCAAAGTGTGTAATGTAAACAAAGCATATGCCCTTGAGCATATGAATGTTGTTTTCTCCCTAGTAGCAACAGCACATCTACAACCTTAGAGGTTTCTGTCACTCCCCCAGGTTAAATAGAGGCATGAACCCACTATCGAGCATAAATACCCCCTCTTGGAGTCACTAGCAACTACTCGGCCAAGATAGCTACTAACAACGGAGAGCATGCAAGATCATAAACAACATAGAGATAACATAAGATATATTTCAGTATAGCAAATCAATCATAACACCAATATTCATCGGATCCCAACAAACCAAACATGTAGAATTACATAACGGTGATCTCAATCATGTAGGGCAGCTCATGAGATCTAAACATGAAGCACATGGTGGAGGAGACAACCATCTAGCTACTGCTATGGACCCATAGTCCAAGGTAGACTACTCACTCATCGCTCCGGAAGCAAGCATGGCGATGAAGAAGACCTCCGGTGGCGATTCCCCTCTCCGGCAGGGTGCCGGGAAGAGCTTCTGGACCCTCCCGATCTTCGGGTCGACGGTGGCGGTGGATCGCGATGTGTTCTGGAAAAGTGATCGGGTCCTTAGGTTTTTCCCATCGGGGGGTCTTTATAGGCGAAGGGGCATCGTCAGAGGTGGCCCGAGGCACCCTCAGACATAGGGGGCGCGGCGAGGGGCCAGGCCGCGCTGCCCTGGTGTGTGGGGCCCTCGTGGCCCCCCTCCGACTCCTCTTCAGATCTCTGGAAGCTTCCGGAAAAAATAAGACTTCAGGAACTTGTTTCATCCCATTCTGAGAATATTTCCTGTGTAGCACTTCTGAAACACAAAAACAGCAGAAAACAGGGAACTGGCTGACAAGGGTATAGTTAATAGAGCCCGCTAGTTGAGTACCCCTGAGGCCCGATAAGCTAGGCCCAATTGTAATGATAGTCGAATACGAGTTCTTACCGTATGTCGATATTGTAATCTGTATCGTACCCTACCCGATCCTCGAGACCTGGCCACCTATATATAGGGGCCAGGAGGGGACGGTGTAGGACAGATTGAAAGCAAGCCAGGTTGAACACCCAAGTTTACTTTCGATACACGCCTATTTCGACTAACTTTACCTTCGAGTTCATCCGACGCCGTATCTCCCCGATCCTAAGTCCTTCATCTAGGACATTTGTCGAGTTAACCCTCGTCAATTGGCGCCGACCGTGGGGACTCTGGGCGTTGGAATCATGAATTTGACGGCTTTTTCACTTTTAGCCAACAGCAGTTCAGAACTCGACGAAAATCAAGAGATGGAGGTGACAATTGGAAGTTTGAGCATCCTCATCGGGCCATCGGGTTCATCCCGCCTATCAGATTCGACGAAACTAGATCCGTCGGCAAGCAGGCCCGAAACAGAGGAAACATTGGAGTCATCAGAAGGCTCTTCCAGCGAGGTAAACTCGCCGGTCAGCTTAGAAAAAGGATCAATCGCAGAAGGCGACGAAATTCAGGAAAATTTCGACTCAGAAGAAAAAGCGTGTCAGACGCACAACAATGCAAAGGACTTCGCCGTGGGAAGCAGCGGCGTCTCCAAAGTACATCAGTTATGCGTCATTATCACTGCAGCAGAAGAAGGAAACAACAGCGAAGGAAGTAAAAAGGTCGACAAGCAAGTCGACAAAATGAAAGATCACAACAAAAAGGAAAAAGAGAAAGTCCATGTCTCGGCTGGTGAATGGAGAATGATCAAGTCAGCCATTAATCATGGTACAGAAGTACCCGAAGGATCGAGAAGAGAAGTTCTAATGGGATATCAGTATGCATTGTACCAACACAGGAAGAAACTAAGGGAGGAAAGAGACATGGTTTTCCAAGACAATAACAGCATATCAAGGGAGGAATACTGGGAAGACTATAGTGAAGATTCAGAATATAGCAGAGAGAGGCGCGGAGACCCAAAACACAACAGGGGGGCGACAGCATGCGGCAGAGAAGAAGGGTACTCAAGGAGCCCCACCCCGCAGCTAGAAGAGGAGGAAGATGACTTGATGCAAAAAACGCCAGAGGCAGCATTAGCAGCAGCACAAGCGTATTTGCTAGCTACAAGACCAGAACATGGAGACCCGCGAGAAGACATGCACCGAGCCGCGATTCGAAGCCTCGGAATAGTAGAAGGTAAGATCAGGGAACAAGGCCCAGAGACGAAATCGACAAGCTACAAGGGAAATCGAAAGGAGAAGGTCAGATACAATTGCGCAGATAACGAGTATAGCGAATCATCAGAAGAGAAAAAGCAACAGAAAAGGAAGGAGGACGCAAGAAGTATAATAGCGCAAGCTCGAGTAAATAAATCGCGACATGATTGGAGGGAAGAGAATTACGAGGACGATGATAAAGATATGGGTGCGTTATGCTTTACCCGCAGGGTTCGCAAAACGCGGGTACCCAGAGGATTCAAATTACCACACGACCAGAATAAGTACGACGGGTCGCAAGAACCTACCTTATGGCTATCAGATTATCTAAAGGCAGTGCAAATATTAGGGGGAACAAAGGCGACTGCAATGCAAAGTTTCCAGCTACACCTCACCGGCGCCGCACGGTCCTGGTTGAACACCCTACCCGACGAATCCATTGGAAGCTGGGGGAACTGGAAAGTCAATTCACAAGAAATTTTCGTTCCACCTACAAGCGCCCAGCATCACTGGAGGAAGTTAAAGCATGTGTGCAGAGGAAAGGCGAAACGCTACGTTCTTATATACAACGCTGGAGTATAATCAAAAACTCAGCAGAGGACGTCTCCGACGAACGAGCAATAGACGCCTTTTCGGAAGGACTTCGTCGCTCAGATCTTGTGGAAGAAATAGGAAGAACAAGACCTACGACAGTAGCTGAGCTAATGGAACAAGCCAACAAATTCGCTGATGGAGAGGATGCGTATAACAACAAAAGAGGACGTTCACCAGAAGTCGACAGAATAAGTCGACAGAGGAGACGACACCGCAGCAGGGATAACCAAGGAAGGCGAAATTAGGTAGCCGCGGGTTACATACTAGAAGAAGAGGAAGGGTATGAAAGTAGGAGGTTTCAGGGAGAAGGAGTATAAAAGTCGAGATACTCTGTTCCTTCGGCCGAGGATATGCTATACGGACCTTGTCGAATCCACTACGCGTATCTCGATGGGAAAAGGGTCTCAAATCACCAGATGAAGGATTGCAGAACATTCCTAAGGTTGCAAAGCGCAATGGGCTCAAGCCAAGAAGGGAGGCAAGGAGAAAGACGTAGAAGTCAAGGATATCAAATACAAAAGCTAGCAAAGCACTTAGAGTCAAAAGTGTACATATCAGCCATGATTCAACCGGTGCCCAAGTCAAAGAAAGAGCGAAAGAGCATATCCAGGCATGTAAACCTAGCAATATCATCACCACCAGCTACCACAGAGTACCTACGATGGTCAGAGCAACCAGTCAAGTTCAGTAGAGCAGACCACCCAAGGAAAGTTCCCAGGCCGGGCCACTCGCCAATGGTTCTAAAAATACAAATAGGAGGGTACGACATCGGAAGAGTGTTCATGGATGCAGGAAGCGGCATAAACTTAATATATGCTAGAACACTAAAGGCAATGTGCATCTCGCTGACGAGTCTGAAGCCAACAGATTGCTCTTTCCACGGAATAGTACCAGGAGCAGCAAACTACCCCTTGGGAAGAATAGAACTCGATGTCTGCTTTGGCAGCAGCGAAAATTATAGAAGAGAGAAACTGGAGTTCGAAGTTATGGATTGGCCGTCACAATATCACGCAATCCTGGGGCGCCCAGCATTTGCAAAATTCATGGCAGTACCACACTACGCGTATCTTACGTTAAAAATTCCAGGGCCCAAAGGAACAATTACAGTACAAGGGAGCTTTGAAGTAGCCAACACATGCGACAGAGAATTCAACAGGATGGCGCAAACCTTCGGCATGACAGCAGAATATGAGAGGTTAAAAGGAGAAACGGATCATAACGTGCTACCCGACGTTGGACGATCCCTGCCAGATAAGGCTTTCGACACAGCGCAGGACTCAAAGAAAATTCAGGTCCACCCTACTGATCCAAACAAGACAACATCAATTGCGGTGAACTTGGATCCCGCATAGGAAGGCGCGCTCGTCGAGTTCCTCCGTGAGCGCTGGGAAATCTTCGCCTGGTGTCCATCGGACATGCCAGGGGTTCCCAGGGAACTCGTCGAGCACGCACTAAATGTAGATCCCAAGGCAAAACCAGTCAAGCAACCATTGAGGCGATTTGATGAACCTAAAAGGAAGGCGATAGCGTCAGAATTGCACAGGCTAGAAAATGCCAGATTTATCAGAGAAATCAAAACTTCGAGTTGGGTATCAAACCCAGTCATAGTACCCAAGAGGAATACAGACGTACAAAGAGTGTGTGTCGACTACACATCTCTCAATAAGCATTGTCCAAAGGATCCCTTCCCTCTACCACGCATCGATCAGATAATCGATTCCACAGCGGGATGTGCGAGGCTTTCATTTTTGGACGCATATTCTGGTTACAACCAGATCAAATTGAAGAAAGAGGACGAAGAAAAAACGGCCTTCATCACACCATACGGAGTATTTTGCTACCAGGTAATGCCGTTCGGCCTAAAAAATGCAGGAGCAACTTATCAACGGATGATGCAAAATTGCCTGGGAAACCAAATAGGACGCAATATCCAAGTCTACATTGATGATGTAGTCATCACAACAAGAGAAGAGAAATCTTTAATCAGCGACTTGGCAGAAACCTTCGACAACCTGAACAAGTACAAGCTCAAGTTGAACCCGACAAAGTGTTCCTTCGGAGTATCAGCAGGGCAACTTTTGGGGTTCTTGGTGTCAGCGCGAGGAATAGAAGCAAACCCAGAGAAGATTCAAGCAATATTAACAATGGGGAAACCCACGAAACTACACGACGTACAGAAACTGGCAGGACGCGTCGCGGCACTAAGTCGCTTCGTGGCTCGATTAGGGGAGAAGGCGCTTCCTTTTTATGCACTTATGAAGAAGTCAGACGATAAATTTGAGTGGACAGAAGAAGCAGACGCAGCGTTTGCACAGTTGAAAAAAGTGCTTTCCACGCCACCAGTGCTAGTCGCACCAAAAGAAAAGGAGCCACTGCTATTGTACATCGCCGCAACCCATCAGGTGGTGAGTACAGTTCTAGTAGTCGAAAGAAGCGAAGAAGGAAAAGCCCATGACGTCCAGAGGCCGGTATATTTCATCAGTGAAGTGCTATCTCCAACCAAACAGAGGTACCCGCATTATCAGAAATTGGCATACAGTGTCTTCACAACTGCACGTAAACTACGACAGTATTTTGCGGTGCACCCAATTATAGTGGTCAATGAAGCGCCACTATCGAACATATTGAACAACCCTCTAGCGACGGGACGTGTCTCTTTGTGGGGAATCGAGTTATCTCCCATGGACATCACGTACGAAAAAAGGAAGGCGATCAAGTCGCAAGTCTTGCCAGACTTTACAGCAGAGTGGCTCGAGTTGCAAAGCATGGGACCACCAGATTTATCGAGTACTTGGACAATGTACTTTGACGGTTCTAAGAGAGTCCAAGGCGCAGGCGCAGGAGTAGTGTTGATATCACCTCATGGCGACAAATTAAAGTACGTCTTAAGGATGAGCTTTCCGCAGGCTTCTAACAACGAAGCGGAGTATGAGGCTTTGTTGCACGGAATGAAGATGGCTAAAGCATGTGGAGCAACTCGCCTAAAAATATTTGGAGATTCTAACCTTGTTGTTCAGCAAGTTATGAACAGATGTGACACAATCAATGACAACATGATGGCCTACAAAAATTTGTACCATTATCTAGAAGGAACGTTCGATGGATGCGAAGTCTCGCACATAAGCAGGAACAGCAATGAAGAAGCCGACACTTTAGCAAATATCGGGTCATAGTGTTTACCTGTGCCGTCCGGAGTATTTTGGGAGGAAATAGTGGAAAGATCAATAAAAAGTGGAAAAAGCTCGACTACTACAGCAGGCTCGGGGGCTACGTCAGAACCAGAGGAGGTCATGATGATAGAAGAAACATGGATGCAGCCATATCTTGCGTACATGATAAATAAAAAACTACCAGAAGATGCAGTGGAGGCCAAGAGGATAACTCGAAGATCGAAAGCGTTTGTCGTCTTGGAGGGGAAATTATACAAGAGAAGTATCACCGGCGTTTTACAGCGTTGTGTAACGCCCCAGGAAGGGCAAGAAATATTAAAAGACATACATGGCAGAGTATGTGGCCATCATGCTAGCAGCAGAGCAATAGCGGCAAAAGCTTTCCGAGCAGGATTCTATTGGTTAACAGCCATCGAGGACGCAAAAGATATAGTTCGAAAGTGTGAAGCATGTCAAAGGTTTGCATCTAGACCGCATGCACCAGCAACGGAGCTACAAATAATACCATTATCTTGGCCCTTCGCACAATGGGGCCTCGATATGGTGGGAAAGTTGCACAAATCTTGGCCAGGAGGGCATGTCTACATGCTAGTGGCAGTTGATAAATTCACAAAATGGGTGGAAGCGGCCCCGGTAACAACTCAAGATTCTACAGCAGCAATCAGCTTCATCAAGTCATTAGTTTTCCGTTTTGGTGTACCATACAGCATCATCACAGACAACGGGACAAATTTCACTTCGAAGGAATTCAAGAGTTACTGCGAAGGACTAGGGATCAAGCTCAAATTCGCATCTGTGGCGCATCCGAAGACAAACGGGCAAGTCGAAAAAGCCAATGGCCTAATATGTAGTGGAATAAAAAAGAGGCTTTTAGCACCTCTCGAGAAAGCCAAGAGCGCTTGGGTAGAAGAATTACCCTCCGTTCTTTGGAGCCTAAGAACTACGCCCAACGCAGCAACTCAAGAAACTCCTTTTTTCCTGGTCCATGGCGCAGAAGCCGTGCTTCCAGTCGAAGTTACGCACGAGGCTCCAAGAGTGACAGCGTATGACGAGACAACGTCAACAGAAGCATTGCAAGATGATGTCGATGCATTAGATGAAGCAAGAGATAAAGCATTAGAAAGGGCTACGCAATATCAACAAAGCCTACGAAACTACCATAGTAGTCGAGTTCGTCCACGATCCTTCGTGGTGGGAGACCTTGTTTTGCGACTCAGGCAAGACAGCCACGGCAAATTGGAGTCCCCTTGGGTGGGACCTTACATCGTCACTGAAGTAATACCAGGAGGAGCGTATCGACTACAAGATAAGAAGACTGGGAAGGATGAAAGCAACCCGTGGAATGCAGAGCAGCTACGACGTTTTTACGCGTAGAATAAATATAATGGTATAAATAAATTCGAGTTAACCCTCTGAACCCAGAACATGAGGCCACGGGTCGGGTTCTTTGGGTTGAACTCGACAAAATTGTACAATTATTTGTTACTTCTCCGCCCGGGGGCTTCAACCCCTGGGTCGTACGAAAGGGATTATTATTGCAAGTTGGAGGTCCTTTTTCACTGAAAGGTTGTTTAGACAACCCGACAAATACTTACACAACTTGGTTCATAAAAGGAACCCGATATTCTTCCTACATTTTGGTTCGCAAAGAACCCGATATATGGAAAGCATACCTCAGAACATGACTTGTTCTCATGGTACTAGCAAAAGACATCGACACAAAGTACGAATATGCATTACAAATATCATTGCAGCAAGGACATTATCAAATGAAATTACATGGATAGCAGATCCTAATGGAACTAGACTTCAGCTTCATATTTCTTCTGGCACTGGGTGCCATCATAGATCATCACGTCGAACTTCGACGTGCCGATATGGAAGTCGAAGACCATGAAGAAGCCTTGGTGGATGTCGTGGTCTTCTACAAACTCTGACCAGCCGCCCCTAAAATATTGCTCGCCGTCGCCATCATACCACAACTCCACCTTGTATGGGATGCCACTGCCAGACTGCTCACGGAGAACCGCCTCTCGCAGTTCGCGGCCATCCATGAACTTGGTGAAATTCAGCGGCAGGCGCTGAATCTCACGGCACTGCGCCATGGCAATGCAGAAGAAGGAGAAGATTCGGGGAGGGGCAGCAGGAGCAGCAGGAGAAGGAGCGGTTGGACCTGAAGCAGCGCCAGTCACCTTAGGCTTGTTCTTGCTACTAGGTGGACGGCCGGGACGACGCTTAGCCGGAGCGTCCGATGATGTTCCTGCGGCGGCTGAAGTGATGTTGCTCCTGTTCTTACTTCCACGAGGGCGACCCCGACCTCGTGGCGCCACCGGGGAGCCAAGGTTCAGACGAGAACCTTCAGCATCCGCCATGAGAACAAGGAAAAAACCTTGGAAAACCCTAGTTGGAGAGAGAAGATGATGCGGCGGAGGAGGAATCTGATTAGGGTTTTTTACCTTTACCAGATGGTGCTTTATTTATAAGCACGTATTATTGGGCCCCCGTGCTACAGCACAGCCCGTAAACATATTTTACACCAGGAGTTAAATTCTGCGCAGAGCAGACAATAATATCAAAGAAGAAAAACAAGAAAAGGAGATTATGGTTGCACGACATGAAAACCTCGACTTGAACTCAGGGGCTCGCCAACATAAGAAAGAAGAGCTGAACTTTGAGCCTATGCTTGACTATGAGTAGCCAAACATAGCCTCGAGGGCTACTCCCATCGGGAGCGCTGAGCGCGCACCCGGTAGAAGATGAGATAATCAATATTGAAGATGCAGAAAGGATAAGCATGAAAACTTCGACTACGTAGTCGACAAAAGAAAAGAAAAGCTTACTCCCATCGGGAGCGAAGAAGATCAATTTAAAATCCAAAATTCTTTGGTTTTATCAGTCAAAAACTTGGCTGCGAATATAAGATTCTCGAGTTGCGTTATCGCAACGGAACTCGAATGCCGTGATTTATCACGAAGGTAAGACCCCGGGATCCGTCCTGTGTGGCCTGGTATACGCACATGGATGCGCTCTGCTGGTATGTATCCGAGTCTACGACGCGAAGAAAATCCTGGTGGACGCACTGGGTACCCTGAGAATCACTGGGATTCATTCTTTGTAAGTCCTAAATGCATCAAAAGAGTGGGTTTGACCGGTATCCCGAATTCAAGTCCAAGGGGATTGAATTTGAAGTAGGTGACAAGTATCTGTTCCGGCAGTTAACTGACCTCTTGATCCGTCAGAGTTGTCAGGCTTGTTCATCAAACCCCCTTGCGAAAAAATTCAGTTAACTGCCGGAACAGATACTTGTCACCTACTTCAAATTCAATCCCCTTGGATTTGAATTCGGGATACCGGTCAAACCCACTCTTTTGCCGCATTTAGGACTTACAAAGAATGAATCCCAGTGGTTCTCAGGGTACCCAGTGCGTCCACCAGGATTTTCTTCGTGTCGTAGACACGGATACATACCAGCAGAGCGCATCCATGTGCGTATACCAGGCCACACAGGACGGATCCCGGGGTCTTAGCTTCGTGACAAGTCACGGCATTCGAGTTCCGTTGCGATAACGCAACTCGAGAATCTTATGTCGCAGTCAAATTTTGAATGAAAATATTCGGGTTTCTACAACCATAAAACTCGCTCCCGATGGGAGTAACACTCCTACACTTCTCCAATCTCTAATGCTTTACCAATAAATATCGTCGGGTGCGCGCTCAGCGCTCCCGATGGGAGTAGCCCCCGAGGCTATAGTCGAAAAAAGAGTTTTTCGAGTATAGGCTCAAGAGATAATGTAGCTCTTCATACTTCAACTCGAAACACTTCAACTTCGAGGTTCTTCAATTCGAGATACTTCAACTTCGAGGTTCTTCAACTCGAGATACTTCAACTTCGAGGTTCTTCAACTCGAGATACTTTAACTTTGAGGTTCTTCAACTCGAGATACTTTTTTTTAAGAACACCTTGTTGTTGAATATGAATCCACCACTTTAGTGAAGAGTTCCATTCGATATTTTTCGCAAGTAACAGCCCCCAAGGCTATAAAAAATCCTTCACATATGATCCTTTTTATCAATTCTGCATTTGTCGGCGCCATCCTGTTTCCTTTATATATATATTTTATGACGTCAATGAAGACGTAGCTCTTCATCAGTGCGAACCGTTTTATGGGTAACACTGTAACTTTCACAATTTTTTGACCGTTTAGTGGGCTGCACGATTTTTGACCGTTGGTGGGCTGCCGTTTCCGATCTTTGCGCCACGTCTCAGCCCACGATCCTTCTCCCAGAAGATATATAAATGGCATAGTGGGGAATCGTACTGTTTACCAGCTCGTTCCATCCGCCGCCTCCATTGCTAATCTCCTCTGTCTCTTCCTCTCTTGCGGAGCCCCCAAGCGCACTTTGTGCTGGATGCGCGTGAAACATCTGGCCACTAAGAGCACCATGCCAAAACTTCTGCCACCAACTGGGTGCGCTCCACCATCACCAAGAAGGAGGTGGAGAAGGCCACGGCGGACGGCCTCATCACCGCCCAGGATTCCATCCAATTTCCCAGTACTGAGCGGATCCCGAAGCCCCCGAGCGGTTACCGGGTAATGTTCCTTGCTTTCCTCCTCCGCGGTTTGTCCCTTCCTGCCCACGAGTTTCTCCGTGGGCTGCTATTTGTCTACGGTGTGCAGCTCCATCAGCTCACACCAAATTCCCTTCTTCACATTGCTTGCTTCGTGACGCTCTGCGAGTCATTCTTGGGCATTGAGCCCCACTTCCTTCTCTGGAGATCAATCTTTCGACTCCGCCCCAATGTTTCTCTGGCAAGGAAACCCGAACTGGGCGGAGCCGTCGTTTCTGTGCGTCCTAAAGCACAATATTTTGAATTTTCCATGGCCGCGTCTATCCAAGGATGGAGGACGAAGTGGTTCTATATCAAGGACCGCAAATCCTCGCCTGAAGACGAATTCGGCCTGCCTCCTTTTGATGCTTCCCAGGAGGTAAAGAAATTGGCATCGTGGGACACACTCCCCTCAGATGCAGAAGTAGAAGAAATTCTTCCTCTTCTTTCCCGCATCAAGGCTTTAAAAGGAGGTCAAGGGGGTGCTCTGTCGGGTATGCAACTCATGGCGTTTTTTATTCAACGTCGAGTTCAACCTCTACAACACCGCCTCACCAAACTTTGAAATTACTCCGGCTTGGAGGATCCTACTCGCATATCTGAAGATCTGATATCAAAAGAAGATGTCGACAAGCGAGTCCGGAGTCTCACCAAGCTCACCAAGGAACATGCAGTTGCCGATTTGACTGCTGATTACTTCGACTCCGTGCACCCTCTTCCTGAGGTATGTATCTCCGCGTCCACTGTTTGTCAAATTTTGCTTGGTTTCAACTTGCGTTATTTTGTTTTTGCCTTTGCATTCTGCTGACATATTTATATGCAGGGTCACCAATTCCTTGTTTCTCGTCCTCCTCTGCCAGAGGCAGGGCCCTTCCCGGCTGATCTAGCCTCCCCTGCATCTGAAGCCCTCGAGGCTGACGAAAGTCAGGACGGAGATGATGTCGAGGAATCAGAAGAGGAAACTAGCTCATCGACATCGCCTCCTCCTGCACTTGCTGAAGATGTTGGTGTCGACAAGAAAAGGAAGCGTGTTGACGACATCGCTTCATCGAGTTCTGCAGCGGCTGGTAAAGCTCCCGTTCTTGCAGAAGATATGGAGTACTTCGACATGCTAGCATCGTAAGTATTATAGTCGAGTTCTTCAACTGCATTGTTCTTGCCTTGTTTTTCATAACTTATATTCTTCATGCAGTGATGATGAAGAACCACCAACATATGCAATAGCTGCTCCACCACCTTCTCCTATGGCCATTGATGAGCCTGTCGAACCAGATGTTGCACCGAGGGCTACCAGGTCCGGTGTGAAGAAGGTTTCTCAAGCCCGATACCCTAAGCGCTCAAAGAAGGCTAAGGAAGCCGACGTTTCTCTGGAAGCCCACGTATCTGCGGTTTCTTCTGATGACGTGAGCACTTCTTCTTTACTTGCTTTCTTTTCATGCACTTCTACTCTTACACACTTCTTTTCTCAGGCTTTAGTCAAGAGATTTATCGCCCTGGGCACGGAGTGTGCAGGGTACCTAAAGGTTGCAAAAGCTTCCGAAGGTATAATTTTGACGTCCAATCACTACTTGTCTTCTGTACTTTATCCTTTGTTATCTATCTGACTCCCTGTCGACTTCTTATGCAGCTGCTTTAGCAACCGCCAATGCTCGAATTGCTTCGTTGGAGGCAGAACTCAAAGCTTCGCAGAAAGCTTATGACGTTGCGACCGCTGCTAAGGCAATTGCTGAGAAGTCGCAGAAATCTGCGCTTGCCAAGGCGAAGAAAGCTGAAAGGGCTTTAGCTGATGCCAACAAGGAACATGCTCAGCGGGAACAGGCCGTGGCAGAGCGTCTTCACACCATGTCTACTGCCGCTGAAAGTAAGTTCTTCGACTTGTCTTTCTATTTTCGACTTCTGTTGCACTGGTATACCTGTTGTCACTTATCTCTTCTTCTTTTTTCTATTTATGCAGAATTTACCGGGGTATCTCCGTCGGCTTTGCAAACAGACGATGATCCTCTGATGAATGCGGTTAACCTACTCGAGGAAAACTGGATATCTATCCAGGAGACTTTTGAGTTGGTTGGCCGCGTTCTATCACGGCTATTTGCCGGGTTGTGGCCGAAGAAAAGGGCGGCAATCCCGAAGGACAATCTGACTGAACTTGCCAAGTCCTTCGATACCACTGAAGACCCCACTCTCCAGCTGAAAGGGTTGTCCATTAAGCGCGGCGCCGAGGGTGCTATTGCACTTTCTCTTACGCACGGTACAGACTTCGACTGGGGGAGGGTTAGCTCCCCCCATGGCCACACCCGTGACGAGATGAAGGTGTTTTTCGAGAAGGCGAAGAAGTTGGCACCTGCGTTGTTGACAACGATTTCTCCTTCGGCGGCATCTGCTGTGCCTGCTGAACCACCTCCAGCGGCGAAAGATCCAGTGCCACCGTCGACTTCTAGCGAGGAACTGGCCGCGCCCCTTCTTCTACGGAGCACAATGTTGAGGTGGCGTAGACTCAGCTTCTTTGTAGCTTTTTTAGTTTTCTCCTTTTGAATGTAAAGACTTCAATTAAGTGCAACCCGAGAACCTTAGCCATAGGGTTGTGCTCTTATGTAAATATATCCTCTTCATATGAAGTTTTATGCTGCCTCTCTGAAATTGTTTCTCCTTTCTTTTCTTTTGTAGTCGATGCATGTTCAAGATCCTTTGACTCATGGTTCTGCTCCTTCCTCTGCCCGTGGATTCGATCCTCAGATTTCGTCGACTCCTAGTCGATGCAATCAATGCGCAGAATATTCTTCGAGGATTTCTGACCTTGAGGTTCGCTTGACTTCAGCCAAACGCCAAGCTCAGATGGCGTTTGATAAAGCTAGCAAAACTTCTGCCCTGACGAAGCAGGTATCGATTCTTGGCGATGAAGTGTCCAGCTTGACGGCGAAGATTCTGCATCAGGAAGAATGCAACTCTTTTATTCTTGGTATTGTTGAATCCGCCTGTGAAATGTTGCGCTGTAAGTTTCCCCCTGGGCTTATCTTATTTGCTTCTTGCTCCACTACTATTTTTGTGACATCCTTTGCCCTTGTAGGCACTTGCTTGGATTTCGCTGCTGAAGATCGTCGGGTTACCGAGCGTAGTGCGACTCTGGAAAAAATGTCCGTAGGTGTTGAAAACTTATGGTCTGATCCTCGATGCCGAAGTGCTGTTGTGTTGCTTCAGGACCGTGCCCAGCACATTGGCGAGGCGGTGGATGGCTGCAGGAGAGCTCTCGTAACTATGCACTCAGTCATGCTTCCTCGCAATCCTCTGCCTGCTACTTTCCCATTGCTCCTTGACGTTTTTAGATCCAGCCAGCGAATCCACCGTTTGATAGAACTGAATTTAGTGGCAGGTGCTAATTTTGCTCTCGGATGGATACGTAAGTGGCAGCCAAGACTCAACTATAGTTCAATGTCGCTGAGCTATCCTCCTGGTGGGGCAAGCCTTCGAGTACACTTAGAGAGTACCTTGCAGCCTGCCCGTCGAATTATAGCCAGGTTGTTGCAGGAAGACTCCGCGTTCTTCCGCGAGTTTCACTACTTGGACCCTTTAGGTGTAGATGATTCTGACAACCCGATGTTGTGAGTTGTATGTGGAACGCGAGAGTTTATTTATTTCGCGACTATATGTCTGAAATTTATTCTCAGGGCGTTATTGTATGATTCGTGCGTTTGCCACACTTTCTCTTTGAAAGACTCGTAAACTCGAATATGAGGAACGCTTTTGTCTTTATTTATACTTGTAATATAAGATACATGGGGTGACCCAAGAGATCCGGCCTGTGACCTGTGTTCTGGATCTAGAGGGCATTGCCCCTGGTATAACTCGTGGCTTTTACAGCCGTTATTTTTCTACTATACTCTTTGATGCTTATGTCGTTGCGGCTTTCCCTTCTTCTCCTGCGTCTTTGTCTTCTCTTGGCGCTCCTACTCGTGGTTTCTTCGTTTCAGGCTCCGCAGCGCGTCCCTGGAGTAGTTTGATGCCTTTTGCAGTCGTGTTTTTCGCCTTCTCTGCATAGTTGGCTATCATGCCAAAGTTTTGTGCCATCTTGTGGAACTCCCTGTCGCAGAGATCTGAGACTTCAAAACTTCCTTTGACTGTAATTATTCCTCTTGGTCCTGGCATTTTAAGTACTAAATATGTATAGTGAGGTACTGCCATGAATCGCGAAAACGCGGGTCGCCCGAGGATCGCATGATATTGAGATGGCCAGTCCATGACTTCGAAGTCTAGTTCTTCTCTCCTGTAGTTTTGTCGGTTGCTGAAGCAAACATTGAGTGCTATCCGACCCAGTGGGTAATTGGCACTTCCTGGCACGATCCCGTGGAAGGAACAATCTGTTGGTTTCAGGAACTCCAGCGATATGTGCATTGCCCTGAGTGTTTTTGCGTATATCAGGTTGATTCCACTTCCGGCGTCCATGAATATTCTGTCGACATCGTACGCGCCGATTTGAGCTTTGAGTACCAGGGGCGCGTTTCCTGGCCGAGGTACTGTTATAGGGTGGTCTTCTCTGTTGAACTCGATTGGTTGTTCTGACCAATGCAGATACTCTGTTGTGGCTGGAGGCGAAATAACTACTAAGTTGACTTGTCGAGTGATACTCTTTTCCTCTTTGTTTGACTTGGGCACGGGTTGTATCATTGCCGTGATGTGTCCTTTTGATGGAACGTACCCTTCGTCGTCGTCGTGTTCTTTGTTTTGCTGGTTTTGTCCTTGAGGAGCTCCATTGTTTCCTTGCTGGTTTGTCGGGGGATTGTTGCTCCCTTCGAATCCTTGTCGTCTTGCTTCGCTTTGCTTGTTTTGTGCTGCTTCTTGTAGTTTTAAGAATGTTGTGCAATCTTTCATTGCGTGCCTTGATACTCGCTTCCCGTCGACGAACGCTGAGTGTATGTGACAAGACCCGTTGAGCATATCTTCTGGCGATGGGTTGTACTCTCTGGATTCTCTTGGTGGGAATTTCTTATAGTCTTCTTTTCCGTAGCTTCGATATCCCGAGCTTCTGCGATCGTTTCCTTGATAACTGTTGTCTTTATATCCTGCGGCGACTTGGCTATGTGAGCCGTAGGTGTCGTAGTTTCGGGATCGTCTCCTTTGACTTCCATATCTATTTCTTCTGTCGTCCTCTGGAGATCGTGTCCGTTTGTTGTTGCACGCATCTTCCCCATCTGCAAATCTGTTTGCTGTGTCCATGAGATCTGACACTATTTTCGGCTTGATTCTACCCATCTCTTCGACTAGGTCTCTTCGCCTTAATCCGATGATGAACGCGTCTATTGCTCTTTCGTCTGAAACTTCGACTGCTGAATTTTTGATGAGGCTCCATCTTTGGATGTATGCCCATAGTGTTTTGTCGCGTTGCTGTACGCACGCTTTGACTTCTTCTATTGATGCTGGCCGTTTGTATGTCGACCTGAAGTTGCTTGTAAATTGCTTTGTGAGGTCTTCCCAGCTTCCAATGGATTCTTTCTCTAGTTTGCTCAACCATGACCTTGCTGCGCCGATGAGGTGTAATTGCAAACTTTGCATTGCTGTTTCTTTGGTTCCTCCTAATATTTGAACTGCTTGTAAGTAATCTGCGAGCCACGATTGTGGTTCCTGTGATCCATCGTACTTTTGCTGATCATGAGGTAGCTTGAATCCCTTGGGAACTGGAGTGGTGCGAACCCTGCGGGTAAAGCACGGTGCCCCCATCTCTTTTTCGTCGTTTTCATGGTCGCGCCTTTCATTTGGGGATCGTGATCTTCGAGTTCCCCCATGCTGTTTTGGTGACGGCGATCGAGATCGGTGTTTGCTGCTTCTATGCCGAGGACTATTGTGACGGCGAGGTGACCTTGCTTTGTGTACTTCCTTGTGATGATGTGCTTCTTCTCCTTTTGCTGAGAGCTTGTGACCCACCATGTTGAGTCCGTTCAATGCTGCTCTATGCATGTGCTCCCTAGGATCTCCTGGACTTGGTCGAGTTGTGAGCAGATATGCTTGCGCTGCTACTAATGCTGCCTCGGGGGTTTTGGGTAGGATGTTCCCCTGCTCGTCGACCGATAGGAAGGACGAGTCGAGGTTTTTCGAAATACTTTGCCTGTCGGAGTACTCGAGGTTATCGTACCTTGAACCATGTCGACGATTTTTCCTTGCGTTGCTGTATGATGCGTCGCTTCGTGCTTTACGAGCAGCTTCGCTAGCTGCAATAGCTGAATCTTTTCTTCTTTGTATCTCTATCTTTTCCTTTGCTAATTGCTTTGCCTGCTGCCTTAGGGCGTAATGATACCCCAAAAGCATGTCTTTGCTGGAATTTAATGGTATTGGCGTGTCGTGTTCTACAGCTTCTCTTATTATCCTCCACTCGTCGACTGATAGTCGAATTTTTTCCCTGGCTGTGAGGGATTCGACTATTTGTCCTTCTGCTAGGTGATTTGCTCCTCTGTCGATATTAGCTGGATTTAGCACTGGGTTGTTATTTTCGTCGAATTCTTCTGAGTTGTACCCCACAATGGCGAGTACCTGGCACTGCTTGCCGATGTTACTATTAAAACTTGAGAAGATCGAGTCGCCATCTTCAGAAAGCTCTAACCCTGTCTTCCATGTGTCTGTTGATTTATCTGAGATATCGTCGAGGCAGATCGTGAGATCGTCGAGTTGGATCTCTGCTTTGAAGTTATCCTTTGCTTTGTTGTCTTCTGCAATTTTCCCTTTTTGCATTTCTTCTAGGCTGACCGGCGAGTTTACCTCGCTGGATGAGCCGTCGGGATACTCCATTATTGCTGTTGCTTCAGGCTCACTTGCCGACGGATCTTGTTTCGTTGGATCCGAAAGGCGAGACGAGCCCGCTGGCCCGATGAAGATGCTCAAACTTCCAATGGTTAGTTCCACCTCTTGACTTCCGTCGACTTCTGAACTGCTGTTGGCTAAAAGCGAAAAAGCCGTCGAATTCATGATTCCAACGCCCAAAGTCCCCACGGTCGGCGCCAATTGACGAGGGGTTAACTCGACAAATGTCCTAGATGAAGGACTTAGGATCGGGGAGATAGGGCGTCGGATGAACTCAAAGGTAAAGTTAGTCGAAATAGGTGTGTATCGAAAGTAAACTTGGGTGTTCAACCTGGCTTGCTTTCAATCTGCCCTACAACGTCCCCTCCTGGCCCCTATATATAGATGGCCAGGTCTCGAGGATCGGGTAGGGTACGATACAGATTACAATATCGACATACGGTAAGAACTCGTATTCGACTATCATTACAATTGGGCCTAGCTTAACGGGCCTCAGGGGTACACAACTAACGGGCTCTATTAGCTATACCCTTGTCAATGGGTATGCTGCAAATTTCCACCATGAATTATGCATGGCTTAGATTGGCGGCCCAGGCGTTTCCCTAACACATATACAAACTCCATGATCCCCACAAGATTCCCAATTCATTTCACACCGCGGGCATCCATAAACAAAAGATCACGATATCAACTCAAATAAGAAGTGCAATGTTGAAAGTTTGCCCCATGAAAGCATGGTTGGGCTAGTCTCCAACTTACAACTTGCAAGCATAACAAACATAAGAGACCACAATGTCAAATTTTTAAGAACAAGGAAAAAGTAAAGTGTGCCTTCCGGTTCGTGAGAGCTTTACTGACCAATTTTCGCATAACACAGGTAAGAGTTTAATTTGAAGAGAAAATAAAAGCAAGTCAAATTTACTTGGAATAGAAAATTGCTAGTAGGTATGTATGGTGGACACTTTGGCAAACTTGGTTTTTAGGAGTTGGATGCACGAGTAGAGCTCATACTCAGTATAAGGCGAGGGCTAGCAAAAGACTGGGAGCGACCAACTAAGAGAGCAATAATGGCCATAATCATGCAAAGCGACAAAGCGACATTAAAAGAAGCATAAGATGGCATCAAAAGTCAAAAACTAAATGATCATAGAGGCTATTGGCGACTTTGTATGAGTCTCACATGTGTGAGTATGCGCCAAGTCAACCCAAATAAAGCATCAAGGAGAAAACCAAAATAATGCTTCCAAATAATTAAAAGAACGCATGATTTTTTCAAAGGCTCATTAAGCAATCTCAGTTATTTGAGACAACTCATACTACAGCAAAACCACTAAGCATACTATCAAAAAGACATCAAGCATGACATGAAAAAGCCTAAGCCGCAGTCTACACAAGCTCCTTCTTGTACCACTTTTTTGCATAAAGCTTTTTCTCTTTTCCAACACCATTCAAACTTTTTATAAACACCTTTTTTTATGAAAACCAATAAATATCAGAGGCAAAAATATACCTTGATAAATAGATATGACAAGGTCTGAACGCAAATCAAGGCGAAAACGAAAACTAAAAGCAGTACCAGAAAAAGAAGAACACTCGTTTTTTGATAAGAATGAAAACTAGAGCGTTCTTGGCAAATGAAAAGCAAGACAACTTCTCCAAAAGAAATTTGTTGGGGTCCAACCATTTATTACAGGAAACAAAACTAAACTAACTAAGAAAACTAAAACAACTGATGCTCCAAGAAAAACACATAGTGCATGAAGCAATAAAAATATAGTGTCTTGAAAGGTGACCTGATTTTTGCCGATGAAGAAGGGATGCCTCGGGGGCATCCCCAAGCTTTGACGCTTGTACTTCTTGGATATTTCTTGGGGTGATGCATGGGCATCCCCGAGCTTGAGCTTTTGTCCATTCTTCAACTCATCTCATCATTCTCCAATCCCTACACTTAAAAACTTCCTTCATACAAAACTAAACACAAATCTATTAGCAACATTAGTGTAAGCATATCATATAATCAACCTCTTTTTGCTTCAGGTTTCAACCTAAAACCACCACATATATAGCATATACTACTGTAGCAACTTCCCCAAAAATTCCGTGATCAAAAGAACTCAAAAGAAAGCGATAAAGCGGCAAACACAAATATTGGCAGAAATCTGTCAAAACAGAACAGCTGACAAAGGCCGAATTTTTAAGGGGTTTTCTGTTGCTCAAATCAAAAAAAATTCAACTAATGAAATTTTTGGTATAACCTGGGGCATATGCACAAGAAATCGTAGGTCCAAAAGATATACAGAGAATTTATACGAATTTTTACGGTGCAGCACCGAAAACAGTTTTAGGACAGCAACATCCCCAAATCTTTACCTCACTCGAATTAGAGGCTTCTCTTGGCACAACAATGAAATAAAAAGGATAAGGAGCGGTCATTACAGTAGTAATGACTTCCAAGACTCAAATAAAAGAAAAAGTACTGAAAAGAAAATATTGGGTTATCTCCCAAGAGTGCTTTTCTTTAACGCCTTTGAGCTAGGCTCAGTAATTTGAGAAGATGCTCACATAAGAAATATGAATGGAAGCCAAAAAGAGCATCAAGGAGCAAATATAAAACACATTTAAGTCTAACCCACTTCCTATGCATAGGAATCTTGTAAGAAAATAAATCAAAGAAGCACATAGTAACAAGTATGGGTAGATAAAACAAGAGCAACTTCAGAACTTTCAATATAAAGAGAGGTGTTTTAGTAACATGAGAATTCTGATACATCCATTTTGTATCACTATTTTGTATCATAATTTACTGTTATTCATTGATATATTTCATATTTAGAGTTGATACTTATGTTATTTCCTTTGTTTTCACATGTTTGATGATCATTGGAGGATTTACTGCCGGAGTCAGGATTCTGCTGGAAAAAGGACCATCAGGGGACCATATTTTGAAGATCAGGAAAATCCCAGAAAAATACTAGAAAATTATATTTTCCCAGAAGACTCAGGAAGCCAGAAGGAGGAGTCGAGAGGAGCCAGGAGGGGCCCTCACGCCAGGGTGGCGCGGCCTGCCCCCTGGCCGCGCCAGCCCTGTGTGAGGCCACCCTGGCCCACTTCTGGTCTCGCCCCTTCGCGTACTTCATCGTCCCCGAAAACCTAAGTCGGGGGGAGGCTCAGAGTTAGACACCGCCGCCTCTGCGGGGCGGAAAACACCAGAGAGAGAAAAGCTCTCCGGCAGGGAGAAATCTGCCGGGGAAATTCCTTCTCGGAGAGGGCAGATCATCACCATCGTCATCACCATCGCACCGGACTTCATCGGGATCATCATCATCATCTCCATCACCAGCACCTCCATCTCCACCATCACCACGCCATCCCGCTGTAACATCTTGAGTTGGATCTTGTTATATTCATAGGGGAAACTTTCCCGGTGTTGATTACTCTTGTAGTTGATGCTATTGAGTGGAACCGTTGAATTAAGGTTTATGTTCAGATTGTTATTTACCATTATTTCACCTCTGATCATGATCCATATGATGTCTTGTGAGTAGTTCGTTTAGTTATTGAGGACATGGGAGAAGTCAAGATGTTAGTAGTGAATTATTGTTGAGAAATATTTAATGGTTTGATATTGTTGTGGTGCTATTTCACTAGTGGTGTCATGTGAACGTTGACTACATGATACTTCACCATTTATGGGCCTAGTGAGATGCATTGTGTATTTGGCTACCAATTGTGGGGTTGCTGGAGTGACAGAAACCTAAACCTCCGTTGGGAAACCATTGCACCAGAGAGCGTATGATCTTAGAGTTTAAGGCTGTGGTTAGATTTATCTTAATTACTTTCTTGTATTTGCGGATGCTTGCAGGAGGGTATAATCACAAGTGTGTATTTATCCTAGTAAGGGTAGTGCGCTAGCACAGGTTCACCCCCATAACACCTATCAAACCAATAAAGACTATTGGCTTTATGAAACGAAAGCTCTTGATAGAAACTCCCGTGTGTCCTCGAGAACGTTTGGTTATTATAAGTACACAACCGGCTTGTCCTTTGCTGAAGAAAGGATTGGGCCACTTGCTGCAATTGTTACTACTGTCTTTCATTTACTCGCACTTTATTTACTTGTATTGCCAAATACCCCTGAAAACCTGTTTGCTAGTATTTACAGTGAATCCTTGATCAAAACCACTCATCAACACCTTCTGCTCCTCGTTGGGTTCGACACTCTTATTTATCGAAAGTACTACGATACACCCCCTATACTTGTGGGTCATCAAGACTATTTTTTGGCGCCGTTGCCGGGGAGTGTAGCGCTATTGAAGAGTGGAATTGGTAAAGGTAACCGTCGCTGTGAGTATTGTTTTTATTTTTTCTTTTATTTTTATTTTACTCTGCTATGGAGAACTCTCCATTTGGTTTCCTATTTGGAAACACTACTACTACTGCTGCACATGTGGATGAACCACCACCGCCACCGCCTGCTGAAATTGATCCTTTTAAAATACCTATGAAAATTGTTGGGCGTATTATGGATAACTGCTATTCAGGGGATGGAACTGTCCATCCGGGTGATCACTTATTATTTATCCATGAATTATGCGAGTTGTTTAGATGTGCAGGTATTTCACCAAGCCAGGTCAAGAAGAAATTATTCTCTTCATCATTGAAAGGCAGAGCTGAAGAGTGGTATCGAGTACTCCAAGATGGTCCATCTATGGCATGGGAGGATATTGTACCTCTCTTTTATTCCAAGTTTTATCCTCCAAGTGAAATTCATAAAGACCGTAACCGGATATATAATTTTTGGCCTCATGATGGAGAAAGTATTGCCCAAGCGTGGGAGAGATTGAAGTTACTAATGCTCAAATGCCCCATTCATGAGCTCCCCAATAATATTGTTATTGATAATTTTTATGCGCGGCTTACTCTTCCTGATAAGGATTATTTGGATGCTTCTTGCTTTGGATCATTTACTCATATGAAACAAGATGCTAAGTGGAAACTTCTTGACCATACACAAGAGAATGCTGAAGGTTGGGAAAACGACAAAGGTAGGAAGTCAGGTATAAACTATGATTATGAATGCATTAAATCTTTTATGGGAACCGATGACTTTCATAGTGTTAGCACTGCTTATGGTCTTGATTCACAAATATTTGCTAATTGTCTTAAGGCCTTTGCCTCTTATCTTGATGTTCCAAAGAAAGATTGGAACAAATATCATGCGCCTTATAAAGATTCTATTAGTCATTTACCTGCTGCAGCTACTGAAGTTTGTACTGTTGATAGCATTGTGCCTGAACCTTATTTTGAGAAGACACCTTTCCCTACTAAGGTAAAGAAGTATTCTACTTTGGTAAGTGTGTCTAATAAAAGTACTAAGAAAGCTGCAGAACCTGATGAGCAAATTACTATTAAGTCTCTTGTAGCTATATTGAAGGATCTTGTTACTAAAGATGTAGGGGATGAATATATTCTTTTTTGTGAAGATGCTTCTAACATTCTCTCACATCCTAAAAAGCATAGGAAAACAAGTGTTCCTGTTATTTCTATCAGGATTGGAGATCATTGCTATTATGGTTTATGTGATATTGGTGCTAGTGCAAGTGCTATTCCTTTAGAGCTTTACAAAGAAATCATGCACGAGATTGGCGCTTGTGAATTTGAAGATATTGATGTGGTTGTTCAGCTTGCCAACAGAGAGACCGTTTGGCCTCTTTGTATTGTTCGAGATGTGGAAGTTCTTTGCGGTAAGACTAAATACCCTACTGATTTTCTAGTACTTGGTAAGGAGGCTAGTAAAACTTGTCCTATTATTTTTGGTAGACCATTTTTGAATACTTGTGGCGCCGTGATAGATTGTAAGAAGGAGATTTTTTTTACTAAGTTTAATGGAGAGTCTTATGAGTTTAATTTTTGCAAGTTTGCTAAGACTTCTTATGAAAATGACACGCCTAATGAAAATTTTCGAGTTGAACAGCTTGCTTCTATTGCTCTTGCTCCTAATAATGCCTTGCAGCAATTCATGGAAGATCACGAAAGTGATGTTTTCAGCAAGGAAAGAGAAGAGATTGACGACATTCTTCTTCGTCAACCACCATTAATCAAGCATAATCTACCTGTGGAGGATCTTGGTACCACTTTGCCGCCTAAAGAAGATCCTATGTTCGAATTAAAGCCTTTGCCTGATAATCTTAAATATGCTTATATAGATGATAAGAAAATATATCCTGTTATTATTAGCTCTAAACTTTTAGGAAAGGAAGAAGAAAGATTATTGGAGATATTGAGGAAACACCGAGGAGCTATGGGATATACTCTTGATGATTTAAAAGGGATTTCTCCCACTTTATGTCAGCATGCCATTAATATGGAGAAAGACGCGAAGCCAGTCATGGAGCATCAACGCCGCCTAATTCCCAAGATGAAGGATGTGGTAATAAATGAGGTATTAAAGCTCCTTGATGCTGGTATTATTTATCCTATTGCTGATAGTAGATGGGTTAGTCCTGTTCATTGTGTTCCTAAGAAAGGAGGTATGACTGTTGTGCCTAATGAGAATAACGAGCTTATTCCTCAAAGGGTAGTAGTTGGTTATAGGATGTGCATTGATTATAGGAAGGTAAACAAAGTTACTAAGAAAGATCATTACCCTTTACCGTTTATAGATCAAATGCTAGAAAGGTTGTCTAAGAAGACTCATTTTTGTTTCCTTGATGGTTATTCTGGTTTTTCTCAAATTGCTGTTAAGAAGGAAGATCAAGAGAAAACCACTTTTACTTGTCCTTATGGAACTTATGCTTATAGACGTATGCCGTTTGGTTTATGCAATGCTCCTGCTACTTTTCAAAGATGCATGTCTGCTATTTTTCATGGCTTTTGTGAAGAAATTGTGGAGGTCTTCATGGACGATTTCTCCGTCTATGGAACTTCTTTTGATAATTGTTTGCACAACCTTGATAAAGTTTTGCAGAGGTGCGAAGTAACTAACCTTGTTCTTAATTGGGAGAAATGCCACTTTATGGTGAATGAAGGAATTGTCCTTGGACATAAAATTTCTGAAAGAGGTATTGAAGTTGACAGAGCAAAAGTGGAGGCAATTGAGAAAATGCCCTGTCCCAGAGATGTTAAAGGTATTCGTAGTGTTCTCGGTGATGCTGGTTTCTATAGGAGGTTTATTAAAGATTTCTCTAAGATTTCAAAGCCTCTTACTAATCTTCTTCAAAAGGATGTACCATTTGTCTTTGATGATGATTGTAAGGAAGCTTTTGAAACTCTTAAGAAGGCTTTAACTACTGCTCCTATTGTTCAACCACCTGATTGGAATTTACCTTTTGAAATTATGTGTGATGCTAGTGATTTTGCTGTTGGTGCTGTTCTTGGACAACGCGTAGATAATAAGTTGAATGTTATTCATTATGCTAGTAAGACTCTTGATGCTGCTCAGAAGAATTATGCTACTACTGAGAAAGAGTTTCTTGCTGTTGTTTTTGCATGTGATAAGTTTAGATCTTACATTGTTGATTCTAAAGTTATTATTCATACTGATCATGCTGCTATTAGATATCTTATGACTAAGAATGATGCTAAGCCTAGGCTTATTAGATGGGTGTTGCTTTTACAAGAGTTTGATTTGCATATCGTAGATAGGAAAGGTGCTGAAAATCCTGTGGCTGACAACTTGTCTAGATTAGAAAACATTTCTTTTGATCCTATTCCTGTTAATGATAGTTTTCCAAATGAACAGTTGGCTGCAATAAATGTAACCTCGCGAGACCTTCCTTGGTATGCTGATTATGCTAACTTTATTGTTTCCAAGTATTTGCCTCCAACCTTTACAGCTCAGCAACGAAGAAAATTCTTCTATGATTTGAGGCGTTATTTTTGGGATGACCCACACTTATATAAAGAAGGAGTTGATGGTATTATGAGAAGATGCGTACCGGAATATGAGCAACAAGAGATATTAAGAAAATGCCATGGCAGCGCCTTTGGAGGGCATCATGCTGGAGATAGAACCGCACAAAAGGTTCTACAATTAGGTTTTTATTGGCCAACCCTCTTTAAAGATGCCAGAAGGTATGTTTTATCTTGCGATGAATGTCAAAGAGTTGGTAATATTTCTAGACGCAATGAAATGCCTATGAGTTACACTCTTATTATTGAACCATTTGATTGTTGGGGATTTGACTTTATGGGTCCTTTTCCTCCTTCGAAAGGCTATACCCATATACTTGTTGCTGTTGATTATGTTACTAAATGGGTAGAAGCCATACCTACAAAGAGTGCCGATGGTAAGACCTCGTTAAAAATGCTCAAGGATGTTATTTTTCCTAGGTTTGGTGTGCCTAGATATCTTATGACTGACGGAGGTTCTCATTTTATTCACGGTAGTTTTAGAAAAACTCTTGCTAAATATGATGTCAATCATAGAATTGCTTCTGCTTATCATCCCCAAACTAGTGGGCAGGTAGAGCTTTCAAATAGGGAGATCAAGTCTATCTTGCAGAAGACTGTCCATAGATCTAGGAAAAATTGGGCTAGTAAGTTAAACGATGCTTTATGGGCTTATAGAACTGCTTATAAGAACCCCATGGGTATGTCTCCTTATAAGATGGTTTATGGAAAAGCGTGTCACTTGCCCTTAGAATTAGAACACAAAGCTTTTTGGGCAGTGAGAGAGCTTAATAGAGATTTTAAACTAGCCGGTAAGAAAAGGTTATTAGATTTGAGTTCTCTAGATGAGTGGAGAAACGAAGCGTATGAGAATGCCAGGCTTTTTAAAGAGAAAGTCAAGCAATGGCATGATAAGAGAATTCTTAAGAGAGAGTTTCATGTTGGTGAGAAAGTTCTATTGTATAGGTCTCGTCTCAGATTTTTTGCAGGAAAATTACTTTCAAAATGGGAAGGACCATATGTTATTGTGGAAGTGTATCGCTCAGGTGCTATTAAGATTGCTTCACTAAAGGATGACTCTACACAAGTGGTGAATGGGCAAAGACTCAAACATTATATTTCTGGAGATTCTTATAATGAAGATGTTGATGTTATTGAAACAGTTTCTCCAGAAGAATTCATCCAAGACAAATTGCAGGTACCTGCAGAGTTTGTTTTCGAATAGGTAACAGTTCTAGTCAGAGAAGTTTCGCGAAAAGCTCTTCCTTTAATATTTTTGCTATTTTTACTAAATATGAAAAATCACGAGACGAAAACGGGCAGGAAAAGGAGTCCGTGGGCTTCTCACACATAGGTGGCGCGGGCCCACCCCTGGCCGCACCACCCAGGTGTGAGAACACCCCGGAACTCGTTTCCGTCCCGGTTTCCTCCTGTGATTTCGTTTTGATGTATAATTTTCGCTTATTTAACCCCCCGGAGTCCCCGAGGTCTGTATATCGTTTTCTCGTCGTGTTTTGTTTCGAGCTGTTTCTGTCAGGAGTTGATCTTAAGCTTGGGGGAGCCATGGCCTCTTCAAGCGATGACAAAGGCAAAAGACCCTGGGAATTTGTTCACCTAGGCCAAAAGTGGAAGGAGGAGCAAGATCCTGGAAGAGCAAGGCCGAAAAACCCTGCTTTTGAAGGACCAACGAAAGCTAGACGTATCTTTTCTCATGATTTGCAGGGACCAACATATCATGTTTTGGATCTTAACTCCATGCCCGTGATAGAAGAGGGAATGCTGGTCACTTATGAGTTTTGCACTCAATATCAAGCTTTGAAGAGGGAGGTAGAGATGCTTCAAGAAGAGAATATCAGGCTTCGCAGAATGCAGGAATATTTCATTAATCCAAGGCTGCTACCAATACCACCCAAGGAGTAATTCGTCATCGGTATAGGCATCCCCTTGGCTTGTTCCAAGCTTGGGGGAGTGCCGCGGTATCACATCATTATCTTTTGCTCATTTACTTTTCAAGTAGAGTCATATCATGAATAGAGAAGTTATCGTATAAAATAGTTTACAGTTTGGAAGTATCCTCCTTAGTTGGTTATCTATGTATCCCTTGGTGTGAGTTGCGGTAATAAAATATTAATGAGAAGTTTTATCGTTTACTTTCCACACACTTTATGTTAGTTTGCAATCTCTCTTGTATGACTAGTCTTGTTGATTGGTATTGGTATCACTTGGGGAGCATGAGTAAATCTAGTTGGTTTTGGCAAACCTAGCTTGGACAGTAGCAACTTTACCTTGAGGTTTGAGTAGAAAAGAATAAAGAAGTGCTTGTAGTTACATCACTTCAGTTTATCCTTATGTTTGGCTTATAACCATTGTTATTCCTAAAGTCAAAATCGTTGTACCTTCAAGGGAGTTTGCATGATTGTTCTTATTATATGTATGTTTGTTTGTTTCATGCAACTCTTATGCTTGCTACCCAGCCTTGCTAGCCAAAAACCTGTACTGAGAGGAAATACTTCTCGTGCATCCAATTCCCAAAAGCCAAGTCACTTCCAAGAGTCCACTATAAATTCCTATGCATGGTATTTCAAGCCATTCCAAGTAAATTTTCACGTGCTACCTTTCAAAAACCTTCAAACACTTCTCATTTTGTGCCACTGTTTTTAGCTCATGAGGACGTAGTGGATGGGTTTGTTATCTTCCATACTAAATTAAGTACCCCTCGACTAGGCAGCTTTATCTGCTCGTCATTAATTTTGCAAGGGAGCTGGTCAGACCATTATAATCTCAAAAAGAAAAGAAAGAAAAGAGCACTCCTCCATGGTATGTGAAAGTTGGTCGGCACCCGATGGAATCGGTTAGCCATGGTTTGAGAAAGGAAAAAGGTGAGGAGGAGTGCAAAGCTATAAAAGAGCACCAATGTGCCAATTAATCAAACATCTCAGAACCGCTCTCACTTGTTTAGTATGGAAGATATCAAGAACTCCATTGCTAGTCGTTGACAAAAGCAACCACCTCTCAAAATAACTTTTTACCTCTGTTTTACAAATGAAAAGCTCTAGCACATGTTTAATCCCTGCTTCCCTCTGCGAAGGGCCTATCTTTTACTTTTATGTTGAGTCAACCTATTTCCCTCTGTCTCAAGCAAGCATTTGAGTTGTTATGTTTCACTCATCCATATGTTGATTCGTTTAATCATGTTTACTAGCTTCCTTGTTTTGTATAATGCTTTTGTCTGAAGGAATATATCTTTGAAAGCTTTCTATGAATGCAAAAGTTTACTTTGTTGAGCTTATGGTCTTTGCTATATTAGCTCTGTTTTAAAAGGCTCTGTTTAAAAGGAAGAATAGCTTGTTCATCATTCTTTGACCAAGAACTAAGGTTTGCCATTGCCAATTATAGTTTACCTTGTGCATCTTTACATGTGATTCCCTTTTACCTATTGCAAGTCTATATCTTATAAAGGGAAGTTGCTGTCTATTATAATTTGTGCCTTGGTGAATGTGATGCTTCTTGTCCGTATTTTGATTATCGACACTTCACTCCATAAACCTGTGGTCATGTTTACCGAGTTTAGTTTTCGCTTGGGGACAAGCGAGGTCTACGCTTGGGGGGTTGATACGTCCATTTTGCATCACTATTTTGTATCATAATTTACTGTTATTCATTGATATAATTCATATTTAGAGTTGATACTTATGTTATTTCCTTTGTTTTCACATATTTGATGATCATTGGAGGATTTGCTGCCGGAGTCAGGATTCTGCTGGAAAAAGGACCATCAGGGGACCATATTTTGAAGATCAGGAAAATCCCAGAAAAATACCAGAAAATTATATTTTCCCAGAAGACTCAGGAAGCCAGAAGGAGGAGTCGAGAGGAGCCAGAAGGGGCCCTCATGCCAGGGTGGCGCGGCCTGCCCCCTGGCCGCGCCAGCCCTGTGTGAGGCCACCCTAGCCCACTTCTGGTCTCGCCCCTTCGCGTACTTCATCGTCCCCGAAAACCTAAGTCGGGGGGAGGCTCAGAGTTAGACACCGCCGCCTCTGCGGGGCAGAAAACACCAGAGAGAGAAAACCTCTCCGGCAGGGAGAAACCTGCCGGGGAAATTCCTTCCCGGAGAGGGGAGATCGTCGCCATCGTCATCACCATCGCACCGGACTTCATCGGGTCATCATCATCATCATCTCCATCACCAGCACCTCCATCTCCACCATCACCACGCCATCCCGCTGTAACATCTTGAGTTGGATCTTGTTATATTCATAGGGGAAACTTTCCCGGTGTTGATTACTCTTGTAGTTGATGCTATTGAGTGGAACCGTTGAATTAAGGTTTATGTTCAGATTGTTATCTATTATATTATTAAAACAACTAACAAAGAATAGCTTAGATTTAACCTTTCAAAAAGAAGCAAACCGAACGGCCTAGATCTAATTATAGAGGCAAAGAGAAACGTGATCCATTAAACAACCGCGTCACAATAGGTTCAAAGAGGAAAGAGAAAACGCAGGTAAAAAAAGAAGAGAAAACGTGTTGTCAAAGAAATAGAAACGTAGTCCAACCAAACTCTTTTTCATAGGAGATAATTTGTACCTCTATCTTTCCCATTAAATTCCTAGCAGCGAGCGGAGCTGAAAACTTTTGGTCGTCCGACGGTTTGAGTACCTCTTGGCTGCGGCACGGCGCATGCCAGGCGACGGTTCTCGATCTTTTCCATGAAATTCGTAGCAGCGAGCAGAGCAGAAAACTTTTGATGATCCGACGGTCTTAGTACCTCTCGGCGGCGGCGCGGCGCATGCCAAGCGACGGTAGTATTTTTTTGCTGTACCTGGGGCGACCTTGCATCGGCCGCAGATCCGACAGCAGCTACTCTCTACTACATGCGTAAACATCAGTCATGCCTCCGGTCAGGACCTGTATCTGTATGGCCGCAACACATGCAGATGCCATTCGAATCAGCGATGATCTTTTACCGCGAGACTACAAGCCATGTACGCCCATGAGTAGCTAAAGATTCAGCCACCTCCATCCATGTTACCCTGCAGAGCCAGTAGAGTTTACGTCCACGGATTCAGGATTTCTTATAGTTGTTTCCATGCATGATGCAATGATGGATTTGAGTTCGAGGTACATGTGGGCTGTGGTAAGACCGCCGCATCAATGCAAGACAGCACAAAAAGGTGAAAACTCAAAACCTATTTTTTTTTTGACCATTAACTTACTATGCAATGCATCTTGGTAAAAAAAATTCGTATTACTCAAAGCTATATATCATGGTGTCAGCAAGAAAGCACCATAGAAGATGTGACTATATAATATTTTGAACCATTAAATGCATTCTTTCTGTAGCTGAACCAGAGTGGTTTACCACCGCTCCCCGAAACTTAGATGTTTACATAGCTTTTGAACTTCGACTTAAGTGGTACATTCTATCATCTTCAATGCAAAATCTGTGCACAAAAAACTATCATACTATGGTCCGCTGTTTGCAACAGTTGAAAAGAGTATGTACTATTTTTTTGTAGGGATGAAAACATGGATTTATAAATTCCCCGTAAAAATGGAATTTATAAATAGAGGAAAATACTTATTATTTATTTTATCAGTTTTCTACATTATTGTGCCGGGTGTAAAATTTGCCGTTGTTGTATACTGAGCTGTTTTAGAGTAAATATTACATATAACTTTAAAATTAGTCAACTAATAATGCCATTAAATTTTCTAGCGGTCATATATTGTTTGATATGCTACAAATCGAAAAGACCCTTAGTTGCCGATGGCTGAATGGAAATTGCTACCAATCTTTTTGGTGAGAGCCTAAAACTGCCGCTATTTCTGCTTGCTACCTATGCTCGATTAAACAACTAAAGCTTACTTCCTGAGGCCATGTAAAATTATATAGCCTTTTCTTTACATATTTTATTTTTTGCAGGTGTTGGATACGTGACGTAGAATTTTGGGAATTCAGCTGGATGTTTGGTAGCTCTTATTTCTTGATTTTTTTTCTAATAAGTAAAAACAACAGATATATCATAATACAGGCGGTGATGGAATCGGCCAGGGCCGAACCTTTTTTTGTAAACTTATCTATTTGATTTGTCAATTTACATATGTATGAAAGTCAATCTCATATATCTTGGTTCATGTCCTGCCTATCAAATTAATAGTATAATTTGGAGGATTCTACTAGAGATATTTCTCATGCTTGATCAAGACGGAGCATAATAGTTAGGTAGTCAATATCGCTTACCATATTTGTAAAAAAAATTCTATAGATGGCAAATTACTCCATGAGCGAGGATTCACAATCAATTGTGAGAGCTTGCGGGGAAAATACAAGATGAAGGGTAGAGTCCACTCCTACAAAATAGACCTTTCAAGCCTAAATAATGAACTTTGTCAAAAAAAAAATCAATTGTAACATGTGATTTTTTTTCATCTAGCCGCGCAATTGCGCGGGCCACCCAAGCTAGTTTACCATTATTTCACCTCTGATCATGATCCATATGATGTCTTGTGAGTAGTTCGTTTAGTTCTTGAGGACATGGGAGAAGTCAAGATGTTAGTAGTGAATTATTGTTGAGAAATATTTAATGGTTTGATATTGTTGTGGTGCTATTTCACTAGTGGTGTCATGTGAACGTCGACTACATGATACTTCACCATTTATGGGCCTAGTGAGATGCATTGTGTATTTGGCTGCCAATTGTGGGGTTGCTAGAGTGACAGAAACCTAAACCTCCGTTGGGAAACCATTGCACCAGAGAGCGTAGGATCTTAGAGTTTAAGGCTGTGGTTAGATTTATCTTAATTACTTTCTTGTATTTGCGGATGCTTGCAGGAGGGTATAATCACAAGTGTGTATTTATCCTAGTAAGGGTAGTGCGCTAGCACAGGTTCACCCCCATAACACCTATCAAACCAATAAAGACTATTGGCTTTATGAAATGAAAGCTCTTGACAGAAACTCCCGTGTGTCCTCGAGAACGTTTGGTTATTATAAGTACACAACCGGCTTGTCCTTTGCTGAAGAAAGGATTGGGCCACTTGCTGCAATTGTTACTACTGTCTTTCATTTACTCGCACTTTATTTACTTGTATTGCCAAATACCCCTGAAAACCTGTTTGCTAGTATTTACAGTGAATCCTTGATCAAAACCACTCATCAACACCTTCTGCTCCTCGTTGGGTTCGACACTCTTATTTATCGAAAGTACTACGATACACCCCCTATACTTGTGGGTCATCAAATTCCAACAACCATATTTTCCTCTCTCATAATAATTTTCAGTAGCATCATGAACAAACTCAACAATATAAATATCAAACTCACCCTCTTTTGTTAAGCATGGCGGGCGATCAAATAAGGTATTAGTTAGAGAGTTACTCTTATTGGGAGGTAGACATGGGTAGCTCCATTCTTCCTCCTCTTGGTCATCACTCTCCTCCTCTTTTTCATCCAATGAGCTTCCAGTTTCAGCAATTTCTTCTTCCATAGGCTCCTTCATGGCATTAGTCTCTTCTGTTGGAGAGCATCTATTAAGATATTTAAGAATATAGCCATTTCCTTCCTTGTAATTATCAAAGCAAAATGTGAGTATATCATAAACCTCATATTTATAAGGTGCATCATCAGTATTTTCAAGCAAATAAGCAAGTTCGAATGCACCCTTCCAAGCAATAAATTCTTCAATTTGTTCCACATCATAAAAGTCATAATTTCCATTAATATAAGAAGATATGGTAACATCATCATTATACTCACATTGAAAAGGGAGGTGTTTATACCTCCTACAGCAACAAGATTCATCAAAGCAATAAGTAACATTATAAGTAGAGCACATGTTTCTAGCAATGATATACAATCTACTGATTTGTTCCCATAAGTGTTTCCCTTTATGTGACAAGCGGTGTTCCTCATAATAATTTTGCTGCTCTTCCGTGAACCCACCTTGCCAAAAGGATTTAGTTTCAAAGAAACCAACCATTGATAGAAAGCATGATAAAGCAAGACAATAACAGACCAAAAATAACAACTATAAAAGGAACTAATTTTTTTGGGTTTTTGATAAAACGATGCAAGTAAAAATAAAGTAAAGCAAAACAATAAAACAAAGTAAAGGATGTGTGTGCGAAAAACTCCCCTCGCAGAAGTCTTCTACTTCCTCCTCAGCAACGGCGCCAGAAAATAGCTTGATGCGTGGTTGATGACCAGCCCGTTGGGAACCCCAAGAGGAAGGTGTGATGAATATAGCAGCAAGATTTTCCCTCAGTTAAGAAACCAAGGTTTATCGTTCAGGAGAGGAGAGACAAACGACTGAAGGTGATGCTTGCAAGCTTCGCGACAGCTTCGGACAATTTATATATGACGCCTCGTCCAAGCTTTGCTTTGCAAGCAGCAACGTGGAACCTGCACACAACACAACCAAATACTTTGTTCCCAACTTGCGATGAGGTTGTCAATCTCACCGGTTTGCTTGAAACAAAGGGTATGAGCGTATCGAGTGGAAAACAGTGAAAGTATGCGAGTAAAGTAAACAGTGCGAGTAAAGTAAACAGGTGATAGCAATATGATGGAAATAGGACCGGGGTCCACAGTTCACTAGTGGTGTCTCTCCATAAAATAACACATGCTGGGTAAACAAATTACAGTTGGGTAATTGATAGAATAAAGATAAACATGATATGTGAAGAAGATCACTATGCGATTTACTCTGGGCATTACAACAAAATACATAGACCGCCATCGAACTGCATCTATGACTAATAATCCACTCACGGGGATATCATCCGAACACCCCATGAGTATTAAGTTGCGAACAACAGATAATTGCATTAAGCAAAGTGTGTAATGTAAACAAAGCATATGCCCTTGAGCATATGAATGTTGTTTTCTCCCTAGTAGCAACAGCACATCTACAACCTTAGAGGTTTCTGTTACTCCCCCAGGTTAAATAGAGGCATGAACCCACTATCGAGCATAAATACCCCCTCTTGGAGTCACTAGCAACTACTCGGCCAAGATAGCTACTAACAACGGAGAGCATGCAAGATCATAAACAACATAGAGATAACATAAGATATATTTCAGTATAGCAACTCAATCATAACACCAATATTCATCGGATCCCAACAAACCAAACATGTAGAATTACATAACGGTGATCTCAATCATGTAGGGCAGCTTATGAGATCTAAACATGAAGCACATGGTGGAGGAGCCAACCATCTAGCTACTTCTATGGACCCATAGTCCAAGGTAGACTACTCACTCATCGCTCCGGAGGCAAGCATGGCGATGAAGAAGACCTCCGGTGGCGATTCCCCTCTCCGGCAGGGTGCCGGGAAGAGCTTCTGGACCCTCCCGATCTTCGGGTCGACGGCGGCGGCGGATCGTGATGTGTTCTGGAAAAGTGATCGGGTCCTTAGGTTTTTCCCGTCGGGGGGTTTTTATAGGCGAAGGGGCATCGTCAGAGGTGGCCCGAGGCACCCTCACACATAGGGGGTGCGGCCAGGGGCCAGGCCGTGCCGCCCTGGTGTGTGGGGCCCTCGTGGCCCCCCTCCGACTCCTCTTCGGATCTCTGGAAGCTTCCGGGAAAAATAAGACTTCAGGAACTTGTTTCGTCCAATTCTGAGAATATTTCCTGTGTAGCACTTCTGAAACACAAAAACAGCAGAAAACAGGGAACTGGCACTGTGGCGACTTGTTAATAGGTTAGTTCCGGAAAATGCATAAAAGTGCCACTAAGTGTAACGAAACATTAGGCAAATGGTGTAAAAACAAGCATGGAGCATCAAAAATTATAGATACGTTGGAGACGTATCACCGCCTGACGTTGTTGGTTGGGGACGGGAAGTCGCCGAATGGGACAAAAAGACCAGAGCCGTCCCGGAGAGATGACAAAGAAGGAAGAACTGCTGATTAAGCTTCTTGACGATCCGAAGATCCCCACAACCATACGAAATCCTCGAAGACCACACCACTCCCACGAACCTCTCGACTTGCCGCCAAGATGGGGTTGAAGCCGGGGAGACATTATTGCACGAGGCGCCGCCACCATCACCTGAGCGCCGCCCCTACAAACCTTGACCCTAAAAATAGAGAACGAAGCCCTCAAAAGATGGAGCGGAGCCCTCTCACCAACGAGGGCTGAGATCCATCGCGCCTCCATGGCCGTTAGCTTGGACTGGTATGCAGGGTCTGAGGGATGCGTGGAACTCAGCATTGGTCGGGTATGACTGATGGTTGTCTGCAGTGGGGCTTTAGATGGTGTGGGTACGCGACCTAGGAGATCTTGGCCAAGATTGTGGATGTTCGACGCGGTAATAACGACGAGGCATGCGGTAAGCATGGGACACAACGACAGACTAGGGCACAAGCAGTCAGACAGTTGGTTTGACATATGTGCAGGGTGTTGAAGCAGTGTTGGCGAGTACCGGGTTTAAGTTGGTGACTAGGTCTATCTAGTTTGACGTCAAGTGATGGACAAGAGTTGGCTATAGGGAATCTGAGAAAGTGGTTTTGGAAAGTCTGGAATGCCAAAGGCTTGAAAAGTGCAATTTTGTATATTCTGTGATGTTCTGTACGCATGGCAAAATGCAAGTGACGGGAAGCAGAAGGAGGCGAAGTGTTGTAGCTGAGGGGCATGTAGAAGGCTATCTGAAAAGGATGAGACAACTGTGAATTTGAATCAAGGTGACTCAAAGGCAACGGTGAATTCCTTCAATTTATATAACTTTCACACAGATCAGTGGTTGCCTGGTTGGAGTGTGATAGTATTGAACAAGAAGAAGGAACTATGGTTGCAGATGGAGTCGCGTGGAGGCTAGGAGTAGCAGTGGAGATCATGGAAGACAGCTCAAGTCTGGAGTACATGTAGGTTTGATGCTTTGGCGAACTCAAGGTGGCAGAGAATATTGCCAAAGTGGAATTTATTGTATTTGTGTCGAATATTTTGTACAAGCTGGATTACGTTCGACTATAAGTTGTATTAGTTGTGGATAGGTTCATGTCAGACACCAGTAGCCTAGGCCTCCCATATAATGAGGAGGCACCGCACAGTTGTAATCTACGACAACTTGATAGCAATAGGAACGCAAGGGGAGCCGGCGGCTTGTGCCAGCGACCAAGGCGGCCGGTGTTGCGGTATCAATGGGGAGCAGCATCTGTAGTCATGCCCCATAGTTTTTTTCTCGATAATAGTAATATCGCGAAGATAGCAATTACACCGAGCCCTTTGCAACAACGTATTGCCCTAGCGGCATTACAGGTGCACACATCCAAAAAAGAAGAAGAATTACAATAAAATAAAAGTCCCGCTACAGAGATATTAATATATGCCCCGCAGACGTAGACATTATCGCTGAACTGCGTTACCAAATATCGGTGTCGTCATCGTGCTATGATTGCTTGTCCTTCATAATCTACTATGTACCTACCTACGAAGATATAACACGATCTACTCCCTCTATCCCGGTTTTAAGGGCATAATTTGCAAATCTCTTGGCCCTAGGTGATATATGATTGGTGGTGAAATTTGCCTCTTTCTCTCATTTAAAGACCCATTAATTAATAAAAAAGCGCATGCATTGGTTGTTTGGTCTTAGAAATGCAAAATTTACTCATGCAAAGCTGCTAATTAAGCACCTTAAATGCTAATATGCCTAGGAGATGGGGGTATTTTGGAATTGCATGATTTATGAATTATGCCCTTAAAACTGGGATAGAGGGAGTAATAAATTCCTCGTATATGGATCATGCAAGCAATTTTGACTAAGCCTTGCACTTAAATGTCACGGTGCAAAACTGTACGCGTAGATTACTGACGGATACGGGCGAGCCAATGAATGACAAGGAGAGGAAACCCTCTCGCGGTGCTCGAAGACAACCGGGCGAATGGGTCACCGAAAGTGAAGCATGTGGCGTGCATTCATTTGTGGCCTATGGCCGTCCCCGTTGGCGCTGCTGCAGTAGTACAACTTGTACAAGTGTACCACCGAGACTCGGGAAAGCCAGTACAACCCCGAGCAGCTCCGAGGAGGCTGAAGTACAAGCCACGTCCGAACCCGGACGTTCAACCCCTTCCCCTGTGTACTGCAACCAGTCTGAACCTGTACTACTACCGCTCCGTCGTCCTCCCCGCGCGGCCGCGCCGAGTACAAATAGGATACACGGTTCGGCAATGGAGGCAGCGCCACCGCAGCAGCTACCATATTTTTTCTGGCTGGAGCAGCAGCGGTGGAAGGGGCATGCAGAGGAGCAGCCATGGGGGGTTTGGCTGAGCTCAGCTCTGCTCCCCTCCCACACTCTCCTGTGCCTGCCTCTTCCATTCCTGCTGCTAATGGCTGTGCTGCATAGGATGTTGGGATGTGTTCATCTGCGATCGGCCGCGGCCTGAAGAATAAGCAGCAGCTAGCAGAAGAAAGCCTGCCGACTCTGAATCCCCTCTCTGTACTTCCATTGCTCGAGCTCCATTAATCCCTGACCTTCTCTACTTTTGCTCGTTTCAGTGGACCTTGCCAAGTCGTTGGTGCTGAACACCGCTGGATTTAGGAATTGTCTGCTACGCGCACTGGACTGGAAATTCCCAAGTCAAGATCCTTTTTCAGTTGTTTTCAGCGTCACCAAAATCAGGGCTGTGGAGGAACTGACGCAAGACATGGCCCAAGACTCCTGTAAATCTTTTCTCTACTCGCTTCGTACAATAAAATCTAGTGCAACTCGTTTGTTTCAGTGAATGTCACTCGTGTAAACGATATTGGTTGCCAACAACACTAGTCAATATCTCCCAGATGTGTGTTCTCACCTCAGGTACGAACTTAGACAATTCCAACAGATGCACTAAAATAAGACACCACTTTTTGGTTTTTTGGGCACCTTTTTTGTGTGTGTTTTTGGACATGGAGCCGGCTGCATCACTTTTGTCCTGAAATACAGCTTGCAGCCGATAACAGTTTTCCAGATGCACTAAACTATGGTGCCAAAACCACGTTTCTATATGTGCATCAAACTAGATCAAATACATACAAATAAACTGAAATATAATTTTCATTGACACAAACATATAGGAGTAGTTCGATACTACATTGACACAACATTGATACTAGATTGACTATTCATTGATACAAACATATAGTTCGACACTACATTAGCACTAGATAAACAAACATGATACTAGTTCATCGACACAAACAAATCTCTATTAGATCATCGACTACTTATTTTTTGAAATGGAGGCTTGACCCCCAGCCACCCCCAGCCTCTGCATCCTCCTTTTTTATTAGATTATTCATATAAGTCTTACAAAAGGATTACAAAGATCAGACCAAAGCCATCATTTCAACGATAGATTGCTACACCCACCAAACTGATGAAGGGGTGACCAAGAACAGAGCCCTATGCCCTGCCATCATACCAACGCTAGGAGCATACTCGGTCTAGCGGACTCTAAACGAGTATCCACGCACACACTTTCAAAGTCGCCGCCACCTTCTTCTGCGAAAATCAAAGGCTTCAACTAGCTGCCCATCAACAACTAGGAGCATATTAGGTCTACCAGACTCTCAGCGAGTACCCACGTACACACTTTTCAAAGTTGCCCCCATCTTCTTCCATGAACCCATCTCGCTAGTATCTTCGCTAGTGAGGAGGTCGAGCCACCTGTCCTCGTTCTCGTCGAGCGTGGAGGGACCGGCGAGATCCGCCTCTATCTCGGCCTTCCTCCTCTGCTCTACCCGCCCCCTCTTCCTCTAGGCCTTCTTCTCACGCCAGAAGGCCATCTCCGTCGCCACTTGTTCAGGATGGTTGCGCCTCCACTATGCCATGGCCATCTCGATAGCCTCAACGACGGCCAGCTGCTTATGCGCTCGCCGGTTTTGCCGTTGGTCCTCGCGCGTTAGAGGAAATTGATGGAGGCACGATCAACTTCCTCTAGGGCCAACATCTCCACTTCTTCCAGAGACTCCATCTCAGGAAAGTTATGGAGGCACAGCTGCGGCCGAATCCCCGCGCGGTAGCGTCGTAGACATGCCTGGCCTTGTGTGGGGTAGGGAAGGTTACAAGCCATAAACCGCATGCCGACGGACGGGATTTCAGTCGCGTAGTTGCGGACGGCCACATGAGCACACCACGGAAGCTGGTGGTGCCGAGAGGTGGACCGCGGCGAGGAGGCTGCTGGTGTTGGCTAAGTTTCGGGTGGAGGTCGGCGAAATCGAGGGGATGGAAGCGTGGCGGGCTTGTGGGCGGCCGAGGAGGAGTGGATCTTCATGTAGGGTGACAGGGAGGGGCGGTGACGGCCAGAATCAATTTTGGCGTGGCGCAGTCGTATGCGGTGGGGAGTTTTCCTAGGGCAGCTGGGCTGAGCGCGCGGTGTAATTTTACTGCGTGCGGCATATATGCAGCGCGCGATAAGGCTTTTTGGATACACAATTTATTTTGTGCATGACCATTTTTTTGTTCTTCTATTGGAGCGCGACTTTTGGCCTCATGCGCCTAAAAAAGCATTTTTTTGGGCGCCTTTTTTTAGTGCATCTGTTGAAGATACTATTGAGACAACGAAACAGCAGGTGGAGAATAGTGCAATTGATACTTGTTTGTAAAGTTCCCGAGGGATTACATTTAGTTTGAACAATTCACGCCCTACGCCAGGAGGGAATTAAGATAACTTTGAAATTTTAGTGACAGTCAGCAGGGTCAAAACACACCTTTACACACCTCCATGTATCTCTTCTCAGTCATCATCACAGCTAAAACACAGCCAGTTTCTACTGCCCATTGGGGCTTGACATTTGGTAACAACTGATCCTCCACTTGTAGTCCTACTACTCCACTTTCTTCAGACTGCAAAGTGGCCGTCACATGAACACAACAAATGAATTGCAATTTGCAAGCAGCATATCAAATGGATTACAATCTGATTCAGAAAGGCGTGCCGGATTTACCTGCAGTTCTGAGGCACGCTCCAAGAGACAGAATGCTTGTCCTTGTCCTGCAGCGACATGAACCTCCTCCAGTCGTGGAGCATGACGTTGAGGTCGTTGATCTTGCGGCGGAGGCCGACGCAGCAGTTGGCGTGCATGGTGCAGACGGCGCTGAGGTTCCTGCTGGGCTCGCAGAGGCCGCCGAAGAACTCGGTGCTGAGGAACCTGATCCTGAGGCCGATCTCGTCGAGGTAGGGGTCGCGCTTGATGATGTTGAGCACGTCCTGGTCGTGCCGCCCCGGGTGGCGCTCCCTCGCTGCGTACCAGTACTTGTAGAACTCCACCGTCTCGGTGTTGGCCCTGACGTAGCTGAACCCGCCGTTGGGCATGTTGCCCATGTCGTCCGGGTCGCCGGTGAAGTGGTCGCATGCGATCTGGAAGTCCCCCTCGGCGTACAGGCGAGGCAGCGGGCTCCGGAACCATACGATGTCCGTGTCCGTGAAGATGAAGCTGAACCCCTTCTCGAGGACGAGCCGGAGGAAGTCAATCCGGCGCCACATCATCCGAAGGTACCCGTCGGACATGAAGTTCTTCTGCCCGGAGAAGTCGACGCCCTCCGTGGCGACAGCGAGACAGTGCGCATGGATCTGCTGGCACCGGCGGTGCGCGGCGGCGTCGAGGGAGACGATGACGAGGTGGTCTAGGAGCTCCCGGGTGTGCTCACCGATGCGGAAGCTCTCCAGGAACACGTCTACCACGGAGCCTGGCTCCGACCACGCCGAGTTCAGCGTCGTCAGGATCACCGTGTCGTTCGCCATCGCCGCCGCTCGGAGGACACGCTCCAGCCTCGCGTCCTCGCTGTCGCTCTCCTGCACGTGTACGTGGACACAGGTCAACTGTGAGCAGAAGTGTAGAGCTTTGTACAGTATAATTTTTTTATTCAGAATTCGAAGTCTTAGTTTCTAAAGAAGATTTTTTTCGATGAGGTTCTGAAGAGGATGAAATGGTTAAGCTACGTTGTTTGATCTGCAGGCAATTCTCATGTTAAAGTGCCATTGTTGCAAAGGAAAATAATGGTTGCAATGTGTGAAGAATGTGAACCAACCACTGTAGTAACAATAGTAGGTTGACATTTTGCGTGAGCTACCAGTTTTTACCAAACATGCCATGTGAAAATGGCGTGGCCTACCTAAACAATACTCCTAGTCCTAGCAGGGAAAATTGGGCAAAATTGGCACACTACCAAATTAAGTGGGTACATGCATCAAAACGGACGCTGAACATGATAAACTTGGCAATAAATCAAATCATCGCACCACGGGCAACAGACTGTCAGTTCAATTTGTAATGTATGTAAAAAATCTTCCCGATATCGTCACTAATTTGGTATATTATGGAAATATAATATTCATCAGCTGACTGCACCAAGGATCAGGATCCCTTTAATTCCTCGTCAATACACCAAAGTTTGCACCATCAACCGATACAGCTCATCGATTCACTGAAACTATTTGTGGTGAACATTAAATCACTACCATTGCAGAGCGAAGTAATTACGGGCAAGAGAAATTCTAAGCGACGAGAAAACTGAAAAAGTACTCCCTGCTTTTCTGGCGATCACGCGCAGGAAAACCATCAAGAAATCCCTATGGTATTGACCAAGAACTCTGGAATCTTTGCATGGCGTCCTCGCCGTCGAGAGGCACTCGTGCACGGAAAACAACGAACTAATCCTTAGAGGAAGGAGGGACGTTTCGCGCGTATATACGTACCGGGTCGACTCCGAGGTCGTCGTGCGGCGGCGCGGCGGCCTGCATCCACGGAAACATGGCGGCGGGCGGGACGAGCACGCCGGCAGGTGCGACGGCGCGGTACAGCACGAGGCACGGCAGCGCGACGGCCGCCAGGAACAGCAGCGCCGTGGCCACCCGCTTCACCCCCTGCTCAGGCGAGGGCGCGGCGCCGCCCGGCGTCGTCAGCGGCGCGGCCATGTACCCCCGCGGGTTTAGGGCCTGATTATTGGAACGTTGCCGGTTCGGGGAAGCCTTCGATCGGTACACCGAGAGCCGGGGTTTATACCGACGCGCGCGATCTCCCTCTGGTGACATGCTCAAAAAAAAAAATATCTCCCTCTGGTGACGCGGTGTTAGCAGATGAATCCTTCACGTTTCGGAAATTCACCAACCCCTCCGGCCCCTTACCCCATCTCTTCTTTATATAGAAAGGGAGGAAAGAAATAAAAATGGAAAGGAAAGAGAAAGGAAATCTGGATTGTTTAAAAATCGGAGCCACAATTGATCTAGTCCAAAGGTAGCCTCTTCCGAAGAGAAGAAATCAAACAATTCCAAAGACGTTGCTACATGATGCAAGCACAAAGGACCGGGGAAAACAAAGATTTTGATCAAAATACATGACTCCTAGTAGACATGATCAAAATCAAAGTAACACCACATGAAATGAAATGGTATAATAATTAGAATTTTTTTTGCCCCTGAAGACTTTTGTATCCTACATTAATTGTGTTTAGGAATACCACAAGGAGGTTCTGATATATTGTAAACTTTCTGCATTTGCCCTTTGGAACTGGCCAAATGAAAATTCCCTCAGTATTTCCTTCAACCCATTCCTAAAGAAAAATTCCTCATTCCTACACTTCAGATCAACCATGGTTGATCTCGATAATTTATAATGTAATGTGTTCTCTATCTATCTATTAAGTTTCATGCACTAGTCAGCACAACCAAAAGTCTCTACTAATGAAAAGAGCTATCCTGAGAAAAATCATGAATATGATATGAGTCATGTGCAAAATAAACTTTTATTAGCTCCCAATGATGCTGAGGGAAACTACGAGGACCTAGCGCCTTATTTTGTACCATTTGGATTTTTTATTTGTCGTAAGTTCCTCAAGAGTGAAAGAGTGGATCAATTTTTTCAGCATCCTCCACATTAAATTTTACATTTTCTGCATTTAAGTTTATATTGGACTCATGAGGCGTCCATTTTTTTTTTGTAAGAATCAATGATGATTTTTCTTTAAAAATAATTCTTCTTTGCGTCACCCCGCTCATATTCTAAAGAAATTGGTTTTATTTGCAGATGCCTTACATTAGCTTTGGCGCGGAAATATCGTGTATTAAGAAGTGAGCCTAGTTTACTTGGTTAAAAAAGTGGATGGACAACCCAGCTATCCAAGTTTAAGTTCCCTAAAACAAAGATTTGGGTTATTATTTTTTTTAAAGTTGTAGGGCCTTACTCTACTGCATTCTTTAAAAAAAAAGAAATATCGTGTATCTGCCATCTCACGCCAATTGTTATTGCATTTATCCTTACATTAACCTCCATGGTGCAAGTCCACGTGTCGGTAGGTTGATTGGCCAATCTTGCCAGTTTATGGAGCATTAACTGGGGTAAACTATGTCAATTAATTCCTTAAATTGGGCATTGGTGACAAAGTTCTTAGAGCATGTATAATAGAGTGACGTCAGTCTTTCCTTACAATTGCCACATTAAATTTTTCTTAATTGGAGGAGAGATAATGAATGAAGGGAAGATTTTCTTCCCTTAGTTAAGGGATAATTTGTTATGAAATAAAAGAAGACTATTTCCACCATTGTACCATAGTCTATATGTCTTCCCTTAGTAATATAATATTCTAATAATATTTAATGGACTATATTAAATGCTAGTGATAACAATAAGAGATAATGCACTGCATCACTTATATTTAGTGTCGTGTCTAGATGACGTGGAAGATTTTAAAAAAATGCCTTCTCCATTGTTATTCATATCCTTGAAAAGAGATAATGAGATACTCGCTCTTAGAATACCATCTCTGAGGTTACATTCTATTATTGGGATATTCTGATGGGGAGATATCAACATGACTGTATGATATATATATATAGTAATACAACCATATCTCCAGTGCATCCATTTGGCCATGTAGAGTTATCATTTTCCTCTTTCTGTTTTAGATTAAATAACCTTTACAATGTCAGCATGTAGGTGAACTTGAAATTGGTATATAGATTTACTCCCTCAGCTCTAAAATATAAGATGTTTTAATCTTTTTCTGATATATATGTATCTAGATGCTTTTTAATGTATAGGTTCATTTATTTTATTCTTAACCTATACACTAAAAAAATCTAGATATATAGTGTTAGAAAAAACTAAAACATCTTATATTTTAAAAAGAAGGGAGTAGTGCGTACCTTAGGGGGCTATGTTTTCCTACAAAAACGCGTGCCCTGCTACAATTGACAGTCAACACTACAACCGCAACATTGTCATCCCTACCAAATGCCGAAGCAACAGCTGAAAAGAAACTGCAACCTACGAAGGATGGCAGTTTCGAATTACTGATACCTACATACAAGGCATACTCAGGAAGGAAGCAATTCGATCACAAGTCGCGTGAGCTAACAAACCTATGACATGTGTTATGTGTAGTGTATACATGCACATAGCAGCATGGTTCGTTCGCCTCCTTTCCACAATCTTGTGCTTCAGATTGTTCATATTTTTGCAGCCAATGAGAGTACTCAACAAAGTGGTTACAGTCATGAGAAAACTTGTGCTTAAGTTTTTAACAACCTTGTTTTATGTTCATTATTTTTAATATTTTTATGTTTTATTTTGTTTTTGAACTTATGTGCCTGCTGATATTAATTCATGCACAAAACTATAAGGAAAATCTTGTATTCCCCCAAGGGATTGAACACACCGATCCTCCGCCCTCCCCGGTTGCCACGTGCCTCACCTGTTACTGATGTTTTCAAGCCTAGGTCCCATCACATTTACCTTCATCACTATCTCCTCGTATATTTATCTCTGTTACTGATGAGGGTTAACTCGACAAATGTCTAATATGAAGGACTTAGGATCGGGGGAGTAGGGCGTCGGATGAACTCGAAGGTAAAGTCAGTCAAACAAGGTGTGTATCGAAAGTAAACGTAAGAGTAAATTTGGCTTGCTTTCAATCTGTCCCTCACCGTCCTCTCCTGGCCCCTATATATAGGTGGCCAGGTCTCAAGGATCGGGAGGGATCCGATACAGATTACAATATCGACATACGACATGAACTCGTATTTCGACTAGCGTTACAATTGGGCCTAGCTTAATGGGCCTCAGGGGTACTCAACTGACGGGCTCTATTATCTATACCCTTATCAGTAGCCCCCGAGATTCTACCAGAATTGCAGATTCGGGTTGAATCTCAGATCTTCAAATCTTCCACTTGGTCTTTCAACATATCTTTTTATTATAATGTCTCGCAAGGGGTTTTGATGATCAAGCCTGACAACTCTGACGGATCAAGAGACCAGTTAACTGCCGGAACAGATACTTGTCACCTACTTCAAATTCAATCCCCTTGGACTTGAATTCGGGAAACCGATCAAACCCATTCTTTTGCCGCATTTGGGACTTACAAAGAATGAATCCCAGTGGTTCTTAGGGTACCCTGTGCGTCCACCAGGATTTTCTTCGCGTCGTAGACACGGATAAGTACCAGCAGAGCGCATCCATGTGCGTATACCAGGCCACACAGGACGGATCCTGGGGTCTTACCTTCATGAAATATTTCAACCATGGCACTCAAGTTTTGTCGCGATGACGCAACTCGAGAATCGTATGTCGCAGCCTTGTTTGACTGTTTCAATTCTAAAAATATTCGGGTTATTCAACCTTGATTGATATAAACTCCCTCCCGATGGTAGTAATAATGCTTTCCAAATTTTCTTTCGCCTTCTTTGCTCCATTATTCATGAAAAAACATCATCGGGTGTGCGACCAGCGCTCCCGATGGGAGTAGCCCTCGAGGCTATAGTCAAAAAAACTTATTTCGAGTATAGGCTCAAATATATTGTGCCTACTTTTACTCACCAAATCGTAGCTTTATTTGATAATATCGTCGGGTGCGCGCTCAGCGCTCCCAATGGTAGTAGCCCCCGAGGCTATAGTCGAATATTTTCGAGTATAGACTCAAAGAATGAGTTTTTCTTCCTTGATTCCTCTGTATCTTTCATGTCAGTTTTTTGTCGATTTCCTTGGTCATCATCAATACGTAGATATGTCATACCATACTTTGCTGAATTTTCCCCTATTGGTGTCCACCACTTATCATATTCTGATTTCCCTGTTACTCGAATTCTTGTGACGTCATTGGTAGAGTCACTCTTTAAATGATTTGACTGAGCGCTGACCGTTGCTCGTGGGCAGCGCGGTAATTTTGCAATTTTCCTGCCCGTTAGTGGACTGCCGTTTCCGCTCCTTGCGCCACGTCTCAGCTCACGTTCCTTCATCAGGAAGCTATATAAGGGGGAGAGTGGGGATTTTACTGTTTACCGGTTCCTCGCTTCTGCCGCCGCCACCATTGCTGCAAACCTCGCGCGCTTCTGAGCTCCTGCACAACCTCCGCGCGCAGCTCGTAGATGCGCTTCAAGACCCGCGCGCAAAAGAACAAGATGGGGAAAACCAACACCACCAATGCATCAACCAGCTGGGTGCCTTCTGAGTTCAAGCAAACGGATCTCACCAAGGCCCAGGTTGATGGTCTCATCGCTGACGGTGACCAGGTCATCTTCCCTAGCACCGAGCGCATCCCCAAGCCCCTGAGCGACTTCCGGGTGATGTTTCTTGCCTTTCTTTTACGCGGTCTCTCTTTCCCTGCCCACGAGTTCCTTCGTGGGCTTATCTTTGTGTATGGTGTGCAGCTTCACCAGCTCACACCAAACTCGATTCTTCATATTGCATGTTTCATTACTCTTTGCGAGTCTTTTCTGGGGATCGAACCCCATTTTCTTCTCTGAAAATATCTCTTTCGCCTCCGTCCCAGTGTTGCTTTATCAAAAAGGCCTGAACTGGGCGGGGCTGTTGTTTCTGTCCGCGCGGAGTCTCAGTACTTGGAATTTTCCATGGCTGCCTCAGTACAAGGTTGGAGGAAGAAGTGGTTTTACATCAAAGACCGGAAAATCTCTTCCTCTGACCAGTACGGCATTGCCCCTTTTGATGCTGCTAAAGATCTGAAGAAATTGGCCTCGTGGGATTCTCCTCCCACGGAAGATGAGATGGAGGATATCAAGCCACTGCTAGCTTGCATCCAGGCTCTGAAGAGTGGTAGCGGAGGTGCGCTATCAGGGACTCAACTTATGGCGTTTTTTCTGCAACGCCGAGTTCAGCCTCTTCAGCACCTGACAAGGGTATAGCTAATAGAACCCGTTAGTTGAGTACCCCTGAGGCCCGTTGTGCTAGGCCCAATTGTAATAATAGTCGAATACGAGTTATTACCGTATGTCGATATTTGTAATCTGTATCGGACCCTACCCGATCCTCGAGACCTGGCCACCTATATATAGGGGCCAGGAGGGGACGGTGTAGGGCAGATTGAAAGCAAGCCAGGTTGAACACCCAAGTTTACTTTCGATACACACCTATTTCGACTAACTTTACCTTCGAGTTCATCCGACGCCCTATCTCCCCGATCCTAAGTCCTTCATCTAGGACATTTGTCGAGTTAACCCTCGTCAATTGGCGCCGACCGTGGGGACTCTGGGCGTTGGAATCATGAATTCGACGGCTTTTTCGCTTCTAGCCGACAGCAGATCAGAACTCGACGAAAATCAAGAGATGGAGTTGACAATTGGAAGTTTGAGCATCCTCATCGGGCCATCGGGTTCATCCCGCCTTTCGGATTCGACGAAACCAGATTCGTCGGCAGGCAAGCCTGAAACAGAGGGAACATTGGAGTCATCAGAAGGCTCTTCCAATGAGGTAAACTCGCCGGTCAGCTTAGAAAAAGCATCAATCGCAGAAGGCGACGAAATTCAGAAAAATTTCGACTCAGAAGAAAAAGCGTGTCAGACGCACAACAACGCAAAGGATTTCGCCGTAGGAAGCAGCGGCGTCTCCAAGGTACATCAGTTATGCGTCATTATCACTGAAGCAGAAGAAGGAGACAACAGCGAAGGAAGTAAAAAGGTCGACAAGCAAGTCGACAAAATGAAAGTTCACAACAAAAAAGAAAAAGAGAAAGTCCATGTCTCAGCTGGCGAATGGAGAATGATCAAATCAGCCATTAATCATGGTACAGAAGTACCCGAAGGATCGAGAAGAGAAGTTCTAATGGGATATCAGTATGCATTATACCAACACAAAAAGAAACTAAGGGAGGAAAGAGACATGATGTTTCAAGACAACAACAGTATATCAAGGGAGGAATACTGGGAAGACTATAGTGAAGATTCAGAATATAGCAGAGAGAGGCGCAGGAGATCCAAAATACAACAGGGGGGCGGCAGCATGCGGCAGAGAAGAAGGGTACTCGAGGAGCCCCACCCCGCAGCTAGAAGAGGAGGAAGATGACCTGATACAAAAAACGCCAGAGGCGGCATTGGCAACAGCACAAGCGTATTTACTAGCTACAAGACCAGAACATGGAGACCCGCGAGAAGGTATGCACCAAGCCGCAATACGAAGCCTCGTAATAGTAGAAGGTAAAATCAGGGAACAAGGCCCAGAGATAAAATCGACAAGTCATAAGGGAAATCAAAAGGAGAAGTTCAGATATAATCGCGCAGACAACGACTATAGAGAGTCACCAGAAGAGAAAAAGCAACAGAAAAGGAAGGAGGATGCAAGAAGTATAATAGCGCAAGCTCGAGTAAATAAATCGCGACATGCTTGGAAGGAAGAGAATTACGAAGACGACGATAAAGATATGGGTGCGTTATGCTTTACCCGCAGGGTTCGCAAAACGCGGGTACCCAAAGGATTCAAACTACCACACGACCAGGATAAGTACGACGGGTCACAAGAACCTACCTTATGGCTGTCAGATTATCTACAGGCTGTGCAGATACTAGGGGGAACAAAGGCAACTGCAATGCAAAGTTTGCAGCTGCACCTCACCGGCGCCGCACGGTCTTGGTTGAACACCCTACCCGACGAATCCATTGGAAGCTGGGGGGAACTCGAAAGTCAGTTTACAAGAAATTTTCGTTCCACCTACAAACGCCCAGCATCACTGGAAGAAGTTAAAGCATGTGTGCAAAGGAAAGGCGAAACGCTACGTTCTTATATACAACGCTGGAGTATAATTAAAAACTCAGCAGAAGACGTCTCCGACGAACGAGCAATAGACGCCTTTTCGGAAGGACTTCATCGCTCAGACCTTGTGGAAGAAATAGGAAGAGCAAGACCTGCGACAGTAGCTGAGCTAATGGAACAAGCCAACAAATTCGCCGACGGAGAGGACGCGTATAACAATAAAAGAGGACATTCGCCAGAAGTCGACAGAATAAGTCGACAGAGGAGACGACACCGCAGCGGGGGTAATCAAGAAAGGCGAAATCAGGTAGCCGCAGGGTATATACTAGAAGAAGAAGAAGGGTATGAAAATAGGAGGTTTCAGTCAAAAGGAGTAGAAAAATCAAGATACTCGGGTCCTTCGGCCGAGGATATGCTATACGGACCTTGTCGAATCCACTACGCGTATCTCGACGGGAAAAGGGTCTCAAATCACCAAATGAAGGATTGTAGAACATTCCTAAGGTTGCAAGGCGCCATGGGCTCAAGCCAAGAAGGAAGGCAAGGAGAAAGACGTAGAAGTCAAGGATATCAAATGCAAAGACCAGCAAAGCACCTAGAGTCAAAAGTATACATATCAGCCATGATTCAACCGGTGCCCAAGTCAAAGAAAAAGCGAAAGAGCATATCTAGGCAAGTAAACCTAGCAATATCGTCGCCACCAGCTACCACAGAGTACCTACGGTGGTCAGAGCAACCAGTCAAGTTCAGTAGAGCAGACCACCCAAGGAAAGTTCCCAGGCCGGGACACTCGCCTATGGTTCTAAAAGCGCAAATAGGAGGGTACGACATCGGAAGAGTGTTCATGGATGCAGGGAGCGGCATAAACTTAATATATGCTAGAACATTAAAGGCAATGTGCATCTCGCTGACGAGTCTGAAGCCAACAGATTGCTCTTTCCACGGGATAGTACCAGGGGCAGCAAACTACCCCTTGGGAAGAATAGAACTCGATGTCTGCTTTGGCAGCAGCCAAAATTATAGAAGAGAGAAACTGGAGTTTGAGGTCATGGATTGGCCATCACAATATCATGCAATCCTGGGGCACCCAGCATTTGCAAAATTCATGGCAGTACCACACTACGCGTATCTTACGTTAAAAATTCCAGGGCCCAAAGGAACAATTACAGTACAAGGGAGCTTTGAAGTAGCCAACGCATGCGACAGAGAATTCAACAAGATGGCGCAAACCTTCGGCATGACAGCAGAATATGAGAGGTTAAAAGGAGAAACAGATCATAACGTGCTACCCGACGTTGGACGATCCCTGCCAGATAAGGCTTTCGAGACAATGCAGGACTCAAAGAAAATTCAGGTCCACCCTACTGATCCAAACAAGACAACATCAATTGCGGTCAACTTGGATCCCGCATAGGAAGGCGCACTCGTCGAGTTCCTCCGTGAGCGCTGGGAAATCTTCGCCTAGTGTCCATCGGACATGCCAGGGGTTCCCAGGGAACTCGTCGAGCACGCACTAAATGTAGATCCCAAGGCAAAACCAGTCAAGCAACCATTGAGGCGATTTGATGAACCTAAAAGGAAGGCAATAGCATCAGAATTGCACAGGCTAGAAAATGCCGGATTTATCAGGGAAATCAAAACTTCGAGTTGGGTGTCAAACCCAGTCATAGTACCCAAGAAGAATACAGACGTACAAAGAGTGTGCGTCGACTACACATCTCTCTATAAGCATTGTCCAAAGGATCCCTTCCCTCTACCCCGCATCGATCAGATAATCGATTCTACAGCGGGATGCACAAGGCTTTCATTTTTGGACGCATATTCTGGCTACAATCAGATCAAATTGAAGACAGAGGACGAGGAAAAAACGGCCTTCATCACACCATACGGAGTATTTTGCTACCAGGTAATGTCGTTCGGCCTAAAAAATGCAGGAGCAACTTATCAACGGATGATGCAAAATTGCCTCGGAAGCCAAATAGGACGCAATATCCAAGTCTACATTGATGATGTAGTCATCAAAACAAGAGAAGAGAAATCTTTAATCAGCAATTTGGCAGAAACTTTCGACAACCTGAACAAGTACAAGCTTAAGCTGAACCCGACAAAGTGTTCCTTCGGAGTTTCAGCAGGGCAACTTTTGGGGTTCTTGGTATCAGCACGAGGAATAGAGGCTAATCCAGAGAAGATTCAAGCAATTCTAACAATGGGGAAACCCACGAAACTCCACGACGTACAGAAATTGGCAGGACGCGTCGCGGCACTAAGTCGCTTCGTGGCTCGACTAGGGGAGAAGGCGCTTCCTTTTTACGCACTTATGAAGAAGTCAGACGATAAATTTGAGTGGACAGAAGAAGCAGACGCAGCGTTTGCACAATTGAAAAAAGTGCTTTCCACGCCACCAGTGCTGGTCGCACCAAAAGAAAAGGAGCCACTGCTATTGTACATCGCCGCAACCCATCAGGTGGTGAGTACAGTTCTAGTAGTCGAAAGAAGCGAAGAAGGAAAAGCTCACGGCATCCAGAGGCCGGTATATTTCATCAGTGAAGTGCTATCTCCAACCAAACAGAGGTACCCGCATTATCAGAAGTTAGCATACAGTGTCTTCACAACTGCACGTAAACTATGACAATATTTTGCGGTGCACCCAATTATAGTGGTCAATGAAGCGCCACTATCGAACATATTGAACAACCCTCTAGCGACAGGACGTGTCTCTTTGTGGGGAATCGAGTTATCTCCCATGGACATCACGTACGAAAAAAGGAAGGCGATCAAGTCGCAAGTCTTGCCAGACTTTACAGCAGAGTGGCTCGAGTTGCAAAGCACGGGACCACCAGATTTATCGAGTACCTGGACAATGTACTTTGACGGTTCTAAGAGAGTCCAAGGCGCAGGCGCAGGAGTAGTGTTGATATCACCTCATGGTGACAAATTAAAGTACGTCTTAAGGATGAGCTTTCCGCAGGCTTCTAACAATGAAGCGGAGTATGAGGCTTTGTTGCACGGAATGAAGATGGCTAAAGCATGTGGAGCAACTCGCCTAAAAATATTTGGAGATTCTAACCTTGTTGTTCAGCAAGTTATGAACAGATGTGACACAATCAATGACAACATGATGGCCTACAAAAATTTGTACCATTATCTAGAAGGAACGTTCGATGGATGCGAAGTCTCGCACATAAGCAGGAACAGCAATGAAGAAGCCGACACTTTAGCAAATATCGGGTCACAATGTTTACCTGTGCCGTCCGGAGTATTTTGGGAGGAAATAGTGGAAAGATCAATAAAAAGTGGAAAAAGCTCGACTATTACAGCAGGCTCGGGGGCTACGTCAGAACCAGAGGAGGTCATGATGATAGAAGAAACTTGGATGCAGCCGTATCTTGCGTACATGATAAACAAAAAACTACCAGAAGATGCAGTGGAGGCCAAGAGGATAACTCGAAGATCGAAAGCGTTTGTCGTCTTGGAGGGGAAATTGTACAAGAGAAGTATCACCGGCGTTTTGCAGCGTTGTGTAACGCCCCAGGAAGGGCAAGCAATACTAAAAGACATACATGGCGGAGTATGTGGCCATCATGCTAGCAGCAGAGCAATAGCAGCAAAAGCCTTTCGAGCAGGATTCTATTGGTTAACAGCCATCGAGGACGCAAAAGATATAGTTCGAAAGTGTGAAGCATGCCAAAGGTTTGCATCTAGACCGCATGCACCAGCAGCGGAGCTACAAACAATACCATTATCTTGGCCCTTCGCACAATGGGGCCTCGATATGGTGGGAAAGTTGCACAAATCTTGGCCAGGAGGGCATGTCTACATGCTAGTGGCAGTTGATAAATTCACAAAATGGGTGGAAGCGGCCCCGGTAACAACTCAAGATTCTACAGCAGCAATCAGCTTCATCAAGTCATTAGTTTTCCGTTTTGGTGTGCCATACAGCATCATCACAGACAACGGGACAAATTTCACTTCGAAGGAATTCAAGAGTTACTGCGAAGGACTAGGGATCAAGCTCAAATTCGCATCTGTGGCGCACCCGAAGACGAACGGACAAGTCGAAAAAGCCAATGGCCTAATATGCAGTGGCATAAAAAAGAGGCTCTTAGCACCTCTCGAGAAAGCCAAGAGCGCTTGGGTTGAAGAATTGCCCTCCGTTCTTTGGAGCCTAAGAACTACGCCCAATGCAGCAACTCAAGAAACTCTTTTTTCTTGGTCCATGGCGCAGAAGCCGTGCTTCCAGTCGAAGTTACACACGAGGCTCCAAGAGTGACAGCATATGACGAGACGACGTCGATAGAAGCATTGCAAGACGATGTTGATGCACTAGATGAAGCAAGAGATAAAGCACTAGAAAGGGCTACGCAGTATCAACAAAGCCTACGAAACTACCATAGTAGTCGAGTTCGTCCACGATCTTTTGTGGTGGGAGACCTAGTTTTGCGACTCAGGCAAGACAGCCATGGCAAATTGGAGTCCCCTTGGGTGGGACCTTACATCATCACCGAAGTAATACCAGGAGGAGCGTATCGACTACAAGACAAGAAGACTGGGAAGGACGAGAGCAACCCGTGGAATGCAGAACAGCTACGACGTTTTTACGCGTAGACTAAATATAATGGTATCAATAAATTTGAGTTAACCTTCTGAACCCAGAACATGAGGCCACAGGTCGGGTTCTTTGGGTTGAACTCGACAAAATAGTACAATTATTTGTTACTTCTCCGCTCGGGGGCTTCAACCCCTGGGTCGTACAAAAATTGTTATGGCAAGTTGAAGGTTTTCTTTCATTGTAAGGTTGTTTAGACAACCCGATAAATACTGAGAGAACTTGGTTCATAAAAAGAACCCGATATTTCTCCTATATTTTTTGGTTCGCAAAGAACCCGATATATGGAAAGCATACCTCAGAACACGACTTGTTCTCATGGTACTAGCAAAAGGCATCGACGCAAAGTACGAATATGCATTACAAATATCATTGCAGGAAAGACATTATCAAACGAAATTACATATCCTAATGGAACTAGACTTCAGCTTCATATTTCTTCTGGCACTGGGTGCCATCGTAGATCTTCACGTCAAACTTCGATGTCCCGATGTGGAAGTCGAAGGCCATGAAGAAGCCTTGATGGATGTCGTGATCTTCTGCAAATTGCGACCAGCCGCCCCTGAAGTACTGCTCGCCGTTGCCATCATACCACACTTCCACCTCATACGGGATACCACTGCCAGACTGCTCGCGAAGAACAGCTTCTCGCAGTTCGCGCCCATCCATAAACTTGGTAAAATTCAGCGGCAGGCGCTGAATCTCACAGCACTGCGCCATGGCAATGCAGAAAAAGGAGAAGACTTGAGGAGAAGTAGCGGGAGCGGCAGGAGCAGCAGAAGGAGGAGCAGCAGGACCTGGAGCGGCGCCAATCACCTTGGGCTTGTTCTTGCTACCAGGTGGACGGCCGGGACGACGCTTAGCTGGAGCGTCCGATGAAGTTCCGGCGGCGGCCATAGTGGTATTGCTCTTGTTCTTGCTGCCACGAGGGCGACCCCGACCTCGTGGTGCCGCCAGGGATCCAAGGTTCAGACGAGAACCTTCAGCATCTGCCATGAGGGAAAGCCTCGGAAAACCCTAGATGAAGAAAAGAAGACGATGCGGCGGAGGAAGATATCTGATTAGGGTTTTTGCTTTTACAAGATGGTGCTTTATTTATAAGCACGTGTTATTGGGCCCCCGTGCTATAGCACAGCCCATAAACATATTTTACAGCAGGAGTTAAATTCTGCGTACAACAGACGATAATATCAAAGAAAAACAAGAAAAGGAGACTCTGATTGCACGATATGAAAACCTCGACTTGGACTCGGGGGCTCGCCAAGTAGTAAGATGTCAACAAAAGAAAGAAGAGCTGAACTTTGAGCCTATGCTTGACTACAAGTCGCCAAACATAGCCTCGGGGGCTACTCCCATCGGGAGCGCTGAGCGCGCACCCGATAGAGATGAGGGTAATCAATATTGGAGATACGGAAGGATAAACATACAACCTTCGACTACGTAGTCGACAAAATTAAGAGCGATTACTCCCATCGGGAGCGAAGAAGATCAATTTAAAATCCGAAATTCTATGGTTTTATCAGTCAAAAATTTGGCTGCGAATATGAGATTCTCGAGTTGCGTTATCGCAACGAAACTCGAATGCCGCGACTTGTCGCGAAGGTAAGACCCCAGGATCCGTCCTGTGTGGCCTGGTATACGCACATGGATGCGCTCTGCTGGTATGTATCCGTGTCTACGACGCGAAGAAAATCCTGGTGGACGCACTGGGTACCCTGAGAACCACTGGGATTCATTTTTTGTAAGTCCTAAATGAGGCAAAAGAGTGAGTTTGACCGGTATCCCGAATTCAAGTCCAAGGGGATTGAATTTAAGTAGGTGACAAGTATCTGTTCCGGCAGTTAACTGACCTCTTGATCCGTCAGAGTTGTCAGGCTTGATCATCAAAACCCCTTGCGAGCAGATTATTATCATGAAATATAAGTCGAAAGACCAAGTCGAAGATTTGAAGATATGAAGAATTGATCAAGTCAAAGATTTAAAGATCAGAGATTCAACCTGAATCTGCAATTCTGGTAGAATCTCAGGGGCTACTGACAAGGGTATAGCTAATAGAACCCGTTAGTTGAGTACCCCTGAGGCCCGTTGTGCTAGGCCCAATTGTAATAATAGTCGAATACGAGTTATTACCGTATGTCGATATTTGTAATCTGTATCGGACCCTACCCGATCCTCGAGACCTGGCCACCTATATATAGGGGCCAGGAGGGGATGGTGTAGGGCAGATTGAAAGCAAGCCAGGTTGAACACCCAAGTTTACTTTCGATACACACCTATTTCGACTAACTTTACCTTCGAGGTTATCTGACGCCCTATCTCCCCGATCGTAAGTCCTTCATCTAGGACATTTGTCGAGTTAACCCTCGTCAGCACCGTATTTCCAAACTTTGGTCGTTCTCTGGCTTGGGAGATTCTTCTCGAGTATGTGATGATCTTATGGAGAAGAAGGATCTCGACAAGCAAGTGAGAGCCCTCACTACTCTCATGAAAGATCATGAAATTCCAGCTTTGGCTGCTAGTTTCTTCGACTCCGAGCGTCCCTTGCCTGCGGTATATGCGCTGTATTCATTTGTTCGCCTTCTTTTATCTTATCACTATTTTTCTTATAACTTTCGACTTGTTTTCCTTCCAGGATCACCAATCCCTTGTTTCTCGTCCTCCTCTTCCAGAAGGAGGACCTATTCAGAATGTTCCTGTATCTGCTGCGTCTGAAGCCCCTGAGGCTGAGGACAGCCAAAACAAAGATGAAGCCGAAGATTCGCTGGAAAGAACCAGCTCGACTACGTCACCTCCTCCTGCACTTTCCGAAGATCTTGGCCTCGACAAGAAGAGGAAACATGTCAAGGAGCTCCTTTCTTCGAGTACCTCCGCTCACAAGAATGTGGCCGGGGAGGCCTTTGCTCTAGAGGATGAAGAAGAGCTTTTCGACGCCTTGGACTCGTGAGTTTCTTGCCGACTTGTTCATATACTTTTCTATGTGTTGACTTGCGCAAAGTGTTTTACTCTTTCTTTTTCAGTGATGACGAGGACCCGAAGAAGTATGCTGCCACTGCTCCTATTGTTGACGCTCCTGTTATCGATGAACTGCCCTCACAAGAGGCAGCTGTGGTGCCTAAGTCACCAGAAGCTGCTACCAAAAAGGCTGGTTCTCGTGCTCCCAAACGCCCAATGAAAGCGTCAACGGCGAGTACTTCTCTCGACACCCCTCGACCAGTTATCTCCCCTGATGATGTAAGTGCTATATATTTTTGTTATTTACTAGCTTTTGAACTGCTCTTCTCATGCCGTGCTTTGGACAGATTTTGATGAAAAAATTCGTCTCTTTGGGTAAAGAATGTGTCAAGTTTTTGAAAGCGGCAAAGGCTTCTCATGGTAAGCTTTCTGCCATCCTGCGTCTTTTATTTGCCTAACTTTGCGCCTCTGTTGCTCTTTTATCGAGCTTGCTTTCTTCTTCTTGTGTTGCAGATGCTTTGTCGGCGGCTAATGCTCGCATATCGTCTCTAGAAGCTGAACTTGAAGCTTCCAGAAAAGCGTTTGATGCTGCCGCCGCTGCCAAAACCATTGTTGAGAAGTCCACTAAGTCAGCATTGCCTAGGCGAAGAAAGCGGAGAAAGCACTTGCTGATGCTAATCAGGGTCGTACCCAGAGGAAGCAAGCCATAACTGAACGCCTTAATAAAACTTCGGCTCTTGCTGGAGGTAAATACCATGCTTTTCCCTTTTCCGTTGATTTACCCATTCTTATAGTTACTGATGTATGCTTTGTTACTTTCTGTCTTTGTCCCCTTTGTTCTTTAGAACATACTGGGGTGTCTTTGGTACCCGTGCAGCCAGACGATGATCCTCTAATGGCTGCGGTTAACTTGCTGGAGTCGAACTGGATATCTATCCAGGAGATCTTTGAGCTGGCTAGTCGCGTGTTAACGCAGATTTTCGTCGGGTTGTGGCCCAAGCAAAAAGTGGACATGCCAGCTGCTGATCTGAAGAAGCTTGCAACGGTTTTTGACACCCCCGAAGATTGTTGGGGATATACCAAATAGGTATACCAACGACATAGTCCTAAACCAGCAAGCCAGGGTGGCCCATCAAGGGTGGTATGGCGGATAGCCTACCGGGCGGCCCAGTTGCTGGAAGCCCATGGCGGTGGCGGACGCAGGAGCTCATGGCGGATCCGGAGACAGGCCCATGACGGGTTACCTTGTAGTACACGCATAGGACTTAGTCTAGGACTCCATGTTGTATCCGCTTTGGTACCATCGTGATGCCCATGCCAGGCGCCTTTATAAGCCGGCGTGGAGAAGCCCTTGAGGCACGAACACAATCTTACAGCCAATCGCTTAGCGAAACGGCCAACCTCATCATTGTAACCGAGTACTTGTTGCCTTATAGTGAATTATAGCAGCACGTAGGGTCTCGCCACCGTTACGGGATCTGAAGCTGGGTAAACTCATGCTACCACCATCTTGGATCGCTCTGCCGTGTTCACCCCCTTCCACAAACCGCCATACACCTACCCCTATGGCAGATCTGTTGACGAAACCACGACAGTTGGCGCCCACCATGGGGCAAAACACGTCAGGAGCACGGATCCAGGCGGGATCCGCCTTTGCAGGCATCGGCGACACCGTCGCCATCCGGTGCGTCCTCTATGATTTTGGCTTCCCCATCGTCCCAGCGGATAACCTCCGGGTGCCGGCTAGAGAAGACCCTGCTCGATTCACCGTCGTTCCGATCGGAGACATCCATATCTTCATCGGAGAGACAAACCCTACCCCCGCTATGGAAACCAATTTCCGGCGGATTGGTATGGCTAAAACCCCCAAACGGACCGCTTTTGAGCTAGATACGGAGGAGGAATCGTCCGATCTGGAACTTTCTAAGTCATCCGGATCGGATCTGAAAACTAATCCCACCCAACCCACCCTAGAGGTGGAGGAAGCGGTGGATGACCGCTATGAATCCGCCATGAGTAATCTGGCGTTAGAGACACTGCGGTACTGCCTTGTTGCTTTCACAGGTATCACTTTGGGATCTGCCTCCAATGGAGAAGATAGCCTAGGTGAATCCATCCTAGAGGCACTTAACGAAAGTGGTGAATCGGATGACTGGGGTAGAAAAGGCTAGGACTCTGATCACTATGACGCCACCATGAGAAGAATCGAGGCGAAGTTAGCTCAGAAGGAAATTGAAGAGAAGCAAGCAGCCGTCAAGCAGGTGTTCATGACCAGCAAGGGAGATGACGCTGGGCAGGCAATAGGAGATCCGCCATCCCAGGCAGCCCATGACGGAGATGCCAGCAAAGAGCAGGGTAACCCGCCATTAGCTGCTGATCCCGCCACGGAGCAGCTACCTGAGATCCAGGGCGGACCAAGGCCTCTCCAACCCGCCATCCCCATGGTACACCGACCAGAAGACTTCACGACCCCAATGGACAAGATCGTCTACGGAACCCTAGGAGATCCAATCACCCCTGACTATGTCAAAGACGTGAACGATCTGGAAAAGAAGAGACGTGAAATCCTAAAGGAGGCCAAGCGCGTGGAGAAGATGGGAGAAAAGATGGATGACGATATTGCTAAAGCTCAAGACACGCTCAAGCGTGCAAGGAACATGGAGGAGAACTACGTTACTCTCATCCAGAATCAAATGAACGAGGGGGGCGACCCGCAGCTGGCACGAAACCTTGAGTTCACCGTGCCAACCGCAGAAACTCTGGCCAAGATGTATATCAAGAATCCGCCATATGTGGACAAGAACCGCGATGAAGTCAGGGCTATGCCCATTGAAAACATCATGGCTGCAAAGGAGCTATTGCAGCATAATAAAAGCCCAGCAGCCCTAGAGACGGCGGTAAAACTGATGACCAAAGCATTGGTGCAGCAGGAGAAAGCTACGTCATCACGACGACTTGAATCTGATCCCGCGCTATGCAGGTCCAGTACTGCCTCCAAGGCTCGGGGTAATGGCAATTATGGTACACGCCCTGATAACGAATCTCATACTGGATCCTCAGAAGTCCGAAGAAGAGAAGCTCGCAACAGGGCAGATGCCATCCCAATATCCTCCGATGACAAGCCACATGGCAAGGGCCCGCAGAGAAATCCATCACCACCTCGCAAGAATTACCCTGTCTATGGATACCAGCAAGACAATGCTGCTCCCCGCCATAAGACCGACATGCCGCCACCAAAGTATAAGACATTCGAAATCCCAAAGGGAGGAATCATCATACGTGACAATGATGGCAAGCGAGGACGAAGCCGTGACGCTGGACACAGAGACGATCCGCCACGGCAGGAAGCCAGTCGAGACGGCGGGTCCAAGCAAAGGGAACGATCTTGCCATGACGACGGCGCGCACCGCAGCGGCGACAAGGATAAGCATCGCTCTTCCCGCCGCCACGATGACAAAGGGCATGGCTCCCGCCGCCATGACGACAATCCATCTCCATGGAGAGCAGAGGGAAGCCATCGTAGTTGCAGAGATCAATCGCAGGACGGCGAGAGTAAAAGGCGTGACCCTTCGCCATCTCCACCAGGCAGCCCCCGTGGCGGCGGCGGTGGCGGCAGAGGCCCAGCAAAATCATGCAACTCCCGCAAAGATCCGCAGGATCAGAAGCCCTACAACGCGCGTACCCACCTAAACGAGATTGCCAAGTCTCAAACGGCCTTCTTCCTCGGCCCAAAGTGCTTTGGACAACGGATCCGTGATGAGCCCATCCCACATGGGTTCAAAATCGAGAAAAACATCCGCTAGTACAATGGAGTCGATAGGCCTCTAACTTGGCTACGAGACTACTTCAACGCAGTGCAGTTCACAGGGGGATCACCCAATGTTGCTGTCCGCTATCTGCCCCTGATGCTATCTGGCACAGCGCGGCAGTGGATCAATGACTTGGCAGAAAATTCCATCCAAACCTGGTTCGACATGCAGACTGCGTTCACCAAAAACTTCGAGGGTACCTACAAGAGACCCCATAACATTGGTGACCTCCAAAGGTGCCGGTGGGCTAACGACGAGACCTCCCAAACTTTCCTTGCGCGATGGCTAGATATGAAGAACTCCTGTGAAGGGGTTACTGATGAATCCGCCATCCTCGCGTTCATTGACAGTTTGGAGAGAGGCCAGCTGCTCCGCCATCGCCTGTTGCGAGAAAGGAACAAAGGGAAATTAACCCTAAATTCCATGATCACCATTGCAAGTAACTACGCGGCCGCCAATGACGACGCCCGCGAATCTCTGAAGGCTTCCGCCATCCAGAATACTGGAAAGCGGAACAATAGCAATAAACGGAAGAATCCACCAGAAGAGTAGCAAACTCCGGATATGGTGGCCACAACCTTCGCCGATAAAGGTCAAAGCAGCTAGCGCGGCAAGGGACGCGGTACTAGCAGTGGCCAGTCGCGGAGCTCTACAGCTCCCACTTCGGCGCCATCCGCTCCCGTGTCCTACGATGAGTACCACGATATGCTATGTTTCGCCCATCGAGACGCTTCAGGGAAGTGCAATCACACCAACCGGAACTGCAAATTTGTCAACAACATCAAGGCGGACCAAGAAGCGGGCTACAAGCGCAACCGGCGACAACGGCCTCGTGGCAAAGGAAAAGCGGACAAGGATAAGAAGTCCAAGGATGGCAGTGATATGGATGAAGACCCTGCGCCCAAAACCGCCGAAAAGGCAGAGGGTGGGGCTGGCACGGGTAACCCATTCAAAAACACCAATAAAAAGGGAGCCTTTCACACATTCCTTGGACCCCCCACGGCTAAGGCACAGCGAGCTACCATGCGCTCCCTAAATGCCACCGTGCCAAAAATCTGCCAATACGTCCGATGGTCTGAAGTACCGGTGCACTAGAGCCGCGACGATCATCCAGGGCTACGAATTCTCCAAGTGTCTAATGGATGGCGGCAGCAGCCTGAACATCATGTACGTGGAAACTCTGACAAAGCTTGGCCTTACCAAGACCCAACTCCGCCATAGTGCTGTCACTTTCTATGGAGTGGTTCCTGGCCGCCAAGCTAAGTCCCTCGGGTCCATTACCCTCAAGGTGCCTTCGGTAGTGAAGAAAATTACCGAGAAGAGCCCATAACCTTTGAGGTGGTCCCGTTCAAAAGTACATACCACGTGATCTTCGGCCGCCCTTCTTTCCACAGTTTCCATGCCAGGCCATGCTACATCTACAACCAGCTGAAGATGCTAGGACCGGATGGCATAATCACCATTTATGGCAGCTTCAGAAAGGCAAAGGAGTGCGAGGAAGGAGAAGCCGCCTTCGTGGAAGCAGTGTTCTTCGGCGAGGAGTTCAAAGAAATCCATGCCACCACGGACCCTGCGGAGATGCCGGCATCCAAGCAAGAAGTTTCCGCCTCCCAGCCCACCTTCAAGCCTACAGTTGATATAAAGCAGGTGGAACTTGTCGTTGGCGATGCCGCCAAGACCACTAGCGTGCTCGTCGAGTTCCTTGATACGTCTCCAACATATCTATAATTTTTGATGCTCCATGCTTGTTTTTACACCATTTGCCTATTGTTTCATTACACTTAGTGGCACTTTTATGCATTTTCTGGAACTAACCTATTAACGAGTTGCCACAGTGCCAGTTTCCTGTTTTCTGCTAGTTTTTGTGTTTCAGAAGTGATACACAGGAAATATTCTCGGAATTGGACGAAACAAGTTCCTGAAGTCTTATTTTACCTAGAAGCTTCCAGAGATCTGAAGAGAAGTAGGAGGGGGGCCACCAGGGCCCCACACACAGGGGAGGCGCGGCCAGGCCCCTGGCCGTGCGGGCCCCGTGTGAGGGCGCCTGGCCCCTCCTCTGACATCGACCCTTCGCCTATAAAGACCCCCCGACGGAAAAAACCTAAGGACCCGATCAGATTTCCAGAACACATCGCGATCCGCCGCCACCGTCGACCCGAAGATCGGGAGGGTCCAGAAGCTCTTCCCGGCACCCTGCCGGAGAGGGGAATCGCCACCGGAGGTCTTCTTCATCGCCGTGCTTGCCACCGGAGCGATGAGTGAGTAGTCTACCTTGGACTATGGGTCCATAGCAGTAGCTAGATGGTTGTCTTCTCCACCATGTGCTTCATGTTTAGATCTCATGAGCTGCCCTACATGATTGAGATCACCGTTATGTAATTCTACATGTTTGGTTTGTTGGGATCCGATGAATATTGGTGTTTATGATTAAGTTGCTGTACTGAATATTATCTTTTGTTATCTCTATGTTGTTTATGATCTTGCATGCTCTCCGTTGTTAGTAGCTATCTTGGCCGAGTAGTTGCTAGTGACTCCAAGAGGGGGTATTTATGCTCGATAGTGGGTTCATGCCTCTATTTCACCTGGGGGAGTGACAGAAACCTCTAAGGTGGTAGATGTGCTGTTGCTACTAGGGAGAAAACAACATTCATATGCTCAAGGGCATATGCTTTGTTTACATTACACACTTTGCTTAATGCAATTATCTGTTGTTCGCAACTTAATACTACTGGGGTGTTCGGATTGATATCCCCGGGAGTGGATTATTAGTCATAGATGCAGTTGGATGGCGGTCTATGTATTTTGTTGTAATGCCCAGAGTAAATCTCATAGTGATCCTCTTGACATATCACGTTTATCTTTATTCTATCAGTTGCCTGATACGTCTCAAACGTATCTATAATTTTTGATGCTCCATGCTTGTTTTTACACCATTTGCCTATTGTTTCGTTACACTTAGTGGCACTTTTATACATTTTCCGGAACTAACCTATTAACAAGTGCCACAGTGCCAGTTTCCTGTTTTCTGCTGTTTTTGTGTTTCAGAAGTGATACACAGGAAATATTCTCGGAATTGGACGAAACAAGTTCCTGAAGTCATATTTCACGGGGAAGCTTCCAGACATCTGAAGAAGTGTCGGAGGGGGGCCACCAGGGCCCCACACAAGGGGGCGGCGCGGCCCAGCCCCTGGCCGCGCCACCCCTGTGTGAGGACACCTGGTCCCTCTCTTGACATCGCCCCTTCGCCTATAAGTACCCCCCGACGAGAAAAACCTAAGGCCCGATCAGTTTTCCAGAATACATCGCGATCCACCGCCGCCGTCGACCCGAAGATCGGGAGGGTCCAGAAGATCTTCCCAGCACCCTGCCGGAGAGGGGAATCGCCACCGGAGGTCTTCTTCATCGCCATGCTTGCCTCCGGAGCGATGAGTGAGTAGTCTACCTTGGACTATGGGTCCATAGCAGTAGCTAGCTGGTTGTCTTCTCCACCATGTGCTTCATGTTTAGATCTCATGAGCTGCCATACATGATTGAGATCACCGTTATGTAATACTATGATGTTGGTTTGTTGGGATCCGATGAATATTGGTGTTTATGATTAAGTTGCTGTACTGAATTATATCTTTTGTTATCTCTATGTTGTTTATGATCTTGCATGCTCTCCGTTGTTAGTAGCTATCTTGGCCGAGTAGTTGCTAGTGACTCCAAGAGAGGGTATTTATGCTCGATAGTGGGTTCATGTCTCTATTTCACCTGGGGGAGTGACAGAAACCTCTAAGGTGGTAGATGTGATGTTGCTACTAGGGAGAAAACAACATTCATATGCTCAAGGGCATATGCTTTGTTTACATTACACACTTTGCTTAATGCAATTATCTGTTGTTCGCAACTTAATACTTCTAGGGTGTTCGGATGATATCCCCGGGGGTGGATTATTAGTCATAGATGCAGTTGGATGGCGGTCTATGTATTTTGTTGTAATGCCCAGAGTAAATCTCATAGTGATCTTCTTGACATATCACGTTATCTTTATTCTATCAATTGCCCAACTGTAATTTGTTTACCCAGCATGTTATTTTATCTATGGAGAGACACCACTAGTGAACTATGGACCCCGGTCCTATTTTAATCATATTGCAATCACTTGTTTACTTTTCCCGCACTGTTTACTTTACTAGCATATTACTACTGTTTTCCACTCGATACACTCATAACCTTTGTTTCAAGCAAACCGGTGAGATTGACAACCTCATCGCAAGTTGGGGACAAAGTATTTGTTTGTGTGTGTGCAGGTTCCATAAACACCTTCAGTCGTCATCGTCTCTCTTCTCCTGATCGATAAACATTGGTTTCTTAACTGAGGGAAAACTAGCCGCTACACTCATCATACCTTCCTCTTGGGGTTCCCAACGGGCTGGTCATCACCACGCACAAGGACTTACTGCTCCCATATCAACTAAACGCCACAGTCTTTTCTGGCGCCATCACACGAGTAGCAGCTTCTTTTCTGGCGCCGTTGCCGGGGAAGAGAGAAGACTTCTGCGAGGGGAGTTCTTCGCACACACATTCTTTACTTTGTTATTTGTTTTGCTTTACTTTATTTTATTTTACCTGCATTGTTTTTTATATCAAAAACCAAAAAAAAATTAGAATCCTTGGTAGCTATTTTTACTTGTTTACTTTTGTTTTGCTGAAATGGGTACTCCTGAAAATACCAAGTTGTGTGACTTTGCTAGCACGAACAATAGTGATTTTATCTGCACTCCTATTGCGCCAACTGTTCCTGCTACCACTTTTTATGAGATCAAGCCTGCTTTATTGAACCTTGTTATGAAAGAGCAATTTTCTGGTTCTAGTACTGAAGATGCTGCAGCTCATCTCAACAATTTTGTTGAGCTATGTGAGATGCAGAAATATAAGGATGTTGATAGTGATATTATTAAGCTCAAGTTGTTTCCTTTTTCTTTGAGAGGAAAAGCTAAAGATTGGTTGCTGTCTTTGACTAAGAATAGTATTGATTCATGGGCTAAGTGTAAGGATGCTTTTATTGGTAGATACTATCCTCCTGCTAAGATTATAGCTTTGCGCAGCAATATTATAAAGTTTACTCAGTTTGATACTGAACATGTTGCTCAGGCTTGGGAAAGAATGAAATCTATGATAAAGAATTGCCCCACTCATGGACTGACTACTTGGATGATTATCCAAACTTTTTATGTAGGACTGAATTTTTCTTCAAGGAACCTACTTGATTCAGCTGCTGGAGGCACTTTTATGTCCCTCACATTGGGCGCCGCATCAAAGCTACTCGACAACATGATGGTAAATTATTCCGAATGGCACACCGAGAGAGCTCCACAAGGTAAGAAGGTAAATTCTGTTGAGGAAACCTCTTCCTTGAATGATAAGATCGATACCATTATGGCTATGCTTGCTAATGATAGGACTCATGTTGATCCTAATAATGTTCCTTTGGCCTCTCTGGTTGCTCAAGAAGAGCAAGTTGATGTGAATTTCATTAGAAATAATAATTTTAACAACAATGCCTAGAGGAACAATTTTGCTAGTAACAATTATAGGCCGTATCCTTCTACCAATGGTAATGGTTATGGTAACTCTTATGGTAATTCCTACAACAACACTAGGGCCGCGCCCTCCGAGCTTGAGGTAATGCTCAACGACTTCATCGGTAAACAAACTGCTTTTAATAAGTCTGTTGAGGAAAAGTTAGGCAAAATTGATATTCTTGCTTCTAAAGTTGATAGCCTTGCTCATGATGTTGAACTTCTGAAATTAAAAGTGTTTCCTAATGATGTGAATGTGAGCAATGTTGTTGCTGCCGCTAATGCTACCCAAGTTGGAATTGATAAAAATATTAGATTGTTAGCGGAATTGCATGCCAGGTGGGAAAGAGAAGATGAGATGGCTAGAGAGATGAAGGTATGTACTATTACTACCTCTAATAATGTTGCTCCTACTGATAGTAATCCTCTTACTTTGATTGGTGTAGAAAAAACTCCCACTCCTTGTGTTAAAAAACCTAAAACTGCCAAAACTTTTTCTCAAAAGAGTGCTGAAATTTTTCGGAGTGTAGGAGATGATAGCTCTATTTCTTTTAATGATTTTGATGTTGATGGCTGCAATATATCTGAAGTCATTTTGTTCTTGCAAAAGCTTGCTTTGACTCCCAATGCTAGTTCTCTAAATATTGCTTTTACTAAGCACATTACCAATGCTCTCATAAAGATTAGGGATGAAAAGTTGAAGCAAAAAGCCTCTGTTCCCAAGAAGTTAGAAGATGGTTGGGAACCCATCATTGATATGCATGTTAATGGTTATGATTGCCATGCTTTATGTGATCTAGGTGCTAGTATTTCTATCATGCCTAGAAAGATTTATGACATGCTTGATTTACCACCACTTGAAAAGTGTTATTTTGATGTTCCTATTGCTGATGTTGCTAAGAAGAAACCTTTGGGAAGGATTAATGATGTTCTTATTGTGGTTAACAATAACCTTGTTCCCGTTGATTTTCTTGTTATGGACGTTGAATGCCATGCTTCATGTCCTATTATTTTGGGAAGACCCTTTCTTCGAACTGTAGGTGCTATCATTGATATGAGGGAAGGCACGATCAAGTATCAATTCCCACTAAAGAAAGGTATGGAACACTTCCCTAGGAAAAGAAAGAAATTACTTTTTGACTCTATTCTTAGAGCAAATTATGAGCTTGATGCTTCATCACTTGATATTACTTGATTCGCAATTTTCTGCGCCTAGCTCAAAGGCGTTAAAGAAAAGCACTCTTGGGAGATAACCCATTGTTTACTTTTCAGTACTTTTTCTTTTATTTGAGTCTTGGTAGTCATTACTACTGTAATGACCGCTCCTTATCTTGTTTATTTTGTTTTTGTGCCAAGAGAAGCCTCTAATTTGAGCGAGGTAAAGATTTGGGGTTATTGCTGTCCTGAAACTGTTTTCGGTGCTGCACCGTAAAAATTCGTAAAAATTCTCTGTTTATCTTTTGGACCTGCGATTTCTTGTGCATATGCCCCAGGTTATATCCAAACTTTTCTTAGTTGAACACTTTTTGATTTGAGCAACAGAAAATCCCTCAAAATTCGTCCATTATCAGCTGTTCAGTTTTGACAGAATTCTGCCAATATTTATTTTTGCCACTTTATCGCTTTCTTTTGAGTTCTTTTTGATCATGGAACTCTTGTGGAAGTTGTTACAGTAGTATATACTTTATATGTGGTGGTTTTGGGTTGAAACCTGAAGCTAAAAGAGGTTGAATATATTTTATGCTTACACTAATGTTGCTAATAGAATTGTGTTTAGTTTTGTATGAAGGAAGTTTTCAAGTGTAGGGATTGGAGAATGATGAGATGAGTTGAAGAATGGACAAAAGCTCAAGCTTGGGGATGCCCATGCATCACCCCAAGAAATATCCAAGAAGTACAAGCGTCAAAGCTTGGGGATGCCCCCGAGGCACCCCTTCTTCATCGGCAAAAATCAGGTCACCTTTCAAAACACTATATTTTTATTGCTTCATGCACTATGTGTTTTTCTTGGAGCGTCAGTTGTTTTAGTTTTATTAGTTGGTTTAGTTTGTTTATTTGCTGCAATAAATGGTTGGACCCCAACAAATTTCCCTTTGGAGGAGATGTACTCATTTTCATTTGCAAAGAACGCTCTAGTTTTCACTCTTATTAAAAATCGAGCGTTCTACTTTTTCTGCTACTGCTTTTGGTTTTCGTTTTCGCCTTGATATGCGTTCAGATCTTGTCATATCTTTTCATCAAGGTGCATTTTTGCCTCTGATCTTTATTGGTTTTCATCAAAAGAGGTGTTTATAAAAATTTCAAATGGTGTTGGAAAAGAGAAAAAGCTTTGTGCAAAATAGTGGTACAAGAAGGAGCTTGTGTAGACTGCGGCTTAGGCTTTTTCATGTCATGCTTGATGTCTTTTTGATAGTATGCTTAGTGGTTTTGCTGTAGCATGACTTGTCTCAAATAACTGAGATTGTTTAATGAGCCTTTGAAAAAAATCATGCGTTGTTTTTATTATATGGAAGCATTATTTTGGTTTTCTCCTTGATGCTTTATTTGGGTTGACTTGGCGCATGCTCACACATGTTAGACTCTTACAAAGTCGCCATTAGCCTTCATGATCATTTAGTTTTTGACTTTTGATGCCATCGTATGCTTCTTTTAATGTCGCTTTGTCGCTTTGCATGATTATGGCCATTATTGCTCTCTTAGTTGGTCGCTCCCAGTCTTTTGCTAGCCCTCGCCTTGTACTGAGTATGAGCTCTACTCGTGCATCCAACTCCTAAAAGCCAAAGTTTGCCATTGTGTCCACTATAAATTCCTATGTATGGTATTTGTAAGCCATTCCAAAGTAAAATTTTCGTGTGCTACCTTTCAAAAACCTTCAAAATACTTCTCGTTTTGTGACACTGTTTTCAGCTCATGGGGACGTAGTGGTCGGATTTGCTATCTTCCATATTGCTTATTCCAAAAAAGAAAAAAAAAAGAAAAAAAGAAAGAAAAAAGGCACTCCTCCAAAGAATGTGAATGTTGGTGGGCACCCGATGGAATCGGTTAGCCATGGTATGTGAAAGGAAAAGGTGGGGAGGAGTGCCAAGTTTTATAAAAAGAGCACAAGACTGCCAATCTCTCTCTCAAAAACTTGCTTCATTTTTGTATGGAAGATAGTAAGAACCCCATTGCCAGTCGTTGACAAAGACAACCACCTCTCAAAATCAAGTTTTATCTCTCTGTTTTACAAATGAAAAGCTCTAGCACATGTTTAAATCACTGCTTCCCTCTGCGAAGGGCCTTTCTTTTACTTTTATGTTGAGTCACCACCTTCTTTCTTTATGCACCATTAAGAGAGCATAGTTGTCATTCTTAGTGTGATATGCATTGTCCCAAAGTTCATTGATTGACTCATATTGTTGGTTTCACTTGTTCTTAAATTATTTGTATCTAGTCGCCCTCTTAAACTTTGAGGTGTCCTATGCATTTATGTTTTGCTCTCTTTGAAGGACAAGCTGAAAACCTTTTGTATGTTTTTCCTTATGATTTGAACACACGTTTGACTTTCATTGTTTCATTATCATGATCTTTTGTTTGTGTTCATTTACATGTTTACAACATGGTTGCTAAGTTCTTATTGTCATGATTATATCTTCATGCCCATGTTTTAAGTTCTATTGATCCCAGCTCACCAATGCTTACATATATGATCAAGATTGTGTAGGTGCATGTCACCTCAAAAATTATTCTTTGTTATCACTTACCTACTCGAGGACGAGCAGGAGTTAAGCTTGGGGATGCTTGATACGTCTCAAACGTATCTATAATTTTTGATGCTCCATGCATGTTTTTACACCATTTGCCTATTGTTTCGTTACACTTAGTGGCACTTTTATACATTTTCCGGAACTAACCTATTAACAAGTGCCACAGTGCCAGTTTCCTGTTTTCTGCTGTTTTTGTGTTTCAGAAGTGATACACGGGAAATATTCTCGGAATTGGACGAAACAAGTTCCTGAAGTCATATTTCACGGGGAAGCTTCCAGACATCCGAAGAAGTGTCGGAGGGGGGCCACCAGGGCCCCACACAAGGGGGCGGCGCGGCCCAGCCCCTGGCCGCGCCACCCCTGTGTGAGGACACCTGGTCCCTCTCCTGACATCGCCCATTCGCCTATAAGTACCCCCCGACGAGAAAAACCTAAGGCCCGATCAGTTTTCCAGAATACATCGCGATCCGCCGCCGCCGTCGACCCGAAGATCGGGAGGGTCCAGAAGCTCTTCCCGGCACCCTGCCGGAGAGGGGAATCGCCACCGGAGGTCTTCTTCATCGCCATGCTTGCCTCCGGAGCGATGAGTGAGTAGTCTACCTTGGACTATGGGTCCATAGCAGTAGCTAGCTGGTTGTCTTCTCCACCATGTGCTTCATGTTTAGATCTCATGAGCTGCCATACATGATTGAGATCACCGTTATGTAATACTATGATGTTGGTTTGTTGGGATCCGATGAATATTGGTGTTTATGATTAAGTTGCTGTACTGAATTATATCTTTTGTTATCTCTATGTTGTTTATGATCTTGCATGCTCTCTGTTGTTAGTAGCTATCTTGGCCGAGTAGTTGCTAGTGACTCCAAGAGGGGGTATTTATGCTCGATAGTGGGTTCATGTCTCTATTTCACCTGGGGGAGTGACAGAAACCTCTAAGGTGGTAGATGTGCTGTTGCTACTAGGGAGAAAACAACATTCATATGCTCAAGGGCATATGCTTTGTTTACATTACACACTTTGCTTAATGCAATTATCTGTTGTTCGCAACTTAATACTTCTAGGGTGTTCGGATGATATCCCCGGGGGTGGATTATTAGTCATAGATGCAGTTGGATGGCGGTCTATGTATTTTGTTGTAATGCCCAGAGTAAATCTCATAGTGATCTTCTTGACATATCACGTTATCTTTATTCTATCAATTGCCCAACTGTAATTTGTTTACCCAGCATGTTATTTTATCTATGGAGAGACACCACTAGTGAACTGTGGACCCCGGTCCTATTTTAATCATATTGCAATCACCTGTTTACTTTTCCCGCACTGTTTACTTTACTAGCATATTACTACTGTTTTCCACTCGATACACTCATAACCTTTGTTTCAAGCAAACCGGTGAGATTGACAACCTCATCGCAAGTTGGGGACAAAGTATTTGTTTGTGTGTGTGCAGGTTCCATAAACACCTTCAGTCGTCATCGTCTCTCTTCTCCTGGTCGATAAACCTTGGTTTCTTAACTGAGGGAAAACTAGCCGCTACACTCATCATACCTTCCTCTTGGGGTTCCCAACGGGCTGGTCATCACCACGCACAAGGACTTACTGCTCCCACATCAACTAAACGCCACAGTCTTTTCTGGCGCCATCACACGAGTAGCATTGCCCAACTGTAATTTGTTTACCCAGCATGTGTTATTTTATCTATGGAGAGACACCACTAGTGAACTGTGGACCCCGGTCCTATTTCCATCATATTGCTATCACCTGTTTACTTTACTCGTACTGTTTACTTTACTCGCATACTATATTGTTTTCCACTCGATACACTCATCACCTTTGTTTCAAGCAAACCGGTGAGATTGACAACCTCATCGTAAGTTGGGAACAAAGTACTTGGTTGTGTGTGTGCAGGTTCCGCATCACCTTCAGTCGTCGCCGTCTCTCCTCTCCTGATCGATAAACCTTGGTTTCTTAACTGAGGGAAAACTAGCCGCTAAACTCATCACACCTTCCTCTTGGGGTTCCCAACGAGCTGGTCATCACCACGCACAAGGAAACTTCTGGTGCAATCAATCACGTGCTATCAAGCTAATTTTCTGGCGCCGTTGCCGGGGAGGAAGAGAAGACTTCTGCGAGGGGAGTTTTTCGCACACACATCTTTTACTTTGTTATTGCTTTGCTTTACTTTATTTATTTTACCTGCATCGTTTTTATATCAAAAACCCAAAAAAATTAGAATCCTTGGTAGTCGTTTTTACTTGTTTACTTTCGTTTTGCTGAAATGGCCAACCCTGAAAACACCAAGTTGTGTGACTTTACTAGCACGAACAATAGTGATTTTATCTGCACTCCTATTGCACCACCTGCTACTGCTGCAAACTTTTATGAGATTAAGCCTGCTTTATTGAACCTTGTTATGAAAGAGCAATTTTCTGGTGCTAGTACTGAAGATGCTGCAGCTCATCTCAACAATTTTGTTGAGCTATGTGAGATGCAGAAATATAAGGATGTAGAAAGTGATATTATTAAGCTCAAGTTGTTTCCTTTTTCTTTGAGAGGAAAAGCTAAAGATTGGTTGTTGTCTTTGACTAAGAATAGTATTGATTCATGGGCTAAGTGTAAGGATGCTTTTATTGGTAGATACTATCCTCCTGCTAAGATTATATCTCTGCGTAGCAATATTATGAAGTTTACTCAGTTTGATAATGAACATGTTGCTCAAGCTTGGGAAAGGATGAAATCTATGATAAAGAATTGCCCCACTCATGGACTGACTACTTGGATGATTATCCAAACTTTTTATGCAGGACTGAATTTTTCTTCAAGGAACCTACTTGATTCAGCTGCTGGAGGCACTTTTATGTCCCTTACCTTGGGCTCCGCATCAAAGCTACTTGACAACATGATGGTAAATTATTCTGAATGGCACACCGAGAGAGCTCCACAAGGTAAGAAGGTAAATTCTGTTGAGGAAACCTCTTCCTTGAATGATAAGATTGATACCATTATGGCTATGCTTGCTAATGATAGGACTCATGTTGATCCTAATATTGTTCCTTTGGCCTCTCTAGTTGCTCAAGAAGAGCAAGTTGATGTGAATTTCATTAGAAACAATAATTTTAACAACAATGCTTATAGGAACAATTTTGCTAGTAACAATTATAGACTGTATCCTTCTACCAATGGTAATGGTTATGGTAACTCTTATGGTAATTCCTACAACAACACTAGGGCCGCGCCCTCCGAGCTTGAGGTAATGCTCAAGGTCTTCATCGGTAAGCAAACTGCTTTTAACAAGTCTGTTGAGGAAAAGTTAGGCAAAATTGATATTCTTGCTTCTAAAGTTGATAGCCTTGCTCATGATGTTGAAATTCTGAAATTAAAAGTGTTGCCTAATGATGTGAAAGAGAACAATATTTTTGCTACCGCTAATGCTATTCAAGTTGGAATTGATGAAAATATTAGATTGTTAGCGGAATTGCATGCCAGGTGGGAAAGAGAAGATGAGATGGCTAGAGAGATGAAGGTATGTACCATTACTACCTCTAATGATGTTGCTCCTACTGGTAGCAATCCTCTTACTTTGATTGGTGTAGAGAAAACTCCCACTCCTTGTGTTAAAAAACCTAAAACTGCCAAAACTTTTTCTCAAAAGAGTGCTAAAAAATTTCGGAGTGTGGGAGATGATAGCTCTATTTCTTTTAATGACTTTGATGTTGATGGCTGCAATATATCTGAAGTTATTTTGTTCTTGCAAAAGCTTGCTTTGACTCCCAATGCTAGTTCTTTAAATATTGCTTTTACTAAGCATATTACCAATGCTCTCATAAAGATTAGGGATGAAAAGTTGAAGCAAAAAGCCTCTGTTCCCAAGAAGTTAGAAGATGGTTGGGAACCCATCATTGATATGCATGTTAATGGTTATGATTGTCATGCTTTATGTGATCTAGGTGCTAGTATTTCTATCATGCCTAGAAAGATTTATGACATGCTTGATTTACCACCGCTTGAAAAGTGTTATTTTGATGTTCCTATTGCTGATGTTGCTAAGAAGAAACCTTTGGGAAGGATTAATGATGTTCTTATTTGGTTAACAATAACCTTGTTCCCGTTGATTTTCTCGTTATGGACGTTGAATGCCATGCTTCATGTCCTATTATTTTGGGAAGACCCTTTCTTCGAACTGTAGGTGCTATCATTGATATGAGGGAAGGCACTATCAAGTATCAATTCCCACTAAGGAAAGGTATGGAACACTTCCCTAGGAAAAGAAAGAAATTACTTTTTGACTCTATTCTTAGAGCAAATTATGAGCTTGATGCTTCATCACTTGATATTACTTGATTCTCAATTTTCTGCGCCTAGCTCAAAGGCGTTAAAGAAAAGCACTCTTGGGAGATAACCCAATGTTTTCTTTTCAGTACTTTTTCTTTTATTTGAGTCTTGGAAGTCATTACTACTGTAATGACCGCTCCTTATCTTGTTTATTTCGTTTTTGTGCCAAGAGAAGCCTCTAATTTGAGTGAGGTAAAGATTTGGGGATGTTGCTGTCCTGAAACTGTTTTTGGTGCTGCACCGTAAAAATTTGTGAAATTTCTCTGTTTATCTTTTGGACCTGCGATTTCTTGTGCATATGCCCCAGGTTATATCCAAACTTTTGTTAGTTGAACACCTTTTGATTTGAGCAACAGAAAATCCCTAAAAAATTCGACCTTTGTCAGCTGTTCAGTTTTGACAGATTTCTGCCAATATTTGTGTTTGCCACTTTATCGCTTTCTTTTGAGTTCTTTTGATCACGGAACTTTTGGAGAAGTTGCTACAGTAGTATATGATATATGTGTGGTGGTTTTGAGTTGAAACCTGAAGCAAATAGAGGGTTGATTATATGTTATGCTTGCACTAATGTTGCTAATAGAATTGTGTTTAGTTTTGTATGAAGGAAGTTTTCAAGTGTAGGGATTGGAGAATGATGAGATGAGTTGAAGAATAGACAAAAGCTCAAGCTTGGGGATGCCCATGCATCACTCCAAGAAATATCCAAGAAGTACAAGCGTCAAAGCTTGGGGATGCCCCCGAGGCACCCCTTCTTCATCGGCAAAAATCAGGTCACCTTTCAAAACACTATATTTTTATTGCTTAATGCACTATGTGTTTTTCTTGGAGCGTCAGTTGTTTTAGTTTTCTTAGTTGGTTTAGTTTGTTTGTTTTCTGCAATAAATGGTTGGACCCCAACAAATTTCCTTTGGATAAGTTGCCTCGTTTTCATTTGCGAAGAACGCTCAATTTTTAATAAGAGTGAAAAATGGAGTTGTTCAAGCGTTCTTCTTTTTCTGCTACTGCTTTTGGTTTTCGTTTTCGCCTTGATTTGCGTTCAGATCTTGTCATATCTTTTCATCAAGGTGTATTTTTTCCTCTGATCTTTATTGGTTTTCATCAAAAGAGGTGTTTATAAAAATTTCAAATGGTGTTGGAAAAGAGAAAAAGCTTTGTGCAAAATAGTGGTACAAGAAGGAGCTTGTGTAGACTGCGGCTTAGGCTTTTTCATGGCATGCTTGATCTCTTTTTGATAGTATGCTTAGTGGTTTTGCTGTAGCATGACTTGTCTCAAATAACTGAGATTGCTTAATGAGCCTTTGAAAAAATCATGCGTTGTTTTTATTGTATGGAAGCATTATTTTGGTTTTCTCCTTGATGCTTTATTTGGGTTGACTTGGCGCATGCTCACACATGTTAGACTCTTACAAAGTCGCTAATAGCCTTTATGATCATTTATTTTTTGACTTTTGATGCCATCTTATGCTTCTTTTAATGTCGCTTTGTCGCTTTGCATGATTATGGCCATTATTGCTCTCTTAGTTGGTCGCTCCCAGTCTTTTGCTAGCCCTCGCCTTGTACTGAGTATGAGCTCTACTTGTGCATCCAACTCCTAAAAGCCAAAGTTTTCCAAAGTGTCCACCATACATACCTACTAGCAATTTGCTATTCAGAGTAAATTTGACTTGCTTTTATTTTCTCTTCAAATTAAACTCTTACCAGTGTTATGCGAAATTCGGTCAGTAAAGCTCTCACGAACCGGAAGGCACACTTTACTTTTTCATGTTCTTAAAAATTTGACATTGTGGTCTTTTATGTTGAGTTGTTATGCTTGCAAGTTGTAAGTTGGATTCTAGCCCATCCATGCTGTCATGGGCAAGCTTTCAACATTGCACATCTTAATTGAGTTGATATCGTGATCTTTTGTTTATGGATGCCCGCGGTGTGAAATGAATTGGGAATCTTGTAGGGATCATGGAGTTTGTATATGTGTTAGGGAAACGCCGGGCCGCCAATCTAAGCCATGCATAATTCATGGTGGAAATTTGCAGCATACCCATGGTGAACATACGACGACGCATCTCACAATAAAAAGCTAAACAAAAGGCAAATACAAGAGATGTCGAGGTGTTCATTGTCTGCTTGTCCTGTCATTTTGGTGTGGGCTTGTTCCATGTCATCGGGCACGGAGGTACCCCATTGGCGGTTCTCAATGATATGCATATACTTACAATGACAAGAGCCTTGCTTGGGACTCTAAGTAAAGTAGCATGAGGTTTGGGTACTCGTATTCACGGGGCACGAGGTCTTCAACTTATGATTTGTCAAGCATATGCATCATAATTGTTCTCGCATTAACTTTAACCATTCAAGATGCTTATGATGGGGGCAATGAGAGCTCAAAGCCGGTAAGCACCATAATTTTTGAAGGTTATAAAACTTGCAATCACTGCTTCCCTCTGCGAAGGGCCTTTCTTCTACTTTTATGTTGAGTCACCACCTTCTTTCTTTATGCACCATTAAGAGAGCATAGTTGTCATTCTTAGTGTGATATGCATTTTCCCAAAGTTCATTGATTGATTCATGATGATTGGTTTCACTTGTTCTTAAATTATTTGTATCTAGTCGCCCTCTTAAACTTGAAGGTGTCCTATGCATTTATGTTTTGCTCTCTTTGAAGGACAAGCTGAAAACCATTTGTATGTTTTCCTTATGATTTGAATACACGTTTGACTTTCATTGCTTCATTGTCATGATCTTTTGTTTGTGTTCATTTGCATGTTTACAACATGGTTGCTAAGTTTCTTATTGTCATGATTATATCTTCATGCCCATGTTTTAAGTTCTTATGATCCCAGCTCACAAATGCTTACATATATGATCAAGATTGTGTAGGTGCATGTCACCTCAAAAATTATTCTTTTGTTATCACTTACCTACTCGAGGACGAGCAGGAGTTAAGCTTGGGGATGCTTGATACGTCTCCAACGTATCTATAATTTTTGATGCTCCATGCTTGTTTTTACACCATTTGCCTATTGTTTCGTTACACTTAGTGGCACCTTTATGCATTTTCCGGAACTAACCTATTAACGAGTTGCCACAGTGCCAGTTTCCTGTTTTCTGCTGTTTTTGTGTTTCAGAAGTGATACACAGGAAATATTCTCGGAATTGGACAAAACAAGTTCCTGAAGTCTTATTTTACCCGGAAGCTTCCAGAGATCCGAAGAGAAGTAGGAGGGGGGCCACCAGGGCCCCACACACAGGGGCGGCGCGGCCAGGCCCCTGGCCGCGCGGGCCCCGTGTGAGGGCGCCTGGCCCCTCCTCTGACATCGACCCTTCGCCTATAAAGACCCCCCTAACGGAAAAAACCTAAGGACCCGATCAGATTTCCAGAACACATCGCGATCCGCCGCCACCGTCGACCCGAAGATCGGGAGGGTCCAGAAGCTCTTCCCGGCACCCTGCCGGAGAGGGGAATCGCCACCGGAGGTCTTCTTCATCGCCATGCTTGCCTCTGGAGCGATGAGTGAGTAGTCTACCTTGGACTATGGGTCCATAGCAGTAGCTAGATGGTTGTCTTCTCCACCATGTGCTTCATGTTTAGATCTCATGAGCTGCCCTACATGATTGAGATCACCGTTATGTAATTCTACATGTTTGGTTTGTTGGGATCCCATGAATATTGGTGTTTATGATTAAGTTGCTGTACTGAAATATATCTTATGTTATCTCTATGTTGTTTATGATCTTGCATGCTCTCCGTTGTTAGTAGCTATCTTGGCCGAGTAGTTGCTAGTGACTCCAAGAGGGGGTATTTATGCTCGATAGTGGGTTCATGCCTCTATTTCACCTGGGGGAGTGACAGAAACCTCTAAGGTGGTAGATGTGTTGTTGCTACTAGGGAGAAAACATCATTCATATGCTCAAGGGCATATGCTTTGTTTACATTACACACTTTGCTTAATGCAATTATCTGTTGTTCGCAACTTAATACTACCGGGGTGTTCGGATTGATATCCCCGGGAGTGGATTATTAGTCATAGATGCAGTTGGATGGCGGTCTATGTATTTTGTTGTTATGCCCAGAGTAAATCTCATAGTGATCTTCTTGACATATCACGTTTATCTTTATTCTATCAGTTGCCCAACTGTAATTTGTTTACCCAGCATGTGTTATTTTATCTATGGAGAGACACCACTAGTGAACTGTGGACCCCGGTCCTATTTCCATCATATTGCTATCACCTGTTTACTTTACTTGTACTGTTTACTTTACTCGCATACTATATTGTTTTCCACTCGATACACTCATAACCTTTGTTTCAAGCAAACCGGTGAGATTGACAACCTCATCGTAAGTTGGGAACAAAGTACTTGGTTGTGTGTGTGCAGGTTCCGCATCACCTTCAGTCGTCGCCGTCTCTCCTCTCCTGATCGATAAACCTTGGTTTCTTAACTGAGGGAAAACTAGCTGCTAAACTCATCACACCTTCCTCTTGGGGTTCCCAACGAGCTGGTCATCACCACGCACAAGGAAACTTCTGGTGCAATCAATCACGTGCCATCATTCCTCCATGAGAACCGGGAAATCTTCGCATGGCAGCCATCTGACATGAGAGGTGTGCCCAGGGAACTCGCCGAGCATGCCCTACAGATAATCCCTGGCTCCAAGCCAGTAAGACAAGCCATGAGACGCTTCGGAGATGAAAACCGCCGTGCCATAGCAAAGGAAATTTCCAAGCTATTGAAAGCAGGCTTCATCAAAGAAGTGATCCATACAAAGTGGGTGGCAAATCCTGTGTTAGTTCCTAAGAAAAACACAAAGGTTCTGCGCATGTGTGTAGATTACACTGGCCTGAACAAAGCGTGTCCAAAAGATCCTTTTCCCTTGCCTCGCATTGACCAAGTCATTGACTCGACGACGGGATCGGAGTTGCTATGTTTCTTAGATGCCTACTCGGGTTACCACCAGATCAAGATGAAGGAATCCGATCAGCTTGCTACGTCGTTCGTAACAGCTTATGGCACATATTGCTATGTGACAATGCCGTTCGGTCTGAAAAACGCAGGAGCAACGTACCAGTGCACCATGCAAAAGTGCCTGGCGGATCAAATCGGATGCAACATCCATGCATATGTGGACGACATCGCCGTTATGTCCAAGAAGCAAGATGGCCTCATAGCGGTTTTGCAAGAGACCTTCAACAATCTAAGGAAGTACAACATGATGCTCAACCCCATGAAGTGCGTTTTTGGGGTACCAGCTGGACAACTCATGGGATTCATCGTCTCCCACCGCGGAATTGAGGTCAACCCGGAGAAGATCAAGGCAATCCTCGACATCTCCCGGCCTAATGACTTGAAGGATGTACAGCGACTCACAGGCTGTGTGGCAGCAGTGAGCAGATTTGTCAGTCGTCTTGGCGAAAAGGCTTTGCCACTCTACAAGCTGATGAAGAAATCAGACAAATTCATCTGGACCGATGAGGCAGACGCTGCGCTTAAGGATCTGAAGAGAGTGCTAGCCACTGCACCAGTCCTAGCAGCTCCCAAAGACCAGGAGCCCATGTTACTATACATGGTGGCAACTAACAGGGTCATTAGCATCGTCATCGTGGTAGAACGCAAGGAAGAAGCACAGGAGTACGGCGTACAGAGACTAGTCTACTATGTCAGCAAGGTCCTGACGGAAAACAAGCAGCGCTACCCCCACTACCAGAAGTTGGCATACGGATTTTTTCTAGCTTCCCGTAAGCTAAGGCATTACTTCTATGACCATAAGATCACAGTGGTGAGCAAAGCTCCACTGAAGGACATCATCAACAACAGCAACGCAACAGGACGAGTTGCAAAGTGGGGCATTGAACTTGCCTCCTTCGACATCGACTACAAGCCTCGCACTGCCATCAAGTCTCAGGCTTTGGCAGAATTTATGGCGGATTGGAAGGAAGCACAGGAGACTACGCCCGTCCCAGAACCGGAGCATTGGGTAATGCACTTTGATGGCTCAAATTTGCTACACGGCTCGGGGGCTAGAGTGACACTCAAATCCCCTAAGGGAGATGAGCTAAGCTACGTTCTACAAATCCACTTCCCCACCACCAACAACATCGCGGAGTATGAAGCGCTACTACACAGGCTGTGCGTCGCAAAGGAGATCGGCGTACAACACATTATGTATTGTGGAGACTTTGACCTTGTCGCTCAGCAGGTGGCTGGCACATACAAGGCTCGGAACGAAGTCATGGCGGCCTACAGGGACGAAGTGGACGAGATGGCCAAAAGTTTCCTCGGGTATGACATTAAGCATATACGATGAGAAGATAACATGGCAGCCGACACCCTGTCCAAGCTAGGGTCTAGCCGCAAGGCAGTCCCGCTAGGCGTATTCCTTGAGCATCTGCACGTACCATCAGTTAAGATGGTGGATCCAGAAAATCCGGAACTAGCAAGCTCCCTGATACGTCTCCAACGTATCCATAATTTTTGATGCTCCATGCTTGTTTTTACACCATTTGCCTAATGTTTCGTTACACTTCGTGGCACTTTTATGCATTTTCCGGAACTAACCTATTAACAAGTTGCCATAGTGCCAGTTCCCTGTTTTCTGCTATTTTTGTGTTTCAGAAAAGTTACACAGGAAATATTCTCGGAATTGGACGAAACCAAAGCCAGCCGTCCAGATATTTCACGGAGCTTCCAGAGAACCGAAGAGGAGACGGAGTGGGGCCACGAGGGGCCCTCACACCAGGGCGGCGCGGCCTAGCCCCTGGCCGTGCCCCCTATGTGTGAGGCCACCTCGGTCCACTTCTGACGATGCCCCTTCGCCTATAAAGACCCCCCGACAGGAAAAACCTAAGTACCCAATCAATTTTCTAGAAACACATCGCGATCCGCCGCCGTCGTTGACCCGAGATCGGGAGGGTCCAGAAGCTCTTCCCGGCACCCTACCGGAGAGGGGAATCGCCACCGGAGGTCTTCTTCATCGCCATGCTTGCCTCCGGAGCGATGAGTGAGTAGTCTACCTTGGACTATGGGTCCATAGCAGTAGCTAGATGGTTGTCTTCTCCACCATGTGCTTCATGTTTATCGTTTGGAAGCATTATTTTGGTTTTCTCCTTGATGCTTTATTTGGGTTGACTTGGCGCATGCTCACACATGTTAGACTCTTACAAAGTCACCAATAGTCTCTATGATCATTTAGTTTTTGACTTTTGATGCCATCTTATGCTTCTTTTAATGTCGCTTTGTCGCTTTGCATGATTATGGCCATTATTGCTCTCTTAGTTGGTCGCTCCCAGTCTTTTGCTAGCCCTCGCCTTGTACTGCGTATGAGCTCTACTCGTGCATCCAACTCCTAAAAACCAAGTTTGCCAAAGTGTCCACCATACTAGCAATTTGCTATTCCAAGTTAATTTGACTTGCTTTTATTTACTCTTTAAATTAAACTCTTACCAGTGTTATGCGAAAATTGGTCAGTAAAGCTCTCACGAACCGGAAGGCACACTTTACTTTTTCTTGTTCTTAAAAATTTGACATTGTGGTCTCTTATGTTGAGTTGTTATGCTTGCAAGTTGTAAGTTGGAGACTAGCCCAGCCATGCCATCATGGGCAAGCTTTCAACATTGCACTTCTTACTTGAGTTGATATCGTGATCTTTTGTTTATGGATGCCCGCGGTGTGAAATGAATTGGGAATCTTGCGGGGATCATGGAGTTTGTATATGTGTTAGGGAAATGCCTGGGCCGCCAATCTAAGCCATGCATAATTCATGGTGGAAATTTGTAGCATACCCATAGTGGACATTCGACGACGCATCTCAAAATAAAAAGCTAAACAAATGGTAAATAAAAGAGATGTCGAGGTGTTCATTGTCTGCTTGTCCTGTCATTTTGATGTGGGCTTGTTCCATGTCATCGGGCACGGAGGTACCCCGTTGGCGGTTCTCAATGATACGTATATACTTACAATGACAAGACCCTTGCTTGGGACTCTAAGTAAAGTAGCATAAGGTTTGGGTACTCGTATTCACGGGACACGAGGTTTTCAACTTATGATTTGTCAAGCATATGCATCATAATTGTTCTCGCATTAACTTTAACCATTCAAGATGCTTATGATGGGGGCAATGAGAGCTCAAAGCCGGTAAGTACCATAATTTTTGAAGGTTATAAAACTTGCAATCACTGCTTCCCTCCGCGAAGGGCCTTTCTTTTACTTTTATGTTGAGTCACCACCTTCTATCTTTATGCACCATTAAGAGAGCATAGTTGTCATTCTTAGTATAATGTGCATTGTCCCAAAGTTTTCATTGATTGATTCATATTGTTGGTTTCACTTGTTCTCAAATTATTTGTATCTAGTCGCCCTCTTAAACTTGAAGGTGTCCTATGCATTTATGTTTTGCTCTCTATTAAGGACAAGCTGAAAACCATTTGTATGTTTTTCCTTATGATTTGAACACATGTTTGACTTTCATTGTTTCATTTTCATGATCTTTTGTTTGTGTTCATTTGCATGTTATAACATGGTTGCTAAGTTTTTATTGTCAAGATTATATCTTTCATGCCCATGTTTTAAGTTCTTATGATCCCAGCTCACAATGCTTACATATGTGATCAAGATTGTGTAGGTGCATGTCACCTCAAAAATTATTTCTTTTGTTATCACTTACCTACTCGAGGACGAGTAGGAGTTAAGCTTGGGGATGCTGATACGTCTCCAACATATCTATAATTTTTGATGCTCCATGCTTGTTTTTACACCATTTGCCTAATGTTTCGTTACACTTCGTGGCACTTTTATGCATTTTCCGGAACTAACCTATTAACAAGTTGCCACAGTGCCAGTTCCCTATTTTCAGCTGTTTTTGTGTTTCAGAAAAGTTACACAGGAAATATTCTCGGAATTGGACGAAACCAAAGTCCAGCCGTCCAGATATTTCACGGAGCTTCCAGAGAACCGAAGAGGAGATGGAGTAGGGCCACGAGGGGCCCTCACACCAGGGCGGTGCGGCCTGGCCCCTGGCCGCGCCCCCTATGTGTGAGGCCACCTCGGTCCACTTCTGACGATGCCCCTTCGCCTATAAAGACCCTCGAACGGGAAAAACCTAAGTACCCGATCAATTTTCCAGAAAGACATTGCGATCCGCCGCCGTCGACCCGAGATCGGGAGGGTCCAGAAGCTCTTCCCGGCACCCTGCCAGAGAGGGGAATCGTCACCGGAGGTCTTCTTTATCGCCATGCTTGCCTCCGGAGCGATGAGTGAGTAGTCTACCTTGGACTATGGGTCCATAGCAGTAGCTAGATGGTTGTCCTCTCCACCATGTGCTTCATGTTTAGATCTCATGAGCTGCCCTACATGATTGAGATCACCGTTATGTAATTCTACATGTTTGGTTTGTTGGGATCCGATGAATATTGGTGTTATGATTGAGTTGCTATACTGAAATATATCTTATGTTATCTCTATGTTGTTTATGATCTTGCATGCTCTCTGTTGTTAGTAGCTATCTTGGCCGAGTAGTTGCTAGTAACTCCAAGAGGGGGTATTTATGCTCGATAGTGGGTTCATGCCTCTATTTAATCTGGGGGAGTGACAGAAACCTCTAAGGTTGTAGATGTGTTGTTGCTACTAGGGAGAAAACATCATTCATATGCTCGAGGGCATATGCTTTGTTTACATTATACACTTTGCTTAATGCAATTATCTGTTGTTCGCAACTTAATACTCATGGGGTGTTCGGATGATATCCCCGTGAGTGGATTATTAGTCATAGATGCAGTTGGATGGCGGTCTATGTATTTTGTTGTAATGCCCAGAGTAAATCGCATAGTGATCTTCTTGACATATCACATTATCTTTATTCTATCAATTGCCCAACTGTAATTTGTTTACCTAGCATGTGTTATTTATCTTATGGAGAGACACTGCTAGTGAACTATGGACCCCGGTCCTATTTCCATCATATTGCTATCACCTGTTTACTTTACTCGCATACTTCTACTGTTTTCCACTCGATACAGCTCATACCCTTTGTTTCAAGCAAACCGGTGAGATTGACAACCTCATCGCAAGTTGGGAACAAAGTATTTGGTTGTGTTGTGTGCAGGTTCCACGTTGCTACTGGTGGAAGACGCGCTAACAAGTTATCGTTAACGGCGCCCTTGTTAGAGCATCACGCAGCTAGTGGGCATCACCTTCAATCATATTGTCTTTTCTTCTCCTGAACGATTAAACCTTGGTTTCTAACTGAGGAAAAAGCTTGCTGCTGTGCTCATCATACCTTCCGCTTGGGGTTTCCCAACTGCGTGGCAATAATAATCATCATCAACTACACGCCAGCCATCACTCCCCCGTTATGGCGGTTTTGCCAAGCAACCCGCCATGGGCAGAGCCCTACCTGGAATATCTGATGACCAAGAAGTTACCCGAGGACGAAGTCCAAAAGAGACAGATCGAGCGTAGAGCAAAAGCGTACACCACCATAGATGGCCAAATCTACAAGCGAAGTACCTCAGGAGTATTCATGAAGTGCATATCCCAAGTGGACGGAATCAAAATACTGAGAGAGATCCACGAAGGCGAATGTGGCCATCACGTCGCCGCCAGATCCCTCGTAGCTAAAGCATTCCGCCATGGGTTCTACTGGCCTACGGCCAAGGCAGATGCAGACCGCATTGTGGAGCTCTGCCAAGGTTGCCAGATGTACTCTAAGCAAACCCACATGCCCGTCATAGCACTGCATACTATCCCCATAACTTGGCCTTTCGCGGTCTGGGGGCTGGACATGGTGGGTCCGCTAAAAACAGCACCTTCGGGATTTATGCACCTCTTGGTAGCGGTAGACAAATTCACAAAGTGGGTAGAGGCTAAGCCCATCAGAAAACTTGATGGCAAAACTGCCCTAAAATTCGTCAAGGATATTGTGGTCAGATTCGGCATCCCACATAGCATCATCACCGATAATGGCACTAACCTGTCTCAGGGAGAAGTCGAAGAATACTGCCATCACAACGGAATCCGCCTTGACCTTGCATCTGTGGCACATCCATAGTCCAATGGCCAGGTCGAAAGGACCAATGGACTAATCATGTCAGGGATCAAGCCACGCCTAGAAGCACCGCTACATCGCGCAGCTGGAGCCTGGGCAAAAGAGTTGCCATCTGTACTATGGAGTCTAAGGACTACACCAAACAGATCAACAGGCCTCACCCCTTTCTTCTTAGTCTACGGAGCAGAGGCAATCTTGCCAAGTGATGTTCAGTATGACTCTCCAAGAGTCGAGAGCTATGAGGAGGAAGATGCAGAGAAGTCTAGACAACTATCCGTGGACCTGCTGGAAGAAGAACGAGACCTAGCAGCCCAGAGATCCGCCATCTACCAGCAGAATCTCCACCGCTATCATAGCCGCCGAATTCGCAAACGCTCGTTCAAAGAAGGGGACCTGGTGCTACGCCTCAAACAGCAGAAGTCACACAAGTTATCCCCGCCTTGGGAAGGACCCTTCGTTATCAGCAAAGCTCTACTGAACGGTTCCTACTACCTCATTGATATTCGCGAGCTAGATAAGCGACCTAGTAAGAAGCACAAACGAAGAGACCCTGACGATATCTACGACGAAACAGATCGTCCATGGAACATCGCACAGCTATGTCCTTTCTACACTTAGCACTTATCTAGGCTATGTAATAGGCACCTCTATATGATCAATGAAATAAAGCATCTGGTTCACTCTTGATTTTTTCTGAGTCTTTTACCTCCTTTATTGTTCATTTAGATCGTATGGAACCTTTGCGCAATTGTGCTCTGCACTTGTGTCTTTTGAATCCGCCATAAGCGGTCCGCATAGCATATCTGTGTCTCAGTCTCCATCCGATGTTATTTGTGTGGATTCCCGAGTAGTGACTTTTTGGCGATCTAAGCCGCTATCTACCAAGGTTTTGGATGGTTGCTATTAAGTATCGTCGCCATGGTGGATTGTTCGTGCAAAGATTCCGCCATCTCACAAAAAGTCAAGCACAAAAGAGCCGGATGACGGATTGCATAGCCCTACGCGTGAAAAAATATTTTTTCTAAGTGTTGTTTTTTGGGCATGTTAAACTGCTGCAAGTTGCATAAAAATAGGCCTGACAGATTTTTCGCACCTAACCACTTAAAAAAGACTTGATAAACTGTTCAAAGCATTCTCTGATCCGCCACTGGCAGATCAGTCACAGTACAAGCATTCACATAGTTTAAAGTTAAACTTACAGACCCACTCAGGGGCCGAATTAATGCAAAGTGTTTCTTCCTGACACACATGCAGGGTATTGCTCAAGAATGAGGCACAACGGAAGTAGCATCATCGCCGCCATCAGCACCTGTAGTAGCAGCAGAGACCGACGCCGACGCATGACTTGGCGACCCAGGCAGATCGTATGCTTCGTAGTATATGTTCAGCTGAGTGCCCAAGGCACGCAGCTGATCGTATCCCAGCACGCTCTGCCGGATGGCGGCTTTGTCCACCGGTGCTCCGTCTTCGCCGCTATCCGGGATGCCGGAGGTGATCAAGTCTAGGTCCAGCTCGGGGTAGTGGGCCTTTGCCAAAGTTAATGCAGTTCTGGCACCACCCCGAGCGGATGACTGCATCCAATCCGCTACAAGCCCAGGCACGAGCTGTAGCTTCTTGGCAAGCCCAGTGGCAGAAAGTCCGGAGGAACCCGCTATCTGCAGGCTTCCGCACGCTTGACGACCAGCGCTGAGAAGCTCTTCAAGCTCCTTCACTGCGGCGTCCGTAGCAGAGCGTAAGCCCGAAGCGGAGTTCACCTCCCCTTGATCCATAGTGGCTGGAAGAACAAAGTGTCATCATCAACTTGGAATATAGGCATAAACTACAAAACGTGGAAGTCACAGTTACCTAGCAGTGTCTCCTGGAAATGGTTAAGGACATCGTTGAAGCCATTCTTTTGATTTTCAAAATCAGTGGCGGCTTTACGAAGGTCCTCCACCTCCTTCTGCTTCTGGCGGTTTTGGCGTTCCTAGTCCTTGAGTTTCTCCTCGAGGAGGGTGTTGGAGGCCAGAGATTTCTAGAGCTGCGTTTGCAACCCCTCCATCGCAATGGTGTGCCCCCTTTCTACCCCCTCAAGAGTGGATCTCAGCTTGGCAGCATCTGCGTGGCAGAAACAACAGCAGAGTATTGATCGGCTAGCACAAAGGTACAAAAACTTGCCAAAAGAGCAACAAAAGTTACCGCTATCCTCAAGCTGCTTCTGCAAATCTGCCATAAGCGAACTCTTTTCCGCCAGCTCCTTCTCCTGCAAGCTGACGACCTGGACCAAGTCCTCCACGACCTTCTTGTAATTCTGGTGAAACATTATCATGTGTTAGTCACTCTTAGAGCTTTATGCCGGATAGTTATCCGCCATAACGCTCGGGGGCTACTCATGCTGATTTTTTAACTTAAGTCTTCTTAGAGCTTTATGCCGGATAGTTAGTCGCTATAACGCTCGGGGGACTACTCATGCTGATTTTTTGGTCTTCTTAGAGCTTTATGCCGGATATATATCTGCCATAACGCTCGGGGGCTACTCATCGCATCAAAACTTATAAAGTTCTCTAAAGAGCACCGCAACAGTTAATGTATGGCGGCGCTCGGGGGCTATATTATAAAAAATTAAAGGTAGTTTCTCTTAGAGAATCATAATGGATCATCTAAGGAAATCCGCTATGACGCTCGGGGGCTACTGGGAATACGTACCTTCTTCATGGTTGACGTTTTTTCAACAAAAGCGGAAATTCCGCTGGACAGCTGGTTGCTGGCATCCTCTTGGCTGGTAATAAGCTCGACGATCTCAAGCTGCTTCTTCCTCCAAAATGAGCTACCTCCCGCCAAAGTATCTGCCATTTGACCTTGGAACGAGCCAGAGGCCTTTTCACTTTGGACGACATCCTTAGCCGTAGCTTCAGTCGTTGGATTGGCTTCTGGCATCGGACCAAACTAGCCACCAACATCCTCCATGTAAACATCGTTACGAGCAGGAGAGGGAGTTGGTGCATCAGGGGTCGGCGGAATGGTAGCAGGGGAGGGCTTAACACGCTTGGATGGCGGCTCTTTGACGGCGGGTTTCTTCATTCTAAGCAAAAAATGGATTAGCAATGGCGTGTCAACAATGAAGCAAGAAACAGGGAAAGATTACCTAGATTTTGGCAGGTTGATAGTGGCGGTAGTCTTGGATGGCGTTTCTAGCTCCACCCTGCGTTGAGCTTCGAAACGGCGGGAATCAACGGATCCTCCGCCGCCACCACGAGATGTCGCACCACTGCCCCGTTTCTTGGTAATCACCTTCGCCTTGGTCGTACGGGCGGTGTCCTCTACGTCCTTCGCCGACGCCTCCTTGTTTCCGCTAGAATGAACTTCCTCGACAATGATAGGCTTCGGATTAGAGCGGCGGAGGGGATGGGCGAATTCCGTAGAACCAAGGGACTTGAGCTAAAAATTGGGAAACCGAAAAGGTCAGCTCCTATAAAATTCAAAAGGGATCATGTGTACTATGGCAGAAAAGTAACAAACCAGAGGACAGCTGCCATTCTCGAACATAGGCATTCCAAGCTTAAGGGGTTTCTTCCTTGGAGACTTAATGAGGGAGCGGATGCACTTCTCGACCACCTTGGGGTCCAACTCCTCCTCCGAACATCGCATGCCATCCTTTGCACCAGTATACTCGTGCATCAGGCGATCGCGGTGTTGCAAGGGCTGGATCCGCCGAGAAATCCAGCAGTTGATGGTATCAATTCCTTTGAGACCATCATTGGATAACTTGGCGATCCGCCGTGCGAGAAGCTTGGCATAGGGGGTGGCGGATTTGTCATTTACTGGCTTCCAGGAGTCGAGGGGTTGAGCTGCTATATTCTCAAAGGATTGAAGGCCGCGGTCTTGAGATGGTGCGGGCTTATCCACCATATAGAACCAAGATTCTCTCCATCCCACGGTGATGAATGGATATGCCTTAGACCTCCGAGGAAGAAAGCATATGGAGCCGCAGGTCTGAAGGAATTCGTCATCCTCGTAGTTGGCCCGCACGGAGAAGAATAATTGGAACAGGTCTACCCTGGGGCGAATTCCAAGATATCCCTCGCACAAAGCTGCATATCCCGCCACGGACACTAAACTATTTGGAGCTATGTGGTGACGTTGTAGCCCGTAGTATTGCAGAAGGTTTGTGAAGAAGCGGGATGGCGGCAGGCTTAAACCCCTCTCCACGTGAGATTTGAGCATCAAGATCTCAGTGGGATTTGGGGCCGGTACTGGGGCTTTGAAATCAGTCGGCCAGTGAGATTCCTCTTGAGGGGCCACGGTGCCTTCACTTTCCAAGGCCTGGACGTGAGTATCGCAGATATGGCATTTCACCCAGTACCCGTGGAGGTTCTTAGGAATTTGCTCCTCAGCTTAGGCTTCACCATCCAGCTTTTCCTCCTCGGCCTCTCCATTGATTCCTTCCTCTTCCACCATCTCCTATGCGGCTTGTCCCGTTTGTTCCTCCTCTGCTTCAGATGTGACGTCCTCTAGATAGGAGTCTGTCGGTGGAGGATGGGAAGTATGTGCAGACTGCTGCAGGGGAGAATCTTCTTCTTCCACTTCGGAAGCATGGTGGGAAGGAGACCCTGGGTCCATGGTTGATGGCGGATGAAGGCTGGTTCCCGCTATAAAAAGCGCTTGATGATTGGATAAGCTGCTCCGGCGGAAAAGTGACCGGCGGAGAATTTCCGGGCGGTGGCTCATCGGACAGGAGCTCTCGCGGTGGCGCTAAAGAGAGAGAAGACACGGGGGAGAATGAAGTATGGAATGGCTGGGGGTGAGCGGCCGAGGTTGAGCACTAGATTATTGTTTTCGTCGAGCTCTTCTGAGTTGTCTCCTATAATGGCGAGTACTTGGTATCGATTGTCGAGTTTGCTGTTGAAGCTTGAGAATATCGAACTGTCATCTTCATGAAGCTCTAATCCTGTCTTCCAGGTGTCTGTTGATTTGTCCGAGGTGTCGTCGTGGCAGATCATGAGGTCTTCAAGTTGAACTTCTAAGTCGAAATTCTCCATGGTTTCATTGCTTTATGTAATTTTTCCTTCTTCCACTTCTGTGAAGCTGACCGGTGAGTTTACCTCGCTGGAAGAGCCTTCTGATGATTCCGACATTACTATTGTCTTGGACTCGCTTGCCGACGGACCCGGTTTCACCGGATCTGAAAGGCGAATCGAACCTAGTGATCCGACGCGAAAGTTTAAACTTCCGATCGTCAAATTCATATCTTGATCCATGCTCTCGAATACTTGCGTGAAACTTGACTGGTGAGGTTGAAAATCGATGGTTCCGAAGGGTATCTGGATTTCGTCGACTTCTGGGTTGCTGTTGGCCAAAGGCGAAAAAGCCATCGAATTCATGATTCCAACGCCCAGAGTCCCCATGGTCGGCACTAATTGACGAGGGTTAACTCGACAAATGTCCAATATGAAGGACTTAGGATCGGGGGAGTAGGGCATCGGATGAACTCGAAGGTAAAGTCAGTCAAACAAGGTGTGTATCGAAAGGAGTGAAATGCAGTTGCAGTCCTCGAATTTCTTGTTCTTGTTTAAAACGGTCCTGAAACTCAGAAATTGCCCTAGTATAGTCCTAGAAATTGATCCGGATGTTCATCTACGGTCTTAACTATGAATCCATACAGTATAATGCTGACGTGGAAATCAATCAGGCCCACTAGGGCATCCACAACCATACCGATGCCGCTCCACGGCTCCAGACCGTTCTGCTCGGGAGCAGGCCGGCCAACTCACTCCGGGTACCCATCACGCCCGCCTCGCCGTCTCGCTCTCCACCGTTCCAGAGAGAACTGCCGGCGCAGCTCGTCGCCTACGACCTTCCAGTTCAGCGGGACATGTTCTACAACAGCGGCGCGTTCGCCACGGCGGTGCTAGACCTGGAGGCACGCGAGACCGCATGCGTGAGCGCTTGGGGAGGAAGGAAGGCCGCGGGGACGAGCTCGGGGACGGAGCACCAGCGGCAGGCTGCTGTACGGTGTCCAGCAGGGTGTGGCGTTCACGGGGAGAAGAGGTCGCGCGTGGGGGCAATGCCACTACATGGCGTGTGGGACAGAGGATCGTGGAGCGGCGATGCCGCTTGGTGGTGAAACAAGGCGTCTTCATCATCGTGGGTCGTGCACCATGCCACACCGCGCGTGGAAGATCTCCTCATCGAGCACCGGTTCGTTTCTGCTTCGTCCTCGTCCGCGGCCACCGATGAGCTGGAGGGCGCGACGCCGGAGAGCTACCGCGTGTGGACGCCCGGTGAGCTACTTTGACAAGGAGAATATATAGAGAGAAGAAAAACTCGTCGGCGAGGCCAACTACTCGTCTACTCTACGTCTTCGAGTTCGTGGTAGTGCAGTATACAGAGCTAGCTGAGCGAGTTTGCTTGTACGTTGTACACCAAGAAGAATGCCGAGATCAGCATGCTGGCCACCGCCCACAGGGCAGCCAGGCTGCGGCAGATGCGCTCGCCGCTGGACGCGCACAGCTCCGACCTTCGATGATGCCATCTCGTGCCGTGTTGGCCCCTCCAGTGACTCCCCGCGCCTCCGCCGCTGGTCTGCCTCTCCGGCTCTCCCACGACGACGGTGCTTCAGGGGCGGACGACAACGACGCGCTGCCTGGGCGCGGTTGCAGACGGCGCCTTGCCGCACGACGACTGTTGGCCATGTAGCTGAGAACAAGAACGGGTGGTCGGCCGTCGGCGACTCGGCGCCGGTGCTAAACTGCTAATACTCTGCTGCGGCTCGGCACCGTAGTGGTGGTACGGGCTGGTCCGCGCGGTGCCGAAGGAAAAGTCATCGTACTGGCCGCTGTACGACTCGCCGTGTGGGCCGATTGCTTGCCACATCAGCATGGACCGTAGATGGACATCCGAATCAACTTTGAGGACTGTATCAGGGCAATTTCGGAGTTCCAGGACTGTTTTAGACATGGCCGATAATTTTCAGGACCATAGATGCATTTCACTCTATCGAAAGTAAACGTAAGAGTAAACTTGACTTGCTTCTAATCTGTCCCTCACCGTCCTCTCCTGGCCCCTATATATAGGTGGCCGGGTCTCAAGGATCGGGAGGGATCCGATACAGATTACAATATCGACATACGACATGAACTCATATTTCGACTAGCGTTACAATTGGGCCTAGCTTAATGGGCCTTAGGGGTATTCAACTGACGGGCTCTATTATCTATACCCTTGTCACTAGATATATTTTAGTGGTAGATACATCCGTATTAGCAAAGAGTAATATGGGTCAGAGGGAGTACCTTTTTTCTCAACGCCCTCATATGGAGACGAGTGCGACCGCCGCATATTTTCTCCAAGCCGCCGCCGCCACCTAGGCAAGTTCAGCCAACTCGACGTGCTGTCGCGCCCTCGTACAACTCCCCTGTGCACGGCCGCTTTCTCCCCCGACCTTGCAGCCATGGTGCCCTCGTCCACCGCCACATTGAGCTTCGCCTCCCTGCGTGCGACAACTATGCTTCCCCGACATCATCCCCCGTGGCGGAATTCTCCCTGCGGTGGTCGGCGTTGCTCCAGACGGGGAGCAACATTGCTACAAACAGGAGCTGATGTTGCCCAACAAGGAGCGGCGTCGCTACATACGATGGTTGTGGTTGCTCCCTATAGAGAGCGGTGTTGCTACACACGATGGGCGGCGTTGCTCCCCACGGGTAGCGGCATTGCTACAGACGGAGGGCGGTGTTGCTCCCAACGAGGAGCGGTGTTGCTACACGATGACCGGCCTGGAGCGGCATTTCTATAGACGCCAGCAAACATTGCTCCAACAGGGAGCGTCCATGCTACACGCAACTGTTGATGCTCCCTGTGGGGAGCGGCGTTGCTACTGACGGCGGCAGACGTTGCTGCAAGGATATGACAGTGATGCTACCGACGGGCAACAGCGATGCTGCCAGCGATGCTCCAACGGTGGATATGCCGACGCACACATATGTTCTTTTCTTCAAAAAGGACACGATGTCATATGCTCGAGGTGGGGGATCGGGGCTTTCGATCCCTATAAAGGAGCATATAATTTGAAAATACATCCAGGCTCATGGGTGCCAAGCACCTCATATACATCTAAAAAAATAGTAACTCAATAAAAGGTTAAAAATTCGAATCTTTTTGGAAACAAAAAATGATCAAGTATTATACTTGTATAAAAATATTTCGTAAGGGAATTACTATCATTGTATCGTGGGTAAAAAGGCAAAATCGAAAAGCCCCATGTCCATATACTATTCACACTATATTCATCATAAATTTGTCCTTTTTGCCTAGGATACCATGAGAATGATTTCGAGCTCAAACATTTTTATACAAGTACAATACTTGATCATCTTTTGTTTTTAGGAGAATTCATTTTTTCAATATTTGAAATTACTTCACATTTGGGGGTTTATGGAGTGCATAGCACCCATGTGCCAAAAACTCACTTCCCATATAACTCGTGTTTTACTGCAAGACTTTTCGCAGCATTTTTTTGAGAGTAAGACTTTTCGTAGCAATATTGATACAGATAGCAGGGAGCATTTTACATTTGCAGCGTTTTGGACTTGGATTGGGTGCATTTTGGGTGTAGCATTGTTATTTGGGGTTGCTACGGAGCCTAGATATTGACCACTTGCTGGACCCAAAGCTGAACCTGAACTAGGCGAAACCCGCCCGTCATAGGGCCTGTTTGTTTGGGCTGTCTGTGGCTGGCTGTCTAGGGAAAGCTGCTGTGCAGAGGAAGCTGCTGTCTAGGGAAAGCTGCTGTTCTGAGTTTCACTGTTTGGTGACTTGGCTGGCTGTGTAGCTGTATGCTGAGGAATTGTCTAAAATACCCCCATAATTCTAAAAACATATATAATTGCTATTCTAAGTATATGTATAATTGCTATTATGAGAGCATGTATAATTTCTGATCAAACTATATTCTTTGACCATGTGTACACCTTACTCATATACTAACATGTCAGGGCCCACCCAAGTCATCAGATGGGGAAAGGGAAAAAGGCACTGATCAATTGGTTCCCAAATCGCTCTTTTCCTCTTGGACATGGACGCCATCTTCTTGGCAGCATAATCCACTAGCAATTCATCTTGTAGCAGTTAGTGACGGAGGGATGATTCGGGATGAAAATATTGGAGATCTTCTAGCCTGCGGCTTGAGCAGTAAAGCAAGAGAGAGGACGAGAGCCGGCAGCGGGTGAGGTGACAGCAGGGAAAAGACGTGGGGAAAGGGAAGGTAAGGCAGCTGGCGATGGTCGCCGGCTGGTATGGTGGAGGTGGATGGTTGCCAGCGATTCTGGATCTCGTTCGTGTCGCTCGATGGGAACGAGGAGAACGAAGGGATATTTTTTTGGCAGGGGCGTGGGGAGAAACCGATTCGGCCAGCGGTGGCAGTCTATCGTAAATACTGCGATACGAATGGGCAAATTCAGAAAACGGTTCGGGTGTTAAGAAGAAGCCGCGGGAAGCACCTCAAAACATGCTTCGTGTTTTCTGCCTATTGCTTGCTTCGGCTTTGGCAAAGCCAAATCTCGAAGCCACCCCTTTGTTTCGATTTGGTGGCTTTTTCCAATAGAAAGTTCAAAAAAGCCCAAACAAACACCCCCATAGTAAGCCCATTTAAGGCCCATCCTAATCGCTCAATAAAAATTACCCTAAAAAAAGGCCCATCCTAATCACTCAATACAACGCGTGCGGATTGCTCCTAAGGGGACTCCTATACTCCACACTGGTTGGTGCGAACGCTCAGGCCGCACACCCATGACGTCAGGTGGGCCGGCCCATGTTTGCCCCGTATTGATTCATTCAATTGGTTCGTTACGCTGGTTGGTTCGTTTATTTCGTTTTTGACAGTTTCCTACGGTTTTGACTGTTTCGTACTAGCATATTCATTCATTTTGTTGACAATAGATAAAATTGCAAGCATTTTTTAAAAAATATAACATTAAATCTGAATGAAATTTCAAAATTTTAGCGAATTTTATATGTTGAGAACGAAAATCGAATTTTTAATGAATTTGAATTTTTGAATAGATTTCAAATTTTGAATGAATTTCAAATTTTGAACAAACTTAATTTTTGAATGGATTTCAAAATTTGAAAAATTCCGAATTATGAACATATTTTGAAATATGAATAGATTTCAAAATGTGAACGAATTCCAAATTATAAACAGATTTCAAAATTTGAACGAAAATCAAAATTTGAATGAATTTTGAAATGTGAACAAATTTTGAAATATGAACAGATTTTGAAATGTGAACAAATTCTAAAATATGAACAGATTTCAAAATTTAAATGAAAAAATCAAAATTTGAATGAATTTTAAAAATGAATGAATTTTGAACAAAAAATTCAAATTTAAACAAATTTCGAAAACTGAACGGGTTTTGATATTTGAACGAAAATTTCAAATCTATTTAAAAAAATTGAAAAAGAAAAACTGAAAAACTAAACTGAAAAAGAAAAAGGAAAACTGGGAAAAAGAAATAAGTACAACGAATGAAAAAAAAAAGCGCGACCAGGTCTGCGCTACTGGGCCGGCCCACACCCGCGCGGGGGTATGCGGCGCGCGGTCCGCGCCGACCTGATCGGCATATAGGATTCGCCGCTCCTAACGGGGAAAAGGATCGGTAGCGCGCGCGCGCTATGAATCGTTGTTTCGCTGAAGATTTTCGTAGTGGGCTCGGCCCAACAAACGCGTTTCTCCTTCGTTCCTTCATTGGATGGATTAGCAGAAGACTGCGCTCTCACGATCACGATTGGGTGATCAATGCATGCATGTGGCTAGTCCACGAATCTTCGTTCCTTTCTGCACTGATTAGGTTCCAGTTAATGTTGTCTTCTTTCTTTTTTCCGTTATTTTTTCTGCGTATATTTTTTGCATTCTTTTCTTTCTTTCTATTTTCTTTCCTTTTTAATCTACTTTCTAGTTACCTTTTATTTCTTCCTTTTCTATAAGCATGTTTTCCTTTTATTTTTCATTTTCCTTTATATATTTTCTATTATTTCATGTTTTCTTCTACTTCACATTTTGTTTCTCATGGATTGAAACTAAAATATTATTCCAATTAGTCTGTCTTGGATTTATGATTTGTTCTAGGTCGCTTAAGTTTTGTTCCTTCTTGTCCAATTTTGTATTCCTTGATAAATATAATTGTTACACTCTAAACAATTATTTGTTCACGCACGTTGCTAATTTTTTCATCTAGTTTAACTTTTTGTTCATGGGGAACTAATGTTTTTTGTCCAATTAGTGTGACGTGAATTTATGATTTGTTTCGTGATCACTAAAATTTTGTTCCTTCTTGTCCAAATTTTGTTCCTTAGGATCTAAAATTGTTCAAATTAGGCTGACTCAAAATCAAAATTTGTTCCCAGTCGCTAATTTTTGTTCCTTTTATTCTTGGAATTTTGTAATTTTTTGTTCCTGCATTTTTGTAATTTTTGTTCCTGCATTTTTGAAATTTTTGTAACTTTTGTTCCTGCATTTTTGTAATTTTTGTTCCTAGATTTTTGTAACTTTTGTTCCCGGATTTTTGTAATTTTTATTTTCTGATTTATGTAATTTTAATTCTCAGATTTTTGTAATTTTTGTTTCCAAATTTATGTATTTTTTGTTCCTAGATTTTTGTACCTTTTGTTCATAAATTCTTGAAATTTTTGTTCATGAATTTATTTAATTTGTGTTCTGAAATTTTGTAATTTATGTTCCCAAATTTTTGTTCTCGGATTTTTTGTAATGTTTGTTCCTAGATATTTGCAATTTTTGTTCCTGGATTTTCAAAATTTTTGTTCCTGGATTTTTGTTCCTGTATTTTTGTAACTTTTGTTCCTGGATTTTTGTAATTTTAGTTCCTAGATTTTTGAATTTTTTGTTCCTGGATTTTTTAACTTTTGTACCCAGATTTTTAAATTTTTTGTTCCTGGATTTTTATAATTTTTGTTCTCAGATTTTTGTAACTTTCGTTCCTGGATTTTTGTATTTTTTGTTTCCGGATTAATGTAATTTTAGTTCCCAGAGTTTTGTAATTTTTGTTCTCAAATTTATGTAATTATTAGAATTTTTGTTCCTTGACTTTTGTAACTTTTGTTCCTAAATTCTTGAAAAAAAATTCCCGGATTTATGTAATTTGTGTTCCTGAATTTTTGTAATTTCAGTTCCCGGATTTAGTTCTCGGATTTTTTGTAATGTTTGTTCTAGATTTTGTAATTTTTGTTCCTAGATTTTTGTAATTTTTCTTTTCGGATTTTTGTATTTTTTGTTCCTAGATTTTTGTATTTCTTGTTCCAAGATTTTTATAATTTTTGTTCCCAAATTTTTGAAATTTTTGTTCCTGGATTTTTTAACTTTTGTTCCTAGATTTTTTAAAATTTTGTTCCTGGATTGTTGTAATTTTTGTTCCCAGATTTTTGTAACTTTTGTTCCCGGATTTTTGTAATTTTTGTTTTCTAATTTATATAATTTTAGTTCCGAGATTTTTGTAATTTTTTCCCAAATTTATGTAATTATTGTTCCTTGATTTCTGTAACTTTTTGTTCATGAATTCTTGAAATTTTTGTTCCCGGATTTATGTAATTTGTGTTCCCAAATTTTTGTAATTTATGTTACCAGATTTTTGTTCTCGGATTTTTTGAAATGTTTGTTCCTAGATTTTTGTAATTTTCGTTCCCGGATTTTCTAAATTTTGTTCTTGGATTTTTGTTCCCGTATTTTTGTAACTTTTGTTCCTGGATTTTTTAAATTTCTGTTCATGGATTTTGTTCCTAGATTTTTGTAATTTTTATTTCTAGATTTTTGTTTTTTTTATTCCCAGATTTTTGTGTTTCTTATTTCAGGATTTTTGTAATTTTTGTTTCTAGATTTTTGTAATTTTTGTTTCTAGATTTTGTAATTTGTTAGACTACACTGTACCGTATATCAAGCTCGTGCATGCATTTTTATATGTGCGTGTAAAGCACAAGGTCAGAGGCACATAATGCTCCATTCACCTGCATGCACTCTACCACCTGGATGTGGATGCATGCTCTGTTAGCACGATCTCATACCGGCATACTGCAGTACCGGGGGAATCATCAGTAAACGTAGGAACCTGCACCGAGGATAACTCACATCACGTGGGGGAGCTGGCTCGCAGGTGTGCAGATTATTTAGTCCCACACGGCTTAGCCAATGGTTTTCGCATCGGCTTAAATACCCCGACCGAATCTGTCCCGTATGGCAGTTTCTCGTTGAAACAGTCGAACACGCAGACTGTTGGTAACCCTACCACAACGGATTACTTAAGCGAAACGAAGCAATGCAGCGTGTTCCAACAGGATTCTTTAACGGGCCAGTGCCCACTTCAGCGATTCTCAGAAGAAATGCGCGATGGCATCGCGCGGGCGCCAGGGAGGAGCCCCCCTAACGGCATCTACAATGCGGTGCTTATGACGGACGCTAAGAATTAATTTCCTGACAGTTAGGCCCTATTCCTAGCGGATCTCAGGAATTAGGCTGGCGTCGCTGCTAGGATTTGCGTCGATGCTTCGTCTTTTCCTTAGCCCAAAACAAACTGAACCACTGCAATCAAAGGAAGACAGATTATCTTCTTAGCGTCTATGTTTAGCGTTGAAGCGTCGGACTCTTATCCGCGTAATTCAAGATAATAATATTTTCTTTTGCTACCCAAGCGCCTGCATAGGAGTCCAGCGTTGTACATGCCAGAAGTCCTACGAGTCGAGCGTGGACAGCGACAGGTCGAGGCTGATCACGGTCCCCGACGACGCTGTCGACGAAGTGAGCATGCTGCCCTCGCCGCCGCTGCCGCTTCCGGCAGGGTCCAACGCCAGCGCTAGCGACAACGAGAGTGAGCAGCCGCCGCCTCCTTCGCCGGCCATGGACGGTGGCTTCCCGGCGTCGGCTCCGGCGACGTTACCCGGTGGTTCGAGTCGGTAGAAACCGTCGGTGCAGTTTGAGCCGGCCGTGCCTGTGAATGGACTGGCGGGAATCCTTCCGACAGGTCTCGGACCCACCAGGAAGCCCAGGAACTCGAGCCTGGAGGCGGCGAGTTCGCCATCGTCGCCATGCAATCGCGCGGGCATCCACGGCCCTGCACGTCGCTGTTGCTGCCGTGGCATTATTTCCGGCGGCAAAGCGCGGCGGGGCTCCACCAAGTGTGCCATGGGCGCCGCGTGCGCCACGGCCTGCTGCGTCTGCATCATGTGCCGCACGTAGCTGTAGCATCCACCTGATGTGGCGCTGCGGCACTGCAGCAGGCTCGAGGAGGACATGTCCCTCCTCTCGGATATTCCTCCTCCTTGGGATCTCAGCAGGCTCGTGGGGCTCCCGCTCGCGTCGTCGTTGTACTCGCGATCTCGTCTCGTCTCCGTCTCAGGTGCTCCTGCCCTGATGTTCAGTGCAACCAACCCGTGGTTAAAAACACAAGATAATTTATACTACTGCATGTAGGAAGTTTGCTACATAATCATGCTGGTATCACCACTGAAAATCGACACAAAAGCATGCGCATTGCAAAATGGTATGCATACTTCTGACGAGATTTTCTTATGTACAGGGCATACATGGAGCACTGTAGTAGGGAATGAGTGATGGTAGCTGGTAAGAGTTGGTCTTGGTCTTGCTTTGGTCGACAAATATTCCATAGACGAGCAACACATCGTGTGCTCTCTCCTATCTTAAACTTGCAGGTAGATCTAGTCTAGGTAGCTTGGATTATACTGATGTGACACCTCAAGATGCAGGGACAAAAAGTGGATGAAAATAAGGAATGCCTATAGAGTGGCAGAGAATATAATGTACTCTAACTGGACAGGTTCAATAGGTAATGAGTAAATATAAAGAAAGGCAGTGACCTTTTCAGTTGTGGGTGAAGGGGCAGCGACTCATTTCTAGGCTTTGGGGTGTAGCTGCCGGGGACAACGCAATCATCGCCACGCTGCTGCGTATCGGTGCAGACTTCCATGCCATTGCCTCCTCCGTGTGTGTGCTTCTGATCCGTCTGCTCCATTTGCATCCCTGATCGACCACAGCGTTAACATGCATAAAGGGGAATGATTTTAGGCTTTTGTTCTCTCTCTCGTGTGTGTGGAATATTAGAGAGTAAATGCACGCACGAAAGAGATAATATGTGAGAATCAAGCAATGGATCATGCATAAAGCGAAATGAATTGATAGTTTGGTGACAAAAGTATAATTCTACGGAGTCCCGGAGAGACAATTTCACACACGATGTATAAATTGATCGATATCATTAGAAAAGATGCCATAATATTTTTGTACTTGCACCAGGTCCTAACATATGTAGATCAGATTATTTGTAGCATCGACTTAAAATTATTTATTTCATCAGAAATTTAATTTTGATCCTGGTGCATAGATCCCTTTACACAAAAATAAATTTCAAAATGATAAAAACTTTGGAAAAATTCCACTTATATATTTCCATATTCCATATGTTCACGTAAGGTTTCGTGGAAAACTGACATTTTCGTGGACTGTGCAAAAGATACAAATAAAGAAACCACATTTTAGCCCTACCACGAAAAGAACTAATAGTTGGTGACAAGTGAGGATGTAGAAGCATTTTTTTCTTCCGATTCCCATAGTTATAATTCCACAGATGATTTAGAAATACTATTTCTTGGTCTATATTACTAGCAAAAAAATGCCATCATATTTTTTGTATTTAAAAGAGTCTCAATATGTATATCAGGTTTTGGAAAATTATAAAGAGAGGACGTTTGGGACGAGTTGCTAGTTGTTCGATTTTTTAGCCAGCGTTCGATGGCAACTCAAAATGAGTTAAAATAAATTTTCACGTGGCAATTCTTGGTTGGTCCAAAACCATTCGCTCCGGAAAACGTCATCTCAATGATGGTGTCCCATATTTTGTGTAGCATCTACTTAAACTATTTATTTTATTTACTTTATTGTTGTTTACAACTAGAAACTAGATTATTTAGCTATTTGGCGCGGATGCTTGACACATCTCATGTCCCAACAACTATACATGAATTTGCTTTTTTTGAAAAGCGGAAAATGGCAGCATACGCATGGAAAATATGCATGCTTGCCTTTTGTTTCATATAATGTCAATTGAAAAGAAACAGAGAAACTACTCGGAGGAAGCCAACCAGGAAGAACCTGTAGCAGAAATGGTGAAAAACAAAACAAGAAAATCCAATATGTGCAGCTGTGCATGTCTCTATATATGAAGTATGCATGCAGCATGCAACAAACACATACCTCTCATTCCGAGATCGTTCCTCATGTTTCTGTACATCTGCATGATTTGAAAAGGCAACATATGAAGAGATGAATCAGTTGATATAATTACCAATTATTTTGACCTAGTATAGTTGCATTGCACTTCATCAAAATGAAATCTGCTTGAGAAGGAAACAAATTCAACAAATCTCATGCAATGCATGTGCATGCTCAAGTCAAAGAGAGATGGAGCTAGCTACCTGCAGGTGGCTTTTGACATGAGAGATGGTGAGCCCTCCCACCCCCATCAGCTGCAGAACTCGCTTCGGCGTAGCCCCTACAAAATGTACACACACGAGCCCCGGCGTTCATCAGAACGGTGTACATGCAAGCACCGAGCACGGCCGCATCACCCGTAGCATGGATGCACGAGGAAGACGACGTACTGTGATGGCCTCCGAGGCTGCGGATGGCGTGGACGAAACAGCGGTGCAGGCCGGACGTCCACCTGAGGCGCGGCACCTTGGACCTGTTGTACTGCCTCACGCCGGCGCCGGCGCCGCCGCTTTCGTTCCCCTCCCTGCTTGCTCTCGCCATGGTCATCGATCTCGAAGCTTCAACGAGCGACAACACCAACCGACACGGCAGCAAAAAGAAGCCGCACCGCTGCTTCTGCTTGGCTATCTATATTGATATTTGCCACTTCTGTGTATACCGCTCCAACCCAACACTCACATTCAGCCAACTTAACGAGAGAACATAGAGGTGTGGCGCAGTCAGCAGTGTTTATTGTTGCTGCGTAGGAAAGCAGAGGAGAGATCAGATAGGAGAGAGAAGACGAAGATACAAAAGGTAGGAGACAAAGGAGGCGTTCAGATGCGGTGCAGGGCATATGCCTGCCTGCATGCCCTGCTGCCGCCATGCCATAGGGAGGGGATAATTATGAGATTGGAGCAGCGCTGTTGACCTGAGCAAGATGAAGACACGGGGAGCAGGGCGTGCCAAAGCTAGTTTTCCGCCTGTGTTTCGCCGCTGACACGCACCTGGCTTGTCCTCCTCTCGCTCTCCTCGCATGCGACTACCTGTAGACGCGAGAAGGACTTGGATTCATTCCGTTGCGTCTTAACTATGTTCTTGCTGAAAGTAGTTTGGGTACCATGCACCCGAAAATTCAAAACGTAGACCGGGCTACACGTAGCTCTTTATTTTTAAACATATAAAATTCGTATTTTAAGTTTTCAAAAAATTCTGAAATAAAATTCTTTAGGTAGCCAATGTTGAATGCTACAAACCAGTCAAAATCTCAATATGAAACACTTTATATTTTAGGCTACATAAAAATAATAAAATCTAACATATTCTAGTATATGAAGTAGTTCATATTGAAATTTTGACCAGTTTGTAGCATTTAACATTGGCTATCTTAAAAAATTTGTTTCAGATTTTTAAAAACTTTGAAATACAAATTTTATATGTTTCAATATAAAGGGCTACATGTAGCTCGGTCTACATTTGTCCTCACTCATCGTGCACCCGGGAAATGTGGCCTCGGTTTTTTTAAAAAAAATAAATCAAAAATGGCATTTTATGAAAAATGCAAAAATAAATCGAGATGTAGACAATGTTATGTTCTGCCAACGCAAACATCAGCTCGAAAACCCAACATTTGCGGCGGTGCAAAAATGAGAAAAACTTACATAAAAATATAAAATTTCAAAACCTCAAAATCTGTCAGATTTTGTCATTTTTGTGCAGCCCCGAGTATAAGCTATTTCGAGTTAAAATTTGGCATGTTTGTAGAACATAACATTGTCTACATCGAGATTTTCTGTAGATTTTTGTGAAACTTCAAAATGTCGTTTTCAAATTTTGAAAAAAAGAGCTACATGCATGTAGTCCAGTCTACAAAAATATACACTCATTATGCACTGCCTTATAATTTATGAAACCAAACTTGTTTGCTAGTACTTTTGTTCAAATTTTGGCTCCGATTTAATTCTTGGATTGTTACATGGTAGTACTGAACAATACCACGAGAAGTTGGAATTAGATCTTACAGATTTGCAACCAGTATGGCTGGGTCATATTAACAGAATTTGCACCATATAAATGCGTTTTGTATATTTCTCCGTCAAACTTGGTATTCTCTCTGTTTTACTTTCTATGAACTTTCAAATGATAACTTCGTAAGGAATATGGTTGCATTATGAATAGAGGCAGGAGAGATATCCCCTGTTCGGGAAAAATTTTTGGAAGTGGAAATGCAATGGGCTTGCTGAAAAAATCAGAAGTGGAATAGTTAGTGCTTGTAACTAGCTAGATTAATTATGCAGATAGGATAGGATGCGTCCAATCGAAATCACCAAGAAAAGCTCAGTCTTATGACCGGTCGTCCCAGCATGATGTGCACAAGATACTATATATGAGTTGTGTGTGTACAGAAGTTCATATGATTTGCATCGCATGATCATGGCTAGCTAGCAATCTAACCGCGGAATATTAAACTACCACGTAAACTAAAGATGCATCCTTGATTTGATTAGTCATGCATAAAAGGCGGTTGTAGCAAGCATGTCCATGGTGCGTGCGTGTGTGACTAGAAGGATTTGAGTTCTGAATTTGGACTGAAAGCAGCAGTATATATAGTACCAATCTGATGCAAGAAAAGCTAGAAAGTGTTTTCTCCCCTTTTTTCATCTTGGGAAAACCGAAAGGTTAGCTACTCACAATGCTAGCGATTTATTATTGAAAACAAAGATTGGTCGCAGTGACATCGTCTATCTAGTATCAATCGATCAATAAATCATGTAAGCATAATGGAGATCAGGTACTCAAGTAGGATCATTTGTATAACTATCATAACTAAAAGGTATTGTAATTTACTCTTGTAAATAAGAAGGGAAAAATGCAGTCAACCCAAGCTGTACAAAAGCCAATAGACCATGCATTAAGAATGTATTTTGCTCCACATGCCCACCAGAATAGTGCACACTTTTTCAACTTCAACTTAGACACGAGTAGTTGCACTGAGACGATGTTGGTTTACTCAACTCTGGCGGAGTAAACACTTTACACTTAAATGAGGCGCTCCGACCGGATCTCTCATAAAGATCCGTGGCCGGTGATGCACGTACACACTAAGAGCATCCCAAGCCGTTTGAGGCCCCCAGGCCGAAATCCGGCGCTATTTAGCGCCGGATGGATGAAAATTTCGGCCTGAGGAGGCCCATGTTTTCAGCCGCGAACCCAGGACGATTTTTGAATTCAAAGTATAACTGGACGAGTTTTGACGAATTCAGACGAAATTAGACGAAAACTAGAGATATTTATATTATATAAGGCGAAAATAGAGTTATTTTACATAAAAAAGCCAAATTCGACATATATATGAATTCGGCCTAAACTAACGCCGATTTACATGCCGAAACGGCTGTACATCTGCGTGGTGTAGTCGGCGCCGTCGTCGTCGGAGGAGTCGCCGTCCTGCGGCGGCGGCGCCTGGCGGCTGGAGCCCTGCCCAGCGTCGCCGAAACGAGGCTGCGTTGGGCGGTAGAGCTCGTCGTCGCTAGACTCCTCCAGCTTGACGACGGGCGGCGCGCCGCGGCGAGGAAGGGCCGAAGCCGTTGTTCGCCGCCCCGTTGTCGCCGGAGTTGTTCGCCATGGTCTCGGGGATCGTCGGCGTGGGCGAGTGGGCGAGGTGTGCTCTGGTCGAATGGTGGCGAATGTGGCCGGCCAGACGCGGCCGGCCGCGTTTATATGGCCGCGCTGACATTAACTCGCCTCGCCGCGTGGCTGGCCGGCCAGCGGCGGCAGCCTTTACAGCGCGCGGAAGACGATGCGTGCGGGGAAGACGATGCGCGGAAGACGAGACGATGACGACGACGACCGCCCACTCTCGCCGACAGGTCGGGGCCACACGACCCGCGGGAACGCGCGCGAATATTCTCGGCGGTTTCGCGCCAGTTTGTTTCGTCCGGAGTCCCCGAGCGCGCCCCGGAAGGCCGGGGATGGCCTGGGCTCGCCGGATGGATGAAGGCCCAGATCCGGGCGAAATCGAGGATCCGGAGGCGCGACTGGGCCGTTTTTCGCCGTCCGAATGGAAAAAGAGGACGCCGGGGGCCTCGTCGGGCTCATGAGTGGAGATGCTCTAACACACTTGCGCGCATGCTGATCCAAGATTGATGGATGGATAGATGGATGTAAGGATCTACTTCCATCGAGCTTGCTAGAAAGCGTATAGAGGAATTTAGTTGTACCGATGAGTACTTGCAATCCACAAAGGAGAGGAATCATCGGAATGAAAAAACATGCATATTAACTTTGAAATCTTTGCTGGGCCCGTACACGATACACGATGGAGCTAGCAGCTTGCTGATGATCGAGGCGACAAACATCGACAGAGAGAAGAGGAGGGAACAGGAGGCACGTACTGGTGGAGCTGGAGTACTTGCACAGGCGCCGCCATCATTGCATGCATGGCGAACCAAGCGGATCATGCGGCTCATCATTCCCTCCCACCCTAGTTCCCCTGATCCCATGTGCCACTTCCATGCATGCATGCCAATACCATCGATCACTATTCTCTACTGGGGAACTAGCAAAAGCTTGTACTAAAACAAATTGCCATGTTAGTTATCGTGTTGAAGGCATGGTTAATGTAGCTTTCACCTCATCCGGGCTACTCTAAGGGAAACCCAGACCTGGTTCTCTCGGATCGGATGATGGTGATGCTCGGCGCCGTTCTTCCGTCGAGGGCATTATTTTTGAGTAGACGCTGCCTAGAGGTGGTTCTGAGGTGGAGCGGTGTAACTCTGAGCGCATCGACGATGATGAGTCTCAGTGCCGTGGGGCAGCGGGTTCTCGATGATGGTCTCATGATGGTCTATAGGTGCAGGGCAGAGGAGACGTCGTGGTGACGCTGACAATAGTCTTGACAAGGTTGGTGCGTTGATCCCTTCTGAAGACAGGTTTGCGAAAGACGGTGGCAGCAACACGTGTGCGGTGGCGCACGCTGAGAGTTTGTTGGACCAATAGTGCTACTAGCTTGTCGTGAGATAGCTAGTTGAAGCCTTCGATTATTTAGATGAGGCGCGCCTATGTGTTGTTAGGGCAAGGGTCGTGTTCATAGTCACCCGCTGACAAGGGTATAATTACTAGAGCCCGTTAGTTGAGTACCCCTGAGGCCCGTTAAGCTAGGCCCAACTGTAATGATAGTCGAATACGAGTTATTACCGTATGTCGATATTTGTAATCTGTATCGAACCCGACCCGATCCTCGAGACCTAGCCACCTATATATAGGGGCCAGGAGAGGACGGTGGGGGGCAGATTGAAAGCAAGTCAGGTTGAACACCCAAGTTTACTTTCGATATACACCTATTTCGACTAACTTTACCTTCGAGTTCATCCAACGCCCTATCTCCCCGATCCTAAGTCCTTCATCTAGGACATTTGTCGAGTTAACCCTCGTCAATTGGCGCCGACCGTGGGGACTTTGGGCATTCGAACCATGAATTCGACGGCTTTTTCGCTTTTAGCCAACAGCAGTTCAGAAGTCGACGGAAGTCAAGAAGTAGAACTAACCATTGGAAGTTTGAGCATCTACATCGAGCCGTCGGGTTCATCTCGCCTTTCGGATCCGACGAAACAAGATCCGTCGGCAAACGAGTCTGAAGCAACAGCAATAATGGAGTATTCCGACGGCTCATCCAGCGAGGTAAACTCGCCGGTCAGCCTAGAAGAAGTGCAAATAGGGAAAATTGCAGAAGAGAACAAAGCAAAGGATAACTTCAATGCAGAAATCCAACTCGACGATCTCATGATCTGCCTCAAAGACATCTCAGACAACTCAACAGATACATGGAAGACAGGGTTAGAGCTTTCTGAAGATGGCGACTCGATCTTCTCAAGCTTTAATAGCAACATCGGCAAGCAATGCCAGGTACTCGCCATTGTGGGCGACAACTCAGAAGAATTCGATGAAAATAACAACCCAGTGATAAACCCAGCAAACATCGACAAAGCAGCAAATCACTTAGCAGAAGGACAAACAGTGGAATCCCTCGCAGCCAGGGAAAAAATTCGACTATCAGTCGACGAGTGGAAAATAATAAGAGAAGCCGTAGAACACGGCACACCAATACCATCTAATTCCAGCAAAGACATGCTTTTTGGGTATCATTACGCCCTAAGACAGCAAGCAAAGCAGTTAGCAAAGGAAAAGTCAGAGATACAAAGAAGGAAAAATTCAGCCATTGCAGCTAGCGAAGCTGCTCGCAAAGCACGAAGCGACGCATCATACAGCAATGCGAGGAAAAATCGTCGACATGGCTCAAGGTATGACAATCTCGAGTACTCCGACAGGCAAAGTATCTCGAAAAACCTAGACTCGTCCTTCCTATCGGTCGAGGAGCAGGGGAACATCCTACCAAAAGCACCTGAAGCAGCATTAGTAGCAGCGCAGGCATATCTGCTCACAACTCGACCAAGTCCAGGAGATCCTAGGGAGCACATGCACAGAGCAGCATTGAACGGACTCAATATGGTAGGCCACAAGCTATCAGCAAAAGGAGAAGAAGCACATCATCACAAGGAAGCACACAAAGCAAGGTCACCTCGCCGTCACAATAGTCCTCGGCATAGAAGCAGCAAACACCGATCTCGATCGCCATCACCAAAACAGCACGGTGGAACTCGAAGATCGCGATCCCCAAATGAAAGGCGCGACTATGAAGACGACGAAAAAGAGATGGGGGCATCGTGCTTTACCCGTAGGGTTCGCACCACTCCAGTTCCTAAGGGATTCAAGCTACCTCATGATCAGCAAAAATACGACGGATCACAGGAACCACAATCATGGCTCGTAGACTACTTACAAGCAGTTCAAATACTAGGAGGAACCAAAGAAACAGCAATGCAAAGTTTGCAACTACACCTCACCGGCGCAGCAAGGTCATGGTTGAGCAAACTAGAGAAAGAATCCATTGGAAGTTGGGAAGATCTCACAAAACAATTTACAAGTAACTTCAGATCGACATACAAACGACCAGCATCAATAGAAGAAGTCAAGGCATGCGTGCAGCAACGCGACGAAACACTACGGGCATACATCCAAAGATGGAGCCTCATCAAAAATTCAGCAGTCGAAGTTTCAGACGAAAGAGCAATAGACGCGTTCATCATTGGACTAAGGCGAAGAGACCTAGTCGAAGAGATGGGTAGAATCAAGCCTAAAACGGTGTCAGATCTCATGGACACAGCAAACAGATTTGCAGATGGAGAAGATGCGTGCAACAACAAACGGACACGATCTCCAGAGGACGACAGAAGAAACAGATATGGAAGCCAAAGGAGACGATCCCGAAACTACGACACCTACGGCTCTCATAGCCAAGTCGCCGCAGGATATAAAGACAACAGTTATCAAGGAAACGATCGCAGAAGCTCGGGATATCGCAGCTACGGAAGAGAGGACTACAAGAAGTTCCCACCAAGAGAATCCAGAGAGTACAACCCGTCACCAGAAGATATGCTCAACGGGCCTTGTCATATACACTCAGCGTTTGTCGACGGAAAGCGAGTATCAAGGCACGCAATGAAAGACTGCACAACATTCCTAAAGCTACAAGAAGCAGCAATCAACAAACAAACCGAAGCAAGGCGACAAGGATTCGAAGGAAGTAACAATCCCTCGACAAGCAAGCAAGGAAACAACGGAGCCCCCCAAGGGCAAGACCAGCAAAACAAGGAACACGACGACGACGACGAAGGGTACATCCCATCAAAAGGACACATCACAGCAATGATACAACCAGTGCCCAAGTCGAACAAAGAAGAAAAGAGTATAACTCGACAAGTCAATCTAGCAGTCATGTCGCCTCCAGCTACAACAGAATATCTGCATTGGTCAGAACAACCAATCGAGTTCAACAGAGAGGACCACCCCATAACAGTACCTCGGCCAGGAAACGCGCCTCTGGTACTCAAAGCTCGGCGCGTATGATGTCGACAGAATATTCATGGACGCAGGAAGTGGAATTAACCTGATATACGCGAAAACACTCAGGGCAATGCACATATCATTGGAATTCCTAAAACCAACAGATTGCTCCTTCCATGGAATCGTACCAGGAAGTGCTAATTACCCGTTGGGTCGAATAGCACTCAATGTTTGCTTCGGCAACCGACAAAACTACAGAAGGGAAAAACTAGACTTCGAAGTCATGGACTGGCCATCGCAATATCACGCGATCCTCGGACGACCCGCGTTTTCGCGATTCATGGCAGTGCCTCACTACACATATTTGGCACTTAAAATGCCAGGACCAAAAGGAATAATCACAGTGAAAGGAAGCTTTGAAGTTTCAGATCTCTGCGACAGGGAATTCCACAAGATGGCGCAAAATTTTGGCGTAATAGCCAACCATGCAGAAAAGGCAAAGAGTGCGACTACAGAAGGCGTCAAGCTACTCGAAGGATGCACCGCGGAGCCCGAAACAAAGAAGCCACGAACAGGAACATCAGGAGAAGACACAGGCGCAGAAGAAAAAGGGAAAACTACGGCGACATAAGCATCATAAAGACAATAGAGTAGAACAATAAAGGCCGTAAAAGCCACGAGTTATTCCAGGGGCAATGCCCTCTAGATCCAGAACACGGGTCACAGGCCGGATCTTTTGGGTCACCCCATGTATCTTACATTAAAAGTATAAACAAAGACAACGCGTTCCTCATACTCGAGTTTACGAGTCTTTCAAAGAGAATATGCGGCAAACGCACGAACCATACAAATACGCCTTGAGAATAAATTTCAGACATATAGTCGCGAAATAAATAATCTCTCGCGTTCCACACATACTTTACAACATCGGGTTGTCAGAATCATCTACGCCTAAAGGATCTAAATAATGATACTCGCGGAAAAACGCGGCATCCGCCTCTAGAAGCCTTGCTACAAGTCTTCGAGCAGGTTGAAGCGTGTTCTCCATATGAACCCGAAGGCTAGCTCCACCGGGAGCTAAACTTAAGGACATCGTGCTATAATTCAATCTGGGGTGCCACTTGCGTATCCACCCGAGAGCAAAATTGGCAACAGCCACTAAATTCAGTTCTATTAACCTATGAATACGATGGCTGGATCGGAAAGTATCAAGAAGAAGTGGGAAAGTTGCAGGCAAAGGATTACGGGGAAGCATGATGGAGTGCATAGTTGTGAGAGCTCGTCGGCAACCATCAACTGACTCGCCAATATGCTGGGCACGATCTTGAAGCAATACAATGGCGCTACGACGCCGAGGATCAGACCACAGAGTCTCATAGCCAGTCGACATCTTCTCCAAAGCAGCATTTCGCTCAGCAACTCGACGTTCTTCAGCAGCAAAATCCAAGCAAGTACCTACAATGACAAATATATCACAAAAGAAGTGCACAAATAGCCAAAAGAAGAAGTCGAAAGAAAACTCACATCGCAACAGCTCGCCAGCAGACTCGACAATTCCAAGAATGAAAGATTCGCACTCTTCATTGTGAACAACCTTCGCCGTCAAGCTGGAGACCTTTTCTTCAAGTGAAGAGATTTTCTTCATATAGCCACTGGCCTGGCTAGCCTTTTTAATAGCCATCTGTGCTTGGCGTTTAGCCAAGGATAGGCGAGTCTCAAGGTCGGAAATCCTGGAAGAATATTCTTCGCAGTGACTACATCGACTAGGAGTCGACGAAATCTGAGGATTGAATCCGCAAGCAGAGGAAGGAGCAGGAGCATGAGAAGAAGGATCACCGTAACGCATCGACTACAAAAAGAAAGAAAGGAGAAACAATTTCAGAAAGATAGCATAATACTCCATGCAAAGAAGATATATTTACATAAGAGCATAACCCTCTGGCTAAGATTCTCGGGTTGCACTTAATTGGAGTCTTTACATTCAAAAGGAGAAAACTAAGTACTACAAAGAAGCTGAATCTACGCCACCTCAGCGTTGTGCTCCGTGGAAGAAGGGGGCGCGGCCAGTTCCTCGCTAGAAGTCGATGGTGGCACCGGAGCCTTCGGCGCTGGAGATGGTGCAGCAGGCACAGCAGAGGCTGCCGAAGGAGAAATTGTGTTCAGCAATGCAGGCGCCAATTTCTTCGCCTTCTCGAAAAACACCTTCATCTCGTCACGGGTATGGCCATGGGGGGAGTTAACTTTCTCCCAATCAAAGTTCGTGCCATGCGCAAGAGAAAGGGCAATGGCACCTTCGGCGCCGCGCTTAATGGACAGCCCCTTCAGATGGAGAGTAGGGTCTTCATCGCTGTCAAAAGTCTCGGCGAGTTCAGTCAGGTTGCCCTTCGGGATTGCCATCTTTTTCTTCGGCCACAACCCAGCAAATAGCCGTGATAGCACGCGGCCAACCAACTCGAAAGTTCCCTGGATAGATATCCAGTTTGCTTCGAGAAGGTTAACCGCATCCATAAGAGGATCATTGTCCGTTTGCAGGGACGACGGAGATACCCCTGTGAATTCTAAAGCAATAGAAAATAAAGGAAGAGGCAAGTGTCAATAAATACACCAGTGCAACAGGGGACGAAAACAGAAGATAAGTCGACGAACTTACTTTCGGCAGCAGTAGACATGGTGTGAAGACGCTCCGCCACGGCTTGTTCGCGTTGAGCATGCTCTTTGTTAGCATCTGCTAGCGCCCTCTCAGCCTTCTTCGCCTTGGCAAGCGCAGATTTCTGCGACTTCTCAGCTATTGCCTTAGCAGAGGTCGCAGCATCATAAGCTTTTTGCGAAGCTTTGAGTTCCGCTTCCAGCGACGCAATGCGAGCATTAGCTGTCGCTAAAGCAGCTGCAAAAGCAGACGAAAGGAAGTCAGATAAAAAGCAAGAGACAAAGCGCAGAGGAAAAGTAATGATTGAATATCAAAATTATACCTTCGGAAGATTTTGCAACATTTAGGTACCCCGCACATTCCGTGCCCAGGGCGATAAATCTCTTCACCAAAGCCTGATAAAAGAAGAGTGTAAGAGTAGAAGTGCATGAAAGGAAAGAAGGGAAAAAAGAATCGCTCACATCATCAGAAGAAACTGTAGAAGCATGGGCCTCCAGAGAAACCTCGGCTTCTTTGGTCTTCTTCGCGCATTTGAGGGTTCGGGCTTGAGTTTGAGAAACCTTCTTTACAGAGGCCCTGGTAGTCCTCGGAGCAACATATGGTTCGACAGGCTCATCAGTCGCCACAGGAGAAGGTGGTGAAACAGCCGCCGCACATGTTGGTGGTTCTTCATCGTCACTGCATGAAAAGTATAAGTATAAGCAAGAGGCAAGAACAAAGCAATTGAAAAATTCGACTACAATACTTACGATGCAAGCATGTCAAAGTACTCCATATCTTCTGCAAAAACGGGGGTTTTTCCAGCCGCTGCAGAACTCGATGAAGCAATCTCGTCGACACGTTTCCGTTTTTTGTCGACATCAACATCTTCAGTAAGAGTAGGAGGAGGAGATGTCGACGAGCTAGTCTCATCTTCTGATTCTTCGACATCATCTCCGTCCTGACTTTCGTCAGCCTCGGGGGCTTCAGATGCAGGAGATGCTAGATCAGCAGGAAGGGGCCCTTCCTCCGGAAGAGGGGGACGAGAAACAATGAATTGGTGACCCTGCATATTAATAAATCAGCAGAGTGCAGAGGCAAAGAGTAATGCAAGTCGAAGTTAAGAGAAGTTTGACAAAAGTGGATGCAGCGATGTATACCTCAGGAATAGGGTGCACGGAGTCGAAGAAATCTGCCTTCAGGTCAGCAACTGAGTGCTCCTTGGTGAGCTTGGTGAGATTCCTGACTCGCTTGTCGACATCTTCTTTCGACATCAGATCCTCAGATATGCGAGTAGGGTCTTCTAAGCCAGAATAAGTCCAAAGCTTGGTGAGGCGGTGCTGTAGGGGTTGAACTCGACGTTGTATGAAAAACGCCATGAGTTGGGTACCCGACAAAGCACCTCCTAGGCCTGTTTTCAGATTTTGAATGCGAGATAGAAGAGGAAGAATCTGTGCAACTTCCGCATCTGAGGGAAGCGAGTCCCATGACTTCAATTTCTTCACTTCTTGAGAAGCGTCAAAGGGAGGAAGGCCGAATCTATCTTCAGGAGAGGATTTGCGGTCCTTGATATAGAACCACTTTGTCCTCCACCCTTGGACAGATGCGGCCATAGAAAATTCAAGATATTGCGCCTCAGGGCGCACAGAAACGACGGCTCCGCCCAGTTCGGGTTTCCTTGCCAGAGAAACATTGGGGCGGAGTCGAAAGATCGATCTCCAGAGAGTGAAGTGGGGCTCAATGCCCAAAAATGACTCGCAGAGAGTCACGAAGCAAGCAATATGGAGAAGAGAATTTGGTGTGAGCTGATGGAGCTGAACACCATAAACAAATAGCAGCCCACGGAGAAACTCGTGGGCAGGAAGTGACAGACCGCGGAAGAGGAGAGCAAGGAACATTACCCGGTAACCGCTTGGGGGCTTCGGGATCCGTTCGGTGCTGGGAAACTTGATGGAATCTTCGGCAGCAATGAGGCCGTCCGCCGTGGCTTTCTCCACCTCCTTCTCGGTGATGGTGGAGCGGACCCAGTTGGTGGCAGAAGACTTGGCCATAGCGCTCCTGGTGGCCAGATGCTTCACGCGCATACAGCACAAAAGTGCGCTCGGGGGCTCCGCAAGAGAGGAAGAGGCAGAGGAGATCAGCAATGGAGGCGGCGGAGGTAACGAGCTGGTGAACAGTGCGATTCCCCACTATGCCAGTTATATATCTTCTGGGAGAAGGATCGTGGGCTGAGTCGTGGCGCAAAGATCGGAAACGTTAGCCCACCAACGGTCAAAAATCGTGCAGCCCACTAAACGGTCAAAAAAATCGGGAAAATTATAGTGCTACCCATAAAACGGTTCGCATTGATGAAGAGTTACGTCTTTATTGACGTCATCAAGTATATATAAAGGTAAAAGGATGGCGCCGACGAATGCTGAAACTTATAGAATGAATCAGATATGAAGGATCTTTTGGTTATAAGCCTTGGGGGCTGTTAATTGCATAAATATCGAGTGGAACTCTTCATTGAAGTAGTGGACCTGAACTAGAAGACAAGATGTTCTTGAAAGTATATCGAGTTGAAGAACTTTGCAGGTGAGGTGTTTCGAGTTGAAGTGTGACGAGCTATATTATTTCTTGAGCCTATACTCGAAAAAATCTTTGTTCGACTATAGCCTCGGGGGCTACTCCCATCGGGAGCGCTGAGCGCGCACCCGACGATATTCATTGGCAAAGCATTGAAGATTGGAGAAGTGTTACTCCCATCGGGAGCGAGTTTTATGGTTGTAGAAACCCGAATATTTTCAGTCAAACTTTGACTGCGACATAAGATTCTCGAGTTGTGTTATCGCAACAAAACTCGAATGCCGTGACTTCTCGCGAAGGTAAGACCCCGGGATCCGTCCTGTGTGGCCTGGTATACGCACATGGATGCGCTCTGCTGGAATGTATCCGTGTCTATGACGCGAAGAAAATCCTGGTGGACGCACTGGGTACCCCGAGAACCACTGGGACTCATTTTTTGTAAGTCCTAAATGAGGCAAAAGAGTGAGTTTGACCGGTATCCCAAATTCAAGTCCAAGGGGATTGAATTTGAAGTAGGTGACAAGTATCTGTTCCGGCAGTTAACTGACCTCTTGATCCGTCAGAGTTGTCAGGCTTGTTCATCGAGACCCCTTGCGAGCAAGTTATCATCAATTTAAGTCGAAAGACCAAGTCGAAGATTTGGAGATAAAGTCGAAGAATTGATCAAGTCGAAGATTTGAAGATTAGAGATTCAACCCGAATCTGCAATTCTGGTAGAATCTCAGGGGCTACTGACAAGGGTATAATTACTAGAGCCCGTTAGTTGAGTACCCCTGAGGCCCGTTAAGCTAGGCCCAACTGTAATGATAGTCGAATACGAGTTATTACCGTATGTCGATATTTGTAATCTGTATCGAACCCGACCCGATCCTCGAGACCTAGCCACCTATATATAGGGGCCAGGAGAGGACGGTGGGGGGCAGATTGAAAGCAAGCCAGGTTGAACACCCAAGTTTACTTTCGATATACACCTATTTCGACTAACTTTACCTTCGAGTTCATCCAACGCCCTATCTCCCTGATCCTAAGTCCTTCATCTAGGACATTTGTCGAGTTAACCCTCGTCACCCGCTTTATCAGTCTTGTAGGTTCACCACTTTAATGAAAGCTTATCCGGGATCTTCTAGACCCCTCCCCGTGTTAAAAAAACCTCCATTTTGAAAAAAATATACACATGTTTTTTTGCGAATAGGATACTGGCATTAAAAGAAACAACGAACAGTACAAAGCATCTCAAGAAAGACAAAAATTACAACGAGATCCTTGAGAAGCCCTTCATCTTCAATCTCCAGACCGTGTTAACAGCGCGCCGCCGCTGCCGCTCCTCCCTGAGTCGGCCTGACCTTGTTGATTGCGGACGGGAAGTCGCTGAATGGGTCAAGAAGACCACATCCGTCCCGAAGACGAAGAAGAAGGAAGAACTGCCGATGAAGCTCCTTGATGATCCGAAGATCCCCACAGCCAGACGAAATCCTTGAAGACCACACCACTCCCACAAGCCTCTCGATGTTGCCACCAAGATGGGGTTGAAGCCGGGGAGACCTTATTGCACGAGGCATCGCCACCAGCACCTCAGCGCCACCCCTACAAACCTTGACTCTAAAAACGAAAAACGAAGCCCTGAAAACAGGGGGACAGAGCCCTCCCACCGACGAAGACCGAGATCCACCGCGCCTCCATGGCCTAAAGGCCACAAAGACGAGGCGATCTACGGCGACGCCGGCGGGAGGCACGAGATCGGATCGCCTGGTGTCCGCCTGGAGTCTCGTACCGTTTCGGTATGCTATGCAATCTAAGAGCTCTATGCTCCCTGTCGTAAATATATACACATGTTAGTTCATGCATTCATCATGTGTGTAGAAGAGCTGAGACAGATCCATGGGGTGAGCAGTGTCTTGTGGGGTTTCTAAGAGCTTCTCCCCACTACAGTTTCTACCCACCGTTTTATAGAAGCCGATTTATGTATAAGCACAAGCCCATAAGAAGTCGGCCTAAGTGAGTGGAACTGAAGCGGTGGGGGCTTGCTGCGGTGGCGGTGGCAAATGGGGATAAGCTAGCTGGGATTGACCGGCGCACGCCATGGATGCATGTCACAGAGCACATAATTCGATGTCTCTGTGCATGCTTGTGTGTGGAAGGACCAGCTGCTCCTGGCAGACCATCGATGGGGAAGACGTTTAATTTTGTACGTGAAACTGTGCACGTAGCAGTCTGAGACAAAGGAGGGCGTCGATCGGTCACAAGGCCACAGTACACATACGTACATTTTCATTACGATCGAGCATACTTGTTTGTTTGAGAAACACTAGCGCAACAATTGTGTTACCATGCATGAACAGGAAGGGGGGAAATCCATGGTGCGGCAATGGCGTACGTCGTCAGATGACAGCAGCTAGCAATGACAATTCTCAGAGGAGAAAGTGAGGTGCACTTGCCAGAGAGAAGGTCATCTTGACGAAGGTAGACGACGATGGCAACACTGTTCTCTGATCGAGATGAGGCAACGACAGCAACCGAGGAGCAAGCAGGTCAGAAAGACGGAGAGAATGATGAGATGGATGCAGGACAGGACACAGTCTCGTAAGAGCAGTGGTAGCATCATTGCAGCTTAACCTACAAAGGGCCATGGCAGGGGCAGATGGGCATATTCAACACCCCATTTTGCCGTCTCCCCACGACCATGATTCTGTCTGCCCCCAAATCTTCACGCGGTGCTACTGCTGCTGCTACCCAACCTGTACTGGGTAGCTAGCTAGATGCTAGAGCTTTCTCCGTGTGCCATCATCATTCCCCTGCCCGACCCTTGCTGGGCTACGTCGCTACATGACTCCCTCTCTCTACGTGACACGCTCATGTCTAGCTGCTGAGCTTCATGTGTCCGGCTCCTCCTTGGCACAGGCAAAAGCATAAGCGTCGTATGGTTGCAACAGGACACCCCAACCACCGTCATCGCCGAGGCTCTTCATCGACCTCGCCGTTCGCCGGCGCGTACACGTGATTGACCTCGCCGTTCGCCGGCACCAGCGCCCAGCTGAATGGGGCTTCGAGACCGATAACCAAATAACAGTAGCAGAGTAGCTCATTTCAACTCTGTTTTTAGCTCCTTCAGAGCCACAGCCACAGGTCACATCACATGTTCTGTGCGTTTTTTACCTAGCGACAATGGCCGAAGATGCATGAGCATAATACAAGATGGTTTAGATTGAGATTATTATACGCACAATGTTGCAGAAATTTTGTGCACATCCGTCCCAATGTGGTAAGATCGACCACAAACTGAACAGAGCAGCTTCGGGCACCAACTAAAGCAGAAATAAAGCCTCACAGCACCTACGCTAGGACGCACGGCTGACAGGCTCAGAAGAACCTTTGCCCACAACAAGCAATACCTCACACGAGGATTAGTGGATTAAAAGAAGCACAGATATTTATGTTGAAAAATAGGCTCTACTGCATTAACATTGCTACATAAGCAGAGTACAGGCATTGCATTCAAAAACTTCAAGGTGTCATTCCACTCATCGAGTATAGACTGCTTTTCTTATTCCATCAAACTGAAACTTGAAGGTGACCACTAAACGAGAAAAGGCAGAGAGGAAGAAGACATGTGTTATTTTATGCCAAATACAAACAGATGTTTTGTTCAATGAATCCTTGCACGGTGCCCTTCACGCCTAAGTGCCAAACCTGTGCATCCAAAACGAATCCATTGGTCAATATGACTGCATGATAAATGTGCGCTACTACTACATATAAGTACAATCAAGCTGACTTCCGGATAGAAAGTGTCAGCAATAAAGGAATAGAACAACCCCAGGTATTACCGGCGGAAACCACATCACGTTTTCTAATCCTCCTTGAGGCCAAAATGTTACCCCTTGCAAATCAGGAAGGGGAGAAACCCAGAACATCAGCCAGAGATGCATTTGCGTGCAAGACAAACCACTCAGAACTCACAAGGTCATTTTCATTAAAAGGATGAGATGACATGGCAACACCCATCAATTTTACCCTGAACTACACTGCAGGGACTGACGTTACATGTCACAAATGTACAATCAAAGGGTACAAAGCCTCCTGATGGACAGAGTTGAAAAACATCGCAAATGCCAAAAGGTTCATGTCAAAATGGCATGACGCACAACCCCAAAGAAAAAGTAGCCCATATACAGTAAGTGCAGGGAATCGTATGCAGTTACTAGTAAAAGAACGAATGAGCCTTGACCAGCCAAAGGACACTAGTTGTATGTACGCCATTATTCTATCATTTGTTCCTGGCCACAAGCTACAAACCAAATTATCAGACAAGATCGTAAAACTGCTACCCTGCTAGAGACATGATTTACAGTGGACGATTTGCAGACATACAAGCTAGATCGGATCCAAGAGATTCCTTAAATGTCAGATCCAGTGTGTTTTCAATGTATCATCATTGAGCAAAGGACTTAACTAATGCAAAATGAAAGGTAAAACTGAAGTCACAAATGCCCATCTCTTTTGAACTAGATCTCATGATGGTTCGGCTAGCATGAACCATGAATTAGACAGGTTACTCGTGTTAAGATGAAGTGTTGGACAAACTTATAAAACAAAGCGGGCTCAACTGTCGGGACTGTTCTTTTAAAATAGATCTTATGATGGTTTCTAGCATGAATTAGACAGGTTACTTGTATTAAATTGAAGTGCTGGACAAATTTATAAAACAAAGCGAGCTCAACTGCGGGGACTGTTCTTTTGAACTAGATCTCATGATGGTTCGTAGCATGAATTAGACAGGTTACTGGTGTTAAGTAGAACAGTTGGATAAACTTATAAAACAAAGCGAGCTCAGCTGCGGTGACTGTTCATTTGAACCAGATCTCATGATGGTTCCTAGCATGAATTAGACAGGTTACTCGTGCTAAGTTGGCATGTTGGACAAACTCATAAACAAAGCGAGCTCAAATGCGGGGACTGAACCTACATGTCAAAAGTGAACAGTCAAATGGTACAAAACCTGATGGACGGCGTTGAAAAGATCGCAAAATGCCAAAAGATTCACATCAAAATGTCATGATGCATAACTCTGAAGAAAAAGTATCCGACATACAGTAAGTGCAGGGAATCAACTGCAGTTTACTATTAATGGAACGAATGAGCCTTGACCAGCCAAAGAACACTAGTTGTACGTACGGTATTATTCTGTCCCTTTTTTCATATGCCAAGATCACGGAGCAGCTAAAGAACATGATTTACAATGGACAATTTGCAGCCACATGGGCTAGATCATATCCAAAAGATTCCTTAAATATCACATCAGTTGTATTTCTAGTATATCATGTGTGAGCAAATGAACTGATGCAAATCTAAGGTAAAACTGAAGAATCACATATGTCCATTTCTTTTGAAATAGATCTCATGATGGTTTCTTAGATGAATTAGACAGGTCACCCATGTTAAGAAGTGTTGGACAAACTTCCAAAACGAGGCAAGCAACTTAGCATGGAGCAAAAAGAAAGAACTAATAACTAGTCATGCCACAATTCAGAATCATCACCAGAATATGCACATTTTCGAGATTTATCATATATGTCATTGACCAGCCACATGATTAACTGGTTCAACAGTTGGACTTGTGGTACCTAACTTTTGGTGGCAAGTAGTTTTTGTGCAAAATACATTAAAATAATATGACAACAAATCTTCAGTCTGCATACCAAATAGAGTTGAGGGACAATCTTCTCAATCTCTATTGCTTAGCTCACCAGTTCTAATGTCATCCAGTTAGTGATTAACTACCACTTACAACTAGAGGAGAAGCTCTCATTTTCTATGACCAGGATAACAGGGTCTCCATTCAATAAATCAAAACAGAAACAGTGATCCTATTTAGCATTGTTCAATTTCAATAGTTAGGTGCATGGAGAGACAAAAACTCTAGCATCCGTTTGAAGACCAGATTCTAAGTAAAAGAGGATAGAAAAAATCATGTAAAAGGACATATACATTGGGTTTTTTAAGTTCAAGCAAGAATTAGGAGTGTGTGAATGACCTTGGTCACAATATTCTAACCAGAAATCAAAAGATAATGTACAAAATTCTATATCATTTATGCAGACTCTTGACCGGTTAAACTGAAAGGAAATAAGGACTCAAAATAGGAGACATGATACATTGCTGGATGATCATTCACCAGAAGACAGATCAAATGCCCAAGATATAGGCAGCTAAAAAAATACTTGCTGACAGCAAGGCCAAAGCAAAATAGAAAGGAACACAAAAAGGTACTCCTCCAATTAGAAATAAGTGTCAGTGACTTAGTACAAACTTTGTACTATGTTAGTACAAAATTACTGACATTTATTTCCGATCAGAGGGAGTACCTTACAGAGCTTCACCGAGACTGAGATGATAAGTCAACAAGTTTTTCAATGGAGCTAAGCAATTGCTTACATTTCTATTAGACATAAACCATAAAAGCTAACCCCTCTGCTGCTGAGACCAGTCTAGAATTTCAAGCCTCCACTTATACCATGAAAAACATGCATTGAAACAAACTCCAGAACATCAAGCTCTGGAAAAATCCCCAGGCCAAATAGCAGGAATTCATGTTAGCTTACTCCTGTATACATATCTTTGTTTGGGCACTTCAAAACCACTATAGGCACAAATCACAAATTATTCAAATCACAGCTCAAAATGTAAACACTAGAAATGATTGGAGTAACAGTGAAATGGAAGAATATGACATGAAAACTGATCCACAGATCCCCGCATACATTTGTTTGCAGATCTAGGCTGTTAACACGCATCAGCTTCCCACGAATTCGTGTCTGCCTAACTATAGTATGTCTCAATCAGATACATGAGTCAACTACCGCAAACCCTAGCTATTCATTTCAGCTACGCCCAATCTACCTAATGTTCACGACACGTCACGAATGGAGCAGAAATGATGAGCATGGAGCGGGTGATCACCTGAATAGGCCAGATCGGCGGGAAGGACCGGATCAACCGAGCTTGGCGGTGGAAGGGATGAGGGGGACGCCGATGGTGGCGCCGCCCTTGACCTTGCCGGCCGCCTGAGCCTCGCGGATCTTCTGCATCTTGAGCATCCGCTCCATGACGAGCTCGTACTCGCACTTCTCGTAGGCGTGGCGCTCGGGCTCGCACTTCCAGGGGAGGTAGAACTCGGAGACGCGGCACTTGTTGAGGGGGATGAGGAGATGGGCGCACTGGTCGCGGTAGGCAATCGGCACGCGCTCCTCCGCCATCTCAGCCTGGGTCGCGATCTGCGGCTTCGAGGAGCCCAGCTGCACGCCGGCCGCCGCCGCCGCCGCCTCCATCTCTCGCTTTGGGTTGCTCCGGCGAGGTCGCCGATGGGCTGTGCGGGTTTGGTGCGGTGTGTGTGGTTGCGCGAGTGGGGTGGGTTCGGTCGCTCTGGAGTTTGGACAGTGGGTTTGGGCTCGGATCGGGGCCTGGTAGCTCCTGGGCTCTCTGTCTGTGGAGTTCTTTTTCATCTTCACTCGCTGCATTCGAGGGTTTGCATGTCTAATGTCTTCCTTATCAATTTGAAAGTGTCCACATTTGAGGTCTAGCACAAAACGGCCCGGCCTTTTAAATAACCTCCTTTTTAAGAAAAACCAAAATAATTATATCTATATAAAGGTTTTGAAGTTGGAACATGTATCTTCGAGACATGTCACCGCCTTCGTAGGGTTGATTGTTCCACATGATGGCTACATTCTTCGCCGATGTTACTAAAAAAATGATATTTTAGTGTAAATATCCGAGCGGACATCGGACTGCATTTGAAAAAAAAAACCTCATCGCTTGTGATGCCCTCCCATAGTAAAATTAACAATATTTTGGCAATTATAGTAACTAGCATTATAAATGTTTGCAACATTAATTTAAAAAGGCACATTGTATTTACATGTTATTCCCCCTCCACCAACGAACTTTGCAGATTGTTTAGTACCATAGATATATCCAACAAAAGTTATATAATCATTGTGCCCATCTTAATGCTACGTCTTAGCACAAGTGGCCACAACTTGGAAGCTCTGAGCAGGAAATCACAATTATACATAAATACTATAGAAGGAGTATTTTATATATGTTAATTTACTGTTCATATCTCTTTAATTGGATAAAAATTAATATATATATATATATACAAGGTCTTTCATAATTAAATTTTACATTAATGGTAAAAAAAATAGCTCATGGACGGGTCTGCATGGCGTGGGACCGTGTACTTGGGTGGCATGAGAACCTCATGTGGCTCTTATGCCTCTACCCATATTTTTGTAAGCACTTTGTTACATTTTATGAACGTGCTAAGTTTTGTTGTATTTGTTTTCTGAAAAAGTTCTACTTCTACAGTAAGCGAGTAAGACCATGAATCTAGAAAGGCATGCTTTGCACGTGCACAATTGCTAATAAAAAACAAAGCTAATTTTGATTTAATCCAACAAAATGGTGAAGATATTTATTACAAAACTTCAGGTTTCTTGATCAAACACACATATCGAGCTACCTGGTCAAATGTTTGAGTTGGTCCACGTAAATATTTTCAGTTGATAGTGTTTTTCAACATTTGTAATTAATTTTTACTTTAAGATGTCGACTTGATTACTTATTCGTGTGCCACTAAATCAAAGCTTAAAATTACTATGCTTAATATTTTAAAGTTACTTGAAATTTACTAAGAAATTCATGTTGCTTGTATTCTTAGCTTACATTTTTTCCATTCTCTTTATTGTAGGTTGATGAGTTGATAAAACTAGCATGGTAAGGGACACATGGTTTTTGTTTTTTCAATAAACTTTGTTTCAATGGTCATAATTTTGTCTTAGCTAGAAATAATAGTAAATAATATTTGTTCCAATAATTTAATATGATTTTTAGATATGTCATCTGCAAGTAGCTTTAATCCTTATAATTAATATGCAACTTGGTAGGTAGGTTAGGTCTTTAGGTAAACACTTATCCAAAATGGAACAATTATATATTATAATATTAAATATCTAATTAGCTTATTTTAATTTTCATGTACTTGATGTAACATAAATAATTTAGTAAAAAAATATCAATATATGATTAGTACACAACTTAATTAACACATTTTGATGACATTCATATGAAAAGTGATTTGCTCCTTTTGACTGAGTTTAAATGTAATACTGATTGTTCTATCTATATAACATAATACTAGGTTTTTCTTATATATTTTACTTATATGCTAAAGTTGTGTGTTTAGCAAATATCTAAGTCTTGTTTTCTAGACATGCCAATGATTCACGGTTCAAATTTTGCATCTAGGATCATTGTCACATGGCAAGATCTAGTCCATTATACAAAATATCTTTAGTACAGTACAATGGAATAAGTCCTTTAATATGTCATGATCTAGGTGGTAGATATCAGAAAATATCACTACTACAGAGCAATACTAAGGAAACTAATCAATGGAATACACAATTAGGCCATTGCAGGGATAAGCAACATTGGCGGCACTAATAATGGATGATCCTTGATGCCGTGGGAAGGCAGCATGAGCTCTGAAAATGAAACACCATGACTAGGTAGGAGGCAAAAGTATGTTGAGTTCAGCAAAGTCATCAACAAAGCTGGCGGTGTGGTAGACATGGGATGAAATCTCTACAATCCTCCTTGACAATCTTGGGGATCCCGGACTCCAGCTTCGTCATGTCGGCATCCTTATACCAATTTATAAGGAAGCATAGAGCCGCCTTGGTACCAGAGCGAGCGGATGAAAAGCACCACAGGTCCACAGGAATGGATCATGGATCTACGGATTACTACATTGGGGTCACCTCACTGCATTGGCTTCATCTTCTAAATATGAACAGTAATACTTGATAATTTAGTGAAGGTTTTGCCAAAAATCGATGGTGTCAGCTGACCCCCAACATGTACACAGTAACTCCGCCCCTACTGGTCCATCATCTTCATCGCCGCAAGCTTCTCCATCAAAATGGACACATTGTCAGAAACTGGATCCTTTGGCCAGAGGCACAAGTTGATTATTTGGGCGGCTCCTATCATCCTATTAACCAAGATCTCAATTTCAAAGACTCTGCCCCCTAGCAAAGAAACACAACTATCTATAGTACCTTGAGATCTCATGGCTTCAACTCTAGCTTCAACATCACTGCTCAAGGAATTCATGCAATCCTTGGCTTTTCTCGGGCCTTCATCCGCCTCGGGATGAACCCCTAGAAAGGCAAAAGACTTACTGCAAATAACGTTTCCAATCTTCAGAAATGCTGCTATCATTCGACCTCATGTTTCTTCAAGGCCTTGACGACCGCCATGTAGCTACTTTCTCTTTCTTGGATCTGTTGCTTGTGTAAATTGATGAGATCTAGCCTTTTAGAAGACTCGCACTTGAGTAACTGGATCCAGTTTTAAAGCCCAGCCATAACATCATCTTTTTACTCTATATAAGGAGGGAATTATCCTCTTTCTACTCTATAAGGAGGGAATTATCCTCTTTCTCGATGTGGGTCGACCCTTCAAGATTCGAGCCCTCAAACTTTGGCGTACTAAGTCATGTACTATTTGCATTTCTTAATATATAACATGCAGTGCGTGGTTCTAAAAAAAGTTTGAGCCTTCGGGCGGTCATTTTCCTTTTGAAGCTCACACATATCACTAGTGGAAAAAGGGCCTTTGGCCTGGACCCTTTAGTCCCGGCCGCAATCTGGGCCGGGACTAAAGGCCCGGCCACGTCGCCCCAAATTCGCCTAGCCGACCGGGAGGCTTTAGTCCCAGCCCGTTACGAGCCTTTAGTCCCGGTTTGAGACACAAACCGGGACTAAAGGGCTATGCGGTGTGCAGCCCGCATGTGCGCCACCTTTAGTCCCGGTTTGTGTCTCAAACCGGGACTAAAGGCTTCTGCCTATATATATGGCCACAGCCCCTCTCCCCTCTTCCTTGTATTTTTCTTGGATGGAGGAGTGTGGGCATATGCTAGTTCTCCATTTCATTGCTATGCACTAGAGGTGTTTGTTGAAATGTGTGTTAGAGCGATGCCACTTCAGTTCACCGAACACAACTACGATATGAGGTGCCCGAGCCACGCTTAAGCCTCTTCCTCTTTATTTCCACTTATTCTAAAAGGTTAGCAACTATATTTCCTCGTTTAGACCATGCGGTACTAATTTTTAGGATCGTGATTGTGTTTGATATACTGTTGTATGACGCAGATGAGCCATCCATGGATGTACGGTGATCGACGCACAGCCGCTTACGGAGAAGGCGTGCATTCTTTTCGAGATACGGCCGATGCGAACAAGCATGGTGGTGGTTATATGTTTTGTCCATGTGTTGAATGTCGGAATGAGAAGGATTACACTTCCTCAGGAGTTATTCAGAGCCACCTGCTTCGATCCGGTTTTATGTCGGGCTATAATGTTTGGACCAAACACGGAGAAAGAGGGGTTATGATGGAAGACGACGATGAAGAAGAAGAGAACGATGATGACAACTACCAATCTATGTTCCCTGAGTATGCTGATACCTCAATGGAAGACAATGAAGAAGAAGATCAGGGTGAAGAATGGGAACCAGATGAGCCCGCTGATGATCTTGGTCGGGTCATTTCTGATGCATGGCGAGGCTGCGACACAAAAAAGGAGAGGTTGCAGTTCGAGCAGATGTTACAGGACCACAACAAATTGTTGTACCCAACTTGTGAAGATGGCCAGAAGAAGCTGGGTAGCACACTGGAATTGCTGAAGTGTGATACGTCTCAAGCGTATCTATAATTTTTGATGCTCCATGCTTGTTTTTACACCATTTGCCTACTGTTTCGTTACACTTCGTGGCACTTTTATGCATTTTCCGGAACTAACCTATTAACGAGTTGCCACAGTGCCAGTTCCCTGTTTTCTGCTGTTTTTGTGTTTCAGAAGTGATACACAGGAAATATTCTCGGAATTGGAGGAAACAAGTTCCTGAAGTCTTATTTTGCCCGGAAGCTTCCAGAGATCCGAAGAGGAGTAGGAGAGGGGCCACAGGCTAGGCTCACACATGGGTGGCGCGGCCCAGGCCCTGGCCACGCCACCATGGTGTGAGGACGCCTGGTCCCTCCTCTGACATCGCCCCTTTGCCTATATAAAGCCTCGGGACGGAAAACCCTAAAAGAGTCGGCAATTTTCCAGAAGCAGTTCTGCAGCTCCGCCGCCGCCGTCGACGAATTTCGGGGGACAGAAGTCTCTATTCCGGCACCCTGCCGGGATGGGGAAGTGCCCCCGGAGCCATCTCCATCGGTCTCCATCGCCGTCTCCGCCGTCTCCATCGACCTCACCGCCATCTCCATCAACATTGCTGTCTCCTATGATGAGGAGGGAGTAGTTCATCCCCGGGGCTGAGGGCTCTACCGATAGCTATGTGGTTCACCTCTCTCTCCCATGATGTGATCTTTATGTGATCGTGAGCTTTGTATCATGTTGAACAAGTAGATGTTATTATTCAGATATTATGTGTACTCTAGTGATGTTATTAAAGTAATCTATTCCTCCTGCCATGGTGTAACGGTGACAGTGCGTGCATCATGGTGGTACTTGGTTTAGGCTATGATTGTGATCTCTTGTGGATTATGAGAATAATTATTACTATGATAGTATTGAAGTGATCTATTCCTCATTTCATGGTGTAATGTTGACAGTGTGTGCACCGTGTTAGTACTTGGTCTAAGTTGCAATAATATCTATCTTGAGTTGTGCTTTGATTTGGATATCTCTATGAGTGGTGTTTGTCAAGTACTTGATGAACTTTAAGGGGTGCTTCTGTAGCCACTACACAATGATTAGTGTTGTTCAATAGGAGAGTAATTCAGAGTACCATAGTGAACAGAAGTTGTTTATTTGTTCAATCATGTTATATTTGTTGGGAGTGTGTCCACTAGTGAAAGTATGATCCCTAGGCCTTGTTTCCAAGCATTGCACACCGTTTACTTGCTATTTTGTTACTTGTTTGCTCGCAGCGATATTTATTCCATACTACATTTACTACTCATAATCATCCATACCACTTGTATTTCACTATCTCTTCGCCGAACTAGTGCACCTATACATCTGACAAGTGTATTGGGTGTGTTGGGGACACAAGAGACTTTCTGTATCGTAATTGCAGGGTTGCTTGAGAGGGATAGCTTTGACCTCTTCCTCCCTGAGTTCGATAAACCTTGGGTGATCCACTTAAGGGAAACTTGCTGCTGCTCTACAAACCTCTGCACTTGGAGGCCCAACACTGTCTACAAGAACAGAAGCGTGTGTAGACATCAAGCTCTTTTCTGGCGCCGTTGCCGGGGAGGTAAGGTAAAAGGTACTCACATTCTTTGGCTACTAAGTCTTTTAGTTGCTGGTGAGTGCTCGGAGTTATTTCCTTTAGATTCTGCAATTACATCTTTTTGTTTCTTATTTTTATTTTCACTAGTTAGGCTTAATGGAAAACAAAGAGTTCTTTAGTCTTTTTCCTGATTTTAGATTTGAAGAGAAAATTGAAAATCCTTTGGAACTTATTTCACAGAGCAATGTTATTAGTACGAATGCTTTGAATACCGTTAATGCTAATGCTATAGAAAAGTCTAACCTTGGGGAAGCTGGTTTTGTTAAGTATGATATTTTTAGTCCCCCAGCTTTAGTGGAGAAAGTTTGCTCTGATAATATTTTATCTCCCATATGTGATGTTTCTAATGATGCTTGTGCTCCTCATCCTTTTAAAATACCTATGAAAATTGTTGATCATGTTAAGAATAACTGCTATTTAGGAGATGGAACTGTCCATCCTGGTGATCATTTGCTTTTTATACATGAATTATGCGAGTTGTTCCAGTGTGCAGGTATTTCAATGAACCAAGTTAAGAAGAAGCTATTCTCTTTGTCACTGAAAGGCAGAGCTGAGGAATAGTATCGGCTGCTTGAAGATGGTCCATCTATTGCATGGGAGGAAATTGTGTCTCTCTTTTATTCTAAGTTTTGTCCTCCAAGTGAAATTCATAAAGATCGTAATCGGATATATAACTTTTGGCCTCATGAGGGAGAAAGCATTGCCCAAGCGTGGGGAAGATTGAAGTTACTAATGCATAAATGTCCTATTCATGATCTTCCCCGTAATATTGTTATTAATAATTTTTATGCAAGGCTTTCAGGACATTACAAGGACAATCTAGATGCATGCTTTGATGGGTCTTTCACAAGCAAGGATGTCGACACCAAGTGGGGTCTGCTTGAGACAATTCAAAACAATATTGAAGGTTGGGATAGCGACAAAGGTAAAGGATCAGGTATGAATTATGAGTTTGATTGCATTAAGTCTTTCGCTGAAACTGCTAATTTTCAAGAGCTTAGTGCTAAATATGGTCTTGATCCTCAAATTATGGTTGATTGCTTTAAAGCCTTTGCTTCCCATATGAATGTTCCTAAAGGAAATGGGGACGTGTATCATGAACCTTTTAAGGATACTTGCATAGAAAGTGATATTGTTGTTGATGATTGCAATAAGCATGCTCAAACTTCTAAAAGTACTATTTTTTATAAGCATGTTAATTTTTGTGGAATACATAGACCTTGTGAACAGAGTTACAATAAGGAAGATTATTGCATCACCCACGCAAATGAAGAAACCAGTATGTGGCTCAAGGATCTAGATGTGCTTGGTGAATGGGTTTGTGAGCTTTATCCTTTTCTTTGTGAATTTTGCGGTGAAAAGGGGCACTTTAATTTTCAATGCCCAATTAATCGAATGAGTACCGCAGATTTGTATTGTGATGATAAGATTACTTTCAATCAGTATGATGAGCTTACTTTGTTTTTGAATTGTGAAGAGATATCTAGAAAGATTGCTTTGGTAGACATGAATGATGTTGATATTAATAGCACCCTTCTTGGTTGTCATCTCTATTGTGCTAAAGACTGCCTCGCAAATACTTACTTACAAGATCTTATAAAACATGATGTTTTGCCAAGCTATGACAGGACTAATAGATGTTTCGATATTATTAATAGAGAGGAGGAATCCTCCAAAGTTTCTTTTGTTGTTTCTGTCAGCAAACCCGAATATGTGGAGAAGATGCCCTTCAAGTCTCTCCCTCCTAAAGGAGAGAGTAAGAAGAGTAAGAAGAAGAAGAAGAAGAGGAGGAGTAAAAGGCGAGAGGACATAGTATCTTCCCCTAAGTGTTATGATCCTGCTATAGATTATGATAATTCGGATTGGGATGATGTTCCTATGCCTGTTACCTATGTTAGTGATCATGATTGGGAAAAGCACTCTACTTTTGATATTGAAAATCTTTTTGGTACCAATTCTAAGGTTAATAATTGTTGTACCATTAGTACTATTCATGTTCCTTCTTATGATGATATGTTTGATGAGTATGCTTTGCGAAATAGTTGTTCTCTAGCTTGTGATTATACTAAACCTCTAGTTTATGATGGTTATGATGATGAGTATAATATTTTCAGTTCACCTACTTTTGAGGAGAAAATTAGTTATGATTACAATATGCCTCCTATTTTTGATGATTATGGTGATGAGAATAATTATTCTGTTGAATCTGCTCCCACTACGATTGTTCATGTGGGGAGTATTAATTCTTTTACGCATGTGGCTCATGATAGGGAAGCTTTATGTGATAGTTATATTGTTAATTCTATTCATGATGCTACTGAAAGTTGTTATGAGAGAGGGAAACATGGTTTGATGGATCTCAACAATATTGAGTTTTCCCTCTTTATGTTGCAATTTTTGAAGTTGTACTTGTTTTGCCTTCCTATGTTTTTTGCCTTGCGCTTTTATGACTTGTCTCTTTACAAGACTATTTTTCATAGGAAGTGGTTTAGATTTAAATGTGTTCCATACTTGCTTTTTGATGCTCTCTATTGCTTTAAGTTCCTATATGGCGCCTTTGCCTCAAGCTCTTATATTGCGCCCACGTGAGCATCTTTGCAAATTACTGCGCCTAGCTCAAAGGCGTTAAAGAAAAGCACTTTTGGGAGATAACCCATTGTTTTATTTTCAATACTTTTTCTTTTATTTGAGTCTTGGAAGTTATTACTAATGTAATAACCGCTCCTTATCCTTTTTATTTTGTTTTTGTGCCAAGAGAAGCCTCTAATTCGAGTGAGGTAAAGATTTGGGGATGTTGCTGTCCTGAAACTGTTTTCGGTGCTGCACCGTAAAAATTCGTGAACATTCTCTGTATATCTTTTGGACTTGTGATTTCTTGTGCATATGCCCCAGGTTATATCCAAACTTTCATTAGTTGAACACTTTTTGATTTGAGCAACATAAAACACCTTAAAAATTCGACCTTTGTCAGCTGTTCCGTTTTGACAGATTTCTGCCAATATTTGTGTTTGCCGCTTTATCGCTTTCTTTCTGAGTTCTTTTGATCACGGAACTTTTGGGGAAGTTGCTACAGTATTATATACTTAATATGTGGTGGTTTTGGGTTGAAACCTGAAGCAAAAAGAGGTTGATTATATGTTATGCTTACATTAATGTTGCTAATAGAATTGTGTTTAGTTTTGTATGAAAGAAGTTTTCAAGTGTAGGGATTGGAGAATGATGAGATGAGATGAAGAATGGACAAAAGCTCAAGCTTGGGGATGCCCATGTCACTCCAATAAATATCCAAGAAGTACAAGCGTCAAAGCTTGGGGATGCCCCCGAGGCACCCCCTTCTTCATCGGCAAAAATCAGGTCACCTTTCAAGACACTATATTTTTATTGCTTCATGCACCATGTGTTTTTTTGGAGCGTCAGTTGTTTTAGTTTTCAGTATTAGTTTAGTTTAGTTTGCTGCAATAAATGGTTAGATCACATCATGTTTCTTTTGGAGGAGATGAACTCGCTTTTTCATTTGCCAAGAACACTCTAGTTTTCACTCTTATCAAAAACTGAGTGTTCTTCTTTTTCTGCTACTATTTTTGGTTTTCGTTTTCGCCTTGATTTGTGTTCAGATCTTGTTATATCTATTCATCAAGGTGTATTTTTGCCTCTGGACCATGTTGGTTTTCCTCAAAAGAGTTTCCTCAAAAAGGTTTGAATGGTGTTGGAAAAGAGAAAAAGCTTTATGCAAAAAAAAGTGGTACAAGATGGAGCTTGTGTAGACTGCGGCCTAGGCTTTTGCATGTCGTGCTTGATGTATTTTTGATAGTATGCTTAGTGGTTTTGCTGTAGCATGACTTATCTCAAATGACTGAGATTGCTTAATGAGCCTTTGAAAAAATCATGCGTTGTTTTTATCGTTTAAAAGCATTATTTTGGTTTTCTCCTTTGATGCTTTATTTGGGTTGACTTGGCGCATGCTCACACATGTTAGACTCTTACAAAGTCGCCAATAGCCTCTATGATCATTTAGTTTTTGACTTTTGATGCCATCTTATGCTTCTTTTAATGTTGCTTTGTCGCTTTGCATGATTATGGCCATTATTGCTCTCTTAGTTGGTCGCTCCCAGTCTTTTGCTAGCCCTCATTTTGTACTGAGTATGAGCTCTACTCGTGCATCCAACTCCTAAAAACCAAGTTTGCCATTGTGTCCACTATAAATTCCTATGCATGGTATTTGTAAGCCATTCCAAAGTAAATTTTCATGTGCTACCTTTGAAAAAACCTTCAAAACACTTCTCGTTTTGTGACACTGTTTTCAGCTCATGGGGACGTAGTGGTCGGATTTGCTATCTTCCATATTGCTTATTCCAAAAAGAAAAAAAAGAAAAAAAGAAAGAAAAAAGGCACTCCTCCATGGAATGTGAATGTTGGTGGGCACCCGATGGAATCGGTTAGCCATGGTTTGTGAAAGGAAAAAAGGTGGGGAGGAGTGCCAAGCTTTATAAAAGAGCACAAAAAGTGCCAATCTCTCTCTCAAAAACTTGCTTCATTTTTGTATGGAAGATAGTAAGAACCCCATTGCCAGTCGTTGACAAAGACAACCACCTCTCAAAATCCAATTTTTATCTCTGTTTTACAAATGAAAAGCTCTAGCACATGTTTAATCCCTGCTTCCCTCTGCGAAGGGCCTTTCTTTTACTTTTATGTTGAGTCTCCACCTTCTATATTTACGCACCATTTAAGAGAGCATAGTTGTCATTCTGAGTATAATGTGCATTGTCCCAAAGTTTTCATTGATTGATTCATATTGTTGGTTTCACTTGTTCTCAAATTATTTGTATCTAGTCGCCCTCTTAAACTTGAAGGTGTCCTATGCATTTATGTTTTGCTCTCCATGAAGGACAAGCTAAAAACCATTTGTATGTTTTCCATATGATTTGAACACACGTTTGACTTTCATTGTTTCATTTTCATGATCTTTTGTTTGTGTTCATTTTCATGTTTACAACATGGTTGCTAAGTTCTTATTGTCAAGATTATATCTTTCATGCCCATGTTTTAAGTTCTTTTGATCCCAGCTCACAAATGCTTACATATATGATCAAGATTGTGTAGGTGCATGTCACCTGAAAAATTATTCTTTTGTTATCACTTACCTACTCGAGGACGAGCAGGAGTTAAGCTTGGGGATGCTGATACGTCTCAAGCGTATCTATAATTTTTGATGCTCCATGCTTGTTTTTACACCATTTGCCTACTGTTTCGTTACACTTCGTGGCACTTTTATGCATTTTCCGGGACTAACCTATTAACGAGTTGCCACAGTGCCAGTTCCCTGTTTTCTGCTGTTTTTATGTTTCAGAAGTGATACACAGGAAATATTCTCGGAATTGGACGAAACAAGTTCCTGAAGTCTTATTTTGCCCGGAAGCTTCTAGAGATCCGAAGAGGAGTAGGAGAGGGGCCACAGGCCAGGCTCACATATGGGTGGCGCGGCCCAGGCCCTGGCCGCGCCACCATGGTGTGAGGACGCCTGGTCCCTCCTCTGACATCGCCCCTTTGCCTATATAAAGCCTCGGGAAGGAAAACCCTAAAAGAGTCAGCAATTTTCCAGAAGCAGTTCCGCAGCTCCGCCGCCACCGTCGACGAATTTCAGGGGACAGAAGTCTCTGTTCCGGCACCCTGCTGGTACGGGGAAGTGCCCCCGGAGCCATCTCCATCGGTCTCCATCGCCGTCTCTGCCGTCTCCATCGACCTCACCGCCATCTCCATCAACATTGCTGTCTCCTATGATGAGGAGGGAGTAGTTCATCCCCGGGGCTGAGGGCTCTACCGGTAGCTATGTGGTTCACCTCTCTCTCCCATGATGTGATCTTTATGTGATCGTGAGCTTTGTATCATGTTGAACAAGTAGATGTTATTATTCAGATATTATGTGTACTCTAGTGATGTTATTAAAGTAATCTATTCCTCCTGCCATGGTGTAACGGTGACAGTGCGTGCATCATGGTGGTACTTGGTTTAGGCTATGATTGTGATCTCTTGTGGATTATGAGAATAATTATTACTATGATAGTATTGAAGTGATTTATTCCTCCTTTCATGGTGTAATGTTGACAGTGTGTGCACCGTGTTAGTACTTGGTCTAAGTTGCAATAATATCTATCTTGAGTTGTGCTTTGATTTGGATATCTCTATGAGTGGTGTTTGTCAAGTACTTGATGAACATTAAGGGGTGCTTCTGTAGCCACTACACAATAATTAGTGTTGTTCAATAGGAGAGTAATTCAGAGTACCATAGTGAACAGAAGTTGTTTATTTGTTCAATCATGTTATATTTGTTGGGAGTGTGTCCACTAGTGAAAGTATGATCCCTAGGCCTTGTTTCCAAGCATTGCACACCGTTTACTTGCTATTTTGTTACTTGTTTGCTCGCAGCGATATTTATTCCATACTACATTTACTACTCATAATCATCCATACCACTTGTATTTCACTATCTCTTCGCCGAACTAGTGCACCTATACATCTGACAAGTGTATTGGGTGTGTTGGGGACACAAGATACTTTCTGTATCGTAATTGCAGGGTTGCTTGAGAGGGATAGCTTTGACCTCTTCCTCCCTGAGTTCGATAAACCTTGGGTGATCCACTGCTACTCGTGTGATGGCGCCAGAAAAGACTGTGGCGTTTAGTTGACGTGGGAGCAGTAAGTCCTTGTGCGTGGTGATGACCAGCCCGTTGGGAACCCCAAGAGGAAGGTATGATGAGTGTAGCGGCTAGTTTTCCCTCAGTTAAGAAACCAAGGTTTATCGATCAGGAGAAGAGAGACGATGACAACTGAAGGTGTTTGTGGAACCTGCACACACACAAACAAATACTTTGTCCCCAACTTGCGATGAGGTTGTCAATCTCACCGGTTTGCTTGAAACAAAGGTTATGAGTGTATCGAGTGGAAAATAGTAGTAATATGCGAGTAAAGTAAACAGTGCGGGAAAAGTAAACAGGTGATTGCAATATGATTAAAATAGGACCGGGGTCCACAGTTCACTAGTGGTGTCTCTCCATAGATAAAATAACATGCTGGGTAAACAAATTACAGTTGGGCAATTGATAGAATAAAGATAACGTGATATGTCAAGAAGATCACTATGAGATTCACTCTGGGCATTACAACAAAATACATAGACCGCCATCCAACTGCATCTATGACTAATAATCCACCCCCGGGGATATCATCCGAACACCCTAGAAGTATTAAGTTGCGAACAACAGATAATTGCATTAAGCAAAGTGTGTAATGTAAACAAAGCATATGCCCTTGAGCATATGAATGTTGTTTTCTCCCTAGTAGCAACAGCACATCTACCACCTTAGAGGTTTCTGTCACTCCCCCAGGTGAAATAGAGACATGAACCCACTATCGAGCATAAATACCCCCTCTTGGAGTCACTAGCAACTACTCGGCCAAGATAGCTACTAACAACGGAGAGCATGCAAGATCATAAACAACATAGAGATAACAAAAGATATAATTCAGTACAACAACTTAATCATAAACACCAATATTCATCGGATCCCAACAAACCAACATCATAGAATTACATAACGGTGATCTCAATCATGTAAGGCAGCTCATGAGATCTAAACATGAAGCACATGGTGGAGAAGACAACCATCTAGCTACTGCTATGGACCCATAGTCCAAGGTAGACTACTCACTCATCGCTCCGGAGGCAAGCATGGCGATGAAGAAGACCTCCGGTGGCGATTCCCCTCTCCGGCAGGGTGCCGGGAAGAGCTTCTGGACCCTCCCGATCTTCGGGTCGACGGCGGCGGCGGATCGCGATGTATTCTGGAAAACTGATCGGGCCCTTAGGTTTTCCTCGTCAGGGGGTATATATAGGCGAAGGGACGATGTCAGAGGGGGGACCACGCCCCCTCACACGGGGCTGGCGTGGCCAGGGGGGTGGCCGCGCCGCCCCTGTGTCTGGGGCCCACGTGGCCCCACTCCGTCAGGTCTTCGGATGTCTGGAAGCTTCCCCGTGAAATATGACTTCAGGAACTTGTTTCGTCCAATTCCGAGAATATTTCCTGTGTATCACTTCTGAAACACAAAAACAACAGAAAACAGGAAACTGGCACTGTGGCACTTCGTTAATAGGTTAGTTCCGGAAAATGTATAAAAATGCCACTAAGTGTAACGAAACAATAGGCAAATGGTGTAAAAACAAGCATGGAGCATCAAAAATAATAGATACGTTTAAGACGTATCAAGCATCCCCAAGCTTAACTCCTGCTCGTCCTTGAGTAGGTAAGTGATAACAAAGAAAAATTTTTGAGGTGACATGCACCTACACAATCTTGATCATATATGCAAGCATTGGTGAGCTGGGATCAATAGAACTTAAAACATGGGCATGAAAGATATAATCATGACAATAAGAACTTAGCAACCATGTTGTAAACATGCAAATGAACACAAACAAAAGATCATGATAATGAAACAATGAAAGTCAAACGTGTGTTCAAATCATAAGGAAAAACATACAAATGGTTTTCAGCTTGTCCTTCAAAAAGAGCAAAACATAAATGCATAGGACACCTCAAAGTTTAAGAGGGCGACTAGATACAAATAATTTAAGAACAAGTGAAACCAACAATATGAGTCAATCAATGAACTTTGGGACAATGCATATCACACTAAGAATGACAACTATGCTCTCTTAATGGTGCATAAAGAAAGAAGGTGGTGACTCAACATAAAAGTAGAAGAAAGGCCCTTCGCAGAGGGAAGCAGTGATTTGAGCATGTGCTAGAGCTTTTCATTTGTAAAACAGAGAGATAAAACTTGATTTTGAGAGGTGGTTGTCTTTGTCAACGACTGGCAATGGGGTTCTTACTATCTTCCATACAAAAATGAAGCAAGTTTTTGAGAGAGAGATTGGCACTCTTGTGCTCTTTTTATAAAACTTGGCACTCCTCCCCACCTTTTCCTTTCTCATACCATGGCTAACCGATTCCATCGGGTGCCCACCAACATTCACATTCATTGGAGGAGTGCCTTTTTTCTTTCTTTTTTCTTTTTTTTTCTTTTTGGAATAAGCAATATGGAAGATAGCAAATCCGACCACTCGTCCCCATGAGCTGAAAACAGTGTCACAAAACGAGAAGTATTTTGAAGGTTTTTTGAAAGGTAGCACACAAAAATTTTACTTTGGAATGGCTTATAAATACCATGCATAGGAATTTATAGTGGACACAATGGCAAACTTGGCTTTTAGGAGTTGGATGCACGAGTAGAGCTCATACTCAGTACAAGGTGAGGGCTAGCAAAAGACTGGGAGCGACCAACTAAGAGAGCAATAATGGCCATAATCATGCAAAGCGACAAAGCGACATTAAAAGAAGCATACGATGGCATCAAAAGTCAAAAACTAAATGATCATGAAGGCTATTGGCGACTTTGTAAGAGTCTAACATGTGTGAGCATGCGCCAAGTCAACCCAAATAAAGCATCAAGGAGAAAACCAAAATAATGCTTCCATACAATAAAAACAACGCATGATTTTTCAAAGGCTCATTAAGCAATCTCAGTTATTTGAGACAAGTCATGCTACAGCAAAACCACTAAGCATACTATCAAAAAGACATCAAGCATGACATGAAAAAGCCTAAGCCGCAGTCTACACAAGCTCCTTCTTGTACCACTATTTTGCACAAAGCTTTTTCTCTTTTCCAACACCATTTGAAATTTTTATAAACACCTCTTTTGATGAAAACCAATAAAGATCAGAGGCAAAAATACACCTTGATGAAAAGATATGACAAGATCTGAACGCATATCAAGGCGAAAACGAAAACCAAAAGCAGTAGCAGAAAAAGTAGAACGCTTGATTTTATATAAGAGTGAAAACTAGAGCGTTCTTTGCAAATGAAAACGAGTACATCTCCTCCAAAGGGAAATTTGTTGGGGTCCAACCATTTATTGCAACAAACAAACAAACTAAACCAACTAAGAAAACTAAAACAACTGACGCTCCAAGAAAAACACATAGTGCATGAAGCAATAAAAATATAGTGTTTTGAAAGGTGACCTGATTTTTGCCGATGAAGAAGGGGTGTCTCGGGGGCATCCCCAAGCTTTGACGCTTGTACTTCTTGGATATTTCTTGGGGTGATGCATGGGCATCCCCAAGCTTGAGCTTTTGTCCATTCTTCAACTCATCTCATCATTCTCCAATCCCTACACTTGAAAACTTCCTTCATACAAAAATAAACACAATTCTATTAGCAACATTAGTGTAAGCATAAAATATATTCAACCTCTTTTAGCTTCAGGTTTCAACCCAAAACCACCACATATAAAGTATATACTACTGTAGCAACTTCCACAAGAGTTCCATGATCAAAAAGAACTCAAAAGAAAGCGATAAAGTGGCAAAAACAAATATTGGCAGAAATCTGTCAAAACTGGACAGCTGACAAAGGACGAATTTTTGAGGGATTTTCCGTTGCTCAAATCAAAAAGTGTTCAACTAAGAAAAGTTTGGATATAACCTGGGGCATATGCACAAGAAATCGCAGGTCCAAAAGATAAACAGAGAATTTTTACGAATTTTTACGGTGCAGCACCGAAAACAGTTTCAGGACAGCAATAACCCCAAATCTTTACCTCACTCAAATTAGAGGCTTCTCTTGGCACAAAAACGAAATAAACAAGATAAGGAGCAGTCATTACAGTAGTAATGACTTCCAAGACTCAAATAAAAGAAAAAGTACTGAAAAGTAAACAATGGGTTATCTCCCAAGAGTGCTTTTCTTTAACGCCTTTGAGTTAGGCGCAGAAAAGTGCGAATGAAGTAATATCAAGAGATGAAGCATCAAGCTCATAATTTGCTCTAAGAATAGAGTCAAAAAGTATTTTCTTTCTTTTCCTAGGGAAGTGTTCCATACCTTTCTTTAGCGGGAATTGATACTTGATAGTGCCTTCCCTCATATCAATGATAGCACCTACAGTTCGAAGAAAGGGTCTTCCCAAAGGTTTCTTCTTAGCAACATCAGCAATAGGAACATCAAAATAATATTTTTCAAGCGGTGGTAAATCAAGCATGTCATAAATCTTTCTAGGCATGATAGAAATACTAGCACCTAGATCACATAAAGCATGGCAATCATAACCATTAACATGCATATCAATAATGGGTTCCCAACCATCTTCTAGCTTCTTGGGAACAGAGGCTTTTTGCTTCAACTTTTCATCCCTAATCTTTATGAGAGCATTGGTAATATGCTTAGTAAAAGCAATATTTAAAGAACTAGCATTGGGAGTCAAAGCAAGCTTTTGCAAGAACAAAATTACTTCAGATATATTGCAGCCATCAACATCAAAATCATTAAAAGAAATAGAGCTATCATCTCCCACACTCCGAAAAATTTCAGCACTCTTTTGAGAAAAAGTTTTGGCAGTTTTAGGCTTTTTAACACAAGGAGTGGGAGTTTTCTCTACACCAATCAAAGTAAGAGGGTTGCTATCAGTAGGAGCAACATCATTAGAGGTAGTAATAGTACATACCTTCATCTCTCTAGCCATCTCATCTTCTCTTTCCCACCTGGCATGCAATTCCGCTAACAATCTAATATTTTCATCAATTCTAACTTGGATAGTATTAGCGGCAGCAAAAGGATCAGGCTTAGCAGACATTCTATTAACTAAAGAAGATTGCACATTAGATAATAATGAGATATCGGTTTCAGCTTTGGAAGCCTTAGCTTGTAATTCAGGAACAGCCTTGTTTAAATTTTCTAGTTGATGACTAATAGTCCTCAACAGAGCCGATTGCTCCTCCATAGTCTTGGTGAAAGCCCTGTTCTGCTCATATTGCATCTGCATAAAATTCTTGGTAGCCTTTTCAAGTTCAAAAATTCTTTCTTCACTAGGCATTTTAGGTCTACCAAGATAGCTGTTATCACCATTAGAAGGAAACGGTCTATAATTGTTACTAGCAAAATTGTTCCTATAAGCATTGTTATTAAAATTGTTATTTCTAATGAAATTTACATCAACTTGCTCTTCTTGAGCAACCAGAGAGGCCAAAGGAACATTATTAGGATCAACATGAGTCCTATCATTAGCAAGCATAGCCATAATGGTATCAATCTTATCATTCAAGGAAGAGGTTTCCTCAACAGAATTTACCTTCTTACCTTGTGGAGCTCTCTCGGTGTGCCATTCGGAATAATTTACCATCATGTTGTCGAGTAGCTTTGATGCGGCGCCCAAAGTAAGGGACATAAAAGTGCCTCCAGCAGCTGAATCAAGTAGGTTCCTTGAAAAAAAATTCAGTCCTGCATAAAAAGTTTGGATAATCATCCAAGTAGTCAGTCCATGAGTGGGGCAATTCTTTACCATAGATTTCATTCTTTCCCAAGCTTGAGCAACATGTTCATTATCAAACTGAGTAAACTTCATAATATTGCTACGCAAAGCTATAATCTTAGCAGGAGGATAGTATCTACCAATAAAAGCATCCTTACACTTAGCCCATGAATCAATACTATTCTTAGTCAAAGACAGCAACCAATCTTTAGCTTTTCCTCTCAAAGAAAAAGGAAACAACTTGAGCTTAATAATATCACTATCAACATCCTTATATTTCTGCATCTCACATAGCTCAACAAAATTGTTGAGATGAGCTGCAGCATCTTCAGTACTAGCACCAGAAAATTGCTCTTTCATAACAAGGTTCAATAAAGCAGGCTTAATCTCATAAAAAGTGGTAGCAGGAACAGTTGGTGCAATAGGAGTGCAGATAAAATCACTATTGTTCGTGCTAGCAAAGTCACACAACTTGGTATTTTCAGGAGTACCCATTTCAGCAAAACAAAAGTAAACAAGTAAAAACAGCTACCAAGGATTCTAATTTTTTTTTGGGGTTTTTGATATAAAGCAATGCAGGTAAAATAAAATAAAGTAAAGCAAAACAAATAACAAAGTAAAGAATGTGTGTGCGAAGAACTCCCCTCGCAGAAGTCTTCTCTCTTCCCCGACAACGGCGCCAGAAAAGAAGCTGCTACTCGTGTGATGGCGCCAGAAAAGACTGTGGCATTTAGTTGACGTGGGAGCAGTAAGTCCTTGTGCGTGGTGATGACCAGCCCGTTGGGAACCCCAAGAGGAAGGTATGATGAGTGTAGCGGCTAGTTTTCCCTCAGTTAAGAAACCAAGGTTTATCGATCAGGAGAAGAGAGACGATGACAACTGAAGGTGTTTGTGGAACCTGCACACACACAAACAAATACTTTGTCCCCAACTTGCGATGAGGTTGTCAATCTCACCGGTTTGCTTGAAACAAAGGTTATGAGTGTATCGAGTGGAAAACAGTAGTAATATGCGAGTAAAGTAAACAGTGCGGGAAAAGTAAACAGGTGATTGCAATATGATTAAAATAGGACCGGGGTCCACAGTTCACTAGTGGTGTCTCTCCATAGATAAAATAACATGCTGGGTAAACAAATTACAGTTGGGCAATTGATAGAATAAAGATAACGTGATATGTCAAGAAGATCACTATGAGATTCACTCTGGGCATTACAACAAAATACATAGACCGCCATCCAACTGCATCTATGACTAATAATCCACCCCCGGGGATATCATCCGAACACCCTAGAAGTATTAAGTTGCGAACAACAGATAATTGCATTAAGCAAAGTGTGTAATGTAAACAAAGCATATGCCCTTGAGCATATGAATGTTGTTTTCTCCCTAGTAGCAACAGCACATCTACCACCTTAGAGGTTTCTGTCACTCCCCTAGGTGAAATAGAGACATGAACCCACTATCGAGCATAAATACCCCCTCTTGGAGTCACTAGCAACTACTCGGCCAAGATAGCTACTAACAACGGAGAGCATGCAAGATCATAAACAACATAGAGATAACAAAAGATATAATTCAGTACAGCAACTTAATCATAAACACCAATATTCATCGGATCCCAACAAACCAACATCATAGAATTACATAACGGTGATCTCAATCATGTAAGGCAGCTCATGAGATCTAAACATGAAGCACATGGTGGAGAAGACAACCATCTAGCTACTGCTATGGACCCATAGTCCAAGGTAGACTACTCACTCATCGCTCCGGAGGCAAGCATGGCGATGAAGAAGACCTCTGGTGGCGATTCCCCTCTCCGGCAGGGTGCCGGGAAGAGCTTCTGGACCCTCCCGATCTTCGGGTCGACGGCGGCGGCGGATCGCGATGTATTCTGGAAAACTGATCGGGCCCTTAGGTTTTCCTCGTCAGGGGGTATATATAGGCGAAGGGACGATGTCAGAGGGGGGACCACGCCCCCTCACACGGGGCTGGCGCGGCCAGGGGGGTGGCCGCGCCGCCCCTGTGTCTGGGGCCCACGTGGCCCCACTCCGTCAGGTCTTCGGATGTCTGGAAGCTTCCCCGTGAAATATGACTTCAGGAACTTGTTTCGTCCAATTCCGAGAATATTTCCTGTGTATCACTTCTGAAACAAAAAAATAGCAGAAAACAGGAAACTGGCACTGTGGCACTTCGTTAATAGGTTAGTTCCGGAAAATGTATAAAAATGCCACTAAGTGTAACGAAACAATAGGCAAATGGTGTAAAAACAAGCATGGAGCATCAAAAATAATAGATACGTTTAAGACGTATCATCCACTTAAGGGAAACTTGCTGCTGCTCTACAAACCTCTGCACTTGGAGGCCCAACACTGTCTACAAGAACAGAAGCGTGTGTAGACATCAAAGTGGAAGGCAGAGACCGGTGTGACTGACTCATCATTTGAAAAGTTGCTGGTACTGATGAAGAAGATGCTTCCAAGAAAGAACGAATTGCCCGCCAGCACGTACGAAGCAAAGAATCTTGTCTGCCCTCTAGGATTAGACATGCAGAAGATACATGCATGCCCTAATGACTGCATCCTCTACCGCGGTGAGAAGCACGAGAATATGGATAAATGCCTGGTATGCACTGCATTGCGGTATAAGATCAGAAAAGATGACCCTGGTGATATTGAGGGCGAGCCACCCAGGAAGAGGGTTCTTGCCAAGGTGATGTGGTATACTCCTATAATACCACGGTTGAAACGTCTGTTCAGAAATAAAGATCATGCGAAGTTGTTGCGATGGCACATGGAAGATCGTATGAAAGACGACAAGTTGAGGCACCCCGCTGATGGTCGGCACTGGAGAAAAATCGAGAGAGAGTTCCTGAGATTTGCAAGTGACGCAAGGAACTTATGGTTTGGTCTAAGTACAGATGGCATGAATCCTTTTAGGGAGCAGAGTTGCAGTCACAGCACCTGGCCCGTTACTCTATGTATCTACAACCTTCCTCCTTGGTTGTGCATGAAGCGGAAGTTCATTATGATGCCAGTGCTTATCCAAGGTCCAAAGCAACCCGGCAACGACATTGATGTGTACCTAAGGCCATTAGTTGATGAACTTTTACAGCTGTGGGCCGAATCAGGTGTACGTGTGTGGGACGAGCACAAACAAGAGGAATTTGACCTTTGAGCGTTGCTTTTCGTAACCATCAATGATTGGCCTACTCTTAGTAACATTTCAGGACAGTCAAACAAGGGATACAATGCATGCACGCACTGTTTGGATCAGACAGAAAGTATATATCTGGACAAATATAGGAAGAATGTGTACCCGTACAATCGTCATTTTCTTCCGCCCAAGCATCCCTTAAAGAAAAAAGGCAAGCATTTCAATGGCAAGGAAGAACCCCGGGGGAACCTGTCACCCGTACTGGTGCTAAAGTATTTGATATGGTCAAAGATTTAAAAGTAATCTTTGGAAAGGGTCCTGATAGCCAACCTGTTCCTAACGGCCCTGATAAGCGCGCACCCATGTGGAAGAAGAAATCTATATTTTAGGAGCTACCCTATTGGGAAGTCCATGAGGTCCGCTCCGCAATCGACGTGATGCACCTGACGAAGAATCTCTGCGTGAATATTCTAGGCTTCCTGGGCTTGTATGGGAAGTCAAAAGATACACCGAAAGCACGGGAGGACCAGGAACGTCATAAAGGACGAGATGGCATGCATCCAGGGCAGTTTCAAGGGCGTGCCAGCTACGCTCTTACCAAGGAAGAGATGGAAATCTTCTTTGAAGTCCTTTTCAGTATCAAGTTCCCGACTGGCTTCTCATCGAATATAAAGGAAATCGTAAATATGAAAGACAAAAAATACCAAAACCTAAAGTCACATGACTGCCACGTGCTTATGACGCAATTGCTTTCGGTTGCATTGAGGGGAATTCTACCGGAAAATGTTCGCCTGGCAATTGTGAAGGTATGTGCATTCCTCAATGCAATTTCTCAGAAGGTAATCGATCGAGAAAGTCTATCAGGGTTACAGATTGATGTGGTCCAATGTCTGGTCAACTTCGAGTTGTTGTTCCCGCCATCCTTCTTCAATATAATGACACACCTCCTAGTTCACCTAGTCGAAGAGATTAGAATTCTCGGTCCTGTGTTTCTACACAATATGTTCCCCTTCGAGAGGTTCATGGGAGTCTTAAAGAAATATGTTCATAACCGTGCTAGGCCAGAAGGAAGCATCTCCAAGGGCTATAGAACAGAGGAGGTCATTGAGTTTTGTGTGGACTTTCTTCCTGACCTTAAGTCGATTGGTGTTCCTGAATCTCGGTATGAGGGTAGGCTGACAGGAAAAGGCACACTAGGAAGGAAAGCAAAAGTATGTATGGACGGGCATTCATTCTCTCAAGCACACTACACAGTTCTACACAATTCCACCGTGGTGGCTCCGTATATCGTGAGATACAAGAATATTGTACGCTCTGAAAACCCGGGGAAGGCTGACTCTTGGATTAAAGGGGAACACGAGAAGACTTTCGACAGTTGGTTGCAGACACATCTCATGAATGACGACACCGTTGGAGATCAGCTGTACTGTTTGGCCAGGCCACCATCTTCGACTATATGTACTTTCCAAGGGTATGAGATAAATGGGAATACATTTTACACGGTTGCCCAAGATAAAAAGAGCACCAACCAAAACAGTGGTGTCCGCTTTGATGCAACAGACGATAATGGGGAGAAGGAAACTTATTACGGGTACATAGAGGAGATATGGGAACTTGACTATGGACCTACTTTTAAGATCCCTTTGTTTCGATATAAATGGGTGATGCTGACAGGAGGCGGGGTAGTTGTAGACCAAAAGTACGGCATGACAACAGTGGATCTCAACAATCTTGCGTACATGGATGAACCATTCGTCCTAGCCAACGATGTCGCTCAGGTTTTCTATGTGAAGGACATGTCTACAAAAACGAGAAAAAGAAATCAGCAAAAGAAGACATCGTCCGATGAGCCAAAGCGCCACATAGTTCTTTCAGGGAAAAGAAACATCATGGGAGTAGATGACAAGATAGACATGTCAGTAGATTATAATAAGTTTCATGAAATTCCGCCCTTCAAAGTGAAAACTGACCCAAGCATCCTACTGAATGATGAAGATTCTCCATGGCTACGACCCAGAAGAAAACAGAAATAATAGATAGGAATGTTGGTGCAATAATGTAATAATGTATTAAACCTTTTATGTAATGCATGTATGAAATGTACTAAACCTTTATTTAAGGAGCATGCATGTATGACAACCTTTAGTTCTGGCTGGACGGTGCAACCGAGACTAAAGCTGTCGGCAGGATAAGGACGCATGGGTAACCTTTAGTCCTGGCTGGTGAGTGCAACCGAGACTAAAGCTGTCGGTAGGATAAGGATGCATGGGTGGATGCACTGCTCGATGAGATAAAGCATGTAGCGCACGACACCCCTGTCGGAGGAACAAGACAAAGTAGAAGCAGCGCCGTGCCTATAAAAGGAGCATTGATACGCCATGGCAAGCAGCTCAACAAGCCAACCTAGAAGGCAGGGAGAGTTTCATCCCCATGGATGGAGGAAAGGGTTGGGAAATCTCCCGTGGCGGAGCTTCTCGAAGATGTCGTTGGTGCTCACGCCCTACGGCATCTTCGGAAGGTCCGCCTCGGAAAAATTTCCCTGCAAGCCTGTGAAAGACTCCATCTCCTCTAACTGTGTTGGGGAAAGGGTTGGGAAATCTCCTGTGGCGGAGCTTCTCGAAGATGTCGTTGGTGCTCACGCCCTACGGCATCTTCAGAAGCTCCGCCTCGGAAAAATTTCCCTGCAAGCCCGTGAAAGACTCCATCTCCTCTAACTGTTTTGGAGGAAAGGGTTGGGAAATCTCCCGTGGCAGAGCTTCTCGAAGATGTCGTTGGTGCTCACGCCCTACGGCATCTTCGGAAGCTCCGCCTCAGAAAAATTTCCCTGCAAGCCCATGAAAGACTCCATCTCCTCTAACTGTTTTGGAGGAAAGGGTTGGGAAATCTCCTGTGGCGGAGCTTCTCGAAGATGTCGTTGGTGCTCACGCCCTACGGCATCTTCGGAAGCTCCGCCTCGGAAAATTTTCCCTGCAAGCCCGTGAAAGACTCCATCTCCTCTAACTGTTTTGGAGGAAAGGGTTGGGAAATCTCCCGTGGCGGAGCTTCTCAAAGATGTCGTTGGTGCTCACGCCTTACGGCATCTTCGGAAGCTCCGCCTCAGAAAAATTTCCCTGCAAGCCCATGAAAGACTCCATCTCCTCTAACTGTTTTGGAGGAAAGGGTTGGGAAATCTCCCGTGGCGGAGCTTCTCGAAGATATCGTTGGTGCTCACGCCCTACGGCATCTTCGGAAGCTTCGCCTCGAAAAAATTTCCCTGCAAGCCTGTGAAAGACTCCATCTCCTCTAACTGTGTTGGGGAAAGGGTTGGGAAATCTCCCGTGGCGGAGCTTCTCGAAGATGTCGTTGGTGCTCACGCCCTACGACATCTTCGGAAGCTCCGCCTTGAAAAAAATTCCCTGCAAGCCCGTGAAAGACTCCATCTCCTCTAACTGTGTTGGGAAATCTCCCGTGGAGGAGCTTCTCGAAGATGTCGTTGGTGCTCACGCCCTACGGCATCTTCGGAAGCTCCGCCTCGGAAAAATTTCCCTTGAAAATGGAAAAATAGTTAATAGTTTGGATAGTTAAAATAATTAATTTTGAAAATATAAAATGGTTTTGAATTAGTTATTCAATTTCAAACACTTTTCATATTCAAAGTTTTATCAGATTCTAAAATATGCAAAAAGAATATTAATCAATATAGTTTTAATTGAAAATGGCAAAATAGTTAATAGTTTGGATAGTTAAAATAATTAATTTTGAAAATATAAAATAGTTTTGAATTAGTTATTCAATTTCAAACACTTTTCATATTCATAGTTTTGTCAAATTCTAAAATATACAAAAAGAATATTAATCAATATAGTTTTAATTGAAAATGGCAAAATAGTTAATAGTTTGAATAGTTAAAATAATTAATTTTGAAAATATAAAATAGTTTTGAATTAGTTATTCAATTTCAAACACTTTTCATATTCATAGTTTTGTCAAATTCTAAAATATACAAAAAGAATATTAATCAATATAGTTTTAATTGAAAATGGCAAAATAGTTAATAGTTTGGATAGTTAAAATAATTAATTTTGAAAATAGAAAATAGTTTTGAATTAGCTATTCAATTTCAAACACTTTTCATATTCATAGTTTTGTCAAATTCTAAAATATACAAAAAGGATATTAATCAATATAGTTTTAATTGAAAATGGCAAAATAGTTAATAGTTTGGATAGTTAAAATAATTAATTTTGAAAATAGAAAATAGTTTTGAATTAGTTATTCAATTTCAAACACTTTTCATATTCATAGTTTTATCAGATTCTAAAATATACATTAGTTATTCAATTCAAAATTAAAAATTCATATTTGAAATGAAAATCTGAAAAAAAATCAGCATTTGCGCGCATTTATTGCCCCTTTAGTCCCGGTTGGAGCCACCAACCGGGACTAAAGGGGGGGGGGGCTCGGGCGCGAACCGCCGACCACCCTTTAGTCCCGGTTGGTGGCTCCAACCGGGACTAAAGACCCCCTTTAGTCACGATTGAAGCCACCAACCGGGACTAAAGGGGGGGTATATAAGCCCGCCCCGCCCCTCCTCTTCTTCCTCCGCGAACACTTAGCAATTTGCAGAGATCGTCGACGACGCGCGTAGGAGTACCCGCCGCGAATGTTGCGGCTGCGCGAAAACTCGCCGGTGACGCCGCCACCGAGCCCCGCCGCGCGCGCCGACGCCTCCCCGAGCCTCGCCGCGCCGTCCCCGACCCAAGGCGACGCCCGCCGCGCCTTCCTCCCGCCGCGCCGCCCTCCCGCCGCGCCGCCCTCGCGCCACGCCGTCCCAGACCCGCCAAGCCGACGCCTCTCTCACGGTGAGAGACCGCCGGCCCGCCCGCCGTCGCCCCTTTTTTTAGGTTAAAATTTTATGTTAGGGTTAGAAAATTGTTAGATAGAATAGAAATAGAAATTTTATGTTAGATATAATAGAAAATTTTATGTTAGATAGAATAGAAATAGAAATTTTATGTTAGATAGAAATTGTTTGATAGAATAGAAATAGAAAATTGTTAGATAGAATAGAAAATTGTTAGATAGAATAGAAATAGAAATTGTTAGATAGAATAGAAAATTGTTAGATAGAATAGAAATAGAAATTGTTAGATAGAATAGAAAATTGTTAGATAGAATAGAAATAGAAATTGTTAGATAGAATAGAAATAGAAAATTGTTAGATAGAATAGGAATAGAAATTGTTAGATAGAATAGAAAATTGTTAGATAGAATAGAAATAGAAAATTGTTAGATAGAATAGAAAATTGTTAGATAGAATAGAAAATTGTTAGATAGAATAGAAATAGAAATTGTTAGATAGAATAGAAATAGAAAATTGTTAGATAGAATAGAAAATTGTTAGATAGAATAGAAAATTGTTAGGGTTAGAAGTTCTTCCTCTTCGAGGGTTAGAAAATTGTTAGATAGAATAGAATTTGTTAGATAGAATAGAAGTAGAGTTAGAAAAAATAGAGTTAGAAAAAATAGAATTAGTCAGGGTTAGTAGTTAGAAAATTGTTAGGGTTAGTAGTTAATTTGTTTTGTTATTAGTTCGGGTTCGTAGTTAGAAAATAAGTAAGGTTATTTTGTTAGTTATTATTCCATATAGCGTCCATAATTGAAATCTAAATGTCGGTTTTTTGCAGAGAACTATGGATCCACATAGCAGGAACCTCGAAGAGGAAGAACTTCTCGATGATATAATCAAAGACGCCCCCGATGTTGAACCAGCTGAATCTCCGTCATCATATCTGAACCCCTCCGGAGATGGAATGGAGGTCGACCGACACGAAGATGAAGCCGACGGGGCAGGCGATAGCTCCGATGACGGAGAAGGTGATAGCTCCGCTGATGGAGAAGCCGGTGGAGAAATAACGAAGTCCGGCGAGGTATACATATGAAGTTCGGCAATCAGTTGTAATATTGGAGATAGTTGTATATTGTATACATATACATTAATTGACGAATGCTTCTCCTCTTAGGCCTCCACATCGAGCAAAGCTACGAAACGAGGCCCGACCAAAAAGTTGGATGCACGAACGCATTACACCTTTGAGGTGATATTGCCTACGGGCGAACCCAAGCTTCCTAAGAATGCTGCTGACACATTCAAGAAGCAATGCGGAGTTCTCGTTAGGGATCACGTCCCGATCAACGTTTGGGAGTGGAACAAGCGCAAAGGGGCAGCCGATGGTGACTATGTGGCCGAAAGGTATAAAGAGAGTCTTTGGAATGATCTCATGGCACATTTCAACCTGCCAGAATGTGAGAATGAAGACGCCGCAAGAGAATTGAGGGCCAAAGTTAAGCAGTGGACTCTAAAGAAGATGGCCGAACTGTTCCGGGTGTGGAAGAAGAAACTATGGACAAACTATCTGAACACAAAGAAAGTGCCAGTATTCGAGGGGTATCTAGCCAAGCAGGCGAATCACTGGAAGGCATTTCAGGAGTATAAAGAGTCAGAAGATGCCAAGGCATTATCAGAAAAGAACAAGAAAAATGCCGACAAGAAGAAATATCACCACACGCTAGGGCTAGGGGGCTATGAGACTGCCATCCCAAAGTGGGATAAGAAAGAGCAAGAGATGCTAGCTAATGGGATCACACCTGAACCCATCTGTGATGAGTGGGAATTGAGAGCAAGAAATTGGTTCCTTGCGCATGGTGGTTCGTACGACGAACTAACAGGGGACCTTATCTGCAGTGACGGTCTTAGGATACCCAGGGAAAATTGGAAAAAATAGTGAAAGAAATTAAAGAGGGAAAAAGACAGTTCACTACAGATAGAGAGAAAGATTTGCTCACACTGGTCCTCGGCAATGACGAACATGGAGGACGAACGCGAGGCTTTGGTCCTTCTTATCCGTGGTGGCTTGGGTTTGCCAGAGACCAAGACACTTACAGAAGCCGAGCGAGAGCAAAGAAGCGACAGCAGGAGGAGGAAAATAACAAGTTCAACCAGTTGCTTGCCAGGCTTAACGAGCAACAGTAGCAGATTGACGAACTTAGAGGAGTAGTGCGCCAGGAAGATCCTGCACTCGATATTACCGCCGCCCCATCTAAGCGGAAAAGCAGCGTGGCTGAATCTGAGGCCCCGACCGAAGATGCATGAAGAATGATAGAGGGCGGTCCCGGCTACCCCGTGGATAGAATCAAGGAGTCAACATCATGTGAACTCCATCAGAGAATGAAGAACATATCCATGAAGGTGGCCGTCGGACAAGCTTTACCTTCTGGCCCTGATGTACGCTGGCATGGCCATGAGATTCCAGCTGGCTATGCTAAAGTCGGGGTGGATGAAATCATGCCGGGGTTTTATGATATGGAGCTCGACATCGCTGGACCCGAAGATGAGAGGACACTCAGAGAAGTATTGGGTGGAGTCATCCTATGGGACAAGAACTACATCAAGCTTCCAGGCTCGGCCCCAAGGACAACACCGCCTCCGAGTTGTCGCAGGTCACCTGCGCCTCCATCACCTCCAAGCCCTCCACATGACGACGGCCACCACAACACGAGTTCATCTCGATCACCGCCACCGGACTTGGGTCGGCCGTCTCCGCCGCCGCCCGCTAAGGATACTAAGCGGAAACGTGCCAGCAAGAATGCTCCGTCGATGAGTTCTAAGCGACGGAGCTCCCCAAAGCGCAAACTGTCGCCCCTCCCAAAGGTACCTCATGATAATCTTCCCATCAGACCTTATGATCGTACCCCCGAGGAAAACGCCAGGATAGCAAAGGAACATTATGATGCGCAGATGAAAAAGAAGGAACCCGAGCCCCGCCCAGAATACACCGAGAAGCAAATAGCATATGCAAAATACTTACTGACCCTTCTATCACAGTATGACTTGCACCATAAGCCCGACGACTATACACACGCATTGCAGAAGGAAGGGAAAAAGAGCAGATCACGTGCAAGTGCAAGTGGGAGCAAATCAAGTTCAACTACAAGCAAAAAAAGATCAGACGTTCCTCAGCTTGGACAACAGGCCAAACAATCGATCCCACCCCTCAGGGTGTTACCCGAGAATGTTCCCTCTCTGGTGCAGGGGCAAGATTTGGAATTAGCACAGAAGTGGGCGGATGAATGGGGTATAAGTGTTGAAGACGTTCTGGCTTCCCAAGACGACAGGTTACCCAAGGCTGTGGTAGCCCCTAAGCCGCAGTTTGTCATTGGAGCGCCTTTGGTCAACAAAGATAAGTTTGATGATCCCCCAACAAATATGCGTTACTTGCATACATGGTACTTAAATGAAGCAAAAAAATTGGAGAACGATGATCGTGGCGCGTGTGCCACGGGAGTACTACGGCCGTCCCGAAGACATCCATATCGACTTTGATGAACTCTTCCAGATGTACAATTGCGACGCCCTCGACAAATCTCTTATGAGTTGCTATTGTCTGTAAGTTTTTCAATTCGTTGTCTACATATAACTTGTTCAGTTATTTCAATTCATTGTCTACATATAACTTGTTCAGATATGACTTGTACTCTATTATGCAGAATGAAGATTCTGGAATATAAAACTAGGAACATCATAAATATTGGGTTTATTGATCCATATAAAATACATATAAAGACGCTAACTGATAAGCCCAAGGGGACGAAGGAAAACCTTCTAAGGTTTCTAACAGATCAAAATTACTGTGACCACATACTGTTTCCATACAACTTCAAGTGAGGGTCTTACTCTGTTGTGTCCATTCACTTATAAGTGTAATTGATAAGTTACTGACATATATATATATACATGTGCAGCTACCACTGGATTCTGTTGGACATTCAAATTGATAAGGGAAGAGTTGATGCCTTCGACCCATTATTGAGAACCTTGGAATAGTTCTAAAGCCTGCATGACATGCTCCAATGGTAATTTTAATCATTCTTGCGCTCTATCGGTCTCTTTCGATGATTTTCTGATATATCAAGTAATGAAAAACTTAGCAAATAATTTTCCTTGTCGGACAGGGTTTGGAAGCGGTTCAAGTGCGTGACTGACGGTATCTCTCATGAGAAGCTGACCTTTAGAGCGGTTCAGGTAAGTAGTACGATATACTTCTATTTTCAATACATTTATGATGCTAGATTATTATTTTGATTATATTCTATTCTCGTAAAGTGCGACCAGCAGCCACGGGGGACGCATCTATGTGGATACTACGTTGGCGAGTCCATTCGCATATTTACCTCTGAGCACAAGGATTACAGATACGACGTAAGCAATAAACATTCACACCTTTATTTTTACCCGTCATTCTTTGTTATCATGATTGACATTCATATTGATCTCCTCTTCTTATATAGTTCACGGCCATGCGGGAGAAGTACCTACCAGAGCAACGCGCGATCGCTGTTGGAGAGGAGCTAGCGTCCTTTTTTAGGACAGAACTTATAGATGATAAATGAAGATTTAGTGTAGCAAGGGGCCATTACTAATGTTGGTGTAATCGAATAGATGGGCTCTAGTCCCGATAATTATTATCTCCATATAATTGTATATATATACTCGATCGTAAGATAAGTTATCTTACATATATATGCACTAACATGTATGCGTAGATTTATATGAAAAGTGTTTTTAAATGAAAGAATAAAATAATATACAACAAAAATAATTCCCCCGAACACCTAAACCCTAAAACCCTAAAGCAAAAAATAAAATCTGTAGATGACCTTTAGTCCCGGTCCGTGTTACAAACCGGGACTAAAGGTCCTGGCCCTGGAAGCGCTCCGAGGCGCCCACGTGAACACCCTCTAGTCCCGGCTGGTAACCGGGCCGGGACTAAAGGGTTAGCCTTTAGTCCCGCTTCTGTAGTCCCGGTTTGCAAACCGGGATTACGGGCCGGGACTAAAGAGTCTGTCTCCACTAGTGTATATATATTCATGACATGCATGTATTTTTTAAAAAAAAGTTAAATTGAGTTAACGTGATATAAATTATAATTTAACATCTTTACTATTGGTTCTCAGTTGGTGAAGCCACTTTGCCTCTACATCATTTGATTGCCCAAAATACCCCTAACAAAAAAAACTGCACCGGATAATTTAGTTAGCCAGTCAATCACGCCCAGGTAATACAAGGTAGTCAACTAATAACGCTAGGAAATAAAAGGAAGCCAATCACGCTCATACGCCGCGCGTGATTAAAGGAAGCCAATCACACCCGCCAACCAATTATATGGTCCCAAAATCGGTCTGTCCCAAAACTCGCCATCTCTGTTATAAGTTGCTGCAGATCGCAAACTCGCCATCTCCATGAACTAGATCGCCACCTTGCAGCCAAAAACCAAATCAACATCTTGCAGCCAAGAACCATACCGCCACCTGCTACTCTGTCGCCTTCTTCACCGAGTCAGGTTTATGACCCTGCCAACAACAAACATCTACCAGTTAAAATCAAACCAAACTAAGCACGATGCGCTGAGCCGTGATTCCTCTCGAGTCTGGACGACAACGCCCTGGACCAAAGCCACCCGGCTGCTAGGGTACAACTCACCTCCGCGCCCCTAGGTAAGGAGGCAGCAGCTCGTCGCCGCCAAGGCAAGAGGCGCCACTGATCAACCTTCTGGAGATTTCGTGATTCTGATGAAAAGGATCAATCTCTGCTTCTTTACAGCAACTATCAACACATCTAGATCTCAGCCGAGCTTCTCTACATCTAGATCTCAGGTGAAGCTTCTAAAACCTGATTATTTTATATCCTACATGGGAGAAGACAACAATCAAGTAAAGTAAGTACAGAGTGCATAGACCTAGATTTCACTTTTCTCATTTTACCATGACATCAAAATAATATTCAGCCATATGGAGGTTTTTGCTGATTTACAAGTTACATATCTTTGCATCAATTACTAAACTGAGAATTAATTCACAACTAACTAAAATAGGGTGTCTAAGAACTGCAGCTAGCACTGCAATTGAAAAGATGGTACCAAAGCTGCACATGACATTTTTATCTGAAGATGAAGATTCAAAGATTGGTTTTAGCATCCGAAGGGGTAGTCATCATAAAATAAAGAACTCTCTTACAGAGTTATAGTACAACAAAGGAAATTTACATGTTCTCGTCAAGGTATGGACTACTCGTAACTTGTTTTGATTATATGCATTTTTTATGCATTATAGAAAATCAATTCAACTATCAAGATCCCGCATTGAAGACAAAAGAGAAGATACATTTAGTTACAGCAGGCCTGAGACACTGTGTGGTTGCAATGCTCGTATGAAGATAACTCCTAAAAACGGTATTTATTATGTTTATGAATTTAAAGTGGCATATAATTAATGTTGTTACCTTGTGCAGAGACATTAGCCAAAGATGTGGAAAATTGCTTAAAACCTAGATGTGATTCAGATTTGGGTAACTCAAGTGCTTCACAAGGTTTGTATATTTAGTTTTATAATTTGTACAATGTTATCAAACTTGAACTTACATTTACTTATAGTTGCAGACTCAAACATCAACTCCTTTACAACTTTAGAACAAAACATGGGGATTGCCAAGCCAAGAGGTATCAAGGTGAAGGAGAAGACCGTTCAAGGGTCAAAAAGGCCAGTCGGTGGCTTGGAGAAAGCAAAGCCAAAGAGAAAAAACAAAGTAGATGATTCCGTAGAACTACAACCTCATGGCACATCAACGGTATAAATAAGTTCACACTTGGTTTGATTTATAAACTTCAATTTACAGAAATTTTTCTTGTCATTTTAATATGGTCATTTGGAGTTCTGCACAAATCAAATGCCTGCATATCTACCACAGTACAGCCCAATGGTAAATCATATACCAATGTCTGGACAAGACCAGTTGTTGTCTCAAATGCAACATTACAGTAGCTTGATGGTAAGAGTAATCTACACTCAAATATCAATCTTATCATTTAAAAGCTACTGTAATCTAACATGTGTTGTTAATCTGCATAGGGTCATTTGGGAGTTCCTACAAATAAAGTGTATCCCAATTTACCACAGTACAACCTAGCTCCAAATGTGTCAACTCATTTACAACTTTAGAACAAAACATGGGGATTGCCAAGCCAAGAGGTATCAAGGTGAAGGAGAAGACCGTTCAAGGGTCAAAAAGGCCAGTCGGTGGCTTGGAGAAAGCAAAGCCAAAGAGAAAAAACAAAGTAGATGATTCTGTAGAACTACAACCTCATGGCACATCAACGGTATAAATAAGTTCACACTTGGTTTGATTTATAAACTTCAATTTACAGAAATTTTTCTTGTCATTTTAATATGGTCATTTGGAGTTCTGCACAAATCAAATGCCTGCATATCTACCACAGTACAGCCCAATGGTAAATCATATACCAATGTCTGGACAAGACCAGTTGTTGTCTCAAATGCAACATTACAGTAGCTTGATGGTAAGAGTAATCTACACTCAAATATCAATCTTATCATTTGAAAGCTACTGTAATCTAACATGTGTTGTTAATCTGCATAGGGTCATTTGGGAGTTCCTACAAATAAAGTGTATCCCAATTTACCACTAGACAACCTAGCTCCAAATGTGTCACTGCCGCCATCGGTAATTATTATGTCAGGACAAAATCAAGAACTAAATCAAGCCTTCTTCCAACAACAAAAGCCAACTTGATCGATAGTAGAGTTTAATCCCATGATTTTTACTTTTATTTTTTAAAAGTTTGTAAGAATGTTAAGTGGACTGAAGAGGAGATTGTTCATATTGGTTTAGTTACAATTTAAATAAATGATACTAATGCACAGTTCTTGTCCAAAACCAAAGATGTTGCATCTCAGCTACACCATACACAACGGGATTATGATTTTCTTGAGACAGCATAGAAAGAAATATGAGAACAGGCTGCAACGTCACATACCAGTTCTTCCGCTCGTGCCGACAACCATGTCCAGACCTTCCCGCTTTCCTTCTTCCTCCGCCTGGTCCTTCTCCCTCCCGCTCTGTTTCCCCTCAGCTTCGTCAGACTCGCCTCGCCGTGGCCGCTCCTGCTCAGGTCTGAGCCACCTCCGCGACTGCTTGTGCTCAGCTCCGAGCCTACAGGCTCCGCCTCCGCAGCCGCTCGTGCCCAGCTTCGAGCCTGCAAGGCTCCGCCTCCCCCTCACCTCGTCGCGACCGCTCGTGCTCAGCTCTGAGCCGGCAAGCTCCGCCTTCGCGGCCGCTTGTGCAGCTCTGAGCCTCCCCGCGCAGATCCATGCCACAGAGTCCCTCTGCTGAGGCGTGGTTCTCCGGCCAACTCCGGCAAGAACTAGGATCTTGTGAGGGGGAGTGATGTTGTTTTTCCTCTCGATAAAATGCGTAGGGGCACATCGGCCGGGTAAGGAGGAAATGACGCAAAGCTACCACATTTGGGGCGAACGTGTCCGAAAACTACCACCTTTGGACATTTTGCCACTTAACTACCTCTTTTGAGGCTAGGTCGCGACGCGGAGCACTGATCGCTGCTGTTTAGCAGGTTAACACGAAATCTGACTACTGGGACCCACACGTCAGCTCCACGTGTCATCGGCGGACGGCGAAGCAGTCACGGCCGTTAGGGCTGGTTAGGTCTCGGTCCGACAGAATTACTATCCACTAAAAGCTAATACATAGACACCAGTTCAACATTGTTACACATGCTAGAGGCCCACAACAAGTTCATTACATACCAAGGTGCACAACACCTATTTAACACTGAAACACTCACTGCTCTGAGGCAATTGCTATGATCTTCCTCATCTTGGACTTGGTGGCTTCTTTCTGGTCTAGCATATCTGCAATGATGAACTCTAGCTTTCTCTTTTGAGCCTTCAACTCCTCCTTCTCCTTCTTCATGATGTCCCTTTCCTTCTCTGCCCTAATTCTGAGAACTTTGTGCATGTTAGAATGGTGTGCATCAATGAGTTTCTTCTGCTCCAGTTCTGCCCTTGCATCTATCAGAGACTGTTCTGCTTTGGCCTTCAGAGCAAGTAAGACCTGCTTCTCACCCACACAAGTCTTCAGTTCATCTTGTGCCATCTTTAGATCCTTCTGCAGCAACCTTATCTCATGCTGGTGGTGGAACTTCTGTTCCAGATTCTGCAGAGCTTCCTTAGTTCTAGCATGCTTTTGTTCACCTGTAACATCCCACTTTTGGTAATCAGGAAAAACCTTGCACTTAGTTAAGTATCTGTGGGGTAAATTGAAACTTTTGCTAAACATTGTGTTTGTATCCTTTGATGCCTGATTTCTTGTGTGTGTGCTAGCATGGGTGTTATCTTGAGAATGCATGATTTCCTGTGTACAATTATGCATTGCCTATGATTTCATGTGAGAGTGTGTTTTAATTAAAAACTTGTTTTCCTTTTTCAACACATGGCTTCTACCAAGGAGTTTGCTATTATTTTAAGCAGCGTATGTTGATCATAACCCATATTTTGTGCACCAAAAAAAAAAATCTTGGTATAGACCGTTGATGAGTTCACCCCTCTTTTAATTTCTTTTTCTTTTATTCTTACTCCCTTAATCGAAAAATAGGAGTTTCTTCAAAATCCTAGTCTAGTTATTCAAAAATCCCTCAAACCTTAGCCTTGTTGTTTTGTTTATGTTTGGAACCCATGGGAACTATTTTCGGTAGGGTTTCAAAACCTTCGCAAACAAATTCAAATTTGATTTTTGATTTCGACCATAGAGACACTAGTCTGGTTGTATTCTTTCTTTCCTATTCCTTTTCTGCAAACCGACCAAGGAGAGGGAAAGGCCTGCTGGAAATCTCCTTTTGGATGTCCAGAGATCTTGCAGACCCCTTTTTCCTTTTGTCGTCTACAGTTTGGACTCGAGGGGAGAGGGGAGCCCGAGGCACTCGATCTCCCTCCTTCTCTGCCAAACCTTCCCTCTCCCTCTGATCTTACTAGCCCCTGCCATCTACCCCCAACCGGAGCACACCACCTAGCCAGCACTCTACCTCGACCCCGCAAGGCATAGAGCGAGCCCAGCACCCCACGCCGACCTGGCAGTTACCGTGCCCGCCGTGGACATCCCAGTGTGGCCAGCACACCACCGACCGTTTCCTGCCCTGTCACTTCGCCGCCGGCCTCGCACCAAGCCCTGGGATCAATTCCCCAAGCCAGCCCACCCCGAGAGTGTTCGTGCATGCTGCCCCGGACGCGCCGTTTCGACGCGTCGACGGCGCCCAGAGCGCCCAGAGCGCTGCCACGCACCCCGCGCGCACACACAAGCTCCCGACCCGTGCGACACACCACCGTGCACGGCATCGAGCCCCCATCTCGAAACCACCCTCGCCCTGGCCCCGCATCGCTCGGACCGACCCCGGCGAGCCCGAGTTCAGACCCGACCGGACTGAATACTCGCCCGTTCCGACCGGGCCACCTAGCCACCGACGCCTCCCACTTGCTCCCTGAACTCAGCGCACGCTGCCTCTCCCCTCAGCCGCCCACGAGACCCAATCGTCGTCGACGCAGGCGCACCGTAGCACGGGTCTACACCTGCAGATAAAAGGCCGACGCCCTCTCTGGAAGCCAACCCTCACCCTCATTCTCCCCACTCCGTTTCTCCCTCACCTCCCGGAGCTCACCGACACCTAGCCGAGAAGAGGAAGACACCGGAGAGTTCGAGGTCGCCGGGTAGATCGGCAACAGCAAGGGAGAAGGTTACCGTCGACCTGGCCATTCCCCTCTGCTCTCTCTCTGTTCCCTAGCTCACAGACATCGCCCGGACCTTACCTCTGCTTTGCTTGATCCAAGCAATGCCGTAGACCGTCGACAACGCCGATCATCACCGAAGCTCGCTGGGAGAAAAATCTTCGACAAGCTCGCGAGCACCGCCGCGCCTGCATGCTCGTCCCTTGGCCAAGAACACCATCCTGAACCTTTCCGTCAACAATCCATCCACCGACGACCGCCGTAGCCCCCTCGGTAAGATCGCCGGCTCCCAGCAAACCCTAGCTCATCGTCGCCGCTCCTCCTGCATGCCGTCGAGCGAGGAAGAAGGCCGCGCGCCGTCCGATCAAAATCGAACGGCGGCGTACCGGTTCATCGCCCGCCCTGGCCGGCTGGCTGGCCAGCTGGGCTGGATCCAGCCCGGATCTGGCTCGGCCCGGCCAGATCCCGGCCTGCCCCTCCTTTTTCTTTTTCTTTTCCTCTGCTAAATTCAAATCCTAATTGTGTGCTGTACTTTAAATCGTTTTAAAAATGTTTAGGGCCTCAGAAAATTATGAGATAAATTTTGTAGATGCAGTACTAAGTTACTAACCATCTGGTGCTGCATGTTTGTATTTTAGAATTTTAAATAATATCTGAGGTTTAATATTGCTAGATCTATTGATTAATACCTTTATCTGCAAATATGATGCTCTGTTTGACAAAAAGTGATGAAACAAATTTTCAATGATAGCTTACTGTGTTCATGATCTATAGAAACTAGTTTTACCATTTTAGGATCTGTGAATTGCTCGCAGTAATTCTTTTGGCTTTAGTAATACCCTGCAGTAATTATTTTACTGTGCACAAAATAATAATTATTTTGGGATGATTCCACTTCTGGTGTGTTATGAATTTGATTAGCTTTCCAGATTGACCTCTGTTAGAATTTTAGACTCACAGATTTGTTTTAGGAATTATATTGCTATTCTAGTGAATCCTAGAAATAGTAAATCTTTACTTACTCACCTTTATAGTAATTTAGGGTGTTTTCAAATGTGTTGCTATTGAAATGTTATCATCTACCTGTAAGTGTGTTGATGCCATGTTTGATATGCTTGATGCATGAAGGTGCTTGTTTGTGATTGAATAATACCATGTGACTAGAATTGGCTTGCTTTTATGTTGGTGATTATTTTCCTCTTATAAAATAGGCATATATTCAGAAATCTAAACTTGTTTGCTTCTGTTACTCAAATGCTTGAGTTGTTTGGAGTTGTCTGAATGCACTACATGTATGCATGAATGCTTATGGTATGTGTGCTTCTTTTCTTTTTCCGGCGATAGAAGCGAACGACGATTGTGCCGAGGAGGGAGAGGTATTTGAGTATCAGGAGGAAGGTGACCAGGGACAAGCCCATCAAGGCAAGCCATCTATTTGTTGCATATCTGAGACCTATCAAGTCACTATGCATTGTTCAACTCTTGCTCTTATTACTATGCATTGTTTTTCTTATATTGCTATTAACCCCTAAATAGCAATAGTTGGCGACTTAGCTCCACAAGTCGTATTGTTATCATCCATGAAGGATGACACCTTTAACACCTACTCTTTACCCCTGATAGTAGAGACTCGATGATTAGCATCGAAGTCTTTGGGAAACACTTGTAGTGGAGCCAAAAACTCTAGGATTGGGAATACTCTCTCGAGAAATATTTCGGAAATGGTTTCGAAAACCTTGGAGTAGTTACTACTCCATTGAGATGTTTTGAAATGGTTTCATAAACAAGGAGTGGATAATGGGAGATGAAGGAGTTGGTGGGTTTTCTGAAAAAGGGCATTGTGTATAAGTGTTCGCCAAACCAATTATTTCCCGTGCAACCACATTACCTGGAATGGGACGGGCTTAGTTGGAAGTTTATCCGCTTTAGTGCGGGGAGCCTCGTACTATATAAGGGTCTGTAGGACCCCGGAATCCGGGTTGTCACAAGTGGTGGGCAACAGTGTAGCGGGCCCGCCAATAGGCTACCCGTCCGGAAGACACTTGGGTTTCTCCCGCCGTGGCACTGGAACTACGCTCGACGGAGGTAGACGGCCAGGGTTTGCCGGGGAAGTTAACTCCACAGGGTAGGCACCCGTACTAAGGTAGATGAATGGAAGGCTATGATCGGGTGCTTGTCGTGGCATAGGATGTTATGCAGGGACGATGCCCACACGACGAGTACCCGGATGGTGTGGGTAAAGTGTACAACCTCTGTAGAGTGTAATCTATTCGAATAGCCGAGTCCTCGGTCATGGACGGTTGGAATGGCCATACTTAACCTGTGTCAGGTTTTTGGTTTATAAAAGTGTTTTCGGTAAAAATTGGAATTTGGTGCCAGACGGAGTACTTGGAGGGTACTGCCGTGGCACGGTGGTAGATCGGAGTACTTGGAGGGTACTGCCGACGCTGGGAGGTGGTCATGTTCGATTGACCACCGATCTAAACTTAAAAAGGAGTTTCCCCCTTCCCTAGAGGTTTTACTAAATACCTATAAAAGTCTTCTTTAACAAGGATATAGAAATGTCGTGGGACATGCTATATCGACACGAGAAGTTAGAAGCACATAGGTGCTGAAATAATGTCAACCCTTGCTACAACCATATAGCATGTGAATAAATTTCCTCTCTTAGATGGTTTGCGAGTACAATTCCAAAATGTACTCACGGCTTTGTCCCTGGCTATTAACTTGGCCAGACTTCGGAGATGACTACGACGAGGACGACGAGGAGTATGACGACGCCGGTGCGAATTAGGATTCGTTTCCTGGTCAGTCGCCTGTAGGGTAGTAGGCCTGGCTTGGTCCACTGCGCTATGTGTATCCGTTGCTGCTATGTTAGTTGTGTCTGTTGAACTTGCCCTGTGAGGCGTGTGTATTCAGCCAAGCGGCTATGTAAGACTTAACGACTTATTTATGTAATGGATGATGTATCTGTAATGCCAACTCTGTTATGTGGATTCACGACGGTCTCCTGGGATCGTGAATTGAATGCATAACGGGTATCCCGGGTGGTAAGCCGGGGTCCCCACATCACCATGCATTTCCCACAGTCTTCCCACTGCTTTCTGCAAGCTTCTAGGCCATGCTTCATCTACCCACTTCACATAATCACACCTAGGCCCTTCCTACAGAAATCAAGCCAACAACTATCTTCACTTATGAACTCACTATGGAACTTCTACACAATATAATTACAGGAAAAAACACACACCTGAATACCACAGCCAAGAAACCTCCTGCCAGTGCACCATCCCTCGAAAGCTACAAATTTTTCAGCTACTTTGCGACATTTGCAGCGAGCAGCTGGCAATCCATCATCTGACCCGCAGTACTCAGAATCATAGATGACATTCAGTTCCTAAACATTGCATTGGATTTCAATCAGGCAAGATCTTATCTAGCTTTTCCCTAAATCACCTCAATCGATACATCTAACCAAGATTTCAGAGAGGGATTTCAGAGGGAGGAAGAGATCACTCACATCAGCTTCGGAATCGGAGCTCTCATAGCCTGTTGACTCCTCACCATCACCCCACGATACCATCTCCCCTCCAGCAGCGGCGGCTTGCTCCAAGCAGAGGCGGCGGCGGCGGCGCGAACAGAGGCGGCGAGAAGAGCGAGGGGGAAGAGAGTGAGCTGGGAGAGAGGAGTGAGCTCGACGGCTCTTTTATTTGGCGCTGCCCTAACGGCCGTGACTGCTTCGCCGTCCGCCGATGACACGTGGAGCTGCCGAGTGGGTCCCAGTAGTCAGATTTCGTGTTAACCTGCTAAACAGCAACGATCAGTGCTCCGCGTCGCGACATAGCCTCAAAAGAGGTAGTTAAGTGGCAAAATGTCCAAAGGTGGTAGTTTTCGGACACGTTCGCCTCAAATGTGGTAGCTTTGCGTCATTTCCTCGCCAGGTAAGCGGTCGAGCAGCGAGCGACGGACGGCCGTTTTTTTTAATTCTTTGTGGTTCTTTTCGAGCGAAAACGGGAACGAGTGGAGGATGCGGGATGAGTGCCACGTCGCAAAGAGCAAAGATCGAAGCAAGTTTTGGGAGCATGCAAGCCGCGTCCAACCGTACGAAGCTCTGCATAACTACTAAAATTTCCTCAAAATAATACATCTTAACATAATAAACATCCAACCTCATGTGTCGTATCTCCCTGCGACCATGTGTGTGCCTATTTCGTTAAACTTTTACACGTGAGCTAATAATATGTAAACTTTTTAAAGATATTTCGAGCATAAGAAAATGTAAGCCTCCAAAACCAGTGCATCCACGAGTCTCAAATCTCTACTAATAATACGGCTTACGGACGTGATGGTAATACGTTTTCGCCCGCCCACTTTACGCTTTCGTCCGTCTCGCTAGCACAGATAGAAAACCCGGCTGACCACGACTCGTACCCGGTGTTGACAGAAAAAAAAACCAGCAGGCCAACGCACCCACGACTCTATCGGTCCTCCCCACCGTCGTGATCTGCAGGGCACCTAGGACCCGGCCGCACTCGCCCGATTTGAGGCTGGCGACGGCAAGAACGGGGTGACCTGGGCGACATGCCACAACCACCCGTCCCTGAGATCTTGGGGTGAGTGATTTGGTTGGAGTGTTCGAAAAAAAACTTTGTTGGAGTGTTAAACAAAAACTTGGTTGGATTCGCGTGGGATCGTGAGCACGTCGTCAATGGCGCAGCAGCCAACGCCTCGGCCCACGTGGTCAAAGTTTCCGTCATACATGCGCATAAACGAGGGCCTCGATGCAAAACCAGACCACCCTTACATGGCAGCCAAAAACCCGTGGATAGGTGGCTGTGCGTCGACGAGATGATCTAGCCGGCAGTCGGCACTGGCGCTGTGGTATTTGAGGAAGGGCCTGTTTGTTTGGGCTGTGGCTGGCTGGCTGTGCAGGGAAAGCTGCTGTGCAGAGAAAGCTGCTGTGCAGGGAAAGCTGCTGTTCTGAGTTGAACCGTTTGGCTAGTTGTCTGGCTGGCTGGCTGTGTGTTGATGAATTGTCTGAAATGCCCTCATGGTTGCTGACTTAAAGTGTATTAACGTATTTTTGACCGCAAAATACCATGAATACACAAGAAAAAAGCACACTAGTAATTAATTAAATATACGTTTGTCCAAAATACATACTTGTACGAGTACACAAATAAGATAACATCCATAATGAATAAAGATTCATCCAAACTACATGTCCCTAGTAATTTAGCTAGCACTAATCAATCATCTTCTTCTTGCATTGAACACAGATGTAGCAATGCTATCACGCGTCAAGTCCATGTCAACCGTGTGTAGCCCACTTGGAGCAGTGTCACCAACTAATGTTACTGACTGCCTCTGGACCTTAGGGATGTAATTCTCATCTGAATCACATAGGTCAAATTGTTTGTCACGTAAGTTGGAATCCCTAATGAAATTGTGAAGCGCAATGCAAGCAAGGATGATTCTTTTCTGTGTAACCAGACCATACAAAGGAATTTGCTTCAATATGCGCCACTTGTTTTTCAAGATGCCAAATACACGCTCTATAGCATTCCGAAGCGATGAGTGTAGATAGTTGAAAATCTCCTTCTTTCCCGTTGGTCGCCCTTCTCGACGAAAGTCAGGTATATGATAAGTGTTATTCTTAAAAGGAGCTAGGAAACCTTTCCTATTTGGATAACCTGAATCGACAAGGTAATATGTATCTGCACATGAAGGGAAAATATCAAACAAGCAATAAGCATATTATAATCTGAAAGCAATAAAGATAGAGAATATTACCACCAGGAGGTGTCGGGAACTCTACTGGATACTTCTCAATGCTACGTTGCAGAATGCGTGTATCATGTGCCGAACCAGGCCATCCAGCAACAGCAAATGTGAATCTCAAATCAAAGTCACATATGGCAAGGAGATTCTGTGATGTGTAACCATGCCTTCCTGTGTGGTTAACCACCTCCTCTGCAGGTACTTCAACCGGAATGTGTGAGCCATCTATGGCGCCAATTGCATCTTTGAAATGTGGCAAGCGTGCATCTTGAAGTCTAGGATGCACATCCTTGAAATTTCGGTCTACTGGCTTTATGTTATCCTTTCCCAACTTGTACAAGCAGTTCAAAACCATATGGAACTTCCTATGAATTGTTTCAGTTGAACGACTAAAATGGTTCTCAACTTGACTAAATGATTGTGGTGCTCCAACCATCCATAGAAACATTCCTAGACATTCAACCGATGACATGTCTCTACTTGACTGTAATCCATAGCTAGAAACTAGAAGGTTGTGCAATTGTTCAAACACTTCAGGATACATTCTAAACATCTTGTAGCATCTTTTCCTATTTCCAAGTTGTTCATTCACCCATTCAATACCTGTTTGTTCTGGGATCCTCCTAGGTTCCTTGTTCAAATACTTCTCGCTATAGAGATTACCATAGTAGCCCAAGACAGCCATGTCTCGCGCCAATCCGAGAAAATGGCGTGTCATTTCATATTCGGCATCACGATTATCACCACCACCATCCATCTACAAAAAGGAAAATATATCATGTCAAATAGCAGAAGTACATGATACAGAAATAATAAGCTGCAAATAAGACATAAATAGTACCCAGCCATGATAAAAAAACAATACAGTCAGAGACATATAGCACCCAGATTTACAAATAAAATTGTCTCAATCAAATAAATAGTACCCAGGTTTACAAATAAAATTGTCTCAAACAAATAAATAGGACACAAGTTGTCTACAACATGTAAAAATAGTCTCCCACACAACCAGACTTGCAACAAATAAATAGTACAATGATACAAATAAACAATACAGTACAGAACTACATCACACATCTACTTGTTCATCTCATTATGTGTCCTCTTCAACCAATCAAGTCTTCCATCAGTTGTTGCAAATGCAGCAAAAACCTCTCTATGATCCCTATTCATGGCCAGCTTGCTTGCTGTGAACATGATATCAGTCCCTTCAAGTACTCCTAACTCTCGAACCATCGCCAAAAATTCCTTCATAGTTCGAACAGATTCATCCTTGCTGCAAGAGCTACCTTCGGTATGCTTTGAGACAAGTGTGCTCAATGCATTGTTGTATGCTGTGAAGAAAGGGCTTTCCTTTTCCTTCTCTCCAGAACCATACTTGCGTTTTCCTGTGATTCTAGAGGCAGAGGCATCATGTTCATCATCCAACAAAATAGGAGCATCCTTGCCATCTCCTGTATCTTCTCCTGCAATGCCTCCGGATTCCCCGGTCACATGTGCCTTCATAAACATGACATCTTGCTGCACCAAGTTAGGAGGTGGCCCATTTCTAAACTTTGCATGATCAGGACGGATCTGAAAGAAAATAACATAATACATACATGAGTCAAATTACTATGATAAAAAGTATTCAAAGAAAAACATGACAAGTAGTGAATATAATAACTTACAGCTATGTGATTCTTCCACCAATCATCATCAGCGTCCATAGTTTTTGTTTCGGGATTCCAACCAAGCCCAGTTGCATTTAGCAATTCCATCCATCCCGTGTAATCCTTTTTCAAAGCATCCCATTTGTTTTTGAATTGTTTCTTCACTAATCTAGCCCCTGTTTTTTCAAAGAATTTCTCCTCAACATTCTTGTAACCTTTCCTACTCAAACAACCCCCGTCCCTGTTATTGGCGTTCACTTCATCCATACATATGTCGCAGAAAACTTTAGTGTGAAATGCATCCCACACGGCCTTCGACATTGCAAAGTAATACCAAGCTATCACAAAAAAAAGCACTACACAATTACTAGAGGTACCATTTTATTTCCATAGGAGACACATAATAGAATATCAATAGCATATCAATGGTTCAAAAATATATCTTTCACATCCTTCTCTACAAGAATACCAGCACCAAACTAGCATCTACCATCACATAGCAAGCATCAATAGTAGAACCACACATATCTATGCACAAATAGTAGAACATGCTTTTTTACAGAGGGACAGAGGGACGGAGGCTTACCTTGCTGCGAAAGGAGATCAGCCGGGGAGGACGGCGGCCGGGGACGAGCTTAGCCGGCGGGAGGAGGTCGGGCGGCACAGATCGGGCGGGCGGAGGTCGGCCCGGGAGGAGGGCGGCCCGGGAGGAGGTCGTTCGGGCGGGAGGAGGGCGGCCCGGGAGGAGGTCGGCCGGGAGGAGGGCGGCCGGGGAAGAGGGCGGCCGGAGATGTGACCGGCGACGCTGTGCAGGAACCCTAGGCGCTGGGAGCTCGAGCGAGAGCGAGCGCTGGAGTCGATGGGGTCGGGCGAGTGGGGGGTCTAGGAACGGTTCGGCCTGACCCCTCGCTCTCCTATCCACTGGCCCGCGGTGGCAATGATTGTAATTTCCTTCAAACGATATGTCTACACTGGAAAACGATTCGCTAGTTCTATGCGAAGCTGCGGGAAGCACGTCCCGGGGTGCTTCGCTCGCCTAGTGCAATTGCGGCTTTGGCTTTGGAGAAAGCCAGCGACGAAGCCGCCTGTTTGTTTCGATTGTCCAGCTTATTCCAGTGAAAAGCAGGTAAAAGCTGAAACAAAGAGGCCCGAAGACGCGCTCGCCACAGCGATGGTCGGGGAGGAAAAGCCGCAGTCGTCGGCGTTGGTTTCAACCAGTGTCCGCGGCCGGTGACACTGGCGCTGTTCAAGATCAGGTCATTCACGGGTGGGATACTTCAGCAACGCCATCTTCACAGCCACGCCGCTCACCGAGGCTGGCAAGGTAACCGGCTTGCTGGCGGCGTACGGTGAGATAACGATCCAGGCGGTGCTCGAGAGGATAGGCTACGAGTACGACCACTCGGCGCAAGACTAAGTGGAGGTCTAGAGCTGCAGCCGTACCTATCGGCCCTGCTGTGTGTGTTGTGTTGATTCACGACACGGAACGCCAACTTCGACTAGCTGGGGCCAACCCATGTTCATGGGACCTCGCGGCATCGCGTACGAGATGCTCGTGCGCGTTCGTGCTCCCCAGCGCTAACAGCGACGGTATTTCTGAATTATCGGGCAACGCAGCTGGCAACAGTTACAACTGCTCACCCGGTTCTGAATATAGAACATCACTTGATCTTGAGGACGCAGTGGTGGGGTGCAGGGAAGGGGAAGAGATCTTGAGAAACTGAGGTATGAAGCGACATCTAAAGAACAAAAGAGAATATACATTTACAAAAAATGCGTACAAGGCATACATGGTATCGCATACAAAAATAGGCAGGGTGCAAGCAGACATATTATGCGGATTAAGGAAGAATACCGGTGTCGAGTTTAAATTAAAAAGAGGTGTCTTCAATATAAAACTAATGGTTGGAGTATTAATTAAAAAGTGTGTACACGGTAAGAAAAGGTCAAGTTATGAAGACATTGGTCAACACAACGTTAGGTTTTTTCTAAAGATTGTAGGGATTTATATTTCCTTGAAGACATGCTTGGGAGTATGAGGTGCCTCTGTGTGCCATTGATGCTGTAATTGATGACTCTGCCCAAAACATTTCGCAATAAATCCATATGCTTTCGCTCACAAAGATACTCCAAGTTTAGTTGTGTACGAAATATGGCACATATGCCAAAGTTCCAAAACATAATTATTAATTGGTGAAAGATATAGATAAGAGATGAGGAACAATAAACAAAACTGAAGACATGTAATGATATAGTCTACGATTCCCATGCTGCACGGGAATCTGAACACCCTTAATTTTTTGTGGTCACCCCAAAAAATTCTTATCGACGATCTATACACTAATTGGAAATATTTTTAAGCAAAATACCATCATTGGAAAAAAAATGTTTTTAAACAATCCTATTTGTACGTATATATTTGGAAGTTAAAATTAACCCTAATGTAGTGATGCATGGAACTAATGATAGTATTTTTTAGGAATTTAGTGTATAATAGTTAATTATGGCCCATAATTTATAAAACAAATTTGAACTAATAATCTTCTCTACTAATAATATTGCTACAGGTATGGTCCGTGGCTCGCAAGTACGCTTTCAATCCACCTAAAGTACGCTTTCATCCAACACAAAATTACCCACCAATACCACCAGTAAGTAAAAAAAAAGGTTTAGACAAAAAAACATCAAAACGTCGCTTGCATCCTAGCGTCCGCCGGATGACCTCCTCCCAAGCAGCGATCCGCCACCGCCCGCCCGTGATACCCCACTCAACAACCGCCACCAGAGGCGCACGCGAGGCCGGTGCTGGTGCCTCCACGACTTCCTAGTGGCGGAGTCAGCTACGGAGAAGCCTCTCGCGGCCACCGCAACCAATCAGGAGGAAGGCATCGCGAATAAGGACAGCAGCACCGTGATGACGGGGTCGCCCTTGACAGCTGCCGAATTTGGAGTTGGCAGCGGCGTTGCGCCGCGGCCGGACTTCATGTGGAAGGATGGAGAGGGTCTGGTCCCGGCTGGTCGCGCTGAAGCGTCTGAAGGCTGCGGGCAAGGTGCTCAAGAAGGATGTCGAAGGTGCGAAGACTCTCGCTCCTCGGGTGACGCCTCGGTCCAGCGGCATGTCCTCTACATGTACATGGAGTCATGGATAGCTGTCTGCGGAGAGATTGACACCCAAGCACGCAGAGCCTAATGCTTCAAGCAAGATAAGGTGCACCCACATCAATGCCTCTCCCCCGACACCCGCTTTGCATGAATTCGACCATCTTCATCGGTTCGTGGCTTCCTATGAGATTCTCTCTTCGTGTATGTGCAGCGAGTTTCCTTCCAATCCTCTCGCTCAATTTATTTCCATCTTTCTCAACCTCAACTTTATCACCACATCAGGGCTTGTACATGAATAGAGACAAACTGAGTTTCTTTTGTACGCAGAGACCATGGCAGTATAATTTGTATTGTGTTATCTCAACTTGTACGAGTTAGAGGAAAATAAGATTGGAGGGGTATCTTATTTGTCAAATGAAAAATGCACTTCTAGGAAGTTCAGCTGACTACAATTGTAGCCCTGTACTCTGAAGAACAACTGACTAAAATGTTTTCAGAGTTTTCAGATTGCGACAGTGCTGAATTTCCGCTAGACTGAAATATGTACTGATTTTTTCTAAGCTACTAATATCTGCTACGTGTTTGCACTGCAATTCTTCTATAGATAACTCTGTGATACTTAATGTGAGAGAAAGGAGGGCCTCAATGGAGAAGGGAGGAGGGACCACGGAAGCACCAAGACAACAAATAAGTGATCTTTCTAAGCTATTAGTATTTTTTTCATTTACAGGATAGAACTGACACATTAAGTTATCTGTTGTTATTTGACCAGGAAAGTTACAGCTAATTGGGATTTTTTTGTTTATATACCAATTTCTATGGATCAAGAACAGAGAAGATAGCTTCTGTTTGCACCAAATGGAGATAGTGGTCGTGGCATGCAGGTCGGCAGATGTCGAGGAAAAGAGTGGAGGAGGAGGGAATGGGGCAGTGTGTCATGCCGTCTCAGATTCATTGCCTTCAGGCATAGTGGAGACGGCGGCAGGCGGGGAAGGGAGGCAGCGGCACATGAGGATTACTGCTGGCCTCGAACAAGGAAAAGGAGATGAGCGATTTCAGAATTTTCGGTGCTCCACAATTGATTGACTCAGCATAGCTTGGACTGGGAGTTTTTTTTTTTGGGATCGCTTGGCTCACTTTTTTTTTAGAATCGACTCACTTTCGGCTGGCTGGGCTAGCAGGATATGGCCTAAAAATATTGCTGGCCATGTGTAAGCATTGTGAATGAGCCGGTCTAAATCTATGTGGATGCACGTACAAATACAGAGTTCTCACAAAGTTACAATTTTGTCTTAAAAGCATAGTTCTAAAAAATAGTAAAATATATTACACTAAAGAAAATCTTTAAATATACCATGTACAAATACATGTCGTTGTTTCTCAAAAAGGAGAGAAGACCTTGAAACAATTATACTTGTCATTACATTGAAAAAGACAAGTCATGGTTTCCTCGCCGTCCCACATCTGGTAATTGATAGAGCTTGTCCGAGGTTCAGCATATAACAATCTGAGCATATGATCCCCGTCCAAGAGTCCAGGAGCACAATGGTTGCAAGCGACGCCGTGGATAGAGTCATCTAGAAAAATGGTGGAGACTTAGAGGGGATGGGATGGACGTCGAATATGGATTTGGTTGTCTTCAACACTTATGTACATTTTTCCCATGATGAAAAAAAACAGCTTTTAATAATAAAAGTATCCATGGTCTAAATAATATTGCATTAAAAAAGGAATCAACATGTATTGAAATTGGTAGTGATGGCATGTTCCGTCACGGGCTGTCATATAAGCGCATGTTCTCATGTTTTGTTGGGCGTTGTGTCTTCTTAGTCGAGTGTAACAACAATTATAGTTAACCCGTAGCAACGCACGGGTATTCAGCTAGTATGTGTATGATTCGGCGCTCCTACATTTTCTATGTCGTGTAGGTCCCCCTCGCCCCAACACCCCCCCCCCCCCCCCCCAAAAAAAGATTTCCCTTAAGGCCCCATACGCCCATACGTTTTGTTGGGAAAGAATCTAGACATGTAAACAATCAAGGGAGAGATTTGATTGATCATGTGATCATGTCCCTTCACACTATCCGAACTGACCCCTACTAATCCATTCCCCCCAAAACTCTTTGTATATCAGTGGTTCGGTTAATCTTGCCACTCCGCAATCCATGGACTGAATACATTCAACACACCTTATAGCTTCGTGGAAAATCGTCCAAACGACCAGTGAGGATAATTATTTTCCAGATGGAATTAGTGGAGATGGACGGGATAAGCGGGGCGAATAATCACGCCCAAGACCAAAATCTTGTTGGGCTAGAAAAAACATCGCCAGGCTGGAAAACCAAGATAGGGTTGCAATCTAGGCCAATCCAGGCATTTGAGGGATTAAACGAACAAGGCCTAAAATGCAATGTACCATAAAACTCCTACGTCCTCAACTCCATCTTTCTTAATAGTATGAACATCGCCCGACAAGTATAAAGGATCCAAGCAGAATCTGACTCTTCTGACATCATTGACGCATGCAAAGGTAATGAAAGATGGTGGAATAAAGCTTCTGCGGTTTTTGCGAACTGTGTTCATTTAACCACAACCATTGGTGATGTTTCATTTAGTCATTGTCCAGGGGAATCAAATAGAGTGGCTCACGAGCTAGCTAGGTTTTATTATTCAAATTACTCATCTCGTAACTGGTTCGATGAACCCCCTAGGTTCCTACTAAATTCCCTGATAAACGATATAATCATACTGTGATTGAGGTAGCAAGTTCCAGACGCACGCTTTTTCTTACCACCTAAGGGGACTGAAAGGTTTTTAATGAGGCGGCTTGCTAGCCTAATATATTTGGTTTATTTCAAAAAAAAAAAGCATCACCTGACAAGTATATGTAAGCGATGAATTTATTCCATTATTGCGTATACGGTAGGGTATACATATTGCAAGCATAACTGCAGCGACAGAGTCTGCCAGTCTGGTAAGAAAAGGATGCGATCGAGCTATATATCGGCGACACGATATATATGCTAGCTGGCTCGTCTACATGCATACACATGCATGCATGGAGAACGAGTTGCGTCCTAGCTAGCCGATGACGGGGACCTGGGCGACGATGCCGCTGTTGTCGATGAAGACGCGGACGCGCTTGTCGTTGTACGCCGGCGTGAGCGGCGCGCCCGGCGGCAGCACCTCGACGGCGACGTCGGGCCTGTCCCTCATGATCATCGTCACCGCCGGCGTCGCCGCCATGCCCACCGTCTCCGGCCACGCTGTCTTCAGCACAGGCGTAGGCAATGCCATTTTCTTGATCGCGATCTAATCCCGATCAGCAGCTTCCGGATATTGAAACTCGCAAACCGAAACAATTTGCAAAGATTTGATGGATACATGCGATCGTGTACTGTATTTGTGAGTTAATTCCAAAAAACCACCACATTTGCGGGGGAAATACTTAGAACCACCGGTATTCGACAAAATTGCAAAAATCCACCGGTTTTGCGCGAATTCGTCCCAATGTGCACTGATTATCGAATTGAGCCGGATTGACACAATTTCTGACAATAGGAGCCCACTATCAGTGCTGACGTGGCATGTATAGATTTAAAGATTTCTGCAAAATTTACAAAAAGGACCTCTATATTCCTAATTTTTAAATTTTCCACCCTTTTTTTTCTCCTTCCAATCCCTGGTCAATGCTCCGGCGGCCGCCGCCCTCCCTAGCTCCGGCGGTGCCCTCCCCAGCTCCGGCGGCGCCCTCCCCAGCTCCGCCGCCACCCTCCCTAGCTCCAGCCGCGCCCCTGTCCGCGCTCCGGCGGCGCCCCTGTCCACGCTCCGGCCGCTGGTAGCGCGTGGCCCCTGCTCCGGCCACCGCCACCCTCCCCAGCTCCGGCGACGCCCTCCCCAGCTCCGCCGCCACCCTCCCCAGCTCCGGCCGCGCCCCCTGTCCGCGCTCCGGCGGCGCCCCTGCCCATGCTCCGGCCGCTGGCAGCGCGTGGCCCCTGCTCCGGCCACCGCCACCCTCCCCAGCTCCGGCCGCCACCCTCCCCAGCTCCGGCCGCGCCCCTGTCCGCACTCCGGCGGCGCCCCTGCTCCGGCCGTCGGCATATCCTCTCTGCCGGCCACGGTGGAATCCAGTGAAGGGGGGAAGAAGAAGTAGCTGACAAATGGGCCCCACTCAAAATTTACAAAAAGACCCCTAATAGTTAGGTTTGTCTATTTTTTGACCTTGATTGCATCTACGTTGTGCCACGTCAGCCTGGCAGTGGGCCCCTATTGTCAGAAATCGTATTAATTCATCTGAATTTGACAATCAGTGCACATTGGGACGAATTCGTGCAAAACCGGTGGATTTTTGTAATTTTGCCGAATACCGGTGGTTCTAAGTATTTCCCCCGCAAATGTGGTGGTTTTTTGGAATTAACTCTGTATTTGTAGGTCATGCACAGCGTTGGTTTTGCCAGACCTTGTTGTTTGGCGTGTACGTTCTTTGCTTGCTGCGGAAATTAAACTGATTATTTTCACGAATCGTCATAGGAGTGACCACTGGAGAACCCTTGCTCCAAAGTAAACGTTTGGCCTTCTCTTTCTGTATCCGCAGGTTGGAGAGGTTTGATTGCTTGAACATAGTGTACTTTATTACCTACAAGGGGTCTCCATAGCGTCGGCGGCCGTGCGTACGTACTTGCAGTCGTGCACCTCCCGTGACCTCTTTCTACCCTACGGCCATCTCGTGCACGCCTGTCCAACTTATAAGCCGGTTTGGCAGTTGTGGTCTCGAGATAGACTGATAGAGTATCAACGCTAAAACTATCAACCTCTGATCTTAGGGCATCTCCTTTTGGGTGGCCGTGCGAACAGATTTCTGGACCATGTCTTCCCTGAATTGGCAGGTGCTACCAACACGCCTACCCATTTGGTCTGCCCTTGGTTATTTATATTTTGCAATCAAATACCCATTTCATCACAAATGTAAAGCAAATAGTAAGATATAATTGACGTGGGCATAATGGGGTACCCACTATGCCTATGGGTATACCAGGTGTGGCCCAATGGGATGCCCACATGATGGCAGTTGACAACATGAAGCCCATGAAGGGTTGGCAGCTACGAAGCCCAAGAAACCCGTCTAACTTTAGTGTATGGCACAAGAACTAGTCTACGATTACCTAAGACCTGACCTCCTATATAAATGCTAGGAGGGGACGTCGGGAAGAAGGATCTACAATCTCACATGAGAACACCACCATAGTCATCAAGGCACCCTTGTAATCTTCATTATCAATCGAGATTAGACAGGCAGGAGTAGGTCTTTACCTCCTACGGAGGGGCCAAACCTGGGTAAATCGTTGCCTCCTCCTTGTCTATTCGCCATCAAGTTCACCAACGCACTCTTTCCCCAAAACCCTAGTCTTCAATCTATGAACATTGTCGTGGTCACCCCACGTCAATAATGGCAAATAAATTCACACCTTTTTGACATTTAACCAAATTACAAAATTAAGAATAATATGAGACATATTTAATGAGCAATCACACACATAATGAGATAAATATCAAGTGATCAACTCGATCATGATTGATCTTGGATCATATTTTTCTTTTTCTTGAACCAAGCCTTTCTCCCTGGGCCATGTATGTCAAGTCGGCCAACATGATCATGTTCCCCTCACACAGTATCTTGAGCTCAACTTCATTGGACCTTGCCAATGCATTGATCTTTACTTTCTTTACTTGAGCTCTACCTCCTTGGCTCTTGACATGGCATTGATCTCATCAATGTCAAGCTTCCTTTTTTGTACATCGATGTAGTTTTTCATTTGTTCCTCCTTCTCCTGGTGTTTCCTATCTCCCTGCTATCATTTGACACCTCCTCATCGACTATCAACCCTTTAAATGTCTCTTGCAAGTGAAGTCTTGAAGCCTCACACTTCAAGTCTTGCTTTCTTGACTTGTGCCCTATTGGCCAACTTGCATGGCTTCCTATGCTTGAGGTAGGTGGGGCCTCATCAATATCGATCATCATTGATTTCTTAGTATGCTTGTTTCTAATCAATGTCCTCTTGTAGGCCTCCCCCATTTGAAACCTTGAAATAATCCAATGCTTTGCATGCCTTCAAGTATACGTGAGAACCAATAAGACACAATTACCCGTGTGCATGGAAACATAAATTCATTTATGGAGAATGCACAAAAATTACCATGCCTTTGATGCCAACGCCACTGCCGGGCCGTTGGAGCATATGATCGTACACTCTACAGAACTTGCTACATTCCACCTCGACAATTCATGTGATCACTCTCAAAGCTATGGGCCTCAGAGCGTCTGTGCTCATGGAAGAAGTCATGGACTCTCTTCCAATAGGCTCTTCCCTTTTGCTTGACACCACAAATTAGAATTTTCTTATTGTAATACATGCCTCACTATCATCTTGTCCTCAAGATGTGTGTATGCTCTAGTCCTTTTGCTTTGCCGTTTCATGTGAGCATTGGCTTTTTGGGTGAGCTTGTCCATAAACAATACCCCATCGCCGATATTGATCCCATCTTGTTGATCCCCTTGCCTGCCATTGATAATGTCCCCCATGATAACCTGATACGTCTCCAACGTATCTATAATTTTTGATGCTCCATGCTTGTTTTTACACCATTTGCCTACTATTTTGTTACACTTCGTGGCACTTTTATGCATTTTCCGGAACTAACCTATTAACAAGTCGCCACAGTGCCAGTTCCCTGTTTTCTGCTGTTTTGTGTTTCAGAAGTGATACACAGGAAATATTCTCGGAATTGGACGAAACAAGTTCCTGAAGTCTTATTTTTCCCGGAAGCTTCCAGAGATCTGAAGAGGAGACAGAGTGGGGCCACGAGGTGGCCACACACCAGGGCGGCGCGGCCCAGGCCCTGGCCGCGCCCCCTACGTGTGAGACCGCCTCGGTCCACTTCTGACGATGCCCCTTCGCCTATAAAGACCCCTCGACGGAAAAAACCTAAGGACCCGATCAATTTTCCAGAACACATCGCGATCCGCTGCCGTCGTCGAGCCGAAGGTTGAGAGGGTCCGGAAGCTCTTCCCGGCACCCTGCCGGAGAGGGGAATCACCACCGGAGGTCTTCTTCATCGCCATGCTTGCCTCCGGAGCAATGAGTGAGTAGTCTACCTTGGACTATGGGTCCATAGCAGTAGCTAGATGGTTGTCTCCTCCACCATGTGCTTCATGTTTAGATCTCATTAGCTGCCCTACATGATTGAGATCACCGTTATGTAATTCTACATATTTGGTTTGTTGGGATCCGATGAATATTGGTGTTATGATTGAGTTGCTATACTGAAATATATCTTTTGTTATCTCTATGTTGTTTATGATCTTGCATGCTCTCCGTTGTTAGTAGCTATCTTGGCCGAGTAGTTGCTACTGACTCCAAGAGGGGGTATTTATGCTCGATAGTGGGTTCATGCCTCTATTTAACCTGGGGGAGTGACAGAAACCTCTAAGGTTGTAGATGTGCTATTGCTACTAGGGAGAAAACAACATTCATATGCTCAAGGGCATATGCTTTGTTTACATTACACACTTTGCTTAATGCAATTATCTGTTGTTCACAACTTAATACCTGTGGAGTTCTCGGATTGATTCGCCACAAGTGGATTATTAGTCATAGATGCAGTTGGATGGCGGTCTATGTATTTTGTTGTAATGCCCAGAGTAAATCGCATAGTGATCTTCTTGACATATCACGTTTATCTTTATTCTATCAATTGCCCAACTGTAATTTGTTTACCCAGCATGTGTTATTTATCTTATGGAGAGACACCACTAGTGAACTGTGGACCCCGGTCCTATTTCCATCATATTGCTATCACCTGTTTACTTTACTCGCACTGTTTACTTTACTCGCATACTTCTATTGTTTTCCACTCGATACGCTCATAACCTTTGTTTCAAGCAAACCGGTGAGATTGACAACCTCATCGCAAGTTGGGAACAAAGTATTTGGTTGTGTTGTGTGCAGGTTCCGCATTGCAGCTAGCAAGCAAAGCTTGGACGAGGCGCCATATATAAATTGTCCGAAGCTGTCGCAAACTAGCAAGCATCACCTACAGTCGTATTGTCTGCTCTTCTCTTGAACGATAAACCTTGGTTTCTTAACTGAGGGAAAATCATGCTGCTATATTCATCACACCTTCCTCTTGGGGTTCCCAACGGGCTGGTCATTCACCACGCAACAAGCAACAGCTTTTCTGGCGCCGTTGCCGGGTAAGAGTGGAAGACCTCTGCAAGGGGAGTTTTTCGCACGCACATCTTTTACTTTGTTTTATTGTTTTGCTTTACTTTATTTATTTTACTTGCATCGTTTTATATCAAAAACCCAAAAAATTTAGAATCCTTGGTAGTTGCTTTTACTTGTCTACTTTTAGTTTTGCTGAAATGGCTACTCCTGAAAACACCAAGTTGTGTGACTTTACTAGCACGACCAATAGTGATTTTATCTGCACTCCTATTGCACCACCTGCTCATGCTGGAAACTTTTATGAGATTAAGCCTGCTTTATTGAACCTTGTTATGAAAGAGCAATTTTCTGGTGCTAGTACTGATGATGCTGCAGCTCATCTCAACAATTTTGTTGAGCTATGTGAGATGCAAAAATATAAGGATGTAGAAAGTGATATTATTAAGCTCAAGTTGTTTCCTTTTTCTTTGAGAGGAAAAGCTAAAGATTGATTGCTGTCTTTGACTAAGAATAGTATTGATTCTTGGGCTAAGTGTAAGGATGCTTTTATTGGTAGATACTATCCTCCTGCTAAGATTATATCTCTGCGTAGCAATATTATGAAGTTTAGTCAGTTTGATAATGAACATGTTGCTCAAGCTTGGGAAAGAATGAAATCTATGATAAACAATTGCCCCACTCATGGACTGACTACTTGGATGATTGTTCAAACTTTTTATGCAGGACTAAATTTTTCTTCGAGGAATCTACTTGATTCAGCTGCTGGAGGCACTTTTATGTCCCTTACCTTAAGCGCCGCAACAAAGCTACTTGACAATATGATGGTAAATTATTCCGAATGGCACACCGAGAGAGCTCCACAAGGTAAGAAGGTAAATTCTGTTGAAACATCTTCCTTGAGTGATAAGATTGATACCATTATGGCTATGCTTGCTAATGATAGGACTCATGTTGATCCTAATAATGTTCCTTTAGCCTCTCTGGTTGCTCAAGAAGAGCATGTTGATGTGAATTTCATTAGAAATAATAATTTTAACAACAATGCTTATAGGAACAATTTTGCTAGTAACAATTATAGGCCGTATCCTTCTACCAATGGTAATGGTTATGGTAATTCTTATGGTAATTCCTACAACAACACTAGGGCTGCGCCCTCTGAACTTGAAGTCATGCTCAAAGACTTCATGGTAAAACAATCCGCTTTTAACAAGTCTGTTGAGGAAAAGTTAGGCAAAATTGATATTCTTGCTTCTAAAGTTGATAGCCTTGCTCATGATGTTGAACTTCTGAAATTAAGAGTGTTGCCTAATGATGTGAAAGAGAACAATGTTTTTTCTACTGCTAATGCTATTCAAGTTGGAATTGATGAAAATATTAGATTGTTAGCGGAATTGCATGCCAGGTGGGAAAGAGAAGATGAGATGGCTAGAGAGATGAAGATATGTACCATTACTACCTCGAATAATGTTTCTCCTAATGCTAGCAATCCTCTTACTTTGATTGGTGTAGAGAAAACTCCCACTCCTTGTGTTAAGAAGCCTAAAACTACCAAAACTTTTTCTCAAAAGAGTGCTGAAATTTTTCGGAGTGTAGGAGATGATAGCTCTATCACCTTTAATGATTTTGATGTTTATGGCTGCAATATATCTGAAGTTATTTTGTTCTTGCAAAAGCTTGCTTTGACTCCCAATGCTAGTTCTTTAAATATTGCTTTTACTAAGCATATTACCAATGCTCTCATGAAAATTAGGGATGAAAAGTTGCAGCAAAAAGCTTCCGTTCCCAAGAAGTTAGAAGATGGTTGGGAACCCATCATTGATATGCATATTAGTGGTTTTGATTGCCATGCTTTATGTGATCTAGGTGCTAGTATTTCTATCATGCCTAGAAAGATTTATGACATGCTTGATTTACCACCGCTTGAAAAGTGTTATTATGATGTTCCTATTGCTGATGTTGCTAAGAAGAAACCTTTGGGAAGGATTAATGATGTTCTTATTGTAGTTAACAATAACCTTGTTCCCGTTGATTTTCTCGTTATGGACGTTGAATGCCATGCTTCATGTCCTATTATTTTGGGAAGACCCTTTCTTCGAACTGTAGGTGCCATCATTGATATGAGAGAGGGCACCATCAAATATCAATTTCCACTCAAGAAAGGTATGGAACACTTCCCTAGGAAAAGAAAGAAATTACTTTTTGACTCTATTCTTAGAGCAAATTATGAGCTTGATGCTTCATCACTTGATGTTACTTGATTCGCAATTTTCTGCGTCTAGCTCAAAGGCCTTAAAGAAAAGCACTCTTGGGAGATAACCCAATGTTTTATTTTCAGTACTTTTTCTTTTATTTGAGTCTTGGAAGTCATTACTACTGTAATGACCGCTCCTTATCCTTTTTATTTTATTGTTGTGCCAAGAGAAGCCTCTAATTCGAGTGAGGTAAAGATTTAGGGATGTTGCTGTCCTGAAACTGTTTTCGGTGCTGCACCATAAAAATTCGTATAAATTCTCTGTATATCTTTTTGTCCTGCGATTTCTTGTGCATATGCCCCAGGTTATATCCAAACTTTCGTTAGTTGAACACTTTTTGATTTGAGCAACAGAAAACCCCTAAAAAATTCGACATTTGTCAGCTGTTCTGTTTTGACAGATTTCTGCCAATATTTGTGTTTGCCGCTTTATCGCTTTCTTTTGAGTTCTTTTGATCACGGAACTTTTGGGAAAGTTGCTACAGTAGTATATGCTATATATGTGGTGGTTTTGGGTTGAAACCTAAAGCAAAAAGAGGTTGATTATATGTTATGCTTACACTAATGTTGCTAATAGATTTGTGTTTAGTTTTGTATGAAGGAAGTTTTCAAGTGTAGGGATTGGAGAATGATGAGATGAGTTGAAGAATGGACAAAATCTCAAGCTTGGGGATGCCCATGTATCACCCCAAGAAATATCCAAGAAGTACAAGCGTCAAAGCTTGGGGATGCCCCCGAGGCACCCCTTCTTCATCGGCAAAAATCAGGTCACCTTTCAAAACACTATATTTTTATTGCTTCATGCACTATGAGTTTTTCTTGGAGCGTCAGTTGTTTTAGTTTTCTTAGTTAGCTTAGTTTTGTTTGCTGCAATAAATGGTTGGACCCCAACAAATTTCCTTTGGAGGAGATGTACTCGTTTTCATTTGCCAAGAACACTCCGTTTTTCATTCTTACAATTTCACCGAGTGTTTTTCTTTTTCTGCTACTGCTTTTGGTTTTCGTTTCCACCTTGATTTGCGTTCAGACCTTGTCATATCTTTTCATCAAGGTGTATTGTTGCCTCTGATCTTTACTGGTTTTCATCAAAAGAGGTGGTTATAAAAATTTCAAATGGTGTTGGAAAAGAGAAAAAGCTTTGTGCAAAAAAGTGGTACAAGAAGGAGCTTGTGTAGACTGCGGCTTATGCTTTTTCATGCCGTGCTTGATGTCTTTTTGATAGTATGCTTAGTGGTTTTGCTGTAGCATGACTTGTCTCAAATAACTGAGATTGCTTAATGAGCCTTTGAAAAAAATCATGCGTTGTTTTTTATCGTTTGGAAGCATTATTTTGGTTTTCTCCTTGATGCTTTATTTGGGTTGACTTGGCGCATGCTCACACATATTAGACTCATACAAAGTCGCCAATAGCCTTCATGATCATTTAGTTTTTGACTTTTTATGCCATCTTATGCTTCTTTTAATGTCGCTTTGTCGCTTTGCATGATTATGGCCATTATTGCTCTCTTAGTTGGTCGCTCCCAATCTTTTGCTAGCCCTCGCCTTGTACTGAGTATGAGCTCTACTCATGCATCCAACTCCTAAAAGCCAAAGTTTTCCAAAGTGTCCACCATACATACCTACTAGCAATTTGCTATTCCAAGTAAATTTGACTTGCTTTTATCTTCTCTACAAATTAAACTCTTACCAGTGTTATGCGAAAATTGGTCAATAAAGCTCTCACAAACTGGAAGGCACACTTTACTTTTTCCTGTTCTTAAAAATTTGACATTGTGGTCTCTTATGTTGAGTTGTTATGCTTACAAGTTGTAAGTTGGATTCTAGCCCAACCATGCTGTCATGGGGGCTTTCAACATTGCACTTCTTATTTTAGTTGATATCGTGATCTTTTGTTTATGGATGCCCGCGGTGTGAAATGAATTGGGAATCTTGTGGGGATCATGGAGTTTGTATATGTGTTAGGGAAACGCCTGGGCCGCCAATCTAAGCCATGCATAATTTATGGTGGAAATTTGCAGCATACCCATGGTGGACATTCGACGACGCATCTCACAATAAAAAGCTAAACAAATGGCAAATAAAAGAGATGTCGAGGTGTTCATTGTCTGCTTGTCCTGTCATTTTGATGTGGGCTTGTTCCATGTCATCGGGCACGGAGGTACCCCGTTGGCGGTTTTCGATGATACATATATACTTACAATGACAAGAGCCTTGCTTTGGACTCTAAGTTGAGTAGCATGAGGTTTGGGTACTCGTATTCACGGGACACGAGGTTTTCGACTTATGATTTGTCAAGCATATGCATCATAATTGTTCTCGCATTAACTCTAACCATTCAAGATGCTTATGATGGGGGCAATGAGAGCTCAAAGCCGGTAAGTAACATAATTTTTGAAGGTTATAAAACTTGCAATCACTGCTTCCCTCTGCGAAGGGCCTTTCTTTTACTTTTATATTGAGTCACCACCTTCTATCTTTATGCACCATTAAGAGAGCATAGTTGTCATTCTTAGTATAATGTGTATTGTCCCAAAGTTTTCATTGATTGATTCATATTGTTGGTTTCACTTGTTCTTAAATTATTTGTATCTAGTCGCCCTCTTAAACTTGAAGTTGTCCTATACATTTATGTTTTGCTCTCTATGAAGGACAAGCTGAAAACCATTTGTATGTTTTTCCTTATGATTTGAACACATGTTTGACTTTCATTGGTTTATTTTTATGATCTTTTGTTTGTGTTCATTTTCATGTTTACAACATGGTTGCTAAGTTCTTTATTGTTAAGATTATATTTTCATGCCCATGTTTTAAGTTCTTATGATCCCAGCTCACAAATGCTTACATATATGATCAAGATTGTGTAGGTGCATGTCACCTCAAAAATTATTCTTTTGTTATCACTTACCTACTCGAGGACGAGCAGGAGTTAAGCTTGCGGATGCTTGATACGTCTCCAACGTATCTATAATTTTTGATGCTCCATGCTGGTTTTTACACCATTTGCCTACTGTTTCGTTACACTTCGTGGCACTTTTATGCATTTTCCAGAACTAACCTATTAACAAGTCGCCACAGTGCCAGTTCCCTGTTTTCTGCCGTTTTTGTGTTTCAGAAGTGATACACAGGAAATATTCTCGGAATTGGACGAAACAAGTTCCTGAAGTCTTATTTTTCCCGAAAGCTTCCAGAGATCCGAAGAGGAGACGGAGTGGGGCCACGAGGTGGCCACACACCAGGGCAGCGCGGCCCAGGCCCTGGCCGCGCCCCCTACGTGTGAGACCGCCTCGGTCCACTTCTGACGATGCCCCTTCGCCTATAAAGACCCCCCGACGGAAAAAAACCTAAGGACCCGATCAATTTTCCAGAACACATCGCGATCCGCCGCCGCCGTTGACCCGAAGATCGGGAGGGTCCAGAAGCTCTTCCCGGCACCCTGCCAGAGAGGGGAATCGCCACCGGAGGTCTTCTTCATCGCCATGTTTGCCTCCAGAGCGATGAGTGAGTAGTCTACCTTGGACTATGGGTCCATAGCAGTAGCTAGATGGTTGTCTCCTCCACCATGTGCTTCATGTTTAGATCTCATGAGCTGCCCTACATGATTGAGATCACCGTTATGTAATTCTACATGTTTGGTTTGTTGGGATCCGATGAATATTGCTGTTATGATTGAGTTGCTATACTGAAATATATCTTTTGTTATCTCTATGTTGTTTATGATCTTGCATGCTCTCCGTTGTTAGTAGCTATCTTGGCCGAGTAGTTGCTAGTGACTCCAAGAGGGGGTATTTATGCTCGATAGTGGGTTCATGCCTCTATTTAACCTGGGGGAGTGACAGAAACCTCTAAGGTTGTAGATGTGCTATTGCTACTAGGGAGAAAACAACATTCATATGCTCAAGGGCATATGCTTTGTTTACATTACACACTTTGCTTAATGCAATTATCTGTTGTTCGCAACTTAATACTTGTGGAGTTCTCGGATTGATTTGCCACAAGTGGATTATTAGTCATAGATGCAGTTGGATGGCGGTCTGATACGTCTAAAACGTATCTACTTTCCCGAACACTTTTGCTATTGTTTCTCCTCTAATTTGTGTGTTTTGAATACAACTAACACGGACTGACGTTGTTTTCAGCAGAATTGCTCTGGTGACTCGTTTTTGTGCAGAAATTCAACTTCCAGTAAAAATTCGGGAAAAATCATGAAAAATCCTATTTCACCAGAAGACCCACGGAGCCAGAAGATAGGAGGCAGAAGGGGCTCGAGGGGCCGTCACACAGTGGTGGCGCGGCCTAGCCCTGGCCGCGCCACCCCTGCGTGAGGGGGCCCCAGACCCCCTCTCGACCTCCCCTCTCGCGTACATATACCCCCTGACGACATAATATCAGAGAGATGGCGTTTTTTCCCAGATAGACTTCCGCTGCGCCGCCGCCATCAGAAACCGCGATTCGGAACCAGAAACTCCGTTCTGGCACCCTGCCGGGACGGGGATTCGGAGGAGATCTTCATCACCATCACCACCGATGCTCCTCCATCGACCATCCATGACTCCCCCATCCATGTGTGAGTAATTCCCCCGCTGTAGGTGAGGGGATGGTAGGGATTGGATGAGATTGTTCATGTAATTTGATATGAGATTGATAGGGCATAGTGCCTAGTATCTTTATTTAGTGCCTATGACATTGTTGCAACTTGTTGTGCTTAATGCTTGTCACTTTGGGCCCGAGTGCCATGATTTCAGATCTGAACATGTTATTATTTCTATGATGATACTTGTTGTTTATGGTCTTACCTACAAGTTGTATACACATATTGTTGTCCGGAACCCGAGGCCCCAAAGTGACAGAAATTGGGATAACCGGAGGGGATGGCTATGATGTGAGGATCACATGTGTTCACCGAGTGCTAAAGCTAAAGCTTTGCTCCGGTACTCTATTAAAAGGAGTACCTTAATTACCAGTAGTTTCCCTTGAGGCCCTGCTGCAACAGGCTGGTAGGACAAAAGATGTCGTGCAAGTTTCTCCTTGCGAGCACGTACGACTATATACGGAACACATGCCTATGATTGTTTGTACTAGGATGCTTTATCTTTATTTATCTGCAATGCCCATATCTCATTGATTTCATGAATTATCTTATCCATGCAACGCCCGTAATCCATCCCTATGCCTACAGTATTTGTTCCTACTGTTTACAATTGTTACTATTACCGCTGCTATTTTACTACTGCTGCTACTGTTTCACTACTGTCACCACTATAAAACTGTTACTACTGATAAACCACTGCGAGCGAGACTGTTTCCAGGTGCAGCTGAATTGATAACTCATCTGTTAAGGCTTACATATATTCTTTGGCTCCCCTTGTGTCGAATCAATAAATTTGAGTAATACTTCCCTCGAAGACTGTTGCGATCCCCTATACTTATGGGTCATCAAGACTATTTTCTGGCGCCGTTGCCGGGGAGCATAGCTTTATTTGTAAGTTCACTTGGTATTCATATTGTTCGCTGCAATCCTTTCATCATGGGTAAACCTCGTGATGGAAAAGTTCCTATATTGCCATCCACTACAAGAAGAGGTACGACTCTCAACACCTCTGTTGCTCTTGATTCGCCATCTGTTATGAGTAAGTTGCTTACACCACCACACCCACACGCTACTGCTACTACTTCTGCTGAGATTGAAAGTGCCACTGATAATTTAGATGATGCTTCTACTGTGTTTGATGAGAGAGGTTCACTAGGTTCCTTTTTAGATGCTACTATTGCTAGAGCTAAGTTGGGAAACACCACTGTTACACCTGTTAGTTCACTTGAGTCTAGGGAATGTTCTAGTGATGATTATGATGATGATGCTTACATTGAGCTTAATGATGATTTTATTGCAGAAGCACGTGCTGCTCGTAATGCAGGTAATGTTAAAGAACTTCTTGCTAGACGTTCTGTTAGATATAATTTGTCTCCTGATCCTAAGTTTGCTGCTTCTCCCATAAATATTAGAGATAAGGATTATGATTTTTCTTTGGATTTATCTTACATATCTATTGTTGAGAAAACTCCTTTTTGTGGTACTAAAGATGAGAGTGCTATGGAGCACATGAATGAGCTTTCTACTTTGAGTAATTTGTTTTCTGATGATATTAAGCTCCGCACTTATTTTGTTGCTAAGATTTTTCCTTTCTCATTGAAAGATGCTGCTAAAACTTGGTTTAATAGCTTGTCTCCTGGATCTCTTACTAGTCCTATTGCTTTGGTTAATGCTTTCTTTCAGAAATATTTTCCCGCTAGTGCTCAACATGCTGCTGTGCAGAAAATCTTTGATTTTGAACAGGGAAAAGGAGAGATATTGCCTGAATCTTGGACAAGGTTTTGTTCTTTAATTAGAGCTTTGCCTAAAGAACCATTGCCTAAAAATGAACTCCTTGACATATTTTATAATGGGCTAACGGATGAATCTAAATCATATTTGGATAGTTGTGCTGGTTGTGTTTTCAGGGAAAGAACTCCGGCTGAAGCTGAAGAATTAATGGCCAAAATAAGCCGGAATCATGATGATTGGACTTTAGTTGAGCCAACACCAGCACCAACTCCTGCGCCATCTACAGAGCCTACGCCAAAGAAGAGATGGATGATTGAGTTAAATGATGAAGTTATGAAGGAAGCTAAGAAATCTCTTAAGGAGAAAGGTATTAAGGCCGAAGATGTGAAGAATTTACCTCCTATAGAAGAATTATGTAAGCCAATCCCTCGCTCATCTACTATTGAGGTACACTCTCTCCAACGCTTTGATGAAAGAGATATTCCTTATACTAAACCTCCTGATCAATGCTTAGATGAGTTTGATAATTTTATTGTTAAGCATAAGAATTTTAATAGAATGGTGCATAATCATCTGTTGGAGAATTCTAGAGTTATTAACAAGTTGCAGGATATTGTGGAGAGAACCGCCAATGATGTGAAGATACTTGCTAAACATTTTCAAATGGTTCAAACGCAAATTGATCAGCTTACCAAGGTGCAAAAAGACTTGCTAGTTAATGCTGCAAGAGAGAAGCAAGCATGTGAAATACGCACAAGAAGTGGTGCTGCTACTCAAGACCCATTATATCCTGAAGGACATCCTAAGAGGGTTGAGCAAGATTCTCAACGCACTTTAAGTGATGATATTCCTTCCAACAAGAAGAAGAAGAAGAAGCATAAAACAACTGCAGAATCCTCTGATGCAGGTAAAGATCCTAACAGTGTTTCTATTTCTGATGCTAAAACTAAACCAGGAGATGCTTCCGATAAAGAAGAAGATAAAGAAGAAGTTGAAGAAGAACCGGAAAAGAGTGATAAAAATGCAAAGTACACCAAAGAAGACTTCATTGCCAACAAGCATGGTAAGGAGAGGGAACCTTGGGTACAGAAGCCAATGCCTTTTCCTAGTAAGAAACACAAGTCCAAGGAAGAAGAACACTACAACAGGTTTTGTGAATGGATGAGACCTTTATTTTTGCAAATTCCTTTGACTGATGCTATTAGAATGCCTCCTTATGCAAAGTACATGAAAGATATTGTCACTAACAAAAGGAAAATTCCTAGTGAGGAAATTTCCACTTTACTTGCTAACTATTCTTTTGATGGTAAAGTTCCAGAGAAGATTGGAGATCCAGGTATACCAACTATTCCTTGCTCCATTAAAAATAACTATGTTAGAACTGCTTTATGTGATTTGGGAGATGGAGTTAGTGTCATGCCTTTTTCTCTTTATAAGAGACTTGATCTAGAAAAATTGGTTTCAACTGATATATCCTTGCAGATGGCTGATAAGTCTACTACTATTCCTATTGGTATATGTGAGAATGTTCCTGTTCAAGTTGCTAACAGCTGTTTGATATTGACTGATTTTGTTGTGTTGGAAATGCCTGAAGATGATAATATGTCTATTATTCTTGGGAGACCTTTTCTAAACACTACAGGTGCTGTTATTAATTGCAATCAAGGAAAAGTCACTTTTAATGTTAATGACAAAGAATATACAGTTTATTTTCCCAAGAAGATTGATAGGAGGAATGCTCTAAATTCAATCAAGCATGTTGAGACCATCAAAGTTGGTCAAATTATTTGTTCAGAGCAAAAGCCCAAGGAAGAACATCAAATTGTTATGGTTGGGGCTATACCTATCAAAGTTGAGGTAACATAAGCATTAAGTGAAGTGCAAAGTTTTGCCTCATATAAAGTTAGTTTGGTAACAAGACTTGATCAACCTTGTTAGCAAAGTGAATTTATATGAACGAAACTTCGTTTTCACCGCATCCACTCCACCTCACTTGTATTTACTTTCATCAAATTTTATTCCTTCAGTTCAGTTGCATGATTAAGAGTATCTCAGAGTTGTTGCATGCTTAGTTTTGATTTGCTTGAAATCTTTTCATCCTCGTTTTTCTGAGTTTTATCGATATGTCAATTTCTGAAAAATCCTCAAAAATAAAGTTTCTCGAAAAATTCCAGAAAATTCTTTATAAATTTTTATGTCAAAAATGGGGCAGAGAGACACCTGGGAGGCACCAGGTGGGGCAGCCACGCCACCTCACACACAGGTGGCGCGGCCCAGCCCTGGCCGCGCCACCCAGGTGTGAGGGGGCCCCACCAGGCCCCTCACTCATCTCTTCTTCCCCTGCTCTTTCTCTCTCCCGAAAAACACCGCCCCATTTGCTCAAGCTCGAGTTCTTGCTGCTCTTCACCTAGATTTTTCGATCTCCTTGTTCAGCCCAACATTTCTGCTGAAACTTGGATCATTTGCTCTCCGGTATGTGACTCCTCCACTTGTCCAAGTAGATTTTCTTTTGGTAAAGTATTTCTTGAGTATTTTAGCATTGTAGGTGACAGTATAAATGAGTATGCATGCTTGTTCTATTGCTTAGAAAGGTTATTTTGATGCATGATAGCTCTCTAGTAATTCACTATAGTAGTTTCCTACATTTGCTTGTCTTTCAATCACTTTTTATGAGTTTGTTGAAAAATTTCAGAAAAGGGAGATGGCCAATTTCACATATGGAGAAGTATTTGAAAGTGATGCACCAAGGTCATCAAGGCCCTCAAGATCCACTGCTCAATATAGGATATCTTATAATGAGGATCTCATGTCACCGAACCCTGAAGGGGACAATGGAGATGCACATCCATCCTCCTTCCCTTGTTTTAACTTTTTGAGTGATGCAGGGATTCTTGATGATTTCTTGCTCCTTATTAACAGGGTTGGGTTGACTGATTATGTGGCAGATGAAAGAGACCAATATGCTTTGCTTACAAAGATTTTCGTTGAAAGTTTTAAATTTATTAATTCTCATTACAATCCTTCCGTTGAATTTAAGATTTATGATAAGTCTATCACCATGTCTTTGGGGAGGTTCTGCTCTATTTTAGGTATTCCCATGTTTGGAACGGCCAAGAAGATATAAAATCACCCCGCTGATTTGTTGGAGCTTTACCGAGGGGTGACCAATGATGATGACCGCAACGCACAGCGTGGCAAGATAAGAAATATTCAGCTCCCAGCTATTAGATATTTTACCTACTATCTTGCAACTAGTGTACTTGGTAGAGAAAACACTAGCAATATCTCCAACTATCATTTAGCTTTTCTAGCTACCGCTCTTGATGTTGGTAGGAAGTATAACCTTGGTGCTGTTATTGCTCGTCGCCTAGCCGCTAGGGGGCCTATTTATGGAGGTATTATTGCCGCGCGCATTGTTGCTGAGCTAGGACTTTCTATTGCTCCTAATGATGTATTGTTGGCTCCACAGAGGCTTGATCTTGCTGCTATGAAACTCCATCACTTTGTTACTGCTAACTCATGTGCAGGGAAATTAGTTTACAGGATGTTATTCATTGATGGAGAGGAATGGGAAATTCCCTTGCCTCAGCCTAACTTGTTCAGCATTCATATGAGGCCATGGTCGCGCACGAAGGTGGAGTTGGACAATCAGCTTAGGCTGCTTGGTTTCAATATCCAACACGGCGTGGTGGTCCAGGAGGAAGAGGAGGAGCCGCCCTATCACTTTACCACGTACCACTCCGGGGCATCCTCGAACTCTTATCAGGACGATGGTGCTTCTTTGTCACACCACGAAGGCGCCACCTCATGGCCGAGCTGGCCGAGTTGGGATTGATCTCCACTTAGGCCAAAAGCCTAAGCTTGGGGGGAGGTACGCCGACGATTCACTCATCTACATATCATATTATGTCGGTCCTTTGTATATTCATGTTTCGCTTTCTTTATTGTTCTCATTCTTATTTCATTTCTTTCCAAAACACAAAAGACCAAAAATATTTCCGTTGTTCCTTTCTTTTTGGTTCTTTAGTTTTCTACCTTTGGTTTGTTTTACTTGCCATTTCAGTTTGCTACTTGAAAAACCCAAAAATATTTTGCTTTGTTTGCTATTTCCTTCCGCTTTTGCTTCAAAAATCGAAAACCCCAAAAATATTTGTTGTTCTTCTTCGGTTTTGTAAAGTTTGTTGCAGAGTTCAGTCTCCCGTCACTCCATTGGAGCTTGGTATTCACTTTATATTATTCAAGCCACACAAGTGAAGAGCAATAATGACGATATATGACAATCTGAGATGTGGTAAAAGGCTGGTATGAACTCTATTTGTTTTCATTTTTGTACATATACTCATCTATGTGGACATGCTTAGTCGGTTCATGTAAGGTATATGTCATCTAATGGATGCTTTGTAGTTCTTGCTTTCATATGATTAGTTTCCATTTACTATTAGCCTGTAGCATGTCATGTAGACGCTTGCATGCATTTGTTTTATTCATAGTATGGTATGATATTGTGGTATCCACCTCTGAAAGCTTCATTTGAATCGACTTGGCACATGCTCAAGCATGCATATGACTGAACAAAAAGTCAATTAAGCCTCGATGATCTAAATTGCCTCAGAGTTCTTGTATCATTTTTATGCCTATATTAATTTTGTTTTGTCGCAAGCATGATTATGACAGTTTTTGCTCTCTCGATTGTCGCTTCCCAGTCTTTTGCTAGCCTTCACTTGTACTGAGTATGAGCTCTACTCGTGCATCCAATTACCAAAAACCAAGTCTTCCAAAGAGTCCACTATAAATTCCTATGCATGGTATTTGTAAGCCGTTCCAAGTAAATTTTCATGTGCTACCTTTCAAAACTTTCAACTACTTCTCATTTTGTGCCACTGTTTTTAGCTCATGGGGACGTAGTGGTCGGAATTGCTATCTTCCATATTAAATTAAGTACCCCTCGACTAGGCAGCTTCATCTGCTCATCATTAATTTTGCATGAGAGCTGGTCAGACCATTATAATCTTAATTCTAAAAAAAGGCACTCCTCCAAAGGAATGTGAAAGTTGGTGGGCACCCGATGGAATCGGTTAGCCATGGTTTGAGAAAGGAAAAAGGTGGGGAGGAGTGCCAAAGCTTTATAAAAGAGCACCAATGTGCCAAATTTCAAAGAACTCGGAACCGCTCTCACTTGTCTATTATGGAAGATAGTAAGTCCTCATTGCTAGTCGTTGATATAGAACAATCACCTCTCAAAAGAAACTTTTATCTCTGTTTTACAAATGAAAAGCTCTAGCACATGTTAAATCACTGCTTCCCTCTACGAAGGGCCATTCGTTTACTTTTATGTTGAGTCACCATCTTCTAACTTTAAGCACTTCTTGAGAGCATAGTTGTTATTCTTAGTGTAATGTGCTTGTCCCAAAACACGGTTAATTGTGGTATAACTTTGATGCTTGTATCTTTGATATTTCTACTTCTAGTCTTCCCTTGGACTTCAGAGGTGCCTCAGCATTTATGTTTTGCTCTACAAATAAAGGCAAGCGGGATACCACTCTTTCATATCATTTATGCATATTACAATCTTGTAGCTTCTCATGTACATGTTACTTGTTATTAGTGCATTGGCACTCTTTCATAGCTTGCTTGACTATGAGGTGACATTAGTTGCATATTTCTTATTATGAATTGCCTGAGTACTTGATCACATAGTTAGTATATATACATCATATGAGCAAATGTGTTCGTGAAAGTTTCTTTTATCGCTCTCAGTTGTTAACTGAATTGCTTGAGAACAAGCAAATAGCTAAGCTTGGGGGGAGTTGATACGTCCAAAACGTATCTACTTTCCCGAACACTTTTGCTATTGTTTCTCCTCTAATTTGTGTGTTTTGAATACAACTAACACGGACTGACGCTGTTTTCAGCAGAATTGCTCTGGTGACTCGTTTTTGTGCAGAAATTCAACTTCCAGTAAAAATTCGGGAAAAATCATGAAAAATCCTATTTCACCAGAAGACCCACGGAGCCAGAAGATAGGAGGCAGAAGGGGCTCGAGGGGCCGTCACACAGTGGTGGCGCGGCCTAGCCCTGCGTGAGGGGGCCCCAGACCCCCTCTCGACCTCCCCTCTCGCGTACATGTACCCCCTGATGACATAATATCAGAGAGACGGCGTTTTTCCCAGATAGACTTCCGCTGCGCCGCCGCCATCAGAAACCGCGATTCGGAACCAGAAACTCCGTTCTGGCACCCTGCCGGGACGGGGATTCGGAGGAGATCTTCATCACCATCACCACCGACGCTCCTCCATCGACCATCCATGACTCCCCCATCCATGTGTGAGTAATTCCCCCGCTGTAGGTGAGGGGATGGTAGGGATTGGATGAGATTGTTCATGTAATTTGATATGAGATTGATAGGGCATAGTGCCTAGTATCTTTATTTAGTGCCTATGACATTGTTGCAACTTGTTGTGCTTAATGCTTGTCACTTTGGGCCCGAGTGCCATGATTTCAGATCTGAACATGTTATTATTTCTATGATGATACTTGTTGTTTATGGTCTTACCTACAAGTTGTATACACATATTGTTGTCCGGAACCCGAGGCCCCAAAGTGACAGAAATTGGGATAACCGGAGGGGATGGCTATGATATGAGGATCACATGTGTTCACCGAGTGCTAAAGCTTTGCTCCGGTACTCTATTAAAAGGAGTACCTTAATTACCAGTAGTTTCCCTTGAGGCCCTGCTGCAACAGGCTGGTAGGACAAAAGATGTCGTGCAAGTTTCTCCTTGCGAGCACGTATGACTATATACGGAACACATGCCTATGATTGTTTGTACTAGGATGCTTTATCTTTATTTATCTGCAATGCCCATATCTCATTGATTTCATGAATTATCTTATCCATGCAACGCCCGTAATCCATCCCTATGCCTACAGTATTTGTTCCTACTGTTTACAACTGTTACTATTACCGCTGTTATTTTACTACTGCTGCTACTGTTTCACTACTGTCACCACTATAAAACTGTTACTACTGATAAACCACTGCGAGCGAGACTGTTTCCAGGTGCAGCTGAATTGATAAGTCATCTGTTAAGGGTTACATATATTCTTTGGCTCCCCTTGTGTCGAATCAATAAATTTGGGTAATACTTCCCTCGAAGACTGTTGCGATCCCCTATACTTGTGGGTCATCACGGTCTATGTATTTTGTTGTAATGCCCAGAGTAAATCGCATAGTGATCTTCTTGACATATCACGTTTATCTTTATTCTATCAATTGCCCAACTGTAATTTGTTTACCCAACATGTGTTATTTATCTTATGGAGAGATACCACTAGTGAACTGTGGACCCCGGTTATATTTCCATCATATTGCTATCACCTGTTTACTTTACTCGCACTGTTTACTTTACTCGTATACTTTTATTGTTTTCCACTCGATACGCTCATAACCTTTGTTTCAAGCAAACCGGTGAGATTGACAACCTCATCGCAAGTTGGGAACAAAGTATTTGGTTGTGTTGTATGCAGGTTCCGCGTTGCAGCTAGCAACCAAAGCTTGGACGAGGCGCCATATATAAATTGTCCGAAGTTGTCGCAAACTAGCAAGCATCACCTACAGTCGTATTGTCTGCTCTTCTCCTGAACGATAAACCTTGGTTTCTTAACTGAGGGAAAATCTTGCTGCTATATTCATCACACCTTCCTCTTGGGGTTCCCAACGGGCTGGTCATTCACCACGCAACTAGCATACCCACCTTATCATATTACGACGGATCGACTAACGTCATGGATGCCTGCATCGGGGCAAGCTACAACGGGGGCAAATGCATTGGAGCAAACAACGCCGGGGGAGGTTGCATAGGGGGCAACATTTCTTCGAACGGGTTGCAAGGCCCGGGTTCGAGCCAGAGGGTACCGCTCGAGGGGTCTTCAAAGGTAGTATCAGTGACACGATGCCCATCGGTGTGGCATTGAGTTGAGGTTAAGGTATGGTATGGAGGGTCCCATTGTCATGCATGGACTCGCTCTCTCAGGCGACCCATCCGGGGGGAGCTGGAGAAGCGGGGCGCTACCACGGTTTGCTAGGGATCAATGGGTGCATACTCACATGTCAGCATCGATGAGGTGGTGGAGGCCAAACTTGGAAGAACGGGTAGGGTCGCATACGACCCCGAGCTAGCCACCATGGTAATATTGGCATCGTCATGCCAAACGATTGTACAAGTGTGTATGGTTTGAGCATGAATCTAGAATGACATGCTTTGCGCGTGCAAAATTAATAATTAAACAATAAAATCTAATTTTTTAATTATATTTAGCAAAATGTGAAAAAATTCTTACAAAACTCCAGAGGTTCTTGATAACCATCGAGCGACCTGGTCAAATGTACCAATTCATGAACATACATAATTTTTGCTCACTATATTGTTTGTTATTTGCACTTATTGTATAGCTTAAAACATCGACTTGATTATTTATTGTTATAACATTAAATCAAAGCAGGATCCTATCATGCTTATTATTTTAAAGGTACTTGAAATTAACTAAGTAAATCATGCTGCTTGTATTCTTAGTTTACATATTTCTCCATTCTCTTTTTTTAGGTTGATATGATGATAAAACTAATACGATAAGGGACACATAGTTCTTGTTTTTTCAACAAACTTTGTTCCAATGGTTATATATAATTATATTTTTCTTATATAGAAATGATAGTTAATAATATTTGTCTCATTAACTTGGGGTGATTTTGGATATGTCATTTGTGAGTAGCTTTCATCCTTCAACACATACACAATTTTGTAGGTAACTTCCCACTAATTAATCTATGTTGTTTGGTTTAGGTCTTTCGCTTGACACTTATGTAAATGCAATAATTATATATTATAATGTTGAACACTATCTATTTTTTTAAATTTCATGTAAGTCATGTGAAATAGTGTAGAGTAAAAACATCTATGTATATTTTGTACTAAACTTAATTAACAAATTTAGATGACACTCATATGAAGAGTGAATCACTCCTTTTGGTTGAGCACATTATCTAAAATATCTTTAGTAGTACATGGAACACAATTTCTTTAATATATCTAGGTGGTAAAAAGCGGAAAATATCACTAGTATAGAGTGGATAATAAGGAAACCCCCATCGGCAATGACATGCACGATTAGGCCATCGTTGCCTAAAGCAATGTTGGCAACACTAATAACGGATGACCATTGGCACCGTGGGAAGGCAACATGAGCCACAACTACTACTGAAAACACATTTTCTATGCCGATTTTTAAGCAAACGGTGGAAAAATATATATTATAGCAAGCAAGCATAATAAAAAAATGATTCTGGATTGAGACAACAATTGTTTATGAGTGTATTTCACTGCCTTTCCTAAGTCTGACATTGGTTTTCTCACTATTTTCTCTAGAACTGTCCCACTGGTTACAAGTGATTAATTAATGCCAAAGGTTGCAATTCTCTCTATATGGCTTGTTTTTACAGATTGGATGCAAAATATATGAAAAATTGACAAGGTGGTCACGAGGATGTATAACTGTTAATCTTCCATACATGGCGCTAGACGATGTGAGTTGTAGAGAGTATGATGGACATTGATCAATATGAGTATTACTACTCATACAAATGGTCATACCAAGTGTTAGTGGCTCCCTCTTGTCCAATTCAGCAACATTTGTAAAGTCATACTTGCGCGTTGCTCGTAATTTTGCGCTGCGTTGTCATACATGTCATACCAAGTGTTAGTAACGATGGCCTAATCGTGCATGTCATACCAAGTGTTAGTAACGGTACATGAAGATGCATTTTGCGCTGCGTTGTGACTGTTGGTTCATTCATCTGATTCAAAGATGCAATTTGCATCCACTCTGCAAAAGCTTAAGACAGGCCGCAGAGTGCTGGGCATAATTTCCCTGTCCCTGCTGCAACAAACTCACACTGATGATCCCGAATAATATAGCCCCAGCTCGCATTGCTCGTAATTTTATTGATAAATTTTGTAGCTTTGTTACTTCGTTGTTATCATGCAGAATTTTGTACTGTTTATTAAAATTCCGTGCCCATTCTCTCATCCCTTTTATCCTCCTTCCTCCATATTGATATACAATTTTTTACAACACCGGATTATAACTTAATTCGGTATATAATTTCAAATTTCGAGGCCTTGTCTCCAGTTTGTTCAAGCTTACAAACATATAAAGCAACAAAAACATGTCAAAAAGGAACTCTGCTAAACAGGAAGGTTGAAGTTAAATGGATCAGATTTCTGGCTTGGAATCCTCTGAAAAGGATTTCATGTGCGCACATTATAATCATAGTCGATCATTTGGGGAAAGAATCCTCACTTCCATTTAATTAATTTTAATCATTAAAACACGAAAACAGAAGAGCAAAATTACTGCGGAAAAAACGAGTTGCTAAGACGGATCAGATTTCTGGCTTGGAATCCTGATTGGATTACATTTGCGCACAATATAATCATAGTCGATAATTTGGGGAAAGGATCCTCACATCCATAAAAATTTTACAAGATACAAAAATAAATAAATCGAAAAAAGAGAACGAAACTAGAAAAGATAAAGATGGATCAGATTTCTGGCTTGGAATCCTGAAGGATTACATTTGCGCACAGTATAATCATAGTCGATAATTTGGGGAAAGGATCCTCATATCCATTCAAAATTTTGAAAGACAAGCAAAACCAGAAACAAAAATTACGTGAAAAAGAGAAACCCAAACAGAGCAAAGATGTAGAGTTCTCTGAGATGGATCAGATTTCTGGCTTGGAGTCCTCTGATAAGGACAACATTTGCGCACAGTATAATCATAGTCGATAAGATGGGGAAAGGATCCTCACTTCCATCTACTCAGAACGCGATCTCAAGGAGGAAAAAAAGATCTCAAGGAGGAAAGACAAGGATCTATTCTGCCAATCGAAACACAAAAGAAGAACGAAAATCGAGAATCCAACCGAGAATCGACCGATACAGATCTACGATATAAACGAACACGGCAAGAGAAGATCTCGAAAAGAGGCAGGCGGCCGGAGACGACGAACGGAGGCGGAGACAGACAATAGAGGTCGCCGGACGGTCGGTTTATAAAGGGTCCAGGGGTGCACGCGGAAGGAACCCTAACCTGCATCGGACGGTGATGGACGGTGGAGTAAGCGCCACGTCTACGAGTTCGATTAGGATGCGTCCTGTCCAAGAAGCAAAGGCGGCGGGGTTATTCAGGGCCTGCTCTCAACCAAGCCGGCCCAACACTGGGGGTACCGTGTAACTGGGCTACTATGAGTACTGTATTTACTCAGAAACAGCTTCCCCGCAACAACAAAAAAAACAAGAAACAGCTGGGCCTTTTTATGAGGTCATAGTCTATAGCTAATATTTCTCCGCTCCTCCCATGAAAAAAAAGTATATCCATATTTTTTTTGAACAGGGAAGGGTGCAAGCACCCTAAAATTGCAATCATCTCACAGACATCTTACAGAGAGGATTACATGATTCGGTAGTCGGAGGCGACCAATCGCCACTAGCACAGGGCATGCCAAAGATCTATGAGATGAGTTCCCGCAGGAACGGATAGGCCTAGTACAAGAGAGAGACTTGGTCTGATGAGCACAACGATGAGCGACGATATTGATGTCTCGCTTAACATGGTAGATCCTTGCCGATAGCAACGCCGTCGTGTTCTGAAATTCTATGGCGTGTCTTCTTATTTCCCAAAGTCTTCTTTATTCCAACGTCCCCATACAAAATCGGATGAATGAACCAGCAGTTACAACACAGCGACCACTGAACACTTGTAGTCACAAAAGAGAAAGGGCAATTGAGCAAATATACGTTTATATTGATGGCTTGCCAATGTGGATATTTAAGCTTAGGCCAGCCACACTATGGCGTCGATTCAGTGAAAAAGTTTGTTAGATGTGAATCGCTAGGCCATTGCCCACATTGTATCGATACGCACCGCACTGCAATCATAGGGCTTATCCAAAAAAAATCAAAATGGGCAGGTGAAGCAAGAATGCAAAATAATTCTTTTCTTTGCATATAGCTGTATCTATCTCTCACATGAGAAAGAATTTGATGGAAACCAACTTCTGATGGAAACATGCAAACTGGCGTTGGATCGAAAATCTGCGGTCCAGATCAATCTCACACGCCACCAAACTGCTTTGTCACATTTTGTATAAAACACCCTCCAATCCTTCTTCCTCGCATCTGGACTAGCCACCCTAAATATCTCCCGACTAATAAAGCTAGGAACTCCATGAGCTAGGGGTGGCGGCGCGCCGGCGCATCGTCGGCTCCTCCCCGATGCATGGCGAGGCCATCAGCTCCCATCCGGGCACTGAGGCCACAAATCATGCCTCCATGTCCCCTCTCCGTCGCTGGTGATGGGAGTGGCGGTGGTGCGCCATGGATCGCACGTGGCGACGTCCCTGCAGCAAGGAGGGCAGCGGCGGGGCTATCATACCGATGATGGCGGCTACCCTTCCTCAACTGGATCTTCGATCTGGCCGAGCTCAGGGATGCGCCAAGGACCCCTTACTCAACTCTGCTCGGCTGAGCCCTCCCCTCCCATGTATTGCCTTTAAATTTTTTTTAGCGCAAACACCAGGAGCTCTGGCTATTCATTAAGAAGAGGGAAAAGTGATCCGGTTTATAGGGAAACCAGATCGAAAACCGTAGAACACCAGAAACCGACAAGCGGACAACACCCAAAGCCAAAGACAACAACACAACAAGAGAAAACACAAAAACACCCCCAAGCCTACCATATTTTTGACGATTCCACACCTAGGATGCAACAAATGCATCAGTCATGTCATGTAATCTCAGTCGCCTTCTTCTTGGAGTCGACCTTTCTGCCTTTGGGCATTTTCACCTTCTCCATCTTCTTCACGAGGGAGCCAAGCATCATGATGGACCGAGGCGACAACGGGGTCTTAAACTTGTCGTTGAAGGCCGCAAGGGCGTTGTCATCAAACTCAGCGTCTTCTTCCAGGAGGCCCAAAGTGCGCGCGAGCAACTCCTGAGTTGTAGCATCCTTACGCTTCTGCTTTTGCTTCACGATGCGACCACTCCGACGAGGTGTGGATGCCACCTCCATAGGAGCATGAGCGCGCCTAGGGCCCGGCGTAGCAAGGATAGGCGGAGACAGTGGCTGAAAAACCAATGACAAAAAGGCATTGCGCTTGTCGGCGATAGGGTCCTCCGGAACAACTTGAGTGCCATCCATAGCCACGGTTGACGGAACAAAGACACTGGCGGCAGCAGGGGTCTCCTCCAAAGGCGCATGCAAGGGCGACCTGGGCGCCTGCTTTTTCGAAGCCAAGTTGGCTAAGAAGTCGCATAGCTTTGTGGAGTCGTCAGCCTCATGATCAACTGGAGCTTCAACAAAAAGCTCATCCAACCCAAAGCCCTTGACGTCATCACAGATGGAGTCTCGAAGACCCTCAAGAGATGCCACATTACCAACATGCGCATCCGGAAGCAAAGGTGAAGGACCCGAGGAGCACTCGTCGTCCAAGTCAGCAGTAGGCGAGCCACAGACATGATGAATAGGCGAGTAGGGGCCGTAAATCTCAAAGAGCTCAGCATCCAACAACCCAGCATCTGAAGATTGAATCGGGGCGCACCCCACACCCTTGGAAGAAGCCGCCTCTGCACGCTCCCAACTTCCGGCAGCACGCGCTAACCAAAGCTTCATTGCAGCAGCCTCGTCCCATAGGGGCCGAGTTACCTCTTCGATGCGATCCGCAACAAGCTGGAGGAGCTCAGTGCACAGAGTAGCAAACTGGGCCTGCAAGTCGAATTCCGAAACAACGTTGGTAGTGGCATTCCGGCCCACTTCAGGAGGGGATGAAGGCAAAATCGAGGTAGGCGGCGATGATTTGCGCACAACCTCGGCCCAAGTCCGAGACTGCGCAGGGCGAGGAGGACTAGCAGATGGAGAGCGGCTTCGTGGAGTAGGATAGCGGCATCGTGGAGAAGGAGAGCGGCCGACTGGAGAACGCCGGTGGCAGTTGCGCTCGCGGTGACCCGAACGACGGTAATGGATGCAACGGAAGGGCCCCCGACAAGTGCCAACTTGGTGGCCACGCTCGAGACAACGGAAGCGCCGCCCTCGAGCCCACCTCTTGAAGGCGAGACTCCGCTCCAGCGCTTCCACCCTCGAAGATGGGGGTGTAATGGCTCGGGCAGAGCGACGACCAGAACCCACATGCTGCTAACCCCCCTCATCGCCCAAGCCCACAACCGGAGCAGGGGGGTGCACGGGGCAAAGCCGAAGAAAGCTCTGGCAATGGCGATTCCTCAGCGGGAGCTTGCGGGCTTCGGGAGCAGCAGAGGAGCAACCTCTCCGCAGAGGAGAAAACCTTCGGCCGGAAAGGTTGTAGTTTTCTCCAAGATTCAGAGGGAATTTATTTCTTGTCTCCAAAATGATATATTTGTTTCAATTTGGATACATGTTTGAATCAAGAAAAAATCTTCCGTGAAAATTTTAATTAATTTTACACCTTTTTGGATCTGGGATGATTGGCGGTATGAAACTTGTATGGGCCTTCAAAGTTCGGTTGGGTCTTGCATGGATATGTCTAAAAATGGCATGAGTACGTCTTGAGATATATTATCCTAGTATAAATTTGTTGAACTTGATTGGTTTCACTTAGAAAACATGATGAATCATGTTGGAATTGTGTATGAATCTCGTACTAAGTTGTGAATGAATAATTTGGCAATTTGCCAGATTAGATAATATACGTATCCTGATGGAATCGTCCAAGTTTCATAGAATTGATTTGTGGCTGCACTTTTTTGTGCAAGACCGCTTCAGTGAACAAATTTCTCCATTCTTTTTAACTCAGCTACTCGCTGTTCCAAATTAACTGGTATATCTTTTGTCAAGCAAGTTTGGTACGTGATGAATATATTTGATAAATAGCATCGATGTGATTTATACATGAATACTTCTTGTAACTGAAACTCAAAGGTACAGCTTCAGCTGAAAGTACATTGCCATGTTTCAGAGATTCGTTTCAGCAAAGGGAGAAAGGACGAGGAGTTTTTCGCAAATTGACAACCAGGAAGCCGCCGTTTTTCTTTGCAAAATGCATGAAACTCCTTGAGGATTGATCTAGACCAGACCTTTTCAAGCCAGCGACATATCTTCTAGTTTCCATGTTTTCACTGGAATCTGGTTTCCACCAGATACTTTTTCCTCTCGCATTGACTAGACTAGGCACGCATGTACAACTATTTTTTTATTGGGATGAGTTGAACCAACAAGAGTAGTCGCTTTTTGTGTCGAGAAAATAATCCGATGCTCTAGACCGTATGAAACCAGTTCGATAGCCCTTTTGATCCGCTTTGCTGCAACATTGTGGTTGATCTTAGACGCATATGTAAACTATATTTTTTTCAGATAACAAGGATCGCTCCCCCGGTTGCATTGCATTGCATGAAACCAAGATCCAGACATTGCACAGGGGTTAACTTTGGGTGGAGACGTGCGATACAGGCCATGGTTTGCCCGAGAATGCAGGAGCTAAAGCTGGAGAAGCGTTCTTGTGCATTCCGCGCCCATCGGATCTTGGTGCCGCATTCTCGTGCATCCAAGGCAATGCATGCAGGACAAACCTTTTTTTTACAGGCCATGGAAGAGAGACATAGTCCCGTGAATTTGAGAAAACACAATTACACGAATGTATGGAGAGGGCATTATATTTCTTACTGAATGTTTTCTTTATTCAGAAAAAATCCAACGATGAAATTACCAAATCTAATCAACAATCATAACCTCGGTCGACCATGCTAGATCCATGGGACGAGATTACATATTCAAGGAAACATCGGAAATACAGTGTTAGGTTCACTGCACACTAGTCAAAAGCAAAGCTAAGTTTAACTAACTGCACCTAATTAACCTGCCGATTAGCAACAGACCGGCGTCGTCAGGGGCCACGAAGACACACGACAGCTACAACAGCGGCGGCGGCGCATGTACGGCGTTGTCATCAAAAACTGACAACGAACCATGCATTGCGTGGACGCGCGCACCGACGGGTCCATGCCGCGCGACCGGACTCCGCGTCTCGCTAGCTACTGCTCCAGCGGCAGCGACTCCATGAACCGGGCGAGGTCTCTGCTCAGCAGCGCGTTGGACTCGACGGCCTCGTCCTTGGCCATGGCGTCCACCAGCTTCCTCGGCACCAGGCACTTGCCCTGCGCCGCCAGCCGCTCCTGCACGCCGCCGCACCCGAGCAGCGCGTGCATCTGCTCCTGCGCCATGGGCGGCATGATCTTCTCCTGCAGACAAGAAGTCAAGAACACAGCTGAGTGTCTGATCAAGCTGGAGAACAATTAATGCGTCGTAATGCGGCACTCTGGAGTCTCGGTGGTTACCTCGACGGTACGCATGAGCGCGAGCACGCCGACCTGGGCCTGGAGGAGCTTGACGTGGCGGCCGGCCTCCTGCAGCATCTCGGCGGTGTTCAGCCTGTGGCCGCCGGGGACCAGCCGCGACAGCTCCGCCGTCTTCTCGCTGATCCGCCTCCGCCGCTGCCTCGCAGTGGCTCTCGGCGCAGACTGGCCGCGCCCGCCGCCCTCGGCCTTCCTCGCGTGCCCCGCTCCGCGCACGAACGCCGGGGTAGGCATCTGCGGCGGGGGCAGCGGCAGGACGAACTCGGTCAGAAACTCCGGCAGCGGGGCCTGCGCCAGCTGAGCACCGCCGTTGCTCCACGGCTGGTTGTCAGCGGCCACGAAGTCCAGCCACGCGTCGTCGTTGTCGTCGTCGCAGGCACGCGGCCTCTTGGCGCAGCGCAGGTCGTTGTCGTGGTCGTCGGGAAGACCGGGGCCGAGGTCGAGGAAGCTGTCGATGCCGGCGGGGTCGAGCGGGTCGTAGACGAAGCCGAGGAGCGCGTCGGTGACGTCCGGGTCGGCGTCGTCGAGGTGGTGGTGGAACAGCGGCGCGGACGTTGCCGGGTGGAAACTCACTGCCATGGACACGTACTGGAAGTTGCTCTCGCGCGCTTGCTTGCTGGAGGAAATCCTAGCAAATGCTAGAGAGCAGAGCTTAACCGCCTTGGAGGTAGTTGGACACGAGAGAGTGTTGAGGAGAAGACGGCCGGCGCGCCCCCAGCTTGAACTTGGGAGTTAAACCGTACGTGCGTCGCAACTGCCGCCAAATACTAGCGCTGACAGGTGGGCCTATCCGCTTCGCACGATCCGTTCTCTTCGCAACTGCATCCCCTAGTTCCTCGCCACTACCCGCCGTTTCTTTCTCACGCGCCAAATCCCGACAGGTGGACGCGCGACGGCACGAGTCTGTATTGTTACCGCGTCGAGACAGAAATACTCCTATGTGAGCTAAAAAAAAAACCTCAAAACTGGAATCTCAAATTCTTTTCATATCCCCTAAAATAGTCTAGTGTGACAAATGAGAGCCCAAACGAGTTGTTCGAAATGCTTGTTATGTGTCCCGTCGCGATTTCATGATCCATTTCGTGGCACATAGCTCAAGGCGTCACATAATCTTACACAAATGAGGTCATTAGTGTCAAGTGTTACATTCAAGCCACGAAGGAGAAACTTCAAATGGAAACTACAGCGAAACCTTCAAAATAACATCAGAACCATGTCATCATGCCTTAACCGTACAAAAAGTTGATTGGGAAACGTTCGTAGTTTGCAAAGTCGTACCCATCTTTCATGTTTTCTTGAGTACGTTTGAATGTACTCACGAGCAGACCACAAAGATGTTATAGGAAACATAACATAAGTCAAGTCTGTCCATTCCAAAAGTCCATAACTATAAAAACAACTATTCAAATAGTTTAACACTATGCAATGAATTATACACTTTACCCAATTTTTTTGATTAGTTTATCGTTTTGGCCACATCTTGCCATACAAGATGCATGCAAAGTAAGCAATCAATCGAGACCTTTTCCCAATTTAACACTAGAATAGAGCATGATAAATGGAATATGGTACTCATGTCTCAACATCACTTAGTCAATAAAGCATCCATTTATTAATCATACTCACTACACATGAGGTACCGTCGTTGTGTCTAGCGATGAATAAATAATCTTGCCCCCACCCCCACCCTCCAAATTTAATAAGGAAACCTTGTTCCGGGTAAAATGTATTCATTATCTTTGTAGTTTATTAAGTTATATTATTAGTTATTTGATAGTTTTATGAGGACATGGACATGCTTTCCATTGATTTCGGGATTTTCTAAACGAACATATTTTATTTCTTTTTAACACTGCGAAGCAGATTTGCTTGTTTTTACATGTTTTTTTTACTTTTAGGGACCTTCCGGATATCAAACGGATCCAATCTTTTTGCCTCGTAATTTTTTTGGGAAATAGTAGACTGTGAGAAGAACAAGTCAACGGGGGACGTGACGAGGAGGAAAAGAGGGCCCACCACGCGGGCCCAATTCATGTCCGTGTGGTGGGGCCCATCTGAAGCCTCATGCGTCCTTTCAACACAATCTTGATGTCCACGGATTCGTGTTGACCTAAAACCGACTATATAAAGGACCCCTCATGCGATTTCGCAGAGAAACACAGAATACATAAAATTGATCCGAAGACTGCGAGGATAGGAGGGGAGACGCTGCCCGAGCTGCTCCTGGTTGTCCCTTCTACCCCATCGACATCATCTCCTTCCGCAACATGATGAAGAGGGAGTAGTCTCCCATGTACTACGGGGTTGTGGAAGTAACTTTGATTAAACTCTCTCTCGTGCTTCATATATTAGAGTCACATGTGTTGGCTATTATGATTGTGACTATATTTGTATTACCTCTATGGTGGATCTTATATTTGTAAGATAATTTATGAGATGCAAAGATGTTTATATTTTTTATGTATGAGTAAATATATATATTACCCCATTCTTATGTGATCATTTTGATCAAACTAGTATGCATAGGGCGTGTGTGTGGGATGTGTGCATTAGTTGGAGCAATCATATTGGCTTCACGACTTCTGATGTCCCCTTGTCTCATGCAACTGACATGCGATCCGTGGTCATGGCGTGCATTGGAGACTCATGTATGTAGGAGAAGGAAGAAGTAGAGATTTTATGCAAGCATCCACAACGACTAGTACCATGCATCATCGATCTACGCATATGAAAGGTCACATAACAACCCAGGTTTTTAAGAGAATGTGTTCTAGCCATTCAATTATGAAATCAAGTTGCGCTTTGACCCACCACTGTATGCTAACATGTGCATTGTCATTGCATATGGAAATGACAATACCCAACTAGGTTAAGCCATCAGACCCTATTAGGTTCTCCTATGAGAGCTCATGTATGCCGCTTCGGCGCTCGGAGGTCGCGCCGCCTGCATGACAAGAGCTATGGGTCATGCTTCAACTGTTTATTTTTTTAAATATGGTGATTTTTTTTTGGAAATTTTAACATGTTTTAATAAATTGAACATTTCTTAAATTTGAACATTTTTTAAAATTTAAATAGTTTCAAAATTTGAACATTTTTGTAATCTGAACTTTTTGAAATCTAAATATTTTAAATTTTGAAAATCAAATCTGATCAAGTAAACCAAAATAGGGAAAAAAGCAAACAGAAAAAGGAAATGGAAAAGAAAATAAACGGAAAAATCCAGGATTTTTTTTTTTGAGATCAATCCAGGAAAAACTTGAAAAGGAACCTGGGCGATTAAGTTGGGCCAGGCCCAATGATCGCTAGGGCTTAATTGGGTGCGTGGCGTGGGCGCGCATCGGGCGGCCTATAGGGTTTTCGATCTCCTACCCAGACTCTAGAGGGAGCGCCTAGTCGGCTCTCGCTGCGTCGCTTCGCGCGTCAACGCCCGAAGGCGCTCCGGGTGGGCCAGCCCAATAAGGACGAGCTTTTTTTTTCTTCTATTTATTTATTTTTGTAAATTTTGAAATATTAGGTGAAATAAAAAATGCTCAGATTCAAAAATTTTATTTTGAAAAACTGTTCGGATTAGAACTTGTTCAATTCGAAATCTATTCAATTTCAAATTTCATGTTCAAATTCGAAAAATATGTTCAAACTCGAATTTGTTTAAATTCAAATTTGTTCGAACTCGAATGTGTTTAAATTCGAATTTGTTCAAATTTGAATTTTTTTCAAACTCGATTTTGTTTATATTCAAATTTGATCAAACTCGGTTTTGTTTAGATTCAAATTTGTTCAAAAATAAAACTGTTCAAAAATTAAACTATTCAAAATTTGTTAAAAAATAAAACTGTTCAGTATTTTTTAAAAGAAAAATGAAAAAGAAAAAGCAGAAAAACCCGAGGAAAACCGGCAAAAAAAACATAGAAGCAAAGAAACCAAAAAACCTGAGAAAACCAAAAGCAGAAACGAGAAAACCAGGAAAAAAATGAAACATCTAATGGGCCCGCCCGCATTGGAGAATAGAGAAGGGAGGGGGGTGCGTGTCAACACGAAAATCGTCACAGCGAGCGGAGGCTAGGGTTCACCGACTCCAGATTATTTTGCTTACCAGCGTGATTGATGTTTGATGTCATGGTAATCAGCTTCTGGACCGTGTGCTCTTGCTGGGCTCCATAGAGCATGCTAACGTGGGCCTTCAAAATAGAGTACGGACCAGACTGGAGTTGGAAGAACACTGGACCAAGCAAGCACAACTACGTGCTTGCGCGCCGGCCGGACCCGGACTTGGAAGAACACTGGACCAAGCAAGCACAACTACGTGCTTGTGCGCCGGCCGGACCCGGACTTGGAAGAACACCGGACTAGACTAAACCCTAGGAGAGACAAGCGACAAGTACACGGTTGACCAAGCGAGTACCATCGACCTGTATCTGTGGGTTTACGTCTGTGTTTATACTGATGGATGGACCCCCTGTCCCGGCTAGCTTATCACGTGGTCCATTGGAATCCTGCATGCACATGCTGGTATGAATACCCATGGCCATGGTTAGGCTCTTGTTAGTCTACGGGTGACTGGTCTACAAACACACTCCGATGTTACTGTCAAGAATAAACACATTCCGATGTTTTTTTTTGTCCCTTGTTACCGGGCCAAGATGGCAAAATCCTGACCATGTGCGAAACTCTAAAACAAGGTCCAAATTACTAGGAAAACAGAACTAATGAACTATAATGTCGTATATGTCATAATATCTTACACTGAAAATTGCTATATACTATGAAATCATACATATTAAACTCCAATATGCATACTCCTAGGCCGTGTTAAAACAAGGTAATCTCAAGACGCGTAATTGACATGGGAGTAAGTGTTATATTTCATAATTGGCTAGCTACTATGAATTCTTTCCAAACATTTTTTTTGTAGCGGTATGTGATGGACATCTATCTTTGCAGTATTGAAAATAAATAAGATCTTGCAGGTTATTAACTCATGCATGCATCAGCTCTACACTTTGTTACATATGCAGCAATCGGAATCAGAGCACACAGAAGATTTTCATGACATTATGTACCCAGGCGGATCGAGTAGGCGACGAAAGAGCCTTCACTGACGAGCGGGGTTAAGTGTTCACCAACCATCATGAGTATAATCCTCAAACATCTTTAGTGTTCTTTTGGAAAAAATTAAGAGAGAGATGAAACTTTGGGTAACCAGGGATGCAAATTTTGAGCGAAATAATGCCGAAAGAGTAATCCGGTTGTAAAAATTTTGTTCTCTAAACCTTGTTACACTTCTTAATTAATAGATCGAGGCAAATGTTTTACCTCCGTTTAAAAGAGGATAGCTGGTGACATAGTTTACGGGCCGGGCTTCTCTTGCAGCTTAGGTTGTTACATCTTTCATTGTGAAGAATTTGTTTTGTTGTGCAGAGCTAATGTTTACACTCATTCTACTTGTAATGTCTTACTCAGACGTTTGAGTTAATAAAAGGCCTCTCCGGCCATGATGGAAGGGGTGCCTCCAATAAAGTCGAGCTCTCGGCGGTCCTAGCGTGTACTGTGTTGCTGCTGCCCATGTGCAACCTCCTTCAGAGGCGCTGGATTAGATCGAGAGGTGTGGTATCCCGATGTGGCCGTGGTGCACCTCTCTTGCCGATCATGGTGCTAATTGGCCGACTTCGTGATCCCTCGTGGGCTGCTTCGGCTAGGCCAAGCACACAACGACTCACCCGGGAGGCGTGCGTACACCCTTAATCTTCATGTGCTGGATCATTGTGTGTGAGTGTAGCCTGACGTCAATGGTGTTTATGCACTGTTATTTTTCCGGAGACGTCGTTTTGGAGAAGCTTTTCAGAGTTGAGACGTCGTCTACACTTGTGGTGCTATCACTGCTGCGAGTCTATGATTGCTTCAACGGGGTCTTCATTTTCTTTTTTCTTCTTTTATTTGTTTGGTTGTGTATTAATGCTTAGACTTGCTCTAGTTATTATGTTATTGTAGAGACTTGACATAATTGATATCATCTTCATATTAATATATATTTCTTTTATAAAAAATCAAGAAATAAATTGTACAACTGTCAACCTGCAGCTTAATGCTTATCACTTGGCCAAACCAAGGATTCCACCTGCTCGAAGCAGAATCTCCTCCGTGCATGGCAACAAAACAACCTTTGTTCAGTGAATCAGTGTACCAAATACAATATAACCGCACACAAACTCCACATGTGTTGACCAGTCCTTGCATCCGCATGCATGTGCGCGCGTATACCGGCCACTATCGCAATCAGGCCGGGAACATCAGTGGTTTCTCAAAACCGGCCGTCGTAAATTAACCAGCTACTGTTTGCAAGATAATTTTTTAACGTATAACCAGTGTGCTCCATCTGACATCACCGTAGCTAGTGGACTGTTAGAAGTAATCGAGAGACAAAGCGAGAGACAACAAATGATTCAAGTGTGTTCTTTATTGATGATGTTTATGTATATATACAATGGGAAGGGATGCAATCCAAGAGACACAACTGTTAGTGAAGGGGTGGATCAAGAGGAGCAACCGTAGGCGGTTGCCAAAATGGCAACCGCACACACATGTGGGAAATGCGGGGATTCCCCTAATTAACCATGTGGGTTAATTACTCTTAACACTCCCCCTAATCACCGCTTGACTGCATATTTGTTCATCATCTTTATAAAGTCTCCTCCAAAAACCCTGTGGGAAAAATATGAGGAGTGGTGTTTGATATGTCGCTAAAACTCCTTTAAACCCAGCGGGAAAATAAGGAGAAAACATGTAATGGTTGGATATGTTGTTAAAACTCCTTCAAACCCAATGGGAAAATAAGGAGAAAATGATACAACATATCATTATTATTGCCTCATTGTTAACTCCATATGAGAAAAACCTTGTCAAAGGGAAAAACCTCATAGAGTTTAGAGAGCAATATATATGTCGTGTATACTTTCCTAAAAACCCCGATGGGGAAAACAGAAAGTATGACATATGATCTTGTGTTGATATTACCTCATTAAAAACCTTGATGAGAACCTTGATAGTAAACTCATAAAGGGAAAAAGAGTGTAATATGATGCTTTGAATAGGAGTAGTCCAGAGAGATACTCCCCCTGATTCTTGCAAATCCTGAAGCCGTCGAATACCAATTCCATGAAAATATTTCTAAAATATGAAAGTTGGTAGAGACTTCATGAATAGGTCAGCGAGGTTAGCGCATGATTTGACTTGCAAGATATTTATTCTCTGCCTCTTATGGAGCTCATGGAGATAAAACAACTTAGAGGCAATATGCTCAATGATATTGCTCTCGATGTATCCTATTTGCATCCATGCAACACAAACCAACATTATCTGTGTAGATAATGGTTGATGATTCAAGAGAACCAATACCATATAACCCATGTATGTGGTTTATCATTCTGTAAAGCTACACGTGTAACATGGCTTTGTATTCCAGAATGATTGGTAGGTGTAGTCACCGAAGTCTGTTTCGAAGACATCAATGGAGTGACACTTCTACCATGTAGGTACACATTGTGAGGATCATTCAAGTAGCCAACACCAGTGTATCCTGATGATATTGGAGTTCAGGTTTCTCTGAAATTACCAGAATAGGTCAAGTAATGTGTGGTGCCTTGGAGATATCGAAAGATATTCTTGATTCCCAACCAGTTGTTTTGATAGGTCCAATGGCACTAGGATATGGAACTTCAAGTCCCAACATCCCTTCTACATCATCCCGCGGTTTGAGTGAATCTTTCTCTACGTCTAGAGATTGAACAACCGGCATGGGAGATGGATATGACTTGTCCATTTTAGCTTTCTCCAATATTTATAATATAGGCAGCTTGGTGTACCATAATACTTGAGTGAAGTAGCCTGACTTGTAGTATCAAGCAATGTTTGGGTTTAACCAAATCCTTCATCTCAAATTCCGTCTTTTAGATGATCACGTGCTTTGTCATTGCAGGAGTATCCTTGTGTATGACAAACACGCATGGGTAATCATCATTGTAGGAGTAATTCTTGTGCATAAGGAACTCACTACGTCGGTTATACCAAAATATACCGACAACAATAAGCCATGTAATGACTCATTGATTTTACACAATGCATGTTGCATTTTATATTTCGATTTGGATAGAGATTCCATCAGGAACCATACATGTCCAAATATAGTGATCCACATGAAATGTAGCCACTACATCTATCAACTGCATAGATAGACGATTTTGCACTGCCAATGATATAATTATCGGAAAATTTTGAGGATTCCAATCCTATCTAGAGAGTAGGTCTCGGATCTCTGCGGAAACCCGACCTTATGCTACAAGCCTTGCTTTCTCACCACCTTGTTGTTCTCTAGAAGAAAACATATTGATTCCCGTAGGGAATTCAATTGGAGGAGCGAGGCTAATTCTGCTTGGATTGCATCCTTTGTTTGTTTCAGTCCGAGCGAGTGGTTTACACTCTGCCATGGCCATGGTCTTTGGATCTGAATAATTTGAAGGATGTACGCAATCATACAAGAGAAATATTTGTCGACAATTGTAGACTTTGGTTATATGATTCTCCAGAATCGATATTGTTGGAGGAAATCTCATGCACCCATGATGACTCTTCGTGATTTCCCAATACGTATGAGTCCAGGTGTTCCGATGTCCCAGCCAGTGTGTGCAAGCTGAAGCTGGGGTTGTGGAGGTTTCCCTTCCACTGGGTGTATACTACCCATAAGGTGTTTATCAACGCAAGGTTGACTTGCATTTACTGATTTAGAGGATATCTCCTCAATTTCCTTTGTTGCTTGCATGAAGCTAGATCCTGGTTAGAGGCCGTACTACTCCCCCTCTTTTTAGGTAAGGGGAGTTGAGTGGTTTTTATTGGTACCTCCACTCTTTCGGGCGCATTTCTAGCCGGACTAAAGGATTTTGTAACACCTTTGAGATCAGTAAATGAATATGGCAGGTTATTTGCAATGAGTTGCAAATATGTGAATTCTGGACGTAGTCCAAATTCTTGAATACATGGATATAAGGTGGGACGTGGAGTCCCTATTGATTTCCTGGCATTATGTGTGGTACATGAAATCTCCCCCTAATGCCTGGAAATAATCCATCCTTTATAAGCAATCAGCATACTGGGCTATGAATGAATCCCTAATGAGGGGTTCAAGGTACGTGTTGATCGACGGAGATCTGTACCCCACATAGATCCTTAGTCTGTGGGCCCAATGATGTACGCTGCGGTGGTGAGATCGGTACGCGTGAAGCGCATCCGAACTTACGCAGATGGGAAATGCTCGGAGGATTTCCACGTATCAATTGCAGAGGAGGAGTACTGTGATATACAGTTAGTCATTGAGCAGTGTGTAAAGCTGCATGACTCCAACGTCAAGTTGGTAATTACAATTCAGTAACAAAGGTCTTGCAATGAGTTTGATCCTCTGAATAATGGATCTAGACAAACCATTTTGAGTATGGACATATGGGATAGAGTGCTGAACTTCAGTCCTCAAGGCCATGCAAGTCATTAAGGCCACATGAGGAAAATTCTGCATCGTTATCCATGCGAATTGATAAAATTCGACTTTCATGATAATGGGCGTGTAACTTAATTACTTCCCTCATTATCGTGGTAAATGCATGGTTTCATATGGACATAAGCACACATGTGACCATCATGTAGATGCGTCAATGAATACCATGAAAATACCTAATATGGTCCACATGATGGTTGGATGAACACAAATATCCCCCTGAATGAGTTCAAGGAACTGAAGTGGTTCATCTTGTATGTTGAGGTGCGAAGGCCTCAAAATTGGCTTCCCAGTAGTGGCGCACGAGGTGCACACACATTCTAGTGAGGGAATTTGAACTCGAGCAAGTTGTGACCAATGGAATTGCTTTATATGCAACATGTGGTACGGGTTGGATGCATGTGTAGTACAATCCAAACAATGGAGAGGGTACTTTTTCAAATACTTGTTCCTCATCCATCGGATTGCTTCCCGTAGAAATCTATATATCGAGTTAAAGGATTTCCAGGATTGAAAAATCTTTCTCAGATATATAGAACTCATACAATCTTATTATATCAAAGTGCTGATGCAATATTTACAACAACATCAATGGACATGAATAAGTTGATCACTAAGGAGATAGTGGGACTAGTTAAAGTCTCCAAACATGTCAGTTAAGGCATACTTACTATCATGTTCTCCGTGCTCATAGGGATCCTATGACTTCTGGAGTGTCGTAGCGTTGCTAGGTCCAAGAGGAACGTCTTGCAAACCAACTCCATTAGTGTCATCTGGATGAAGGTTAAAGTTGGATTCAAACCTTTTCCCTTGAGGTGCTTTGCGCGTCTAGGATTGCTGGTAGAGAACAACCAGATACTTTGGGTCTTGCACTTGGTAGTGGGATGCGTGTAGCATCCATGTTTGTCACTAAGCTTAGTTTGTGTTAAACCTTTGCTTTGTGATGCATTTCCCACCGTCCGAGTTTCATGGCTTGAGGGCCTGAAACAAAGTGATTGGGGATTCCTCCTCCAAATACTCAGACTAAGATCTGGATGAATATTTCTGCTCATCTCGCAGCGGCGTGACTCCAATCTGGAGAGGGTCATCCAGATTCTGGATTGCACGCGCTAATCCATGGGACGCAAGAGTGATCTTGATGTCCATGGCCCAGATGGTAGTTGAGGCCATTGAGGTCTGAGTGCATCAAACTCTCTTTTCGGCCATCGGTTACCATCATGGGTAAACCAGAGATTATTAATTTATGCGTGATAAATCAAAAAACCATCATGGTTATGTTGTAATGAACAATGCAAAATTAATGATATTCAAGAAGTGGGCTTGAAAATCACTAGCGTGGACTTCAAGTTGTTAAATATGACACATTGTAGATACTCCCCAAAAAGAATTTCGGGGTCCATCTCTCAGTACTAGAGAGTATAATCTGATGAAATCAGTAGATACTCATGTTTCTAGTACCTTATGTCATAATTTAATTAAAATGTATGGGAGATCACTTGATAAATAATCATGGTAGCGAAGATAATCTGCAATGCATGCAGTAGATCCATGCACTACCTTTATCCCAAACATCAACTTGAAGAAGTCACTTAGAATTTTGCATATTCAATTCGCTTGCTTGTATTAAGCCGAAGGCTCAATTAAGACGATGAATTGATTTTATTTGCAAGAATTTGAAAAACTCATTGCAAATATTAGATGCAACTAATCTCAACATGTAGGAAACATGGAAATATAAATTGCATCCGACATAAATTCTGGAATACATGGTACTCAACAGAAAATAAAAATACAACAGCTAAAAAGCTGTAATTTACAGAGTCTAAGCAGAGATTAAACTGCTAGATCTACTGTTAAGCTAATTATTCCAAATACTTAAATGTATTTTAATTAGCAAGGGCCTGATGGCCAATGGCATGCACATGGGCTGCGTTAAGCTATTCAGAAGCTCAAATTGGACAAGCTTCTAGGTTGTACGAGAAGATAAGGGACGGCTGCCAGCGAATATTTGGCTGTATCATTGTCCCCAAATCGATTCCCATTCAGACCATGGCGGTCAACGCATTCACCACCACGCGCCTCTGCTGCCGCATCGGCGCTGTTCACCGTCGGCCGGAGCCTCTGCCACCAAGGTCGTCCTCGTCGGAGAATCGGCCAGGGAGACAGGCGTTATGTGAGGTGCCGTTGGCTAGCCCCAGCGCGGCCGGGCTCATGTGCCGGCGCGGCGCCCGCAGCCTCTCGACGGCAGGCTGGGGCCTGGAGGCCGAGGGCCACGAGGCTGCGGCGAGCACTGGAGCACGGTGCAGGTGGAGGAGTGCCGGGCGCCGGGGATGGCAGGCTCGGCGGCGCGACGGCATAGGCAAGCCGAAGGCGAAGGCAAGCGCGTCGCCCTCACGCACCTGCACGCGATTGTCCGCGGGGTGCGCCACCGACGACAACATCAGGAGCGGCGCGCCGGCTCCGACTTCAACAACCGCAGGGGTCAGGGATAGGAGCGGCGCAGCCGCATCCTCTTCATCGCCTACGGCGACGACGGTGTTCTCCGAAGGCAAGGCAGCGTTAGGGCGACGGCCGCAGGTCCGCAGGAAGCTCTGGACGTGCCTCCGAACTCGAAGACGGAGGTGGGCGACAGGCCGGCCGTTGGAGGCTGCAGCACGGCGCCCTCGCCGTCGTCCTCCGGAGGTGATGCCGTGTCGTTGCCGTACTCGTGCAGCGGGCAGACAACCCACCCGTGCGCAGGGCACCAGAACGGCGGGACGGCGGCTCGTGTGCAGGGTCAACGTCGACAGCCCCTAGCATTGGCGCGGCCGTCGGCGGCGCAAGGGGCTGGACTGCCGGCGTAGAGCCGTTCGCCGGACCGGTGGCTACGAGAGCCACGAGGGACGCACACACCGTGGCGACGCCCACGGTAGCGGCGGCCGTCGAAGCGACGAACGGCATGGACATGACGAAGAAGATGGCGGCGTCCTCCAACTGCTAGTCGACGGAGGCCGACGAAGCGGGAGCGACGGAAAAAATGGGGCATCAGGCGAGGCATGTTCTCACCTTTTTCTGCTTGTTGATTCCGCCCTTGATCTTCTTATTCCGGCGATCGCCGGAGTTCGCTCTCGGTAGAGCGTGCTGATAACGTGTTAGAAGTAATCGAGAGATAAAGCGAGAGACAACAAATGATTCAAGTGTGTTCTTTATTGATGATGTTTATGTATATATACAATGGGAAGGGATGCAATCCAAGAGACACAACTGTTAGTGAAGGGGTGCATCAAGAGGAGCAACCGTAGGCGGTTGCCAAAATGGCAACCGCACACACATGTGGGAAATGCGGGGATTCCCCTAATTAACCATGTGGGTTAATTACTCTTAACATGGACTATGTTCTGGATCGCCGGTTTTGCTGTCCCCACGTATTGGCGAGTCATGTAGGAGTATGAAAGTTCCGTGTGACCATCCACGTAGGCTAACAACTACACGTACGCACACATCATCAATCTACGCGTATGAAAGGTCCCATCACGACCCACACGACCTAGGCAGGTTTTTCCTAGAAATTCTTTCGATCATGCAATTAAGAAACCAGCATTTGACCCCGGCCGATCGAGAGTACAGAGTACTGTTTTAATTAACATATGCATTGACATTGGAGCAAGAGGACAGTACGTACTACGTAGCCGCTGGTACGCGTTAACGAAATATCAGTGCAATATACAATGAGCTTGGGTTGAAAAAAGGGCACTAGCTCAGCTAGCTAGTACAGAAATATGACATGGCGCATATTTTTGTCTCGTCTTAACGTGCAACGGTCGATTCTTCCCAAATGACTCACTGAAAAAAAATGGAAGAGATCGATTTAAAGGACCCACGTAGGATGATCGTAAAGAAAGTAATCTGTAGCCAGCGACGGTGAAATTACCGACGAACGAGCCAGGTAATTGCGGCGTTAATTCGTGTGGAGCTTCTCCTTTACGAAAGCAGTCATATATATTTTGATTCCACGCTGATTCAAAAGGAGCTTAAAAGCGCAAATCAATTTGGAAGACCATTTTGAAGTCGCCATGATACGTTGAATTCGCTGGCGGATCGACATGAACAGAGACCATTTTTTGAACACGACCGGAACAAAGTATGCCACTGGTCTCGATCGGGCAGCGTGACTCGTCGTCAGGCCCCGCTGCACAAGTTGGCACGTACAATAACGCATGCGATGCCGCCGGCCGGCCGGCTCCTCTCGGGGCGGTGTGTGCACTCTACTGCGCACCTGCTGCATGACTTCGGGACTGCTCCGGCCGGTCTTGTTTATTTTGGAGGACGAAAGACCCATGAAACTTTGATACAAAACTGGGTCATTTGTCAACTTGCGCAGTCAACCGGGGCAAGTCAAATTGAATTTGAAGCGCACATGCATGTACACTTGAGATCCCCCCCAGTTTTGTCTGGTACAGGAACAAACAAATGGCTCTCTGTTTAAATATTTGCACATGCAGCAGATCTGAGAATTGTGTGCATCAGTGCATGCATATACTGGAGTGGCATTGTCTGAACCTTGTACATGATCTAGACACTGGTTTGCACTCGTCAACTAAAGAAGTTTATACCATCGGTTTGGTTACTATATGAATTTCCCTTAAACTCTGACTGATTTGCTAAAATAAACTGATGGGCCCAAACCCAAACGGCCAAACATAGCGGTCTCGTGCGGAATGATAGTAGTGCTAGTACTACTACTAGTAATAGAACAACTAATGATGATGATACTAATAATAACACTAATAGTACTACTACTTGTTCTTTCCCTTAGTGGAGTAAAAAAGGGGCTCAAAGACGGTTCCGTGTAATTTATTCAAAATAATAGACTAACAAGATCAAGAATCCAAGGAACACATTTGAGCAAATTTTACACTTGAATATATGTACTCACTCCAGTAATCAAACATGGTATTCTGGATAAGATTCAGTCAAATGGTACCGATATTAATATAAAAATTAGGTTATTGAAATTATAAGTATATATTATTAAAAACTATATCTAAACAATTATACTTTTGCTTAATTTTACAGCTATCGTAAATGATACTAGTTGCGAGAGTTACATTTTGTGGACCCTGATAAATTCATAACCCATAAAAATATTCTATGTTTTTTATAAAGAGGGTCACCCCAACAATTTACATTAGTAGCAATCCATTAAATCTTACACCCGATGATACTCCTGTCTTGGCTTGGTGTAGCCCCAGCCACACAAACCTAATGGATCCCAAGATAGGTCCAATATGGGCAAGGATTGTCTAGAAGCTGTTTAAGCCCAAAGCAAAATAAAACAAATAAATTTTACACTAAAATTTTATACTTCTAACTTTATTTCCATTGAATTGTAGTCGTAGTGAGTACTATTATCTATTACTTAGATGGTATAATTAAAATATGATTTTTTTAGTTCAAAATATTAGTTATATTGTTATTTGTCATACATTGCAAAATTTGTTGGTACTATTATTACTTAGATGGTAATATTTTCTATTATATCATAACATATTATTACTTAGTGGTACTATTTACGAGAACGAGGGAAACAATACTAGATTTGGCAAGGAGTTCGCAATCCTAGGGATACCATCTAGTTTCCTATATCATACATTACAAAATTTGTTGCGTTAACTTTTAATTTCTATGGTATAATAAAAGTTTTTCTTGAGCAATTTTTTCACAATGCATAAACTATAATGTATACATGTGTATTTGTGTTCATGCATATATTTTAAAAACTCAATACTATTATGATAGATATTTTAAAAATATACAGTCGAACAAATATCTCAGTAGTGATTCTAGTGTACTATTAGGTAAGTATAGCTTCAAAACTTCCAAACTACAAATTTCACCGTTAACATACCTTCGTGCTCTATCTGGTTGGAAGCCAAAGGTACAGTCGAAAAAATATATCTTGGTAGTGATTCTAGTGTAGTATTAGGTAAGTATATCTTGGAAACTTCAAAACTACAAATTGCACTGTTAGCATACCTTCTTGCTCTATCTGGTTGGGAGCCAAAGGTTGGAGATAAAGTATTGGATAGAGGAGGTGAGTCTGACATGTGGGTCCCACCAGCAAGTTTGATCAGTGGACCCGATCGAAGAGTGTGTTTCAACCTTGTGTAGGAAAGGAGGAATAAGGGGGGTCTTTTATAAAAAAGGCACCGCTGGAGACCGGTCAGCACAGTGCCACATTATCAAATGCAATGATATACCGATGAGCCTCTAAGTCCTATTTAGTCACAATAAAATGGTATTCCCGAAATACGGATACCAAACTAGACCCAGTCGATCGACAAGTGCGTTGACCAAACATGTATTTTACTTAGACTAAAACATTATATGACAGAGGCTGCAATGAATTAAATCTTCTATTTTTCGGTTATTCAGTAAATAGTATAGATCTCTTAGCTCCGGCCAAATAAGTAGCCTTCATGCATCTACCAGTTCATGGAGAGTGGTTAAAAAAACCAGTGCAATATGCTCACACTGGCCGGGCCACATTCCACTAGAGTGCCATTCTCCGCATGCATGCATGACTATTGCGACAACCTTTTGTTTAACACATATTGGAGCACAAACTGCCATGGTAGGTCTTGATGTAGCTAGACAAGCACATAACAATCATACAAATCGCCCAAACAAAGCAGAAAAATGCCGTTTCCGTCCTGATGTCTTAGGATGTCGGCAGTCCACCGAAATAGGACCGCTACAAATAGTAACACTCATCAAAAACAGCAGAACCATCATGAGAAGAAGATCATCGATCCTGTTGTCATGGTTCACCAAAATGTCCTTTGGGCTAACCGTGCTGGCGATAGAAGAAAAAGAATGTCTGTAGCTACACTCTTATCTCAGTTATCTGCCGCTAGGGGTCCTATCGTTGCCGTCAATCAGAGAAGTGGCGTAACACTATCCGTTTCCATATGTGGGCAGGCATGGAAATTTCAATGCCGGAGCGAAGGGAGGGCGTGTCAAGCGCAGCTCGAGAGCCGTACTCCAATGACGCCGGAAATGGGAGACAGGCCGGTCTATCACCCATTCACCCGGACAAGCAACAGTTTCGGTCTATCGACGGAAATGGAGGATAAAATCCTTCAGAAGACAGAACTGTGGAATCGCCAAAATCAATCATAAAATGCGTTGCAAGATAGAACTGTGGCAGCGCCAAAATCAATCGGCATGCTCCACCATTGTTGGTCGGAATGGTCAGCGGTTGAGACAGGTTGAGAGCAACCGCCTGTGTCCTGCATGTATGGTCATTCTCGTGCAAATCCGTGGTATCATGAGCCTGACTAGTCGGAGAAATATCTCGCACTATATATATGCGAAATCAGCATATGTCAAACCCAGCTGGTTCTGTGCGTGGTCTGATCTGATCGACCGCTGTCCTACGGCGATCCGAACGGCCGGCAAGGCTTTTGGAATCGCGCCACAGTAGTTAGGGCACCTTCGGCGTGTGACGCAGATAGACCGCATGTGATCGTTTCGGTAGATTTCGCGGAAAACCAGCTATATCCGATCTTGGTTGCCTTTCACCCCTAGCCACAAGTCACCCCGTATTTTGCCACATACGTGGGTTTGGTCCTCCAAGGCCTGTTAGAGCTCTCTTCAACCTGCTCATGGCTAGATCGATCGGTTTTGGGTCAAATAGGAAGAACGTAAATCTTCCACCTCTGGAAAGCGCCTACACCTAATGGCTTAAGCCGATTATAAATAAAGTCTAAAAAAATCACCCCGCGGCCCAACGTATTTTGATAGCGCTGTCCGAGGCAAGCCATCCTAAGTCCAGATTTGGGTTTGGATTGCATCGCTGCGGACAACACGTGGAGAACACTATCCTCCCTCTTCGCTCGGAGCCCGCCTGACAGCGACACCTAGCTCCCCCACTTCAGGCCACTTCTTTCTCCTATTCCTAGCACTACAATGTCAGGCCGCTAGCCACTCAAGGAGATCAAGCCCGACCCCGAGGCCTCATCCTCGAGGAAGAAGACGAACTCGCGCGATTGAAGAAAACCCAGGACAAGCCCTACCTCAACGTCGCGATGGCCAGGGCGATGTACCGCGACAATACGTCGGTGGGGGTGCGTGTCGTCCACCCCCTCGACGGTTGGCTCCTCAACGCGAGGAGGGTGTGATCCCTCCGGCGTTGTTCCACGGGAGTGAATGGCCGAGCTATCCTAACACATGACTGTGAGAGGACCGGCGTTCTCCATGGACTTGACATGGTGGGATCGGCCGGCGTACAAGCCTTGTCCGTGGCATCGCTCGGGCCTCCTCGACGATGATGAGTATGACTACGACGTGCCGCAATAGGTGCCATGACCAACGCAGCAGGAGGAGGAGATGAAGGTGCCGGCAAGGAGTACATGCCACCAGGCATCTTAGAGGAAGAGGCCATCCAGATGACCATTGAGGGCTTCAAGCTCGTCGAGTTGTCCTAGTGGGAGGGGCTCGGCTTGCAGCTGCACGCATGCGCCCACGGTGATGCGATGGTGGTGCCACCACATGCGCACGCGCCTGCATCGCCTCCTCTGACGCCAAACGCGCCACAATGGTCTCCTGGCTATTCCCTAGGGACCCGCCGACAATGGTTGACCACACCAAGGACGACGACGAGTAGGCGGTGGCCATGGCAAAGACTACGGTAGCTAGGGCTAGGGTTTTAAATAAATTATTTTAAGTCTTTTTTTCATTTATCTATGTAAATTAGGTTTTTATTCAATTAAATGGTTGAAAAAATATGTGTCGGGCCCCCTAGGCCTATTCCCGACCTAGATGGACACGGAAAGAAACATCGATTTTCTGTCCACGATCCGACACAAACAATCAAAATCGGACACGACTTGACTTCAATTTGCTGGTTTGTTTCGGGTAAAAGTGGCAGCTGGGTAGACATCGTCGATTTGGAGGACGAGCTCTGTAGAGCTCGTTTTTTCCAAATTTTGAAAATTCAGATTTTAAAGTTTGAAAAAAAATCAAAAAATTACTAGGGAGTAGTCTATGGTTTACTCTACCTGTGTGTAAATTTTTATTACAAATTACCTTATATTATGCTCTTAGAAAAAATAACAAAATTTTAGATCTAAGAAAAAAATTCTAGATCTAGGAACATGTTTTAAATTTTATCTAATTTATCTTTTTTGCCGAGGCTACACTAGAGGTATTTTGAATAAATAATTTACAATCGTAGTGTATGTACTTGACTACATCCATGTTTTTTAGATTTTTTAAACTTTAAAATATCGATTATCAAAATATATATAAAAAAAGGCTGCTGGGAGCCCAGTCTCCAAACCGATTTTCCGCAGCTGAGCAGCGCTAGCTGATGATGAGAGATCCTCTCCACGTGTTGCGTGCTTGGCCGGATTGGTCAAGTGATCGAGTGTGTCTGGGCCCTGGAGTCTGGACACTGCAGAACTTGACCAGGAGAGCGCGCGCGGTCCCGGTCGGTCCGTTTGCGAATTGCGCAACATTTCACACCGATATTCACCCGCACAAACTGGTTGGACCTGAGGGGGACACAGAAAAACAGTGCAAATTGGAGACACATCTCACCAAATTTCATCTATCTGGATCAGCAAACATTCTCGACACGAAACAGGATTCTCGGGTAGATGCCGCGAGCACACATGACATATGACTAGCGTTTTTGCACGTATGTAAATCTCGTAGAAAGTTGTGATGGACCTGAGAACCAAAGCGAAGGTAAACTTCTTCGAGTTTTACCAGGTAGTGGAGGGGTTAAGAATCGCTGAGGAACAGCCGGTCAGACTAGACTTGACCTTGCCGGGCTGCTCCAGCTAGCTTTTTACCGCAAAGCAGGATTAGGCCACGCGTGCAGAGACTAATCAAAGTCTCCACAACGGGTAACACGGTGTAAGGACATGTATAATGATAGAGACTTTAGCTTTCCATGTTATCTAAAAAATATATTAAAAATAACTTGTACAATGTATTAACTCTAATTATCATCTCTAGCTGTTAATATGTTTAGTAATAAATTAACTTGCTAAGGGAAGATAAATTGTATAACGCACAAAATAGCTTGCTCTTACTTTTAAAAGATCCTTTAACTAAGAGAGACAACTTCTCTTTTCTCTCTCTCCTTCGGTTAAGTAAAAAAGCATATGTAGCACCTATAAGAGAAGACTGACATCACCCCATTGTACATGCCCTAAGAGCATATCTAACATATCCCAGAAAACATTCCTAAACTGGAAAACTCAGTTTTGGCCATTTTGTTGCACATAAAAGATTTAGATAAAGGGAAGCCTGCCGCTTTGACCAGGCCCGAGGTCGCATGAGCGCGAGGACGGCTAGGCCCTCCTGGAGAATGTGATGCTCCTAGCTTTGGAGGTGCAAGGGGATCGGCTCCACGTGTACCTCGACGTCAAGAAGGAGACGCGGGAGAATCCCGACAACAATGTGGTGCAGCGCCGTCATCAGGCAGAAGGAGGACGTCGACATCACGGAGGTGATGCTCGAGCCTCTAGATCACGCATGATTTTTTCAAACTACCCCCCCCCCCCCCCCTCCCTCCTCCTCCTGCATGGACGACGTCTAGGTCGTCGGTGAGCCGCCGCTCCAATGCCGTCAACTCCGTCCGCCGACGTCTAGCTATCTAATATATCTAGGTTTCTAGTACTAGGGTTGCACTATGAATCTAGCTAATCTAGATTCTTTATTATTTCATCTGATGATGAACTATATACATTTTTGGTAGTTCTTAACATCAAAGTATAGCGCAAAATCAAAAGTTTAAATATCCACTATGAGTTTACGGTTTCTAAATATGTAGCTATTTTTATATACTGGTATTGAATACTCGATATCATTTGTCTGAACGTTTTATGCGAAATCCGCTAGAGTTGCTCTAAATGCAAAACCTAGGTAGAGTGTGCGAACCCGAGAGCGTCAATATGGAGCCCGTCCTCCATGAAGGACGTTTTTTTAACTTTCCTAAAATTGGCCTTTTGAAGTTTCGAAAAAATTCTGAAAAAAATTCATTGATGTAGATAATGATGAGTTGTACCCGCTAGCAAAAGATCAATGCGAAATATACTATATTTTTGGCTGTGTAAAAATAATAAATTTTTAGATCTGAGACTGTGAATAGTGTCGTATTCAAAAATCTTCAGATTTGTCAAAATTTATCATTTTTATGTAGGCCGGGATACAAACTATTTTGCGCTGAGATTTTGCAGCGTGGTAGAATAAGTCATTTTCAACATCTAGAATTTCGTTTTGGAATTTTTTGGAACTTTAGAATAGAGGAGTTTTACGGTACCCCGAAGTTAACAATAGCCGCACATTTTAGAGAATCGAACGATCCTTGAGCGCTTGTACTCCAGAAAGAGGCCACGGAGTACCGAGTCCAAATCGCACGGAAAATTCGCGGAGTACCTCCATCGGAAGGGTAAAATAGTCATTCGCCCTTATGCAAAGACATCACCTGCCCCGGGAAGGGGTATTTTGGTCTTTTGTCTTTTGTTTCTTCCCGGTGAACGGCTCGACTCAGATCGCCGCATTCCATGGACCGCATCCTGGCAGCGTCGGGGGAAATGGCGGAGGATGTGGCGCCGCGCGTATGTTCTGTCTAGGTGGTCGGGTCCCTGCGGCGGCCAGGCGTGGGGAAGGGCGGAGCGGCAACGACAACCAGCTGCGGGGATACTTCACATCTCTGGTAAGGTCGTGCTCCAAGTCTGGTCCCTCTCCCTTTCCTACCACCTGAATTTCTGAATTTTAGGGATCTTGGTACATAGTGGATTGTAGGGTTCTTCCTTCAAGCTAGAAGCCACACGTTAGATTTCTGCAATAATTCTTTTGTAGTTCATACATGGATTGCTACAGTACATTCATGTCTTTTATATGCAATTGATCTGTAGCCGGTCTGTTAGGTTAAAGGATGGACGAGCATGTCAACTGGAGGATCCAGCTTGTGTTTGAGTCGTCTGAGGTCGCCGTCTTATGATGATTGTGATCTGCCGGAGCTACAATGTGCTTGTGGTGAACCGGTGGTTCAAGAAATCAGCTACACAGAATATTTCAGAAGTATCTGTTTAATGAGATGCAACATGCTGGAGGTGATCTGCCTTTTGTGTTCATATGCAATTCATGCTGTAAGTGTTTTAAAATTTATATGGAAATACTACACACTTAATTTTTCTAAATGCAGTGTTGCGGTTTGTTGATCCGGGAGGACCTTGTGAACAAATATGCTGAGGACATGGTCAACTACTGCACGACGGATTCGACCAATTGTATACAGGATTCCACAGTCGATCTTCCGTAAAAAAGGACAAACAAGAAATTGCACAATTAGAGAACAAACTTGAATCTCTGTTCAGAATTGTTTGTTTACAGAGAGAAGCATGTAGATCATGACATATCACACGTGGGACTACATGGCAAGGAATGCAAATATAGAAATATTCAAAACATTTTTGGTGCATGTTGATGATATATGTTGCTAGGATATTAATCACCACTGTATAGATATGGAGTTTTGAAATAAAACTCATATGATACAATATTTTGTATTGTAATAGAAAAATCAGTGTTCTGCAATATATCATTTCAGGTTCACTTTGGAAATTTCCGGCTATCTCATTCAAAAAGATTCCTTGAGCTCGAGATAAAACTGATATTGTACAAGACGTGAGATAATACATCTTCCTGAAGTTTTGTACACGATATTAAGCTGGAAAGCTCATTTTCCCAAAATAATACTTTCTGGTAGCATCAGCAACTTATGATTGAAATGACAACTTTCCAATACAACCAGCAAATAATTCGTTTACTTTTTTAACACTTTGAAACAAAAAATATAACAATTCTGAAGGATACTTGTATGTGAAAAAACATTATGTATACCCACCTCAAGGTACAAGTCAACACTTCAAACACACAGGCTGAAGGTTAAAGAATTCTAAATTGAAACAAATCTCACTCTGACTACATTGAACAAACAGGCTATATACATAATAATCTTTGTCCACAAGCATGACTGAACAAACTAGTATACGTGCTAAGATTTTGTTGAAAGGCCCGTTCCTACAAACTTGATCGGCTCTGTACATGCTGGAAACCTCTGATATTAATATTGCCTCTCCATCTCTTTTCATGTCCTGTAATACAAATGAAGATAGAAAATTTAGAAATGTGGCTTCTCCCAACCAGCAAATAATTTGTTTACTTTTACGACACTTCAAAACAAAAATATTATGATTCTGAAGCATACTTGTATGTGAAAACATTATATATATATAACCCTCAAGGCACAAGTCAACACTTCAAACACACAACTGAAGGTTAAAGAATTCTAAATTGAAACAACTCTCAGTATGAATACGTTGAACAAACAGGCCATATATATAATCTTTGTCCACAAGCATGACTGAACAAACTAGTATACATGCTCAAGATTTTGTTGAAAGACCCGTTTCTACAAACTTGATCGGCTCTGTACATGGTGGAAGAACCTCATATTAGTATTGCCTCTCCATCCTTTTTTATGTCCTGTAATACAAAATGAAGATAGAAAATTCAGGAATGTGGCTTTTCCTATTAATAATAATATCTATAACCTAAGGTTCAACTATTCTACTGTCACTAACCAGATTAGCATGATAAAATATGAAATTCACATAGTACCAAACATCATATCATAAAACAAAACTATTCTATTGTCAGTAACCAGATTTTTTGATTAAATCATTAATTAATCCCGTTCAGGACATTGGCGAATGTCGTGGTTGAGATTGCCACATTTGCTGCAGCGCCTGCTGCGCCTGGTTCTCTTCATGCACCCCTTGGACTCCTCAATGTCTCATGAAATGGCTTCATTCTCTTCTTGGATGGAGCACCTTTGGGACTAATTTTTATTGGTTTAAAGGCCCTCTCCCCCGAGGCAACCGTTAGAGGCAGAATAGTGGGAGGGTATAGGACCAAATGATGTCTCCTCTGTGTTCTCATCATTCTCAACGGGCTAATCCAGAATTGATGATATTGAATCGCAATTATTAACAAGCTATATAGGCGGGTTACTATTTTACTTTGTTACCTTAATTAGCAATATAGAAAAAATTAAAAAGAGTCAGAGTCATTATACATGGACCAAATTTACAGTGTTGTTTTGTCCAAAGTTACATGTTCCAAATCATGTAAATACCAGTATACTGGACTGTAACTTGGTACATAGAGAACTTGTAAAATACAAAAATGAAAATATAGTCTGCATGATTTCAGAAGTAAAATTTGCGCTGTTATTTGCACAAAACACATGTTTCGGATCATGAAAAACTAGTGTAATAAGTTGTAATTCGTGCAGTATACAGAATTGACACAAAAATGCATCAGAACAGCACGCCATGTACTGACTCCTCGCGCTGTCGGCCTGCCTACTGCCTGCACGCCTGCCGTATGGCTTGCGCCAGTGGCCTGCTTGCTGCTCGCGCCGGCTACCTGCCAGCCGCCTCAGACTGCTAGCGTCGACAAAATCGTCCGCTAGGTCTAGCATTGCTGCCGAATCGGAGGGGAAAAATCGACTGACGGCACGAACCTATCAAGATTTTCCGGCTGACGATGCGTGGGCGGTCAAGATCTACCAAGACGGCGGCGCAACAGGAGGCCCTCGATCCAGACACGAGTGAGAGGACGAGGGCTCGCGCTTGGGGAAGGGAAAACCTGCTCGACCACGACGGCGCAGGAGCGTGGTCGATCGCGACCGACTGGAAGACGGGTCGGGCGTCGGGGAATGGGCAACCGGCGCACCTGTGTTGGCCACGATGCGGAGGGCTTGGTGGCTGGGTCAATGGACAATCTCTGCGGCGGCGAGGCCACTTCTTTGCGGCGGCGAGCCGGCGAGGTGCGGGAAAGAGACGAAGTGGTGGAAGGGTAAGAGGTTAAGAAGTCCAAAATGCCCTTTCTAAAAGCCCTTCATCACAGACGGTTTGATTTACTTGGTACTCCATCGTTTGTTTTGGAGTACCGGGTACCGTAAAACTCCTCTTAGAATATTGATTTGAACAAAATTCGAAAAAGGGCTCCATGGAGCTCGTCCTGCAAACTCATTTTCCGGTGCGAACCCATCGTGCTACCGCCACCACCACAGCATCGACCGGGCGAAACCGACCGCTCATCAAATCAACGGGGCGATGCATGCTCACCACAGGATCACCAGGCACAGCATCGACCGGGCGAAACCGACCGCTCATCAAATTAACGGGGCGATGCATGCTCACCACAGGATCACCAGGCAACATCAGCCGTCCACTCGGTCCCTCCCAGCCTAGGCCGCCACTAGCAGCACTGCAGCAGTGGAGTCGGGACCATTACCGGCCCGGGTCCTGTGGTCTCGCCGGTCTTCCCAGAAAACCCAAACAGTCCCACTCGGGGAATACCTGCCCGGTCGGTCTGGTCGAGGTGTGATTGTGAAATACAATACTGTGGGGTTTTGTCAAAGTTTCAGGTCAAGATCCCGTGTTTTCACTTCATTTTCCCTGCAACCTCTGTGTTTCCTCTTCCTCCTCGACCACCACCCAACGCTGCTCCCTCCGCTATATAAACCCCACTAGCCTCTACTGTCCGAATCACTCCCGCCACCGCCTCCTACTCCATCTGCAAGACCATCAGTGCTCGAGCTCTCTGCTGCCACTCCTACTCCTACTAGCTCGATCAGCTCGATCGCTTCGTCACACCACCACCACCGTCACCCCGAGCTCGATCTCTGAAGACATGGACCAGCTCCAGAAGCGCCCGGCCAACTACGTGCCCCTGAGCCCCATCAGCTTCCTGCCCCGCGCCAATGCCGTCTACGGCGACCGCACATCCGTCGTGTACGGCCGCGTCCGCTTCACCTGGCGCCAGACGCACGAGCGCTGCCGCCGCCTCGCCTCCTCCCTCGTCCGCACCCTCGGGATCCGCAGGAACGACGTCGTCTCCGTCCTCGCCCCCAACGTGCCCGCCATGTACGAGATGCACTTCGCGGTGCCCATGGCCGGCGCCGTGCTCAACACCGTCAACACCCGCCTCGACGCCAAGGCCGTCGCGTCGATCCTCCGCCACGCCGGGGCCAAGCTCTTCTTCGTGGACTACGACTGCGTGCGCCTCGCCAGCGACGCGCTCCAGCTCCTCGCCGACTCCGGCGCGCCTGTTCCCCTCGTCGCCGTCATCGACGACCTCGACCACCCCACCGGAGTCCGGCTCGGGGAGCTCGAGTACGAGGCGCTGGTCGCGCACGGGGACCCCCATGCGGAGCTGCCCCGGCTCGAGGACGAGTGGGACGCTGTCACGGTGAACTACACCTCCGGCACCACAGCAGCGCCCAAGGGCGTCGTGTATAGCCACCGCGGCGCCTACCTCAGCACCACCAGCCTGCTCATGGCCTGGGAGATGGGCGCCGAGCCCGTCTACCTCTGGACACTCCCCATGTTCCACTGTAACGGATGGACCTTCACCTGGGGCGTGGCGGCGCGCGGCGGCGTCAACGTTTGCATCCGCGAGAACCGCGCCGCCGAGGTGTACCGCGCCATCGCCCGCCACGGGGTCACCCACATGTGCTGCGCCCCCGTGGTCTTCAACATCCTCCTCGAGGGCGACGCCAACGCCAGCGCGCGGCTCGGCGCGCCCGTCCACGTCCTCACCGGTGGCGCCCCGCCGCCGGCCGCGCTGCTGGAGCGCGTCGAGCGGATTGGCTTCCACATCACCCACGCTTACGGTCTCACGGAGGCCACCGGGCCCGCGCTGGCGTGCGAGTGGCGCGCGCAGTGGGACAAGCTGCCGCTTTCGGAGCGCGCGCGCCTCAAGGCCCGCCAGGGAGTCAGCGTCCTCTCCCTCGCCGACGCCGACGTCGTCACCGACGACGACGCCATGGCCAGGGTGCCACATGACGGGAAGACCAGGGGCGAGATCGTGCTCCGTGGCAGCAGCGTCATGAAGGGGTACCTCAACAACCCGGAGGCGAACGAGAAGGCCTTTAGGGGCGGGTGGTTCATGACAGGAGACGTCGGTGTGGTGCACCCGGACGGGTACATCGAGATCAAGGACAGGTCCAAGGACGTGATCATCTCCGGCGGCGAGAACATCTGCAGCACGGAGGTGGAGGATGTCCTGTTCCGCCACCCGGCCCTGGCCGACGCGGCGGTCGTGGCCATGCCGCACCCGCACTGGGGCGAGACGCCCTGCGCGTTCGTCGTGGCCAGGAACAAGGCGGCCGGGGTCTGCGAGGACGATGTCATGGCCTTCTGCCGCAAGCACATGGCGCACTTCATGGTGCCCAAGAAGGTGGTGGTCTACGACGTACTCCCGAGGAACGCGCTCGGAAAGGTCGAGAAGTTCAAGCTGCGCGACGCGGCTAGGAAGCTGGCGCCACCGGCGCAGAAGACGAAGGGGAAGGCGACCACGGCCACGAAGAAGACGGTCGGCGGTGGGCGGCGGGACGAGCGGCCAGAGGCGCATGTCATGGCCATGTCAAGGCTATAGGGCTCGTGACATCGCACGAGTAAAATGACGGCTTCATATGGTGATCGATCAGGTAACCAAAACGGTCCACGCGTTGGCTAAAAGTAGGAATTTGGCAGCATGCATGCATGGGTGCCAACAATAAGCAAGAATGGCGTTTAAAATACCTTTGATTTTTGTCCTTTTGTAGAACGAACGAGGTCTGTATTAGTGGCACCAAATTGTTCTTTATTCTTCTTTCTCTTCTGTTTTCGATAATTTGGAACTTCTAGACGAACTTATACATGTGTAAATTGGTTCCTGATTTATCATCTGGAACTTATATATGTGTACATTGTAAATATCCTGTGTGCAAGAAAATTATTTCTGTCGAATTCTTCTGATCATGAACTGATATGTGTTGTTCCACTCGGTCTCTTGAATCAAGAAGCTGGCGATCTGCAGCTGGAAGCACACTCCCTCCGTAACCCGACAATAAGACGTTACCTTCCGCGTGTGGACACGATCGGTCATAGCCCACAGGTCTTATTAAATGGGAATCCACTACTTCTACCGAACACAATTATATATCCTAATTTGCCGTGTTGATGGTGATGCTCCTTGACATGTTGGAAATAACTATCCTTTTCCTCTTACTGTCTTGCACTGTTAGGCCGCGACACGCAGAGGGAGTTGATTCCAAAAAACCACCACATTATCGCGCGAAGTTTGAAAAATCATTTTTTTTGAAATTGCAAAAAAACCATCGGTATAGCGTCGGTTGCTTGCAATCTCCACTAATTATACCGGTAACATGATTTGTGACAAGCAGGGCCCACTGATAGGCTGGCGTGCCACAATAGGTTAATAGGTTGTGCCAAATTTTGCACAAAGGACCTTCAGTTACTTCATCTTCTAATTTTATATCCACTCTTTTCAAAAAAATTATTTCTCCTCCAAATCATCAACCAACCGCCGCCATCTCCACCTCCATTCTGGAACACCGGTGCTGCCCCTCATGGTCGTGCTGGTGCAGGCGGATGGAGTTGCCCTAAGGACGAAGCCCATCGGCGCAGCCGCGGCCACACCACCACCTTGTTCTTCCCCAAAACCCTAGCCATGGCTGCCACCAAATTCCCGCGGTTCTGTGCTCCGCCTCATCCCGTTGAGCATATCAGCCTCACCAACTCATCATCCGTATCATACCCGGCAAAGAAATCATGCCACCGCGTCGTGAATCGACCTCACAAACATCGTCTTCCCCGCCTCCGGCTGAGCTCCTCTGTGGTTCCTGCCATCGCTCCAAGCCCTTCCTGCCCTTGCCGTCAACATCAGTGAAGGAGGGGAGACTTCCTTCTGACATTCATAAGGAAGTTTTCCCTTCTAAAAATGATGTCACATATGTTTATATGTCGACCTTGACACTAAACCCTTTGGGAAAAAATCTACCTGACCTACGGACGCAGCCAACGTCATGAACATATGTGGCAATGCATGGACAATTATAGTGCTCGATCTCCAGAAATAGATATGTGTTTGTAAACTATGCGGGAAAGTGATGCAGGGTATGCACCACACCACATATGTTTTTATTCATTTCGGTATAATGCAGACAACACGTTGTGAGTCACGAACAGCAACAAGAAGATTTAAGGTGACAATGAAGTAGAGAGAACTTTGCAAAGATAACCACCACAACACGCCTCGAACAACAGACTGACCCTTTGACAACAACAGAAGAATATAGCAGAATTTTCCCCATGTATGCTATGCACCACATTACAGTGATAGTCTGTTGCCCAACGATGGTGCAATTCTGTTGTGATATCCCGAAGATAGATGACGTGTCCAGAATAACATAAACATCTACGGACATGTTGGCTATCTCTTAGTGACAAGGGTATAGATAATAGAGCCCGTTAGTTGAGTACCCCTGAGGCCCGTTAAGCTAGGCCCAATTGTAATACTAGTCGAAATACGAGTTCATGTCGTATGTCGATATTGTAATCTGTATCGGAACCCACCCGATCCTTGAGACCTAGCCACCTATATAAAGGGGCCAGGAGGGGACGGTGTGGGACAGATTGAAAGCAAGCCAGGTTCTACACCCACGTTTACTTTCATAGCCACCTTGTTTGACTGAGTTAACCTTCGAGTTCATCCGACGCCCTGTCTCCCCGATCCTAAGTCCTTCATCTAGGACATTGGTCGAGTTTAACCCTCGTCAATTGGCGCCGACCGTGGGGACTCTGGGCGTTGGAATCATGAATTTGACGGCTTTTTCGCTTTTAGCCAATAGCAACCCAGAAGTCGACGAAATCCAGATACCCTTCGGAACCGTCGATTTTCAACCTCACCAGTCAAGTTTCACGCAAGTATTCGAGAGTATGTAGCAATATATGGATTTGACGATAGGAAGCCTAAACTTTCGCGTTGGATCACTAGGTTCGATTCGCCTTTCAGATCCGGTGAAAACGGGTCCGTCAGCAAGTAAACCCGAGACAACAGCAATGTCGGAATCATCAGAAGGCTCTTCCAGCGAGGTAAACTCGCCGGTCAGCTTGGCAGAAGCAAAAGAAGGAAACATCGCAGGAGGCGACGAAATCATGGAGAATTCTGACTTAGAAGTGCAACTCGAAGATCTCACAATCTACCACGATGCCAACTCAGATCAATCAACAGACTCCTGGAAAATGGGACTAGAACTTTCTGAAGACGACAATTCGATCTTCTCAAATCACAACAGCAAGCTCGACAATCGGTATCAGATACTCGCCATCACAGGAGACAACTCAGAAGAATTCAACGACAACAACAACCCAGTGCTTAATTCAGCAAATATAAACAGAGGGGCGAATCATTTAGCAGAAGGAGAAACCGCTGACTCCCTCGCAACAAGGGTAAAAGTTCGACTATCAGAAGAAGAGTGGAGAACAATCAATACAGCCGTAGAGCACGGCACGCCAATACCGACAAATTCTAGCCAAAACATGCTTTTGGGATACCATTACGCCCTAAGGCAACAGGCGAAGCAATTAGCAAAGGAGAGGATTGAAATACAGAAAAGGAAGGACTCAGCCATTGCAGCAAGCGACGCTGCTCATAGAGCACGTAGTGATGCATCATATACAAACAGAAGGCATCGTCGACATGGATCAAGGTATGAGAATCTAGAGTACTCAGAAAGGCAAAGCATCTTGAAAAACCTCCACTTGTCCTTCCTATCGGTCGACGAGCAAGGAAATATTATCCCAAAAACTCCTAGAAGCAGCATTGGTGGCAGCTCAAGCGTACCTGCATATGACACGACCAAATCCAGGAGACCCGAGGGAACATATGCACCAAGCAGCGCTAAATGGATTGAAGATGGTAGGCAACAAATTATCAGCAAAAGAGGAGGAGGCATATCGCAACAAAGGAACCCATAAACCAAGATCACCACGCCGTCACAGCAGTCCTCGGCACAGAAGTGGAAGTCGTCGATCTAGGACGCCATCACCTGGACGATACAATAGTCCCAAGAACAAAGGAACACGATGATCCAGAACTCCCAACAGAACATATGACTACGAAGACAATGAAAAGGAGATGGGGGCGCCATGTTTTAACCGTAGGGTTCGCATCACGCCAGGACCCAAAGGATTCAAACTACCCCATGATCAACAAAAGTATGATGGATCTCAGGAGCCACAGTCATGGCTTTCAGATTATCTACAAGCAGTAAAACTATTAGGAGGAACCAAGGAAACAGCAATGCAAAGTTTGCAACTACACCTCACCGGAGCAGCAAGGTCATGGCTAAGCAAATTAGAAAAGGAAACAATTGGAAGCTGGGAGGAGCTCACAAAACAATTTACAAGTAACTTCAAGTCGACATACAAGCGGCCAACATCCATAGAAGAAGTCAAAGCCTGCGTACAGCAATGCGGGGAAACATTAAGAGCGTATATCCAAAGGTGGAGTATTATTAAAAATTCGGCAGTCGAAGTCTCGGACGAAATAGCAATAGATGCATTCATAATCGGGTTACGACGAGGAGACCTAGTCGAAGAGATGGGCAGAATCAAGCCAAAAACAGTATCAGATCTAATGGATGTGGCAAATAGATTCGTGGATGGAGAAGATGCGTGCAACAATAAACGCACGCGATCGCCAGAAGACGATAGATGAAACAGATATGGAGGTCAAAGGAGAAGGTCCCGTAATTACGACAACTATGGCTCCCACAGCCAAGTAGCTGCAGGATATAAAGATAACAGCTACCAAGGCAACGATCGCAAAAGTTCGGGATACCGTAACTATGGCAGAGAAGAGTACAAAAAGTTTTCACCAAGGGAATCCAGAGAGTACAACCCATCACCAGAAGATATGCTTAACGGACCATGTAATATCCACTCTGTGTTTGTCAATGGGAAACGAGTATCCAGACACATAATGAAAGATTGCACTACGTTCTTGAAACTACAAGAAGCAGCACTTAACAAGCAAGCCGAGGCAAAACGCCAGGGATACGAGGGAAACACAAACAACACGCATGCAACCCAACAAGGAAACAGTGGAGCTCCCAAGGGTCAAGATCAATCAAACCAGGGACGTGACGATGAGGAAGGATATGTTCTATCTAAAGGGCACATCACAGCAATGATACAACCAGTGCCCAAGTCGAACAAAGAGGAGAAAAGCATAACTCGACAAGTTAACCTCGCAATAACTTCACCACTAGCAACAACGGAATATATACATTGGTCAGAGCAACCCATAGAGTTTAGCAGAGATGATCACCCAATAACAGTACCTCGGCCAGGAAACGCGCCCTTGGTACTCAAAGCCCAAATAGGGACGTACGATGTCGACAGAATATTCATGGACGCACGAAGTGGAATAAACCTGATCTACGCAAAAACCCTGCGGGCAATGCACATTTCCTTAGAGTTCCTGAAGCCAACTGACTGCTCCTTTCACGGAATAGTCCCAGGGAGTGCTAACTATCCACTTGGACGAATAGCACTCAAGGTTTGCTTCAGAAATCGGCAAAACTACAGAAGAGAGAAACTCGACTTTGAAGTCATGGACTGGCCATCACAATATCATGCGATCCTCGGGCGACCCGCGTTTTCGCGATTCATGGCAGTGCCTCATTGCACTTATCTGGTACTAAAAATGCCAGGACCCAAAGGAATCATTACAGTCAAAGGAAGCTTTGAGTTATCAGACCTATGCGACAAGGAATTTCACAAGATGGCCCAAAACTTTGGCATGATGGCAAGCTACGAGGAACGTAACTGCAAAACAAAAAGCACGACTACAGGAGTCACGCAGCAGCTCGAAGGAAACCCCAAGGAACCAAAAGTAAAGAAACCTCGGGTACAGCCATCGGAGCAAGGGAAGTCTACAGGAGAAGAAGAGAAGACTCAAGCGACATAGGCGACAAGACATACAAATCGGTAGAGTAAAAAAATAAAGCTATAAAAGCCACGAGTTATTCCAGGGCAATGCCCTCTAGATCCAGAACACAGGTCATTGGCCGGATCTCTTGGGTCATCCCATGTATCTTACATTATATGCATAAATAAAAGACATAAGCTCCTCCTATTTGAGTTTACATGTCTTCAAAAGCTGCGGCAAGCGCACCAATATATACACAAAGTAAAAATGCTCTGAGTTAGAAAACAAAAACTCTCGCATTATACGCACAAAAAACATACATGTATCACATCATAACATCAGGTTATCAGAATCATCCACCCCCAGGGGATCTAAGTAATGATGCTCGCGGAAAAATGCGGCATCCTCTCGCAACAGCCTAGCTATAATCCTGCTGGCAGGCTGAAGGGTATTCTCCAGATGAACTCGCAAACTAGCTCCACCTGGAGGATAACTCAGTGACATGGAACTATAATTAAGCCTTGGATGCCACTTACGCACCCACCCAAGAGCAAAATTGGATCCAGCCACCAAGTTCAGCTCTATCAGCCGATGAATTCGCTGACTCAATCTGAAAGTATCGAGTAACAATGGAAAGCTCACAGGAAGAGGATTGCGAGGAAGCATGACAGAATGCATGGTTATCAGAGATCTTTGACAACCATCAACTGCCTCTCCAATATGCTGAGCGCGATCTTGAAGCAGCACAATAGCATGACGGCATCGAGGATCGGACCACAAACTGTCGATCCCCTCGGAAGCCTTCTCCAGAGCTGTATTTCGCTCAGCAACCCGACGTGCTTCAGCAGCAAAGTCCAGACAAGTACCTAAAACAACAAAAGACATTAGATGAGAGTAGTGGAATAAAAGGAAATAAGAGAAGCAACAAGGAACCTCACATCGCAACATCTCACAAGCAGACTCGACAATACCGATGAGGAAGGAGTCGCATTCTTCGAGATGCACGATTTTCGCCATCAGACCCGACACCCTATCCTCAAGAACGGATATCTGTTTCATAAATACGCAAGATTTGCTGGCCTTATCCATAGCCATCCGCGCTTGGCGTTTAGACAAAGTCAACCGGCTTTTGAGATCTGCAATCCTTGAGGAATACTCATCGCATCGGCAAACAGGACGAGGAGGCGATGAAACTCCGAAGTCAAAAGCATCGGCAGAAGATGGAACTCGACCGCGACCAGATAGTTTACCAGCACGCACAGGCTGGAAGGCAAAAGAAAAAGAAGAGAGAAGCATCTCAGAAGCTAAACCAAACACGATATTTTGCAAAAGAGGAGATATTTACAAAAGCATAAGCCCTCTGACTAAGGTTCTTGGGCTACATGCGACTAGAGAGTTTGCTATATCAGAATGAAAAAAAAAATTACAAGGGAGGCCAAGTCTACGTCACCTCAGCCTCACGATTTCTAGCAGAGGAAGGCGTAGCAGAGGCAGCACCAGCATCAGGAGGAGGCATAGATCCACTTGTGGCCGGTGTCAAAGTAATCGGCATCGTACCGGTCGTGGAAGCCGCCGAAGGGGAAATCATCGACACGATGCCCGGCGCATACTTTTTCGCCTTCTCAAAGAAGGGCTTCAGTTCCAAGCGAGGACGGCCGGGGGAAGAGCTAACCTTCTCTCAGTTCACCTCCTCACCATGCGCATATGCAAATGCAATGGCCCCCTCGGCACCTCGCTTCAAGGAGAGACCCTTCATAGTGAGTATGGGGTCTTCATCGGTGTCGAAAGCTTTGGCAAGATTCTTCAAATCCGGTACATTGGCCTTCTTCTTGGGCCACAACCTGACAAAAATCCGCGTAAGTACGCGGTTCACCAACTCGAAGATTTCCCGAACAGATATCCAGTTCGCTTCCAGCAAGCTGACCGCGTCCAAGAGAGGATCTTCATCAAGCTGCAAAGTCGACGTGGACACTTCACTATATTCTACAAAACCAAGGAAATAGCAAAATAGCAGAAAAGGAATACATCAGCAAGCATAAGAAAGCAAGAAAGCCGACAAAATGAAAGAAAGTATAAGTATGCACCTCTAGCAGCAGTAGATATCTGGTTTAGCCGCTCAGCCACGGCCTGTTCCCGCTGGAGGTGCTCCTTCTTAGCGGTAGCAAGGTCCTTTTCTGCTTTCTTCGCCTTAGCCAATGCTGACTTAGAAGACTTCTCAGCATTGACCTTGGCAGCAGTGGCGGCATAAAAAGCTGTCCTGGAAGCTTCGAGTTCAGCTTCCAGCGACGCAATGCGAGCATTGGCTGCCTTTAGAGCACCTGAGTTAAATAAAGATGGAAGAAACAGTCAAGCAAAGAAGCAGAGAAAGGCATGCAAAGATAAGCAAATGTTAAAAAATGAGACTTACCTTCAGAAGCCTTAGCAACTTTTAGGTACTCGACGCATTCAGTGCCCAAGTCGACAAATCTCTTCATCAGGCTCTGTCAAGAAAATAGGATGTGAGTATTAATGCGCAAAAATTGAAGTAAATACAACAGTATTTTTACGCACGTCGTCGGAGGAGCTTGTGGAGTGATGGGCCTCAAGGGTAGCACCGGCGTCGGAAGCTTTCTGCAAGCGCCTAGAGCTACGAACAGTGAATACCTTCTTGGTAGGCTTCTTCGAAGCTTTTTGAGGTTTCGCTGCTGGATCAACCTCTTGTGGCGATGGCTCGTTGATGACAACACACTACTGCAAAATAGCTTATAGCCTCCAGCACATTAGTGACAGATAAAGACATGCACATCACTGGTAACAAGTATCAGCGACGGGCCTCGTTACGCCCATCACTAATAAAGGTTGGCAGGCGGCTACAGAATATAGTAGTGACGGTAAAATATATCTGCTTGTCACTGGTAATCTCATATAATAGTTAGTGATGGATTCATGGATTCGTCTGTTGCTGGTGTTTCTATCAGCAATGACAGACTAGTCTATATAACTGTCACCAGTAATTTCGAGGTTCCATGTTCCGCGGTTCCGCGCGAGAGCGTTTTGAGCGACCCATAGTCAACTCGGGTATTTTGCATTCCACCCTTCGACCATATCTCTTCATATCATGTATCTTTATCTCCCCATGTCAAAAAAAGTAATCGACCTAGACTCCCAGCCTTTCCTTCGCTCCCTGACCTAGCCGCCGGAGGTGATCAGGGAGGCGCCGCCTTTTCCACCCGATCTTCACCGGCCGTGCTGGTCCCCTCTCCCTCCGCCTGCTCCGGCGGCGGTGGGGAGGGGGGATCCGGTCTCTCCGCTCTGTAGTTAGGGTTTGGTTTCGCAGGTCGTGGAGCGCCGTTGGGGTGGTGGGAGCGGCGCCCGGACGAATAAATCTGCCTCGGCTCCACTCCCACACCGGCGGTGTCCTTCATGGCGGCGTCTCGGAGTTGATGGCATCGTGTGTTTGCCGATTCCTCGGATCGGCGGCTTTCAGTTTCTTGGATGGTGTCGTCGAGGCGGAGGCGGTGATCCCATCGGGTGTGTTCATCCTCCTGCTTTGTCCCCGTTACTATGGCGTTGGCTCCGACGTCATGGTGGAGCAGGGAGGATGTGTTGTCCAGGAGTACGTGCAGATGGTGTATCCTATGCTGGGTTTGTGGATGGAGGCCGGCAGTTCTGATTTTCTCCCCCGACGCTGTAGTCGTGGGGGGATATCAGTTCTGGAGTTCGATCGCGTGTCCGAGGACATGTTGCCTCGGTCTGATTCTTTCAACGACAATGGTTTTGCCTTCGGCAAACTACTTTGGAGGTCCGAAAAGCTGCTGATCAGCGATGGAGCCGCATCGAGCTCGGGTGTTGTGGTGATCTGTCTTCCGTCCCTTTGGCGTTCACTTTGGTGGTGTCGAAGGAGGAGGATAGACGCTGGTTTTTTGCATAGGTTTATCCTATCTTTTCAGTTCTGTAAGGTCTGTTCGTTCGTAACTTGTAACTTGTTTTTATCTTATGAATAAAGAGCGGATTACAGTGTCAAAAAAAAATGTCAAAAAAAGTACTCCGCCCGAGTATCTTTATCTCACACAAAACGTGTCCCCCTGAGATCAGATACAAACCGCCAGGCCACCTCCGCCGGATCCAGATCCACCCCGCTCAGACATCCACGGTCGTCGTTCCCGTGGGCGACCAACCATGGTGCCGGTCCACTATCCCCCTCCCCCGACCACGGTCTAGGCCTGGAGGGAACGCCAAGCCCCTAATCCAAGATCCTCCTTTCGTTGTTTATGCTGATCTCTTGATCTTTTGGTTACCTTTGGTTGAATATTCGTATGATCTGAGTTCATGTTCATGTGTTTCTTGTATGCATGACCTCCGTAGATTGTTATCCTGCTACTCTCGGCCAATGTTGTTTCCCATTTTTATTTGTGTGTTGTCTTGTTCAGTGCTAACTCGATGCATGGCCTCTACTGATCTTGAACCTGGCCCGGAAGGAGCAGGGCGAGGAGGACAGGATGCTCCAGCTGCATACTATTTTGATCGAGTACCACAGTATTTTCCGTGAGGTAAGGCAAATATCCCACTTATTCCTATCAGATCTGGACCAGAAATTTTTGATAGCTAACGCTTGATATGCTAATATTGAAATATATGGAAGCTAATGTCGCCTAATTAATATTTTTGGATAGAGCGGTTGCAGAGTACTTACAGACATATCAGGCATTTCTATATGATGATCAAGTTTTAGCGTATTGTATTCAGTAGACCTGATATGACTAGATAGCTAGAAAAATATTTGCTATGACATTCACTTAGTACTGTGTCTTTCCTTTCCAACAAAAACAGATGTAAATGTTGAGATGATCCCTATGTGTGCGTCTCGCATGTAATTGACAAAATCACTAATTTATTTACAGATCGATGGTTTAGACTCGAAGTTTGCACATATTTATTGATGCAGTAGTATCTAATCTTGTTTTGTGCGTGCTAATTGCTAACCTTTTGGGTCAAGTATTAGATTTAGATCATGGACTTCACGTGTATTAGAACTTTGTGATAGCTACTGCTAAAGATTACAACAATTACTGAATTAATGGTTTTAAATCATATAATTTGCACAAGTAATTTACATGTTTCCTGCTACATTATATTACTCTGCCATTCGTATATTTAACGGGCAGGTACTTGTACAGGTCCTACTAATCATTACACACTTGCGAGCTGAGATTGTAGCTTTCTCATTCCTTGCGATCTACTCCCTCCGTTCGAAAATATAAGATGTTTTAGCTTTGTGAATGTGATGTATCTAGACATTTTTTAGTGTATAGATTCGAGCGAACCTATACACTAAAAGATGTCTAAATACATCTCCTTCACAAAACTAAAACATCTTATATTTCTAAACGGAGGGAGTACCTCATAAGATGGCGTGTGAATTTCTTTTCTTGTACCAAGCATTTCAAACTAATCTAATGGATAATGATTCTGCAACTTCTATTGTTTAGTTAGTTTTATTCCTACCTCATGTGCAATCCCTCTAATGTTTTCCACTAAACGGATACCTTGGGTGCTAGCATATGTGTAGTTTCTTCTTTCTTCATGTGGTTTGATTGACAATACTGTCTAGTGCGTCTGAGTGCATCTCTCTACTTTTTGTGTATTCACCCTTTTTTTGTTTTCTATCGTAGATGTTTCATGTTTAACGGTTCAATTGTTAGTAAATGCGGTGCACCAAAAAAGCTTGACTTCTAGTTTGATTTTCTCTCTTTCTATTCTCATTTGCTTATATTATCTTTGCTAAACCAGTAATTTAGACACTGAATGAAGCAAATTCAACTCCTATCCTCCCAAGGATATTCTTGGTGAAAGGCCTCAATTTTCCATATATTTATTTTTTACAAGCATGTTGTGGTGTGAACTGATATGCAGTCAGGCTGCCGCTAGATGCCTGCTAGTCTGCTGCGATGGCTGCAGCATGCCAACATTTGTTTGGGATGCGATCTTTCTAGGTAGCCGCTGGCAACGACGAGTTACTCAGAAGTAGATGGTAGAAGCTTTGACGTTTCATAAAAGTTTGAGGTGTTGTTCCAAAATGATACTAGCATTTTGGATATTGTACTACTGATGTAAATTCCACTTTGTAGTACTTACGATCATATTATGTTATGTATGAGTGTATGTGATCATATTGTGTTGTTAATGTGCAAATGAGAAATACATTATTCTTAAAAATGCAATATATTTTTTTATTCCCAAAATAGGCACCCATAATGGGCAAACTACCAAACTATGAAAGATTTGTCGCTGCTAACATCGTACTAGTGATGAGGCACAAATAAATGACTATCGCTAGTAAACAAACACTAGTGACGGGCATGCTTGCCTGTCACTAGTAACTTGTTACTAGTGACAGGCGTCTTGCCCGTCACTAATGAGTCTTTTGGGCCTGTCACTAGTAGACTATTCTGCAGTAGTGACAGTATCAGTGACGGGGGCCTCAGCAGCAAATCTCTTCGGGTTCTCCTCATCCCTGAGAAAAAGAGAAATACAAAGTCATCTATCAAGGTTAACAATAAAAATCTAAGTATATGAAAACAAATGGATGAACACTCACGAGTCTATGTAGTCGAAGAGTTCTCCGCCATCCTCTGGTTCGAAGGATTCCCCGGCCACAGTCTTAGGGGCGGAGGCACTGGAAGAAGAAAATTCTTCGGCACGTTTCCTCTTCTTGTCCACGACAATATCTTCAGAAAGCACAGGAGGAGGTGACGTCGTTGAACCAGTCCTTTCCAGCGAATCCTCGCCTTCGTCTCCATCGTGGCTGTCCTCAGTCTCGGGGGCTTCGGAGGCCGCAGAAACAGGAACATGCGGAATGGCCCCTCCCTCTGGGAGAGGAGGGCGAGAAACAAGAAGTTGATGATTCTGAAAAGACAAAACAACCCGAAAGATATAAAGCGAAGAATAATAAGAGAAAGACAAAGGCAAAGTAAAGGCAGCAAAAATTACCATAGGCAAGGGATGCTCGGAGTCGAAGTGGCTTGCGGCTAAGTCCGCAGCTTCATGATCTTTGGTGAGAGTGGTAAGAGCTCTCACACGCCTATCGAGATCCTTCTTCTCCATAAGATTTTCAGATACTCGAGAAGGATCCTCCCAAGCCAGAAAAAGTCCACAACTTGGAAAGACGATGCTGCAGGGGTTGAACCCGACGTTGCAGGAAAAAAAGCCATGAGTTGTGTACTCGAAAGAGCACCTCCTCTACCTCTTTTCAGCTCCTGGATGTCGGCCAGGAGTGGCTTGATCTCCTCCATCTCAGCTTCCGTGGGAGGCGAATCCCACGAGGCCAATTTCTTCAATTCTTGGGAGGCGTCAAATGGGGCAAGCCCATACTTGTTAGAGGAGGAATTCTTTCGGTCCTTGATATAAAACCACCTGGTCCTCCAACCTTGTACCGAGGCAGCCATTGAAAACTCCAAATACTGCGATTCAGAGCGAACAGAGATACAAGCTCCGCCCAGTTCGGGTTTTTTGGACAATGCGACACTGGGGCAGAGCCGAAAGAGGGCTCTCCAAAGAAGAAAGTGGGGATCAATCCCCAGAAACGACTGGCACAAAGTGATAAAATAAGCAATGTGCAAGATGGAGTTTGGTGTGAGCTGGTGAAGTTGCACACCATAAACAAAAAGAAGCCCACGAAGGAATTCGTGGGCAGGAAGGGAAAGACCGCGCAAAAGATAGGCAAAGAACATCACCCGAAAACCATCTCTGGGCTTGGGGATTGCTACTCGGTGATGGCGCCAGAAAAGAACTGTGGCGTGTAGTTGACGTGGGAGCAGTAAGTCCTTGTGCGTGGTGAATGACCAGCCCGTTGGGAACCCCAAGAGGAAGGTATGATGAGTGTAGCGGCAAGTTTTCCCTCAGTTAAGAAACCAAGGTTTAATGTCGATCTTGAAGAGGAGAGACGGTGACGACTGAAGGTGATGCAGACTGGCTTAATAACACTCCAACAAGGGCGCCGTTAACGATACTTGTTGACTTGTCTTCGGCCAGCAGCAACGCGGAACCTGCACACACACAAACAAATACTTTGTTCCCAACTTGCGATGAGGTTGTCAATCTCACCGGTTTGCTTGAAACAAAGGTTATGAGCGTATCGAGTGGAAAACAGTAGAGTATGCTAGTAAAGTAAACAGTACGAGAAAAGTAAACAGGTGATTGCAATATGATGTAAATAGGACCGGGGTCCACAGTTCACTAGTGGTGTCTCTCCATAGATAAAATAGCACATGCTGGGTAAACAAATTACAGTTGGGAAATTGATAGAATAAAGATAATGTGATATGTCAAGAAGATCACTATGAGATTTACTCTGGGCATTACAACAAAATACATAGACCGCCATCCAACTGCATCTATGACTAATAATCCACTCCCGGGGATATCAATCCGAACACCCTAGAAGTATTAAGTTGCGAACAACAGATAATTGCATTAAGCAAAGTGTGTAATGTAAACAAAGCATATGCCCTTGAGCATATGAATGTTGTTTTCTCCCTAGTAGCAACAACACATCTACCACCTTAGAGGTTTCTGTCACTCCCCCAGGTGAAATAGAGACATGAACCCACTATCGAGCATAAATACCCCCTCTTGGAGTCACTAGCAACTACTTGGCCAAGATAGCTACTAACAACGGAGAGCATGCAAGATCATAAACAACATAGAGATAACAAAAGATATAATTCAGTATAGCAACTTAATCATAAACACCAATATTCATCGGATCCCAACAAACCGAACATGTAGAATTACATAACGGTGATCTCAATCATGTAGGGCAGCTCATGAGATCTAAACATGAAGCACATAGTGGAGAAGACAACCATCTAGCTACTGCTATGGACCCATAGTCCAAGGTAGACTACTCACTCATCGCTCCGGAGGCAAGCATGGCGATGAAGAAGACCTCCGGTGGCGATTCCCCTCTCTGGCAGGGTGCCGGGAAGAGCTTCTGGACCCTCCCGATCTTCGGGTCGACGGCGGCGGCGTATCGCGATGTGTTCTGGAAATCTGATCGGGCCTTAGGTTTTTCCCGTCGGGGGGTATTTATAGGCGAAGGGGCGTCGTCAGAAGAGGGGCCAGGTGGCCTCACAAGGCGGTGGCACGGGCCAGGGGCTGGCCGCGCCACCCCTGTGTGTGGGCCCCTGGTCCCTCACCTCCTACTCTCCTTCGGATCTCTGGAAGCTTCCGGGTAAAATAAGACTTCAGGAACTTGTTTCGTCCAATTCCGAGAATATTTCCTGTGTATCACTTCTGAAACACAAAAACAGCAGAAAACAGGAAACTGGCACTGTGTTAATAGGTTAGTTTCGGAAAATGCATAAAAATGCCACTAAGTGTAACGAAACAATAGGCAAATGGTGTAAAACAAGCATGGAGCATCAAAAATTATAGATACGTTTGAGACGTATCAAGCATCCCCAAGCTTAACTCCTGCTCGTCCTCGAGTAGGTAAGTGATAACAAAAGAAATAATTTTTGAGGTGACATGCACCTACACAATCTTGATCATATATGTAAGCATTGGTGAGCTGGGATCATAGAACTTAAAACATGGGCATGAAGATATAATCATGACAATAAGAACTTAGCAACCATGTTGTAAACATGCAAATGAACACAAACAAAAGATCATGATAATGAAACAATGAAAGTCAAACGTGTGTTCAAATCATAAGGAAAAACATACAAATGGTTTTCAGCTTGTCCTTCAAAGAGAGCAAAACATAAATGCACAGGACACCTCAAAGTTTAAGAGGGAGACTAGATACAAATAATTTAAGAACAAGTGAAACCAACAATATGAATCAATCAATGAACTTTGGGACAGTGCATATCACACTAAGAATGACAACTATGCTCTCTTAACGGTGCATAAAGAAAGAAGGTGGTGACTCAACATAAAAGTAAAAGAAAGGCCCTTCGCAGAGGGAAGCAGTGATTAAGCATGTGCTAGAGCTTTTCATTTGTAAAACAGAGAGATAAAACTTGATTTTGAGAGGTGGTTGTCTTTGTCAACGACTGGCAATGGGGTTCTTACTATCTTCCATACAAAAATGAAGCAAGTTTTTGAGAGAGAGATTGGCACTTTTGTGCTCCTTTTATAAAACTTGGCACTCCTCCCCACCTTTTTCCTTTCACATACCATGGCTAACCGATTCCATCGGGTGCCCACCAACATTCATATTCTTTGGAGGAGTGCCTTTTTTCTTTCTTTTTCTCTTTTTTTTTTCTTTTTGGAATAAGCAATATGGAAGATAGCAAATCCGACCACTACGTCCCCATGAGCTGAAAACAGTGTCACAAAACGAGAAGTGTTTTGAAGGTTTTTGAAAGGTAGCACATGAAAATTTTACTTTGGAATGGCTTACAAATACCATGCATAGGAATTTATAGTGGACACAATGGCAAACTTGGTTTTTAGGAGTTGGATGCACGAGTAGAGCTCATACTCAGTACAAGGCGAGGGCTAGCAAAAGACTGGGAGCGACCAACTAAGAGAGCAATAATGGCCATAATCATGCAAAGCGACAAAGCGACATTAAAAGAAGCATAAGATGGCATCAAAAGTCAAAAACTAAATGATCATAAAGGTTATTGGCGACTTTGTAAGAGTCTAACATGTGTGAGCATGCGCCAAGTCAACCCAAATAAAGCATCAAGGAGAAAACTAAAATAATGCTTCCATACAATAAAAACAACGCATGATTTTTTCAAAGGCTCATTAAGCAATCTCAGTTATTTGAGACAAGTCATGCTACAGCAAAACCACTAAGCATACTATCAAAAAGACATCAAGCATGACATGAAAAAGCCTAAGCCGCAGTCTACACAAGCTCCTTCTTGCACCACTATTTTGCACAAAGCTTTTTCTCTTTTCCAACACCATTTGAAATTTTTAAAGACACCTCTTTTGATGAAAACCAATAATGATCAGAGGCAAAAATGCACCTTGATGAAAAGATATGACAAGGTCTGAACGCAAATCAAGGCGAAAACGAAAACCAAAAGCAGTAGCAGAAAAAGTAGAACACTCGATTTTTAAATAAGAGTGAAAACTAGAGCGTTCTTTGCAAATGAAAACAAGCAACTTCTCCAAAAGAAAATTTGTTGGGGTCCAACCATTTATTGCAGAAAAAAAACAAACTAAACAAACTAAGAAAACTAAAACAACTGACGCTCCAAGAAAAACACATAGTGCATGAAGCAATAAAAATATAGTGTCTTGAAAGGTGACCTGATTTTTGCCGATGAAGAAGGGGTGCCTCGGGGGCATCTCCAAGCTTTGACGCTTGTACTTCTTGGATATTTCTTGGGGTGATGCATGGGCATCCCCAAGCTTGAGCTTTTGTCCATTCTTCAACTCATCTCATCATTCTCCAATCCCTACACTTGAAAACTTCCTTCATACAAAACTAAACACAAATCTATTAGCAACATTAGTGTAAGCATAAAATATATTCAACCCTCTATTTGCTTCAGGTTTCAACTCAAAACCACCACATATATAGCAAATACTACTGTAGCAACTCCCCAAAAAGTTCCATGATCAAAAGAACTCAAAAGAAAGTGATAAAGTGACAAACACAAATATTGGCAGAAATATGTCAAAACTGAACAGCCGACAAAGGTCGAATTTTTGAGGGATTTTCTGTTGCTCAAATCAAAAAGTGTGCAACTAAGAAAAGTTTGTATATAACCTGGGGCATATGCACAAGAAATCGCAGGTCCAAAAGATAAACAGAGAATTTTCACGAATTTTTACGGTGCAGCACCGAAAACAGTTTCAGGACAGCAACATCCCCAAATCTTTACCTCACTCAAATTAGAGGCTTCTCTTGGCACAAAAATGAAATAAACAAGATAAGGAGCGGTCATTACAGTAGTAATGACTTCCAAGACTCAAATAAAAGAAAAAGTACTGAAAAGAAAACATTGGGTTATCTCCCAAGAGTGCTTTTCTTTAACGCCTTTGAGCTAGGCGCAGAAAATTGCGAATCAAGTAATATCAATAGAAGCATTAAGATCAACAGAAGAGATCTTTTCAATAATGAAGGAAAATGTATTCAACTGAGTTTTTGAAACTCCTTTACGATCACGCTTTGGCACACTACTTTCATCGAAAAGATTTTCTGGACAAATCCAACTGGAATTCTTTTCCCAAGCATCATGAATTCCTATAAGTTCATAAGGTATTGGTACATTAAAATCATCGGGCGTACTTGCCTTAACAGGCGAGCCAAGCTTATTAAACTTCTTAAAAACTTTCCTAGCCTCAATTGCAACATCTCTAAATTATGTGCGCAAGGTTTCTAAGATAAAAGCTTTCTTTTCGGGATCCTCAATTTCATGAAGCTTAAGGAACATGTATTGCATAGAAGAATTAAGACTAGCAAACCTAGCTTCTAACATGTGAACTAAATGAGCAGAAGCAACTTCATAACTAGGAGCTAACTCAACCAAAGACTTTTCCTCAACTTCCTTATGCATACTAATGTGATTAAAGAACTCCTCAATGTTACTTTTGCCAATAATCGAACCACTACCTACTGAGAGGTCCTCCAGAACAAACTTAGGGATCAACATGATAAACTAAAGTAAAGAAATAACAACTACCAAGGATTCTAATTTTTTTTTGGTTTTTGATAAAAAGCAATGCAGGTAAAATAAAATAAAGTAAAGCAAAACAATAACAAAGTAAAGAATGTGTGTGCGAAGAACTCCCCTCGCAGAAGTCTTCTCTTCCTCCCCGGCAACGACGCCAGAAAAGAAGCTGCTACTCGGTGATGGCACCAGAAAAGAACTGTGGCGTGTAGTTGACGTGGGAGCAGTAAGTCCTTGTGCGTGGTGAATGACCAGCCCGTTGGGAACCCCAAGAGGAAGGTATGATGAGTGTAGCGGCGAGTTTTCCCTCAGTTAAGAAACCAAGGTTTAATGTCGATCTTGAAGAGGAGAGACGGTGACGACTGAAGGTGATGCAGACTGGCTTAATAACACTCCAAAAAGGGCGCCGTTAACGATACTTGTTGACTTGTCTTCGGCCAGCAGCAACGCGGAACCTGCACACACACACAAACAAATACTTTGTTCCCAACTTGCGATGAGGTTGTCAATCTCACCGGTTTGCTTGAAACAAAGGTTATGAGCGTATCGAGTGGAAAACAGTAGAGTATGCTAGTAAAGTAAACAGTACGAGAAAAGTAAACAGGTGATTGCAATATGATGTAAATAGGACCGGGGTCCACAGTTCACTAGTGGTGTCTCTCCATAGATAAAATAGCACATGCTGGGTAAACAAATTACAGTTGGGCAATTGATAGAATAAAGATAACGTGATATGCCAAGAAGATCACTATGAGATTTACTCTGGGCATTACAACAAAATACATAGACCGCCATCCAACTGCATCTATGACTAATAATCCACTCCCGGGGATATCAATCCGAACACCCTAGAAGTATTAAGTTGCGAACAACAGATAATTGCATTAAGCAAAGTGTGTAATGTAAACAAAGCATATGCCCTTGAGCATATGAATGTTGTTTTCTCCCTAGTAGCAACAGCACATCTACCACCTTAGAGGTTTCTGTCACTCCCCCAGGTGAAATAGAGACATGAACCCACTATCGAGCATAAATACCCCCTCTTGGAGTCACTAGCAACTACTTGGCCAAGATAGCTACTAATAACGGAGAGCATGCAAGATCATAAACAACATAGAGATAACAAAAGATATAATTCAGTACAGCAACTTAATCATAAACACCAATATTCATCGGATCCCAACAAACCGAACATGTAGAATTACATAACGGTGATCTCAATCATGTAGGGCAGCTCATGAGATCTAAACATGAAGCACATAGTGGAGAAGACAACCATCTAGCTACCGCTATGGACCCATAGTCCAAGGTAGACTACTCACTCATCGCTCCGGAGGCAAGCATGGCGATGAAGAAGACCTCCGGTGGCGATTCCCCTCTCCGGCAGGGTGCCGGGAAGAGCTTCTGGACCCTCCCGATCTTATGGTCGACGGCGGCGGCGTATCGCGATGTGTTCTGGAAATCTGATCGGGCCTTAGGTTTTTCCCGTCGGGGGGTATTTATAGGCGAAGGGGCGTCGTCAGAAGAGGGGCCAGGTGGCCTCACAAGGCGGTGGCGCGGGCCAGGGGCTGGCCGCGCCACCCCTGTGTGTGGGCCCCTGGTCCCTCACCTCCTACTCTCCTTCGGATCTCTGGAAGCTTCCGGGTAAAATAAGACTTCAGGAACTTGTTTCGTCCAATTCCGAGAATATTTCCTGTGTATCACTTCTGAAACACAAAAACAGCAGAAAACAGGAAACTGACACTGTGGCACTTCGTTAATAGGTTAGTTCCGGAAAATGCATAAAAATGCCACTAAGTGTAACGAAACAATAGGCAAATGGTGTAAAACAAGCATGGAGCATCAAAAATTATAGATACGTTTGAGACGTATCAGGGATCCGCTCAGCGCTGGGGAAGATAATCTCATCATCGTTGGAAACGAGGCCATCCGCTCGGGCCTTGTCCAGCTCCTTCTGCGTAAAGGCAGAAGGCACCCAGCTCGTCGCGATGTTCGTCCCCTTGGTCATCTTGTGCTTCTACGCCTGATGCTTCACGTGCATCTACGATCTACGCACGGGGGCTCGGCAGGAGATCAAAGGAGAGCAAAAATCGCAACAATGGTGGCGGCGGCGGAAGCAATGAACTGGTAAACAGTAAATTTCCCCACTCTCCCCTTATATAGGTTCCAGGTAACGGAACGTGGGCTGAGACGTGGCGCAAAGAGCGGAAACGACAGCCCACTAACGGGCAGAAAAATTGCAAAATTACCGCGCTGCCCATGGGTAACGGTCAAAATCTGGAGATAATTACAAACATATTAATGACGTCATAAACTTACGAGTGACGAGAACTGAAGACTATGATAGCAGCGTACGCTAGTAAGATGAATATTCCAAAGATGGTTCGAGTTGGCGAACTTGAATAAAGGAAGATCAAGGAAGCCGACGGAAAATTGAGCCTGGTAAAAGAAGAATCATTCTTTGAGTCCATACCCGAAAATATTCGGCTATAGCCTCGGGGGTTACTACCATCGGGAGCGCTGGGCGCGCACCCGACGATATTATGGAGTCACATTATGATTTCACGATATGACAGACGGCACGTTGTCTTTGAGTCTATACTCGAAAAAAGATTTTTCGACTATAGCCTCGAGGGCTACTCCCATCGGGAGCGCTGGGCGCGCATCCGACGATGTTTTATAATGAACAATGAAGGCGAATAAGATTCTGGAAGCATCATTACTACCATCGGGAGGAAGATTTTTATCGATCAAGGTTGAATAAACCCGAATATTTTGTATGCTGGAACAGTCAAACAAGGCTGCGACGTGTGATTCTCGGGTTGCGTCATCGCGACAAAACTTGAATGCCGTGGTCGAAATATATCACGAAGGTAAGACCCCAGGATCCGTCCTGTGTGGCCCGGTATACGCACATGGATGCGCTCTGCTGGTATGTATCCGTGTCTTCGACGCGAAGAAAAATCCTGGTAGACGCACTGGGTACCCTGAGAACCACTGGGATTCATTCTTTGTAAGTCCTAAATGCGGCAAAAGAGTGGGTTTGACCGGTTTCCCGAATTCTAGTCCAAGGGATTGAATTTGAAGTAGGTGGCAAGTGTCTGTTCCAGCAGTTAACTGACCTCTTGATCCGTGAGAGTTGTTAGGCTTGTTCATCAAAGCCCCTTGCGAGATATTATAGAAAAAGATAAGTCGAAAGACCAAGTCAAAGATTTCAAGATTTGAAGAAGTTAAGTATTGATCAAGTCGAAGAATTAAAGATCTGAGATTCAACCCGAATCTGCAATTCTGGTAGAATCTCGAGGGCTACTGACAAGGGTATAGATAATAGAGCCCGTTAGTTGAGTACCCCTGAGGCCCGTTAAGCTAGACCCAATTGTAATACTAGTCGAAATACGAGTTCATGTCGTATGTCGATATTGTAATCTGTATCGGATCCCACCCGATCCTTGAGACCTGGCCACCTATATAAAGGGGCCAGGAGGGGACGGTGTGGGACAGATTGAAAGCAAGCCAGGTTTTACACACACGTTTACTTTCATAGCCACCTTGTTTGACTGAGTTAACCTTCGAGTTCATCCGACGCCCTGTCTCCCCGATTCTAAGTCCTTCATCTAGGACATTTATCGAGTTTAACCCTCGTCACTTAGAATATTACGTCTCACATGACATTGTGGGTACTGAAGAAGCTCGGGCATTGTCACCGATGAAATATAATCTTCGGAGTTTCCAAACATTTCAGAAAAAAAAACCATGTCATGTCTAAGTAAATTCACCTTTTTGCCCCGTGGTTTTATATGATTTCTGAAGGAGTTTACCATATTTAATCTGAACCACATAATATCATAAAGTTGCAAACACTGTATGTAAAAATAACTTTTTTTAAAATTCTCGCCAGCTGGTAAAAGTCGAACAGGTCAAGTCACACGATCCGACACGAAAGCTAGCTCTGCCAATGGTGGGCGCTTGGTCGAGCACCTAGTTGCCCATAGGCTATACTTCATTCGTTCCATATTACTCCGTATATAAGGTTTGGTCAACCCAAGCGTTAACATGTTTGAGAAAGATATATGGCAAAATACCCAAATATATAATATTGAAAGTTTATAATATGGAAGTATACTTCAGTACAATTCTAATTATATTGATTTTCTATATAGGTGTTGCATTTTTCTATATAATTAGTCAAAACATCCAAGTTTGACTTTGATCAAACATTATATGCAGAGTAATATATATGTAACATGAGGGAGTACAAAGTATGCGATCATAACCAAAAGATTGTTATTATTAGATGAATTATTATAATTAGACAATAGGTTTGGACAAATGATTGTTAAACCAAATAATTGCAGAGTAATATATATGTAACAACATGAGGGACAAGTGGAACCGCGTGTGCAATGTTTTCCCTATTCGCTATCAGATGGACAGCACGGTGTAAGCCACAAACATCAACAGAAAATAAGTCAAGGGGAGGAGGGAAAACTTCTGAAAAACGGGCGGAAAACTTCCTGAAAAGGACACAACACAACTCGAACAGACTGAACCCTGCAACAATAAAAAAATCTTAGGGTAAGTTGCCTCATTTATGCATCGCACTAGAGTTGATGTCTTCCGGTCCGGATAATGATCGGGGCTTTCGTCGTGCGAGCGAGCACTTTACGCGAGGTTTCTCTTCAGAAAATGGAAATAAAAGGTGATGTATACGTTACGGTTTCGTTGCTATTTCACTGAATTTGCCTCGTGATTACACCGTCAAATGGCCCTGATTTTGGGTGCTTGGCTGCTTGGAAGTTGTATCGATGATGCAATGCTGACTTCCTGAAGATTGCCAGGGAGTGGAGTCAGACAAAGACAGTTTCGTTGGCTGCGCTGGCTCTCAGAAACTTTAGTTTTCTTACGACGTTGTGTACTGAAGAAGCTCAGCCATTTTCAGGGATGAAAAATAATGTTCGAAGTTTCCGAATATCTTCGGAAAAATGTTTCACTTAACTTTTGAGTAAATTCTATTTTCCACCCGATGTTGGTACTTATTTTATTTTCCTTCTGAAAATGGGATGGAAAGTGTCTGAAGAATGTGATGAAAGTGTCTGAAAATGACACTGAATCCTTTGGGGAAAGAAAAAATCTAGTTGCACCTATGGATGCGGTTAATGACATGAACATATGTGGCGACCCTTGGATAACTGGAGTGCTCGGTCGTACTCATGAAAGTTAATGGACCAATGCTAAACTATGAGAAAATGGGTCAATTTCGCCATCAAATGGACAACACGGTGTAGGCCATAAACAAGAAGAAGATTTAAGGTGACATGCATGGTGGAAGCAGGGAAAACTTCTGAAAAACGGGAGGAAAACTTTCTCAAGAATTGAAGATGACACGCCACAACACGACTCGAACAGACCGAACCCTGCAACAACAACAACAACAAGAACGAAAATCTAGCTTGTCGCCTACTGCGGACAATGACCGGGGCTTCCGCTCATGATCAAATAATCGTACTATCGTAGTGTGGCGAGCACTGTATGCGAGGTTTCTCTCCGGTGTCCAGAAGACCAGAAGCATGAAGAAAATGAACGGTGACGTACTATACATAATATTGCCGAATTGCCGTCAGGTTTCGGTAGTGTTTCGCTGAATTTGCCTCGTGGCTGTACCGTAAAACGCTTTGACTGCTCCTGCAACAGGAAGATGACCGACCTGTCGAGATTGGCTCTCCAGCGTCTTGAGGTTTAGTACAACGTTGTGGACTGCTGACTGCAGAATCTCAGGCGTCGTCACGAGAAAAATATAATCCTCAGAGTTCCTTAGAATATATTTGGGAAAATATTTAGCTTTATTGATTTTCATCAGGACTATCGGTTTATTCTTGGTTATGTCCTGCCTGGCCCGCACGTCACAGAGGCCCAAGTCTGTGCTAGTATCGATCCCGGCCCATGTTTTCTCCCTAGTATACCCTGTGTGGTCTAGACGTCCACAGTCCTGGCCTAGCCTCCGCGAAATCCTATATATCGCGCGTTAGCGGGAGCTATCCTCGTCCCGCTAACGCGCGTCGCACATGGGCTGCGGTCGGGTTTCACTGTTTTCTTATTTTTCCGCGGTCTTTTTTTGTTTCTTTCTGTTTTTTGGTTTTGTGTTTTTTCTTTTATTTTTCAGGTTTATCTGTTCGGATATTTCTGAATTTTTTTTAAAATCAACCTTTTTAAGATTTGAACAATTTTCGAATTTGAATAATTTTTATATCTAAACAAAATTACAATTTTTTTAAAGTTTGAACGTTTTAAAAATCTAAACTTTTTTCAAGTTTGAACAATTTTTAGATTTGAATAATTTTTAAATCTGAACATTTTTTGAATTTCAATGTTTTTCATTTTGAACAATTTTTCAAATCTGAACAGTTTTCAAATCTGAACAATTTTTGAATCTAAACATTTTTCGAATTTGAACATTTTTTCAAATCTGAACAGTTTTCAAATCTGAACAGTTTTCAAATCTGAACAATTTTTGAATCTGAACATTTTTCGAATTTGAAAAGTATTTGAAATCTGAACATTTTTCACTTTTGAATAAATTCAAAATTTGTTCAAATCGAATTTTGTTCAAAATCTAAAAAAAATCAAAATAAAAAATTGTTCAATCCAAAATCTGAACAAATTTCGAAATATAAAATTATTCAAATTTTAGAAAAGAAAATAGAAAAAACAGAGAAGAAGTACCACATGGGCCGGCCCAACAAGAACATCACGTAAGCGGACCGAACTAGGGCGCGCCCGCGCGTGGGGACTAGGATCCCCCCTAGCCTCCTGATAGCTGAATTTCGTATGAACAGAGAAGAAGGGGCACTTGTATTTATTGAGTGTAATATGCTGAGGGAGTACGCATACACAGAAGGAGAGGAATACAATAGAATGCCGGTTAGGGTGAGTTGAGAACTTCAGATCCTACCTAATAGGGAGGAGAGAGTGGCACATGCCCTGGTCTAGCCTAAACACATGACTCAAGTACGACATTGCAACCGAAAAATCATAAAAGGCATAGCAGCTAGTAGATATTTTTTTAATAGTGAGAACATGCAAAATGTAAGCTCTCTAATATTCTTGCCACGTGCTTCACTTGTTGGTCAAAAATCAACAAACGATGCTCAGTTACGTTTTCCTGATTGAAAGGTCGTGTTGCTGCATTCTTGAATATGAGCATGTATCCGCCGAACATATCATCCTCCAAACTAAGTTTCTCACCATGTAGTTTGAATATCTCGCTCACAAAACCATCAACAATTAAATGAAATCTTTTAAAAAAAGATCGACCTTCGCAAAGGTCCAGAAACCCTCTCCGCACGCAACAAATAGCGAGTTGTGGTGCCAGAAAATTTCTGAAAGTGGTCTCCCTGCTCGCCACATGTTGCAACGGAAAGAAAGGTGAGGATGAGAGAGGAGAGAGAAGGACGGTGAAGGTGGGTTGTCTCATGTTTTCCTTTTATTTTTTAGATTTGGTTTTAAAATAAAATATCTTGAGAACCGTTCGTCCAAATTACGAACCGTTTTCATTTTTGAGTTCCTCGCGTCGATATCTTCAAAACTAAATCCATGTTGATAGGTTTCATGAAACTTTTTTTCTGTACTTGTCGAACTACTATAGTTGTACTTTTGATACTTATACTTTAATATAATTGTTGTACTTAGCATACTTGTTGTATTTTTTGTACTTACCATTTCACTACAATGTACATGATGTACTTAACGTTTCACTATGGTGTATTTGTATTTTTATGCACTGTATTTTGTAGTACACCCGCGAACAAAAGTATACTTATACTTATACCTTAAATTTTTGTACTTGTACTTTTAGATTTTTTATACTTGTACTTTTAGGTTTTTTGTACTTTTATCTATATAAAGAAGCCCATGCCATTTACATGCTTTTTACTCGGCTGATTGATCTGCCTGTGGCACGACCGCTCGTGTACGGTCGCATGCATACGTGCGTGTACAACACGGCTCCTCGCTCGACTGCTCTCGAGTCGCGACGGGTCGCTTCGCCTTGATGTCGTACTGCTAGGTGTTGTTACGTCGTTAGTCCATTGTCCTTTAGAAAGGTCACCTTTTTATAGCAATACCCACAATTAAATTACCGAATGTCGCATCCTTACTAAATACAAATAGTCAAGGCCTAAGCCCACGTTAAATTCGTGGAGGAATTGTGGCAGCAGTACAAGACATTTATACTAATTTTATTTGCTTCTTTAATATTGTGCAAAATTTGTAAATAGATTTTAGTTAATACAAACAACCATATATGTTTTAACTTGTTTTATCTAGTTGACTTTGAATATTGTATTGGTAATACTAGATCTAAATTTTATTCCTTGCATCTCAAAAATCAATCACTATAATGCAACAATGATTTATGAAATTTGATACTTTTAGTTTGGTCGCTTTGGTGAACATAAACTCGATGTAAATATAGCAAAGCAAGAAGTATGAAAAAAATCTCCTCCAGCATCAAATTACTTGTGTCACCTAACTACATTATGATCGTTTTATATGTTTTTCCATTTTAGTATGTACAAATATCGATATAGGACACACCCCTAAAGCATAGTTTTTTATAAAGGTTAACACAACATGTTTGTGTTGCCTAAATTCAGTCTATAAACAATTCTAGAGTGAACGGGACTTATTCCTCAAATTGAGTGTTTGGGTGTCAAGTAATCAACTCTACCTTTCAGCACATATTCTTCAGTTCCACATGTCTTGGCCGTTTGCGTATATGTAAAATTTAGCAATTGAAATTGTACCAAATTCATTTTAGTTCTGTAAATGTTTGTATTCTTGACCGACACAGTGTCGGCCGTAGCCTTCGAACGGTGAGATGATAACAAAACTATTCGAGCTCGTCCGACATGGAGGAAATGAACCTCGCCAATCGGAACTTTGTCCCAAATAAAATGAATGTTGAAAACATTTGAATGCCAAATAACAAAAGTGCATGTCTAACACTTCAGAATTCAGAAGAGCAAGCCACGAATTCAATAGTGGCCTCTTAGTGCGCGGATTAGCAAATCCCTTCAAATTCCCAAAGAAACAAAATCAAAGCCCACTAAGCCAATATCCTGCAACTTAATTAAAAGAGCTGGAAAGAAAATCAAGCTGGAAATAAACTCGCTTACACAAAAGCTGACATTAACACGTTGTGAAACCTCTGGAGCTTCTCTTTTCACTTGTTCGAAAACGAGCCTTGTTCCGCTTTCTCGCGCCAGTCCGAGTCACGAGCACGCACGCATGACGCGCCTGGTGATCTGAACCGCGGATCGGATCGGATCGGAGTCCTTTCTTGACATGCTGCAGCTGATGCTGATCGTCGGCACCGACAGGAATAACCGCCTTTTGTGAAATTACTTTGAACCCTTTTTCACTTTATTCGTGACACGACTTTTGCCTCTCAAGAAACTCATCGAATAATAACTCGCGGCGAGCAGAAGAAAAATGAAATTCCCAGTTGCAATGCACACCGCACGCCGGTCCGGCGTCGCCGAGTAAATAGCATAAAACCACCACTTTTGGTGCAAAATTTACGAAACACCACCACTTTACGTTTGCGGGACAAAATCCCACCAGATTTTGCTAGGTTTTTTGCCAAACGCGCTAAAACTCAATTTGAGGCAAATTGACAGCCGTGCTGACATCCTGACCCCACCCTACTGCCGACGTGGCAATGTCGGGACGAAGCGGGTGCGCGCCCGTTAGCCGTAGAGGTGGGGCCCACTCCGCAGTGGTCAAGATGGTCGAGCCCGACCAGTTAGGGTTCAGTTTCCCCTCGCGGTGAGCTGCACCCGACACTGCCACCGCCGCGCCATTGCCGCCGCCGAAACCGTAGCAGCCGCCGCCGCGTGCTGTCGCCGCCGCCGGTCGTTGCAATGCCCAGCTGGGGGGACGGCGAGGGCTCGTCGACGACTCCGCGGCCATTGCTAGGGGTAAGCAAGTCGATTTAGGGTTAGGGTTTGCTGGTACATTTGGGGATTTCTGGATTTCGTTTCGATTCAAGCTCGATTCAAGCTCATTTCTCTTGATTTCCTGTTGATTTAGTTGTTGACGCCCATGGACTACTGTCCCGATACCACCGACGACCCCACGTTCTATGGGTTGGCTGTTGGGTGCCCGGAGGTGTGCGCCACCCATGGTCGTGAGCCGCTGAAGCGCGTTGCTTTTGAAGGATGGAACACTGGCCGAAGATTCTATATGTGTTCAGTGCAGGATGTAAGTCAATTTACTGAATTTGCATTATTTTTGGAATTGTAGATGTGTTGGCTGTGAAATTAATTCATTGTGTTAAGTTCTTAAAGCAGTAAATAGTCTTTCTTTATTGTTCCTTATTTAGCATATTGTTTATAAATATTAGCAATGCATGAATAAATCCAATGTGTTAAGTTCTGAAATCAGTAAATAGTATTTTTTGCTTGATAAGTAAGTATTAGCAATGAATGAATAAATCCAGTGACATAATATTGGTTATAATAAGTTGGCAGTCTTTCTGAAGAATGCATGTATATTTTCTGATTATTATGCAGGAAGTTGAGAATTGTGGATTTATGACTTGGTTAGATCCTGAGTGGCCACAACCACTGAAAAATGCACTAGCCAAGTTGTGGACCATGTATAATGATACCAACAGTGCAAGGTTGGATGAGATGATTGAACATGGTAAGGTGATCAAGCAAGTGGCTGAAGAGAAGAGAAAGGTGGACCAGAAGTATGCAAGTTTGATGGATGATGTGCAGAAATTCATGGACAGGACAGAGAGAGATGTTATGGAGAAAAATTATGCCAAGTACAATGATGAGAAGAGGAAGTCCATCAATGAGGAGAAGCTGCAGGCTGTGAATGTTGGACTGGAAGAGGAGGTGAAGAAATTAAAAGCTGAATTAGCAATTCTGCAGGACAGTAAGAAACATGATGAAGAAATGGTGGTGTTGAGGAGGAAAAATTTGGAAAAGGAGAAGGAAATTCTGAAGGAAGAGAAGAAAAAACTTGAGTACACTTTGCATGACCTGTTCCAGCAATTTGGAGCTAACAAGGAGAAGCTGAAGATGATCAAGCAGATATGTGCTGATGTAGAGTAGTGCATTATGTAGAAATGCATTACTGTTCATGTTCTGGATCTTAAATTATTGTAATGGTTAATTTGAACTTGTAGGTGAGTTTGTGTACCTATATCAGTGGTGAATCTGGACCTAAATGTAGTACTGTATGTTGTGGATTATTAAATGTGTTAAGTCATGCTGTTTGTGCTTATTTTGTGATAACATCTATGGTGTCGAGACCCGTCGACGGTTCTCGAAAACCCTAAAGTGAACATGTATGATAGCATATAGGTTGTCGAGACCCCTCGACGGTTCTCGACAACCCTAAAATAAACATGTATGATAGCATCTAGGGTGTCGAAAGCCCTCGACGGTTCTCGACAACCTTAAAATGAACATACATGATAAACATGTCATTCATAGTCTCAACACATATTTACTTAGTCTCAAACATTTTCAAAAGGACAAATTCATTATCTCAACACATAATGACTTAGTCTCAAACAAATTCAAAAGCACACATAGTCTCAAGCACACATAGTCTCAAGCACACATCAGGTGCTGAATAAAGTCTGAAGCAAACATAAGCATGAAAGTACCATAGTCTTTAGATTACATCACAAAGTAGTTATGCATCAGGTGCATCAGGTGGAGTCTTCTTGTAGGTGAACTTCCCAGCAGTGAGGTACCCTTTCATCTTTCCTGTGAGCAACCTTTTCCTTCCACTTCTTCTTGCAGTAGAAGCTGAATCTGCAGCATCAGTGCATGTTCTTGGTGCAGAAAAAGGTGCAGATGCTCTGGCTGCAGGTGCAGATGGTGCTGGAGGCCTTGCTCTGGCTACAGGTGCAGATGGTGCTGGAGCTCTTGCTCTGGATGCTGGTGCAGATGGTGCTGGAGTTGCAGATGGTGCTGGAGTTGCAGATGGTGCTGGTGCAGATGGTGCTGGAGCCCTTGCTGGTGCTGGAGCCCTTGCTGGTGCATGTGCAGATGAAGTGCAGCCATCATCCACAGCCCTTGTACCCTGGAGTGACAGATAAAATGCAGTTTCTGAGTAAGAACACATGTTAGTTTGCAGAAATTAGAAGATGGGAAAGAAGCACACCTTGTGGTTATCCTTTCTAACTTGAAGCCCTGGCTTCAAAGGTACAGAGCATGTTGTGTACCTGTGACCTGCTAAACCACAGTTGCTGCAGCTAATAGTCCCCATCCTAGATGTGTCTCTTGGTGCTGGCACTTCAAATGCTCCCTTCCTTCTGTTAACTTGCTTTCTTCCTGGCTTCTCTCTGAAGACAGGTGGTTCTATGTCTGGTGTATCACTCTTAGTCCAATCATCTGGTCCTGGGACAGGGTATACAACATGCTTGTAAGCCTCTTTGTACATAGGTTTCTTGAAGAATGCATGCACATAGTCCTCAGGGTGTTGCTTCACTTTCAGAATGGCAGAATTAGCATGGTTGCATGGAATCCCAGTTACATCCCATTTCCTGCAGGAGCAAGTGTGTGCTCTGAGGTCTACTGCACAGTTCCTTCTGGTGCTGGTCACTTGCCACAGTCCAACCTCACAGTTCTTAGCAGTGCAAACCCTGGACCATTTCTTTGCCTCCTCCAATTTCTCAGTAAAGTGTGGTGTAATCTCCCATCTAGTGTCCTCTGCCTTAGCTCTTGTCCCACTGTACTTTACCATCAGTTTGTTCCTGATTCCTTCTATCATGGTCCTAATGGGCTTGTTCCTCACATCAAGAATCATTTTATTGAACACCTCACTCAAGTTGTTGACAACAAGGTCTGTCTTGCATCTGGTATCAAAAGCATGCCTAGCCCAAGTATGAACTGGAATTTGCACTAACCAGTTGTATGCTTCCTCACAGTCTGCCTTCAGAGCATTCATTGCTTGGTCATGTTCATTCTTGGTGTATGCATAACTTGCAGAATCCATGTGCTTCTTGAGCTCTGCTCCTCTGAAACCTGCTGTTTGAAAATTGGCATATATATGCCTCAAACAATATCTCTGTGGAGAAGTGGGGAAAACCTGTGACACAGCTTTTAGGAGGCCCTGAAATTAAATAAATTCAGAAATTTCAGTGCTGGCCAGTATTGAACATAATTTCAGTGCATGTTGCAAGGAGGAAAAAAAAGGAGTGCACAAAATCAGTGCTAACCTTCTGCCTATCTGAAATAATTGTGTAGGGTCCAAATTGGGAGGCTTCCCCAATGCAGCATTTGAGCTGAGTGAGAAACCATGTCCAACTGCTAGTTTCCTCTTTGTCAACCACACCAAAGGCAATTGGAAATATATTGTTATTTCCATCTCTACCTGTGGCAGCAAGAATCTGTTGGCCAGTTGATAGTTTAATGAAACAACCATCAACCCCTGCAATGCAATTATTTTTAATCAGCAAACATGCAAGGAAATATAGAAACTTGTAATAGAAAGAAAAATATGGAAGAGATTACCTATGAATGGTCTACACCCATGAAGAAAGCCTTCCTTTGAAGCATTTAGACAGAAAAATAACCCATGGAACCTAGGAGTAGGACTTGGATGCTCCACTAAATGTCTTGTTGTCACAATGCACCTACTGCCAGGATTACTATCAATAACTGCCTGCAAATAATCCCTCAGTCTAGTGTACTGAGCCCTCTGGTCTCCCATGACAACTTGGAAAGCCTTCATCCTGGCCCTATAAGCTTTGCTCTTAGGAATCTCTATACCCCACTTGTGCTTTGCATTATCTATTAGTGTGTCAACAGTGGTGTTAGGATTGCTTCTGACAGTCTGCTCAGAATCCTTAGCAACCCAATCAATGGTTACCTTGGTGTTCTCTCCATGGGCAATGCAAGTGTGCTGCCCTCTCATTTTTCTGATGCAAAATGTCTCTTCATGTGCTATTTTTGAAGCAGTCATGTAGAAAGGGCACCCTTTCTTTCTCTCACTGCAGTGCACTATTATCCTATCACTGTTGTTCCTCCAATATGCAAAGTTCCTGAGCTGGGCTATGTGAAATGTCCTCAGTGCCCTCCTAAACTGATAAACATCAGTGAAGCATACTTTCAATGCCATCTGCTCATGTGGGTCTGCCCTACTCTCATCATACCAAACTCTTTTCTTTATTTTCTTCAACTTCCTCTTCCTTCCATTAGGCAGTACAAATCTTGGCACAAACCCATCATCTTCACTGTCACCTAGCTCATCTGGACTGCTATCCTCATCAGATGTGGGCATGAAATATTTATCTTCAACTTTTACCACCTCATAATGAGAGCTACTAGTAGGGCCAGGCCTTGCTGGCTTCTGCTTCTTCTTCTCCTGAAAGTACTCAGCATCTGGGATTTCTTCTACTTCTGATTCTTCTTCTTCTTCAAATAATTCTTCAACATCAGTGTCCCCTTCAAAGTGCAGAAATGGATCCTCTCTCTGCTTCTTCTGCTCAGCTAGCTTCTCCAGTATATCTGCATCTTCAGGCCTCATCTCTGCTTCCTTCTTCTGCTTCTTTAGCTTCTGGATTAATTCTAGTTCAGCTGCTATACCTCTGGCTCGCTCTTCAGCTCTAAGTTCTGGTCTGTACTCACCAGTATTGAAATATAAATCTTCATCTTCACTGGAAAACACATCTTGCACGTCTCCTTCTATGTCATCCACAGCAATTACTTCTTTTCCCTTCTTCTTCTTCATGTTGCAAGACTGTTGTGTGCCAATGTATAGCACATCGGTGTAGTCAATTGCAACAGGAACTAGATCTGCTCCTTCTTCATCATCTTCAGATATATAAGTGACCCCCTTAGCATCAACTGACAAAACAACAGGCTCCTCAATCACTGCATTCCCTCCATCTTCTTCAGTGTTCAGTCCAACTGGCCATGCAGACTTGTGCTTGATTACTGTAATATTCAGAACCTTATCACTGTCATATAATTCCAGCATCTCCTCAATCTTCTGCATACTATCAATAATCTCCATTCCTTTCTGCCCTTTGCCTTTTTCTTTTATGTAGTACATGTAATCTCTTATTCCATAACCATGTCCTTCAAGCAAAGCTAGCAGATTTAACACTGTTATATCTGATCTGGACAAGGTTCTCTCCAGGTTATCTTGACCAGGGAAATTAAACCTAATCTCCCAAACTTCATCATCCAAACTACATGTAATTTATTTTCATTATTAGTATTTGGTGCAAATTTGTACCTAAATGCTAGAAATTGACAGAGATGTTCACACACTAACAGGGAGATTAAATTATATGAAGTACATATGAAAATAACCGAGAGATCTAGATTACTGTTGCTTGTTCATCCAGAATGTAATGCAATTAACAGAGAGATCTAGATTCAAAAATAAAAACGAGGGAGAGAGCTACTTACTCAATTGCGCCGAATGAGCTTGCCCACCGGTGGCTGCTCTTCGCCGGTGAGGTCAGCACGGCCCGAGCGAAAGCCGTCGCCGCCCTCATCTCCGGCGAGAGCTCCGTCCAGAGCTCCGGCGCATCTGACTGCGCCGCAGAGGGCCGCGCCGGCAAGAACGAGTAGCCTGCCATCTGCCCTTCGCCGGAAGGCGCATCCACACCGCCACCGCCGCCGCCTCTCGGACAATCCCCTCCGGCGCCGGCAGCTGCGCCACCGCCACCTGCTTCTCCGTCGCCGAGATTGCGCGCCGCCATCGGGACAAGGCAACGCTAGCCGCGAGGGGAAACTGAACCCTAACTGGTCGGGCTCGACCATCTCGACCAACTGCGGAGTGGGCCCCACCTCGCTAACGGGCGACGCGCGCACCCGCTCCGTCCCGACATTGCCACGTCGGCAGTAGGGTGGGGTCGGGATGTCAGCACGGCTGTCAATTTGCCTCAAATTGAGTTTTAGCGCGTTTGGCAAAAAACCTAGCAAAATCTGGTGGGATTTTGTCCCGCAAACGTAAAGTGGTGGTGTTTCGTAAATTTTGCACCAAAAGTGGTGGTTTTATGCTGTTAACTCGGCGTCGCCGGTAATGGCTGCGTGCATCGGCCCTAGAAACGTTCGCCGGATCGAGGCGTGATGAACAGCTACGTTCTGTAGCGGCCCGTGTACGTTCGCCAGAGACCGGCGCTGGCGACAAATCCCACGGCAACCGTCCACGTCGCAGCTCACGGGAATGTTGGAGCTGCCACACGTTGCAGCCCCTCTTTCTTCTACCTCTCACTCTAACTCTCTAATCTCTCTTGTATTTCTCAAGAACACACGCATGAGAAAACTCAAGAAAGAAGACACAAGAACACACTCACAGTACACACACACTTCACCATGGGAGAAAGAAACATGGCTTTGCCGTGAAGCATTTTCTCCATGGTGTATCACAGTGGCTACATTGTTTCACTTGCCCGCAGGCTTCCTTCCATTCATTCTCTCCAATATATATACACCGGAGGAAACTCACACCACTAGCCACTAACACACGCACTCCACTTCCTGGAATTACTCTCGCATGCATACGACTCGGCCAAAGTGGCTACCAGCTAACTAATCTATCCATGCAAACTAACTTACTGTCTAGCTAACTCAATCGGCTAACTATGCATGTAACTAACTTAAAATACTAGCTTGCATGTACACACACATGGACACATCTCCGCGTGCGCACAGTGTTGCAGCTACTACTATATGCATGATCTATATCTAACCATCTAACTTAACATCAATAACAAGATTAGTTCCAACAATCACCTCCCTAATCTTGTTATTATTTATTCCTCTCTTGAAGCCTATGGTCGTCGACGTCATCGGTGTAACACGCAGACGGCCGCCAATGCCATCTTGCCACGCCGATTGTCACCGTTGCCGTTGGCCTAGAAGAGAGACACACCTCCTACACCTTCACCATGAGCGTGCCGCCGTGACACGCTCGCTGCCGCATGTCCGCCACCGGCGCCGCAACTCGCCTGTGACTCACCACCATGTTCGCCGCCACCGGTGATGCGACTCGCCGGTGTCTCACCTTCATGTTGTCGTCGATGACGCACCTTGTCGACGACTCACACATGGACGACGATCTCTTCATGGTAATGGCCTCCGCACCTTGGCCATCACCTCCTTGCCGCCGGTGACGCAACTTACCGGACAGCCTCCCATTCTCCTTCACCCGTGACGCAGCTTGACGGTGATGGAGATCGGACCTCGACAAACGAGGCTCTGATACCAAATGTTGGAGCTGCCACACGTTGCAGCCCCTCTTTCTTCTACCTCTCACTCTAACTCTCTAATCTCTCTTGTATTTCTCAAGAACACACGCATGAGAAAACTCAAGAAAGAAGACACAAGAACACACTCACAGTACACACACACTTCACCATGGGAGAAAGAAACATGGCTTTGCCGTGAAGCATTTTCTCCATGGTGTATCACAGTGGCTACATTGTTTCACTTGCCCGCAGGCTTCCTTCCATTCATTCTCTCCAATATATATACACCGGAGGAAACTCACACCACTAGCCACTAACACACGCACTCCACTTCCTGGAATTACTCTCGCATGCATACGACTCGGCCAAAGTGGCTACCAGCTAACTAATCTATCCATGCAAACTAACTTACTGTCTAGCTAACTCAATCGGCTAACTATGCATGTAACTAACTTAAAATACTAGCTTGCATGTACACACACATGGACACATCTCCGCGTGCGCACAGTGTTGCAGCTACTACTATATGCATGATCTATATCTAACCATCTAACTTAACATCAATAACAAGATTAGTTCCAACAGGGAATTCCTCTTTGCTAACTCACACACCTGGCTAGCTATAGCTTGAAGACAATCGTGCATAGTATGTTGCTGTAGCAGTAACGGCTATCTAGTTGTTGCCGAGCTAGCTGCGGCGGACGCCGGCCTGACGGTGGCAAAGCAGCGAGCAAAAGCCGGACGCATCTCGCGGCGCATACATTTTGCTTGTGGAACCAGCACGAAGGGCCCCCACGTGGATGCCCTTCACATTTCTGTTAAATTCTTTTGAAAAAGCTCCCTTGGCGGCTATAAATGGCAGCTACTTGGGCTCACAACAATCACACCAGCTCCATCACTCCACTCCCAAGCACATATCCTGAATCCTGACTACTGAAACAAGGAGATAGTAGCAGTAATCTGAATCATCGATGGAGGCTTCACGCAAGCTCTTCGCGGCCGCGCTTCTCGTCGTGCTGCTGCTGGCGGCCACAGGTACGCACACCTCTGTCTTGTCAAGCTAGCTGCAATGGTGTGTGTGCTGCATTAATTCGGTCCTGAACTTGTATTTTACAAGAAATGGTTCTGAACCTGTGATCTGACCGGCGTGGTGGTGGTTGCAGATGAGATGGGAGGTCCGGTGGTGACGGCGGAGGCGCGGACGTGCGAGTCCAAGAGCCACCGCTTCAGGGGCCCCTGCGTTCGCCGCTCCAACTGCGCCAACGTCTGCAGGACGGAGGGCTTCTCCGACGGCAAGTGCCGCGGCTTCAGGCGCCGCTGCTTCTGCACCACCCACTGCCGCAGCTGATGTGATGATGATAAACCTCTATACATACATACCTCCATGGATGCATGGTGGTGGCTTCCACTGTCGTGTGCGTGTGATCTGTCCGTGAATAAATCTCGGCTTATCTTGGCAAGCTGGGTTTAAGAAGTTTATTTCCCTTCATTTCCATCTACTTAGTGGCGTTCAACCCGGCCGTGTTGGCATTTCTCTAGTGGTCGTTTTCTTGGTTTGATATTCACGCTGATGTGTAAGATCTGGGTTTGAATACTATTGGAAATTTCAAGTACATATCTAACTATGTGCTAATGTCCGGCCACTCGATCGCTCTCCCTCTCTGCGAAACAGAAAAGCATACACGGTGCTACACCTCAAGCTATGATGAATGATTACTTGCTTACCAGAGACGATCCTTCCAAGTGAGTCCTGACAGCGACATGGTGCGCGCAACGAGGATGTGGTGCGAATGGCAACACATGGCGCCACGCATGGACGACCGCTTCGCTACGTGTAATGTCCCGCCTGAACAATCTCATCATCTCAACATGTGTGCCCAGCCACTTTTGTTGCATCCGTGAAAAGAAATCAGAGAGCAAAAACGAAGAAGATGGCTCCGCCTTTACCTTTTCAATTCCCATCCATGGCTGATCGTCTAGTATCTGACTGCCGGCAAGCTCAGTAGACAAGTTCAGAGAGCAAACCACTGCAGGGTGCAGGCTCGGCAGAATTCAAGACCAAATCGTGAGATAACATGGTTGTTAACTGTTTAGATTGAGTCGTAGATTTCGTGAGAAAGTCATGTTACTAGGACAAAGAAAATAGGAGCAATGGTACCAAAAGGGCTTGGCAAAATCAAGGGGCAAATTGCAACTATTCTTGCAGCTCAAAGCGTCAACAGTCGAGCCAAGGACGAAAGTTCAATTTTGGAGGATTGGCAGGGGCCGCGCGAACGCGTACCCCATCTACCACAAATTATGACGTTCACTCTCCCGCTTGGGGAGATGGTAGACCAACGCATCCACCAAGTGCCATGTGGACCATTGATCTAGGCCACGGCCTTTCTTGATCGGCCGTCGACCCCGTCCAGGTAAGTATGTTGCAACGTTGCACCCAGGGGCCTCTATATAGCCGGCTCTCGCTTGCGAGTCACCTCGCCTCGGCGAGGTGGGACTAAACCAACGAGAGCGTCCTGGTGCTGCGGTGCTGCAGCTGTGGAGCCGTTAGTTGTTGGGCCTCGTCGTGGGTCTATTTCTAGTGGGCGTTAGAGAGCAAACGGGCTTTGGATGGCTTGGGCGCCTGGGCCTCCATTTCCAAGTGCGATAGACTTTTTTATTTTCTTATTCTCTTGGGGTTGGCGTCTGAGGGCGGATGAGCCGATTGATGAGGTAAACAAGAACAGGGATATGAGATTACGGGATACAGCAAAACACGTTTTGTTGTTTATGATCACACAGAGCGAACTTTCTATTGTTTATTAGTACCAGCTGAAAAGCTATCTATATTTGAAAAGCTATCCATGATTTCTAACTTTTGATTGATTATTAATACCAGCTGAATACATGTGCGTTGTCTCGTCCCCTGAAAATTCTTTAAAACATACAAGATGATTCTATTGTCATCCATATAATGTGGAAGATGTTTCTGTTCTCTCATGGCTACTTGTGCCAATTTAATATGTTAATCGCCAATGAGCTACTGGAATAAGATGAGTTACTGGAAGACCACACATACAAGTAGGCAATACATATGAATTCAGTATGGAGCAATCTAAATCAGATAGTATATATGGAGCCAGCAAACAAGTAAGACTTCTATTTGAAGTACCCCTTGTACACGAATTTGGCATCTTTAGAGATGATAAATTTATTGAAGAATTTAGCAACCGGGTTCCTTCTTTCTCCAAGGTTTCATGGGGCGTATGTCCACGATCTAGCACAAATGTTGTTTTTTTCACAGCATTACTGGAATTCCACTATACCCAGCATAGCATAAAGTTAGCCATATATGCACAAACATAATAGCCACATGAGGGCATTGAAATATAGCTACAATAATTAGTTGATAGCACATATAATAAATTCTCAAACAGAAATGGTCCGAATTTAGGTTTACCATTACCTTTTCAATAATAGTTGAACAGCCCCAAGAGATGAACAGTATGAAGGTTGTTGAGGAATGGATGGTGGATGAACTTGTGTACAAAGAAATGAGTGGTCCACTCAGTAGCTAGGTCGATTTCAAGACAGAGTCGTGTATGAAGTTGGGAAAGACATCACAACAGATATACTTTTTTCAATAAAGAGTATATACATATATATTTATTCTAAAACGTTAAGGGGGGAGAGACTCCCCACCTGAATATATTGCTTTAAAAGAGCACTACAAAACCAGGCATTTGTTCACCCATGCGGGCGAACATTGGTCAGGATGGATAAAAATGTTGCAACAGGAAAGATAAAGAAGGGCAAAATAAACACTTGAGAAAGAATCAAGTGCCGCCTATCTAGCTTTCACATCAGACCTAGAAAGGGAATTAAAGGAAACACATAGCATCACTGCGAGGACGAACACCTCGATATCTGATACGCTAGTCGATCAGCCGACAATGGCCGGGGTTCACCGATGGTGAAGTCACATGGTACCACTGTGCAACAATGTGCCACTGAGCCATCCTGCAACCTCCCATGCACATGCCCCAGGCAGATCCAATGGCGAGAAACAAGGGTCACTCGCGATGCCTTCAAGAAGGGGGCGATACCCGCGGGCACCGTCGTCGCAAAGCTTTCGCTTGGACCTCACCTATAGGTCCATTGACATCCAGCCGGGGGATGCAAGCCTTGAAGTAGCTCAGAGATCACGCCTCCAACGAGGTTAGCAACGCCAGGAGGTGACACCATGGTCCACAAACAAGCGCGGAATGGGCCAAGGTCTCCCCGCAGCCGCAACAAGACAGTCGAGCGGTGGAGCCGAGCAGCGGGCCGGAGACGAGGTTGATTTAAGATGAGGCGAACCTGTCCAGCCGCCGCTTGGCATCCACCGAGGCATGACCGCGAAGCATTTTGGCAGGGCGAGGAGACCAATTCACGTTCAGGGACGACGCCGAGGACATCAAGTCGAGGATTGGCGCGATGACTGCATGGAGTAGGCAAGGATCAGGCCGGAGGTGAGGCAAGCCTATCCTGCCGCTCCTGGGCGTCCTCCACAGCAGAGCACCCCCTCCATGGACGATGGTGTTAGAGGCGTATCCTGACGAGCGTTGAGCGAAGGGGGCGGTGGAGTAGACGTGCACCTAGGGGAAGCCGAGTGGCGGTCCAAAACGAGGTATAAGAGAACCTATTGTTGGAGATATACCAAATGGGTATACCAGCGACATAGTCCTAAACCAACAAGCCCGGGTGGCCCATAGATAGTGGTTAGGCACGTAGCCTCACCGAGCGGCCCAGTTAATGGAGGCCCATGGCGGTTTTCAGGACAGCAGGAGCTCATGGCGGTTTGGCTAGAATAGGCCCATGGCTGATTGCCATGTAGTGTGCAATATTGTATAGACTTAGTCAAGGACTCCATGTATATCCGCTCTGGAACCGTCGTGATTCCCACGCCAGGCGCCTTTATAAGCTAGCGTGGAGGAGGCCTTGAGGCTAACAGACAATCTTATCATTGTAACTAAGCACTTGTTGCCATATAGTGAAATGAACATCTGAACCGGAGCTCATATGCTCCTGCTTTAATAAAAAGATTTTAAAAATTAGCAAACAAAATTAAAAAATTCTAATTTTTTTACAGAGGAACATGAGAATATGTTCTAACTGCAAGCAACATATGTGGTGAGAAATTACATGTTTAATGGTCTATGCAAAAAATAACAAAATCTGATGTTGTTTGGAGCATTTGGATTTGTTGTTTGGAACGACCAGATTTGTCTTTTTCCACAGATCACTACACGTATCATTTCTAGGAGATTTTTGGCATGCTGTCAGAACACATGTTTGTGTTAAATTCTTAAAAAAAAAACAGATTTTTTTTATTTTGTTTGCTTTTTTTTCAAAAAAATATTGAAATGGGATCATATGAGCTTGGGAGCCGAATTCATGTCGAAGCTAGGCTCTCTTTTCAGCTGTATTTATCATAGGATTTAAAGAAACAAGGATTTGGTAAACCTGATATGGACATGTCCCAACCATAAAGTAACTAGTTGAATGCCCGTGCGTTGCCACGGCAAACATGCTGATCCCCCTCATCCACCTCGCTCACCGCCCAGCACCTCCAGGTCCATCCACAGGCGTCGCCCAGTTAACCGGAATCCATCCACGCCCGGGCCCTTGCCGGAATCTATCCGCAGGCGTCGCCCAACTGAATACTCGTGTGTCACCAACAGTTGCACGTCGCCCAGCTGCACCTCCCGGAAGTCAGCCGCTAGCCCTCGATCCCAGCAAGTATCTCGTCAGCCGCTTGTCCTTGCAGCCTGTGATCTGCAACCATTGACACCTGCAACCATTGACACCAGAAAATGCAAGGAAATTTAGTAGGATGCACTAACTGAACTACTCCTGCATAAGAAGAAATGGATGAACAAAATCTCCACCAAGAGCAAGATGCAGTAGATTACCAAGATGCAGGACGTGAGAGCATGTGACAATGCAAGTTTATCTACTGCAATTCAGTTAACTTCTACTGCTATTACTTCCTCCGACTCATATTACTCTTTGCTAATATAGATGTATTCAGACACATTTTAGTGCTCCATACGTATTAGCGAAGAGTAATATGGTCCGGAGGGAGTACAAGTTTTTGTTATGGTGGTCACTGAGAAGTCATTATGACCGGGTCTGAAATCGGAAAATTATTGTTAACTTCCTCAAGGAGTACATTCTTTGACATTTTAACAGCGAGAACAATATTTTAGTTTGAGCAGGCCAGCAGAGCTTTGAAGAAAATTAAGGAGTTTAAAGCATGAGATATGTAAATATGAGTACATCTTTTATCAAACACAAAAGGCATGTATCCTTGAATTTTTTTTTTTTTGAAGGGGCAGAAGCTCTGCCAATTTATTAAGAAGAAGAGAATGGACAGTTAATAAGGGAAACTGGCCGAAAACCGTACAACACAACGCCACACACCGGCCCCGAGGCCGCGTCCCACACAAGCCGACGACCCAAGCGCCCAAGCAGCAAGAGACGACGCTCAACAACAACCTCTCACAGAGCCGCCGCTCTGAAAACCAAACCTCAGCAACACACACACCGGTCCCAAGACCGCGTCCCTGCGAGGCCGACGACCTTGTCACCCAAGCGACCAAAGTCGACACCAACGAAGCGAGGAAAAATTCCGGAGCCGCCGCTCCGACCTCCACGCCGGCCCCAGGGCCGCGCACACGCCTAGCCGACGAAGAAGATGCAGCTCCGATTCTGAAGACGAGCTCTGGGGAGAAGATGCGCAGGACCAGGGCCGACGAAAGTCTTCGCGCCGAGACCGCCCATCGCCTGTCATCGTTGCCACATGCCCCCGAGGCTGCAGCTCCGACTTCAGATGAGGGGAAGTCAAGGAGGAGGACGAGTCGAACACGCCGGAAGAGAAGCCGACTAACAAGATCCTGCCGCAAACACACCATCGCCGATCATCGTCGCCGTTGCCACGCCAGCCCGCCACCGAATCCAACCACTGGTCCCTCCGGCCGATGCACAACTCCAAGGATGATGCCCCCAAGAGGGAAACGACGCAGGAGCGCCGCCATCATCCGATCAACAGATCAAGGGTTTCCCCCGGAGTAGGCGGAAGGAAGGTAGGGAGCTTCACCTCGGCGACGCCTTCAAGAAGGGGATGGAGCCCAAAGCACCACCATCGCCGGCTCAGCCAACAGCCAAGAACAGGTTTTCACCCGGATCAGCTCCCGAAGACCTCCGTCCAGCACATCGGACCAGCCGCCGTGCACAACTTCACCGCCACGAAGAACAACCTGCTCCGCAACAACCACCCGCAGCTCCCGCCAAGGAAGACGAAGAAGCACCAACCGCCGCACCTCATCAAGACCACCCACGGCCAAGCATAGCACGACCGCCGGACGCAGTGAGCCGCTGTAAACTGCCGAGCACCATGCCGCCAGGGAACAGAGGAGCACCGCCCGAGGCCTAGGACCACCATGGTTCCAGGCCGCAGTCGCGCCAACCACAACTGAGGCAGCTCCAGACCGCCATCTTGCCGCTGCTGAGCACCGCCGGGTCCAGAGCGGACCGGAAGACCAGAGCACAAACCCCATCCGAGCCACCCATCACCTTCAGCATGCCGCACTGCCCCGAAGCAGCCACCACGCCCTCCCAAGGAAGAGGACCTGCCAGAGCGAGATCTGGCAGGGAAGAAACCCGCGGCCATGCCGGAGGCCAGGCAGCCACCGCGCCACCCGCCTGCGCCTGCGCCCCCCACCGGGCCCCAACCGCAGCACCCAACACCTCCGCCCCCGGGGGGCCGCCCCGGCGCCAGCCGAGCGACGCCGACGCCTCCGACTGCACGGCGCCGCTGCGCCCCACAGGCACAGCACAGCGCACCGCCCGCAGCAGCACCACACGCCCGCCCGGAACACCCGCCGCCCGCAGGGGCCCGCAGCTGCCGCGCCCACCCACCGCGCCGCCGCCACACGCCGCCAGGAGCGCGCCCGCGCGCCGGGGGAGAAGCGCCCCGCCGCCACCTTCCCTGGGGCGGCCACGGCTTTGCCGGCGGCCCCTCCGGCGGCGGCGATGCGGTAGAGGGCTGGTGGAGGCGCCTAGAAGCGGCGGCGGCTAGGGTTCCCCCCGTGTCGCCAGAGGAGGGCGACGCGGGGGTGAAGGGGTTTCCTCATAATGTTGTATCCTTGAATTATGCTGCAGATAGTACATCATATGTCTTATTCAACGAAATAACAACAATAATTCCACCGCATCATGAAATAAGTCGGAACAATGAAGTCTGAAATCTGAACAGTGTATACTGCAAGTGTAAGATGGATTTGCTTTAGATGAAAGCATCAACATCGTCATCCTAAAGCTGCAGCTCACCTTTGATGATCAAACCAACCCGTTCAAAAAAAAAAGAACAAACCAATACAAAAAGGGGCGCTAGGATCATTTATCAAACTGCGTATGCCGGGTATTCTCTGCTTCAATCTGCCCCCGAAGCTTCTCCAGCTCGGCAAAGTAGCCCTCCTCCAGCTCCACGTACCACCTGCCGCAGGCTCTGAGCCTCTCTATGTACTCGCTCATCTGCTCAGTCCTCCCCTGCGCAAATCTAACCAATTCAAGAAAAGTTCATCAAAAATTGTTTTGACTCACAAGATTTAAGACCAAGAAACCCGAGAAGAACCCACCTTGTAGTCGCTCTTAGACTTTGCCCATCATCTTCTCGGCAAGCAGGTGCTCCACATCCTCCCTCCCGCTGAACTCGACCATGGGCGCTGCCATCATGGACCTGCCCGGCCGCCCTCCGACGGCGCCGGCGAGCCGTTTACCCCGCCGTTGTTTACTACCGAGAGCACATTGCGGCACGGCGGCGTCTTGAACCCCACCCCCGCCGGGCGCTCCCCAGGTTCTCCTTCTGCGACAGCACGAGGCACCAGACATTACAAATCGGTGGAAAAAATCCTTATAGAAAGCCAAAAATCTAGGTGACATGAAAAGGAGAAACTTACAATCGAGATTGAGTTGGATCCCACTCGCCCTGACATGCAGAGTCGATCTGATCTAATTTAAAGTTTAACGTGAGTCGAGAGAAACGAGCAAGCTGAATTGATCCCGCAGGAGGCTAGCCTTGCATACTCGATCTGCTAGTTGGCTTCTCTTCCGGTCATACTCGTGTGCAGCTCATATATTTGAAGGGGCAGAAGCTCTGCCAATTCATTAAGAAGAAGAGAATGGACAGTTAATAAGGGAAACTGGCCGAAAACCGTACAACACAACGTCACACACCGGCCCCGAGGCCGCGTCCCACACAAGCCGACGACCCAAGCGCCCAAGCAGCAAGAGACGACGCTCAACAACAACCTCTCACAGAGCCGCCGCTCTGAAAACCAAACCTCAGCAACACACACACCGGTCCCAAGACCGCGTCCCTGCGAGGCCGACGACCTTGTCACCCAAGCGACCAAAGTCGACACCAACGAAGCGAGGAAAAAGTCCGGAGCCGCCGCTCCGACCTCCACGCCGGCCCCAGGGCCGCGCACACGCCTAGCCGACGAAGAAGATGCAGCTCCAATTCTAAAGACGAGCTCTGGGGAGAAGATGCGCAGGACCAGGGCCGACGAAAGTCTTCACGCCGAGACCGCCCATCGCCTGTCATCGTTGCCACATGCCCCCGAGGCTGCAGCTCCGACTTCAGATGAGGGGAAGTCAAGGAGGAGGACGAGTCGAACACGCCGGAAGAGAAGCCGACTAACAAGATCCTGCCGCAAACACACCATCGCCGATCATCGTCGCCATTGCCACGCCAGCCCGCCACCGAATCCAACCACTGGTCCCTCCGGCCGATGCACAACTCCAAGGATGATGCCCCCAAGAGGGAAACGACGCAGGAGCGCCGCCATCATCCGATCAACAGATCAAGGGTTTCTCCCGGAGTAGGCGGAAGGAAGGTAGGGAGCTTCACCTCGGCGACGCCTTCAAGAAGGGGATGGAGCCCAAAGCACCACCATCGCCGGCTCAGCCAACAGCCAAGAACAGGTTTTCACCCGGATCAGCTCCCGGAGACCTCCGTCCAGCACATCGGACCAGCCGCCGTGCACAACTTCACCGCCACGAAGAACAACCTGCTCCGCAACAACCACCCGCAGCTCCCGCCAAGGAAGACGAAGAAGCACCAACCGCCGCACCTCATCAAGACCACCCACGGCCAAGCATAGCACGACCGCCGGACGCAGTGAGCCGCTGTAAACTGCCGAGCACCATGCCGCCAGGGAACAGAGGAGCACCGCCCGAGGCCTAGGACCACCATGGTTCCAGGCCGCAGTCGCGCCAACCACAACCGAGGCAGCTCCAGACCGCCATCTTGCCGCTGCTGAGCACCGCCGGGTCCAGAGCGGACCGGAAGACCAGAGCACAAACCCCATCCGAGCCACCCATCACCTTCAGCATGCCGCACTGCCCCGAAGCAGCCACCACGCCCTCCCAAGGAAGAGGACCTGCCAGAGCGAGATCTGGCAGGGAAGAAACCCGCGGCCATGCCGGAGGCCAGGCAGCCACCGCGCCACCCGCCTGCGCCTGCGCCCCCCACCGGGCCCTAACCGCAGCACCCAACACCTCCGCCCCCGGGGGGCCGCCCCGGCGCCAGCCGAGCGACGCCGACGCCTCCGACTGCACGGCGCCGCTGCGCCCCACAGGCACAGCACAGCGCACCGCCCGCAGCAGCACCACACGCCCGCCCGGAACACCCGCCGCCCGCAGGGGCCCGCAGCTGCCGCGCCCACCCACCGCGCCACCGCCACACGCCGCCAGGAGCGCGCCCGCGCGCCGGGGGAGAAGCGCCCCGCCGCCACCTTCCCTGGGGCGGCCACGGCTTTGCCGGCGGCCCCTCCGGCGGCGGCGATGCGGTAGAGGGCTGGTGGAGGCGCCTAGAAGCGGCGGCGGCTAGGGTTCCCCCCGTGTCGCCAGAGGAGCGTGCCTTACATGATCGAGATCACCATTATGTAATTCTACATGTTGTGTTTGTTGGGATCCGATGAATATTGGTGTTATGATTGGTTTGAAGTACTAAATTTTATCTTATGTTATCTCTATGTTGTTTATGATCTTGCATGCTCTCCGTTGTTAGTAGCTATCTTGGCCGAGTAGTTGCTAGTGACTCCAAGAGGGGGTATTTATGCTCGATAGTGGGTTCATGCCTCTATTTAATCTGGGGGAGTGACAGAAACCTCTAAGGTTGTAGATGTGTTGTTGCTACTAGGGGGAAAATAACATTCATATGCTCGAGGGCATATGCTTTGTTTACATTACACACTTTGCTTAATGCAATTATCTGTTGTTTGCAACTTAATACTTGAGGAGTTCTCGGATTGATTCACCACAAGTGTATTATTAGTCATAGATGCAGTTGGATGACGGTCTATGTATTTTGTTGTAATGCCCAGAGTAAATCTCATAGTGATACTCTCGACATGCACGTTGTATTTATTCTATCAATTGCCCAACTGTAATTTGTTTACCCAGCATGTGTTATTTTATCTTATGGAGAGACACCGCTAGTGAACTGTGGACCCCGGTCCTATTTCCTTTATATTGCTATCACCTGTTTACTTTACTCGCACTGTTTACTTTACTTGCATATTACTATCACTTTCCACTCGATACGCTCATACCCTTTGTTTCAAGCAAACCGGTGAGATTGACAACCTCATCGTAAGTTGGGACCAAAGTATTTGGTTGTGTTGTGTGCAGGTTCCACGTTGCCGCTCGCAAAGCAAATCTTGGACGAGGCGCCCTATAAATTGTCCGGAGCTGTCTCGAAGCTAGCGGGCATCACCTTCAGTCGTATTGACATCCTCCTACTGGATTGATAACCTTGGTTTCATAACTGAGGGAAAACTTGCTGCTATATTCATCAAACATTCTCTTGGGGTTTCCAACTGGCCGGTCATTTACTACATGCCAACAAGTGGCACCATCAAACACAAACAAGTTTTCTGGCATCATCATCACCGCGCCATCACAACCTTAGAGGTTTCTGTCACTCCCCCTGATTAAATAGAGGCATGAACCCAACTATCGAGCATAAATACCCCCTCTTGGAGTCACTAGTATCTACTTGGCCAAGATAGCTACTAACAACGGAGAGCATGCAAGATCATAAACAACATAGAGATAACATAAGATAATATGGAGCACATCAACTTAATCATAACACCAATATTCATCGGATCCCAACAAACACAACATGTAGAATTACATAACGGTGATCTCAATCATGTAAGGCAGCTCACGAGATCTAAACATGAAGCACATGGTGGAGAAGACAACCATCTAGCTACTGCTATGGACCCATAGTCCAAGGTAGACTACTCACTCATCGCGCCAGAGGCAAGCATGGCGATGAAGAAGACCTCCGGTGGCGATTTCCCTCTCCGGCAGGGTGCCGGGAAGAGCTTCTGGACCCTCCCGATCTTGGGTCAACGACGGCGACGGATTGCGATGTGTTTCTGGAAGAGTGATCGGGTTTTTAGGTTTTTGCCGTCGGGGGGTCTTTATAGGCGAAGGGGCGGCGCCAGAGGTGGGCCAGGCGGCCCTCACCACAGGGCGGCGTGAGCCAGGGGTATGCCACGCCCCCTGGTGGTGTGGCCACCCTGTGGCCCTCCTCCGTCTCCTCTTCGGACTTCGGGAAGCTTCGGTAATTATCTGGATGTTCGGCTTTTGTTTCGTCAATTCTGAGAACATTTCCTGTGTAACTTTTCTGAAACACAAAAATAGCAGAAAACAGGGAACTGGCACTGTGGCATCTTGTTAATAGGTTAGTTCCGGAAAATGCATAAAAACGCCACGAAGTGTAACAAAACACTAAGCAAATTGTGTAAAAACAAGCATGGAGCATCAAAATTTATAGATACGTTTGAGACGTATCAAGCATCCCCAAGCTTAACTCCTGCTTGTCCTCGAGTTGGTAAGTGATAACAAAGAAATAATTTTTGAGGTGACATGCACCAACACAATCTTGATCATCTATGTAAAACATTGAGTGTTGGTGACAAGGGTATAGATAATAGAGCCCGTCAGTTAAGTATGCCTGAGGCCCGTTAAGCTAGGCCCAATTGTAATACTAGTCGAAATAAAGAGTTCATGTCGTATGTCGATATTATAATCTGTATCGGATCCCACCCGATCCTTGAGACCTGGCCACCTATATATAGGGGCCAGGAGGGGACGGTGTGGGACAGATTGAAAGCAAGCCAGGTTCTTCGCCCACGTTTACTGTCATAACCACCTTGTTTGACTGATTTCACCTTCGAGTTCATCCGACGCCCTATCTCCCCGATCCTAAGTCCTTCATCTAGGACATTTGTCGAGTTAACCCTCGTCAATTGGCGCCGACCATGGGGACTCTGGGCGTTGGAATCATGAATTCGATGGCTTTTTCGCTTTTAGCCAACAGCAATCCGCAAGTCAACGAAATTCAGATACCCTTCGGAACCGTCAATTTTCAACCTCACCAGTGAAGTTTCTCGCAAGTGTTCGAGAGCATGGATCAAGATATGGAGTTAACGATCGGAAGTTTAAACTTTCGCGTCGGACTACTAGGTTCGATTCGCCTTTCAGATCCAATGAAAACGGGTCCGCCGGCAAGTGAACCCGAGATAGTAGCAATGTCAGAATCATCAGAAGGCTCTTCCAGCGAGGTAAACTCGCCGGTCAGCTTGACAGAAGCAGAAGAGGGAAAATCGCAGGAGGCGACGAAACCATGAAGAATTTTGATTTAGAAGTACAACTCAAAGATCTCATGATCTGCCATGATGACACCTCAGATCAATCAACAGACACCTGAAAGACGGGACTAGAACTTTCTGAAGATGACAACTCGATCTTCTCAAGTCACAACAGCAAACTCGACAATCGATACCAGATACTCGCCATCACTAGGAGATAATTCAGAAGAACTCGACGACAACAACAACCCAGTGCTTAATCCAGCAAACATAAACAGAGGGGCAAATCACTTAGTAGAAGGAGAAACCGCTGACTCCCTCGCAGCAAGGGTAAAAGTTCGACTATCAGCCGATGAGTGGAGAGCAATCAGAACAGCCGTGGAGCACGGCACGCCAATACCAACAAATTCCAGCCAAAACATACTTTTGGGATACCATTACGCCCTAAGGCAACAGGCGAAGCAATTAGCAAAGGAGATGATTGAAATACAGAAAAGGAAGGACTCAGCCATTGCAGCAAGCGACGCTGCTCGCAGAGCACGTAATGACACGTCGTACACAAACAGAAGGCATCATCGACATGGATCAAGATATGAGAATCTCGAGTACTCAGAAAGGCAAAGTATCTCAAAAAACCTCGACTCGTCCTTCCTATCTGTCGACGAACAAGGAAATATTATACCAAAAACTCCTGAAGCAGCATTGGTGGCAACTCAAGCATACCTGCATACAACACGACCAAATCCAGGAGACCCGAGGGAACATATGCACCGAGCAGCGTTAAATGGATTGAAGATGGTAGGCAACAAATTATCAGCAAAAGAGGAGGAGGCATATCGCAATAAAGGAACTCATAAACCAAGATCACCACGCCGTCACAACAGTCCTCGACATAGAAGTGGAAGTCACCGATCTAGGACGCCGTCACCAGGACGATACAACAGTCCAAAAAACAAAGGAACCCGATGATCCAGAACTCCCAACAGAACATATGACTACGAAGATGATGAAAAGGAGATGGGGGCGCCATGCTTTACCTGTAGGGTTCGCATCACGCCAGTACCCAAAGGCTTCAAATTACCCCATGACCATCAAAAGTACGACGGATCTCAGGAGCCACAGTCATGGCTTTCAGATTATCTACAAGCAGTAAAACTATTAGGAGGAACCAGGAAACAGCAATGCAAAGTTTGCAATTACACCTCACCGGTGCATCAAGGTCATGGTTAAGAAAACTAGGAAAGGAAACAATTGGAAGCTGGGAGGAGCTCACAAAACAATTTACAAGTAACTTCAAGTCGACATACAAACGGCCAGCATCCATAGAAGAAGTCAAAGCTTGCGTGCAGCAACGCGGGGAGACATTAAGAGCATATATCCAAAGGTGGAGTATAATCAAAAATTCGGCAGTCGAAGTCTCGGATGAAAGAGCAATAGACGCATTCATAGTCGGGTTACGACGAGGAGACCTAGTCGAAGAAATGGGCAGAATCAAGCCGAAAACAGTATCAGATCTAATGGATGTGGCAAACAGATTCACAGATGGAGAAGATGCGTGCAATAATAAACGCACGCGATCGCCAGAAGACGATAGAGGAAACAGATATGGAGGTCAAAGGAGAAGATCCCGGAATTACGACAATTACGGCTCCCACAGCCAAGTAGCCGCAGGATATAAAGATAACAGCTACCAAGGCAACGACCGTAAAAGTTCGGGATACCGCAGCTATGGCAAAGAAGATTACAAAAAGTTTCTGCCAAGAGTACAACCCATCACCAGAAGATATGCTCAACGGACCATGTCATATTCACTCCGCGTTCGTCGATGGGAAACGAGTATCCAGATACGCAATGAAAGATTGCACTACGGCTCATATATCAGTCTACTGTTAATTAAGCAGATCTTGAGAAGCAATCAGCTAATCAAAACCTACGGCCAAACAAAAGAAAAATTCATATGTGCGCAGAGAGCAGATGAAAGAAGAGGAAGAGGCTATGCGGTTCAGCCACCGCTGACCATGAACCTTCCATGTTATTCGCTTGCGTGATTGATTGTGGTTAATTGTGATTAAACGGTCAGATCCGATCTCAGGCAATTAATTGTGATTGATTTTTTATTCGCTTGCGTTATTTGCATAATTGGTAATTAATTCCTGATATTGCTCTGCGGGATTGCTTTGATATTGTTGTCCCTGTACGTGCCATGGATAAAAATGCCATGGGTAAATTGGGAATACAAATGATGTATCTGAAAAGTGTCTTCACCAACTCGAAACCAATAGTAAAGATAAAAACTAATAGTCTTATTTTTCTATGATTTTCTCTATGTCCTGGCATTTTTTCCTCCAATCTGCTGGCAGAACCTCATCTGAGCCACGGCCACCTATAGCACACCCTAGCTTAGGTTCTTGCTAATGGTTGTGTTAGGTTTCATAGGATGTTTTGGTGGTAAAAAGCTTTAATCGTGTTGAAAATTATTGCGTGAAGAGACAAAAGTATGATCGTGATTTTCTTACTTAATTTCTATGGACGGAGCAATATGGGTGCTCCCATTAAAAGGGAATTATGAAACTATCTAATCTAAGATTGTTACTCTGGTGGCAGCTCGTAGGTGGTATTTGGTCTTCTTCGTTTCCCCTCCAATCATTTTCGGCAGACTGATGGAGGCAGATTGCAGTCTTGCAGTTGTGTTCATGTTGCTTGCTAATGGTTAGGGTAGTGTAAGGTTTAGTAGATTTGAACACACCTGCACTGCCTCTCCATTCTTGTAAGTTGTGACGTGGAGCCAAACGTATGTCTGCAATTTTGCATCACATGATTCAACTGTGGAACATCCTCTCACTACATCATGTAGTTTACACACGAGGCTGATGCATTGACTCAACATATCTACCAATCCTGATGTCTCGCATGCCCATGTACATCGCTAAAACATAACAAGGTCAAATAAGAGATTTTTTCCTATCTGTGCTAGATTTTTGAACGGCTATTTGTGCGAGATAGAACATTGAACATACATGTCAAGAAAGCACACATATGAAGCCTCAAGGGGTTTGTGGTTCTCTTATAACCTACAACGTCTATGCATTTAGTGCAAAAGATTTCATCATTATACACGAATCTCTTTTTGCAGCTGCATCATGTGATAATACTCCTCCTTTTTCCATATGATCGTGCACATGCATCACGAGGGTATATACTGCTATGCAACAGATACCAGAAGATTATTCAGGGGAGTATGCATTTTGGCGGCAATTCTTGACGACGAAGTGAGCGGTGGAGGAGGTGAAGGGTGGGTTTCGGCCGTGGTGATAGAGGACCCAATGTCGTCGTCCACGAGGAAGTTGGTGTAGGGTTGTATGCATTGCTTTGATGCAAAGGCCGAGGCCTTGTTCCCCTATTCGAAAAAACCGAGAAAGTTGGTGTAGAGCATCCACCGTTACCAGATTCGACTTTCCCACGGGCAAATGTGGGATTAACAAGCGACTCCCTTATTCCAGCGGGGCGACCTGGATCGAACGGGCGACAACCCAATGCAGACGATTACTTCGACCGGAAGGATACTAGCTACCAAATGATGTTCTGAAACTTGACTCTGAATGCGCTCTCGTCAAGAGTAACACCAGGAATAATAAATTCAGTTTCAATATGCATCTTCGAAAATGTGAACACAAAAGCATTTGTGAAAATCCCTTGCATATGTACGTCCAATTGATAATAGGTACGGTTCAATGCTCGAATGTGGACGCAGACATCATGAAAATCCCTTGCATCTATTTACTCCCTCCATCCCGGTTTTAAGGGCATAATTTGCATATCATGCAATCCCAAAATACCACCACCTCTTAGGCATATTAACATTTAAGGTGTTTAATTAGCAGTTTTGCATGGACATTTTTTGCATTTCCAAGACCAAATAACCAATGCATGCGCTTTTTTACTAATTATTGGGTCTTTAAATGAGGAGAAAGTGCTAAATCTCACCACCAATCATAGATCACCTAGGGCCAAAATATTTGCAAATTGTGTCCTTAAAACTAGGACGGAGCGAGTAGTTGGTACAGTTTAATGCATGCTCAAAGGTGAACTTAATTTCTTACACATGTGTCTTTTTTTTTTCTCTTTTACTAGTAGAGACTACTCCCTCCATTTCGGTTTTAAGGGCACAATTCACAAATCATGCAATCCTAAAATACCTCCACCTCCTAGGCATATTAGCATTTAAGGTGTTTAATTAGCAGCTTTGCATAAGGAGTTTTTGTATTTCCAAGACCAAACAACCAATACATGTGCTTTCTTATTAATTAATGGGTCTTTAAATAAGGAAAAAGAATTAAATCTCACTATCAATCATAGATCACCTAGGGCTAAGAGATTTGCAAATTATGCCCTTAAAACTGGGATGGAGAAAGTACCTCTAATACAATGGCCGGTGGAATAGATTACTCCACACGTCTAAAGCAGATCCCACGTGACCTCAATCAAGCTGACGCTCCGGCACGAGAGGAATATTCTCCCAGATTCCTCTCGGCAGAAACACCAGATGCGATCAACCCTCGAAGCACACTGCCACCACCTCACTGACAACCTTGTCCCACATGGCTAAATTACCCGATTGGAAGTGAAACCCGGTGAAAAAGGCCACCACCGTACGCCGCCAACCTCGCGAGCTCCACTCGTCGTCGCAGCGTGGACCGGGTCCACAGAACGGCTCCCACTGACAGGTAGGATTGGCTGACAGCTTCATGGTGGACCCGTTCCACGCCTCCCTCGCCCCGCCCACCATCGTCGTCTCCTCCAGCCCCCTCGCCCTTTCCTCGTCGCATCTGCGCTCCCGAAGCCGCCGCGCGTACATATACTCCGGAGGTGGAGGAAACGGTCGAGGCCAAACCCTAAAACCCCGCCGCCCCCGACACCGCCGCGCGCCTCGCTCCCGCCTCCGCCTCCCATGGCGGCCGTACAGCGTCTCCTCCGCGCCGCCTCGTCGCCCAGCGGCGCCGCGGCGGCGGGCATGAGGCGGCGCATGGCGACGTCGCTGGCGCCGGAGCAGCAGACGCCCGCGGCCTTCCCGTTCGCGGCGGCAGCGGAGAGGAGGCGGCGCCCGGCGGCGCAGGAGCGGAACGTGCAGTGGGTCTTCCTCGGCTGCCCCGGCGTCGGCAAGGGCACCTACGCCAGCCGCCTCTCCCGCCTCCTCGGCGTGCCGCACATCGCCACCGGCGACCTCGTCCGCGACGAGCTCGCCTCCACCGGCCCTCTCGCCGTGCAGGTGAGCCCCCCTCTTCCCCTTTCCATCTCTGGTGAATCCATAACTCCCAGATCCGATCGTTGAGCGGTTCGCTGATCTGGATTTTGTTCGAGTGGATCGGCCAAGAGCCGGAACTCTTAGTTGGATTTTGCGGCTAGTTTCGGCTGTGTTGTCCAGATCACAGATCAGAAGAGATAAGACGTGCCTAGTGATGTTGCTCTTAAGTGATTCGGGATGAGTTTTAGCTGAGAAATAGTGACCCGGTGATTTTGCTATCTCCATTTGTGTGAGCTTAGATGTAGATCCAGAGAGGTCAGTGTTTAGATTTGTTCTTCGCTGTTCTTACCATTGACGTAATGCGCAAAATTAGCTGTCTGGACCTGGCAGGTGACTGCTTGAACTCGAGTTAGTCAGGATATTGAATTCAGCGTGCTATTGTGCTCCATTTCGTTTTCACTACAGACTTGAGATCATACTTTGGTGGAATATTAGATGTCTGATAGGTTTATCTGACTCTGGCGAATCCAGACATTGATTGATAGGCAAAACCGCAAAATTGATTGTGTTATTGAATCACTGAACAATAGCAAGTTCAGCTGTTGTGGTGTATCCTGATTCCCTAGGATCGTGTTTTCAGGGAGTGATTTCTGCTTAGTCTATTTTATTTTCAGTCGGGAAAGTGTAGCAGGCTATTCACCGTCTTTTTCTCCAATAGGCAACTTCCAATCGGGAAAGTGTAGTGGGCTAATGCTAAAACTTTTCCCAATACTTTTGGTCGTGGATAGAAAGGAAGTGCGAACAGATACTTTTCCGAGAGTACTTTGCTAAGCGGCTTTAGAACCATACATGTATAGCTCAATATGTAGTTAATGTGAGGGATGCATGCATCTTTCATTCTTCTTATAACTCTGTTTGGCTAAGGACTTTCTTTAGTGTTCACTGATATTCCACTACATGGTCGGGCTATATTAGCTTTGCTCTTTATATGATTATACTTTTTTCCCATCCCTTTGGAAATGACATATTCTGTTTTTTCCTTTTGCAGCTTAAAGAAATTGTTAATCAAGGAAAGTTGGTTTCCGATGAAATTATCATCAACCTGCTATCTAAACGGCTTAAGAAAGGAGAAGAGCAGGGTGAATCAGGATTTATTCTTGATGGCTTTCCACGCACTGTGAATCAAGCTGTGAGTATTTTTTACATATCATGAGTCATTTCTGCTTTTATTCATTCTGGGAGGAAGAACCAAGTGATGGATTCGATTAATCTCAATTGTTTTTGTTTCCTGCTTGCTTGTTTATGATTTGAATAGTTTGTATATTATTTCTTAAAAAACTGTATTTGGGAGTATAATTGTGTTTGAGTGATTTCCTTTGATTAACTAGCCTTGTCGAGCAAAAGCTGCAATCGATACTCGTGAACTTAATCGCGTTGGTCAACTTGAAGTTAATAATTCCTTTGTACCACAGGAAATTCTTGATGGAGTTACAGACATCGATATGGTGGTTAATCTGAAGCTGAGAGAAGATATCATTGTGCAGAAGTGCCTTGGTAGACGTATTTGTAGCCAATGTAATAAGAACTTCAACTTGGCCTGCATTGATGTGAAGGCTGAAAATGGGCTGCCACCAATCTACATGTCGCCATTGTTACCTCCCAATAACTGCATGTCAAAGCTTATTACACGAGATGATGATACTGAGGAGGTTGTTAGAAATCGGCTACGGATATATAATGATATGGTATGGCACTTTGCATTCCCATGCTAACTATCCTTGCTGCTGCTTTTTCAGAGTCAACCTGTGGAGGATTATTTCGTATGGATCCACAATTAACATCTGTCTTTGTGACCTTTTTCAGAGTCAACCTGTGGAGGATTTCTACCAGAAACAGGGGAAGGTTTTGGAGTTTGATTTGCCCGGAGGAATCCCAGAATCTTGGCCAAAGCTGCTGCAGGTTCTAAATCTCGAGGACCAAGAAGAGTTGAAGCTGGCCACGGCGTAAGTCCTGTGGGGTGGAAGACCTTACATAGTCCAAAGCATACCTTACATTTTTTAATAATGGAAAGAAGAAAACTCTTATTCCATAAATGTGTGCCTTTGTGAGTAATTTTTGACCAATAGTGAGCTATTTATCCTCACCGGTGTTTTGCCGAACCGGTGGTATGTAACGATCATATTGAAATTTTGATCTTAAGAAGGTTTGTAGTGCATCAGCCATCTGGACATGATGTAATGTTTTGTTCGAGATGAAGACTGATCAATTATTACTAGATAATGCATTTGTGATGTTGCCTTGGTGATGTCTAATAATATTGTTGTCGCATGGGTGATAAAGTTAGAGGAGCATGTCATGCATTCATTCGAATATAACGTGATTCTGGATTTGATTGTGTACAAATATGAATGCTCTCAAACGGCCAATAATGTGTGAATGGTCCCTGTGAAGACAAAGATTGACGTTCTGTAAAGTAGCATCCTGGCGGGCATTCGTGTATGGAGGATGGAGCGGCTCCATTGGAGCCACTGGACGCAGTGCGTGAGTGGTGGCGTTGTGGCTTTTCCGCCCCACGCCGAGCGGAAGCCTCCAAAGACAACGAGCATAGAGTGACAGGCCGCGGGGCATGATGCGACGCCGCTGGGTCAGGGATCGGCAAGACGGCGACCCTAGCTGGCCATCGGATCCACGGCGGTGCCGGCATCTCTGCCGAGAGTGCGAGCTAGAAGCCGCGGTCAGCTTCCCTCATCTACCTCCTTGGCTCGTTCGAATTTGGTCGTGCAGTGACAGGGCAGATGTCACGTCTGAGCTTTGCTTCGGTGTTCCTCACGTCCAAGGTCAGCAGCATACGTTTCTCGAATAAAAAGGGCATCATAAGCATTTGATTTGGAGACGTCCACACGTCCTGATCAGCTGGGGGTGTTCTCAGTTGCAGAGTAGCCGTTCAAAAAAACAGTTGCAGAGTATCAGCACATGTAAAATGTGCAACACATGCTCATGACCCTCCACAATAATAAAGATAGCAGATTGCAAGCACTTCATAAGTTCTACCATCATACGCCAACGAGAAAAACTGTATGCCACTCAAGAGATTATGCTATCAAAAGTAAGTTTGAACTATTCAAAAGGGCAGCAATAGGAAATTTACACGTAAGATTACGAACAAATAAATCAATACTTCAGCTATACAAACAATTCTCTAGTACGATTATACATACAAAGTAACACAATGCTAAAGCTGTCCCCCGGTTTCAACCAACTTTCACATTTGCATTGTACAAAGAAAGGAACAGGAATCGCACATGATGAGGGGTTGTTCCAGAGATACAAGTCACTATAAACAAAAAACACACTCTGGAATACTTTACATAACACGACCAAAATATATCCACTCTGTACGTGGGAATGTACAGGAAAAATGCACACAAGGCGAACAGAATAACTCGCTGACCAAAAAAATGGATCCGCTGTGCTGTAGTTTCCTCGAAGAATCTCTGAGCATTGTACCGACAAATGAACTTGTAAGAGATAAATCCTTGTAATACCAGACATGAAAATCAGAATTTTGGGGGCGACCGAGCTCCTGACGCCTTAAAAGGTCCAGTTGAACCAAAGGGATCAGCCTCATCAAAGGAGTCGAACCGACCAAAATTTCTTGAACTGTTGGATGAATCAAATCCCGCTACACTCTCTCCCGCAGAGCTGTTTATAGAGTCAAATCTGGAAAAGCGACTTTGTTGCTGCGGGACAACGCTGTCTTGGGATGCGAAGGAATCAAACCTTCCAAAGTTATACGAGGAGCTATCGTCACGGCTTTCGCCAAACTTAGGTGAGAATCCTTCACCGAACTTCGGTGAGAATCCAGACGTGTATGCAGGGGAGCTTGGAACAGAATCATCAAAGAATGAGCTTTTCTTTCCATAGACGCTAGCACCACTTGGAGAGCCCACTCTAACAGAGTTTCCACCAAAATCATCTGACCCGAAGAAAGAGTTGCTTCCGTGATTACCAGCCTCCTGTACCAAGAAGAAACAGATCAAGGGTCCACACTACCAAAAGCACCAGAACTAGGAAGAAGCAACTGCAAAGCTTACATTGACTGCATTAGATCCCCAAACAGAATCAGTATCTTGGTCATCAAAATTCCATGATGTTTCATCAGCATAATTATCACCAAACACGGACTCAGAGCCACCGTGATCACTGTTCCAAAATAATGATTAATACGACTCTTACACAAAACTTAGATTTTATAACTCCATGCTTAAACACCATAATATAATGTCTTAAATCGAACATTATTTGTAAACATATAAAGCAAGGGGATAGCTCTTCCCAGAGTCAATCGCATATATCTACCATGTAGAACCAAGTTACCAATAAACATCCAAAACATTCAGGACATAAGAACAGACTAACGAATAAACATCCAAAACATTCAGGCCATAAGAACCAACAAATCCTGGCCAGCTACTGTTGCTGGATATTACAGTGGGGTTTGCTCAATGGAAGGCTTGTAATTAGAAATGGACGTGATTAACACCAAAGAAACAAATAGATTGACAATTAGAGTTCATTAAGATTAAAAGAAATCCAATATAGCTCATTACGTTTATTAGACAATGCCTGATATATCACAGTTCTAGAGACCATATATGTAGAGGGTTAAATGTTGAGAATAAGGATTCTACATGAACAAAATATGTGAAAACAAGCACCTGTATGTTCCCTTTTTGGTGGGAGATGAGTCATGCCCAAAACGGGAAGATTTAAATGGACTCCCAGAGGCACTTCTTCCAGCACTGCCGGGGCTCCTTACAGATTCATCACCAAAATCATACGCTAATTCACTCTCAGGCACTTGATCACCAGCTCTGTAATGATTGAAATCCTTGGCATGACCATTAGAAGATGCAACAGGGGGCATCTCATCCATGACACCATCATCCCAAAGAGATGATGATTTTGCATCTTCAGACGAAGCTGGGTTTTCAACAATTGTACCATTGTCCTTAACAAGACCAAACCCTGTTATGATACATGGGGTAGTTAAGAACATAAGATTGACCAGAAATGGAGGAAGTAGGTTGCTGATGAAGAAGCCACCAAATCTGAACAAATAACTGTCTGTGCGATCAAGATCAATGTGTAGTTGCGCAACAATGAGAAAGGTTCACCAGTAAAGAAGTTCAGACTTCCATGACATCTTAATATATGAGGTAGTAGATAAAAAAAAGCTTTATCCACATCATTGACAATGAAAAATTATTTGGCAATAGATATAGATCTTTGTAAAGTCATTCTTAAGTATTTTTCATAAATGGTGTATGTGACAACTAATAGAAAAGCTAACCGCTAGATATATTCAAATATTTCATGGACTTAACTGGTGTAAGCAAGATATCTTGGATTGGGAGAATGGTCTGCATGCGATCCAAAATTACTCCACCATATAAACACGCAATGACCAATTTCGAAAGGAAAGGCAATTTATTTTGGATATAAAGGGTATGTTTGGATTGTTACAAAACACTATTTTGGTAATGACCAAAATATTGGTTTTTGTTTGGATACTACAATAGACAACTTATTGGCATATCGAAGCTACTTTACCAACTCTAGCTCACTTTCTAGCCAATGTTGGCATACTCATAGGCAAGTGAAAACCTTAACCAAAATTTTGGCTAGCCAATTGTTTGGTACGGCAACCTTGGGAAAAAAAGCCAAACACACCCAAAAGGCCCATGACCCAACTTTTAGAAAAAACAGATATATTTTCTCTCAAACAAAAAAGTATGTATAACTACAATTTCTCCCCTCAATACTTATTAAATCAGAGTTAGAAACCAACACAGTATTTCAAATATGCCTAAGTAAGCAAGATGGATAGAAAAGTATTTGACCTTCATCCTCAAATTTATCCCAGTCCTCATCCCACTCAAGTGGTAATGACACTCAAGTGGATTGTTACAAAACACTATTTTGGTAATGACCAAAATATTGGTTTTTGTTTGGATACTACAATAGACAACTTATTGGCATATCGAAGCTACTTTACCAACTCTAGCTCACTTTCTAGCCAATGTTGGCATACTCATAGGCAAGTGAAAACCTTAACCAAAATTTTGGCTAGCCAATTGTTTGGTAGGGCAACCTTGGGAAAAAAAGCCAAACACACCCAAAAGGCCCATGACCCAACTTTTAGAAAAAACAGATATATTTTCTCTCAAACAAAAAAGTATGTATAACTGCAATTTCTCCCCTCAATACTTATTAAATCAGAGTTAGAAACCAACACAGTATTTCAAATATGCCTAAGTAAGCAAGATGGATAGAAAAGTATTTGACCTTCATCCTCAAATTTATCCCAGTCCTCATCCCACTCAAGTGCTCCCTCTTGCTGTCCAGGTTCCCAACCTTGCAAAGAACAACATATGTGATCAAAGGATTTACGGGTTACCTAAGTGAAATAAAAACTGAAAGCTGGGAAGTTGGGTACCAAAGGGAAGCTCAACAGATGCGGATGGCTTAAATTGCAGTCCAAAGTGCTTGCACCGCTCACTAAACGCTTTCTCCATCTCCTCTAATTGATGTTGGATTCGATCGGCTCGAACCTAAGTATGCAGTGCACAGCGTTATTTAGAGAAAACCAAATGGAACTGGCCAAAGGAGTGGAACATACCTGAAGCAAACCATCAACACTCCCACCTTGTACCATTTTAACTAATGCATCATTAAGCTCAACTTTCCTCTCCTGAACGGGATTATTAAGAAGGGGCAGGTGAAATGAAGACGGAGGCATCAAAGAATGAAATCACAGTAAGAAACGCCAAATGACATTTTTCTAAGGTGTAGTGCTGCAAAACCTGAACATCACGAAAAGCAGCTTCATTGACTGCCAGTTTGGATGCTAACTCTGCCACTTGCTTGTACTTCTCTTCATATTTTTTAGATAACAATTCCACCTGTTAAATTAAACACCATCCATCATTTTGCAATGATCAAGAACAGGACAATTAAAAATGAATTTGCATGCCATCACCATTTAACCATAAAACAATATCTCTAAAGGAATAACTACAATGCCACCATTCGCCATATATGATAAGAATTAAGCAGTGTTATGTACCTCACGTTTATCAGAAGACGCCCTTTCTGTGATCTCATTCAGTCTATTGTCACAGCGACTTTTATACAGGACCTGACACAAAAAAAAGTAAGGAATAAACAAATTATGACTAGAACACGTCTAAATAAGATCAGTAAATGTTACAGATTACTGCATGCGAATCAGAATTTATTTACCGAGTTCTCATCATTGTACACATATGGAAACTACTAACAAAAATCAGACATGCTTACAAGATCTTGCATTTTTGTGCGGTAGTACTCCAGTTTTTCTCTGGAGTCTAGAATCTGCTTCTCCACCTCAACCTTCAAAATGCAATAGATAGAAAAAAGACAAACTGTTTCAGAGTTTACAAAAGAAGGAAACATGGAATAGATTAAGAAGCTGCTGCAACCATGCTGCAACTACAGGGCATGAAAACATCTTCCTATATTTGTAGGATATTGCTTGTAATGTTATACATAATTTTAGCTTACAACAGAGTAACAGAAAAAGGCTATCTGAAGACACTTAAATAAGTGTAAAAACAGTTTCCAAAAAGAATTCTAAACAAAAGCACAAGAAAGTACTAATCCCTTGCTCCCTCTCTAAATGGTGTGGAGAAGGTTGTGTATGAAGAACTAAATATAGATTTTGTATCACGGACTAGAACTATGGCATGTTTCTACTAAATGCCCAGTTCAGGGTTCCAAGATTTGCTGTTTGATAAGATGTAATTCATCAAATAATTGTATTACTAGCATGATACATAAAAGACTTTCTATGTAATTAGATTCTCCCTAGATCCTAATTTAGATTTTTCACCAGACCTCTAATTTCTCGAGTACAGCAGTACAAACTTGGTCATTGTTAAATCACATATTCAGCTGTACTTGCCTAAATGACTAATACAAGCAGCTTAAATCATTCTAAATATACATCACTGGCGCTGGACACCATAAATCCTGTCTGGTCAAAATGGAGCATGAATGGCAAATGATTGCCAGTTCAGCACAACAATTCAGATTGATGGAAGAGGTCCAATACCTTCTTAGGAACCTCCTGTGCAGTTGAGTTCAACCCACTTCTGCCATCTTTGCTTCCCTGAGGTGCCGCATGATTATCCATACCAGGCATGTAAGATCTTGGTTGCCCTGGTCTTGTAGCCCCATCAGTCTGTGGATGCAAAGGTTGTGGCAAGGGTGGGCGTACACCACCGGTAGGCAACCCAGGTGCACCAGGGCCCCTGTTTGGTAAACCTAGCCCCACATCAAATATCTTATGAGCAGCAGGCTAAGAAAGCTAAACACAGGATGTCATGTTGCAACTTGCTCTACATTATCTCCTATACCTGAGATCAGCTAGGAAATACAATGATTACCTTGATTATGCTGCCATGATGGGGCACTATATGCTGCCGAAGGCAAGCCTGTTGCTCGTAACAGTGTCTCGTCAAATTTAAGAGAGTCAGGGAGAGATGGAGGCAAAGGAGTTCGAGCTCGGTGCCTCTCCATTAAATAAAGAGCAATGCAAAACTCTCTCAGAGAAAGCATGCCATCATTATCTTGGTCAGACAAGTCCCACACTTGTTTCAGTACATCTACAAAGTATATAAGGGAACACCAATTACTGAAATGCGTTAACAGTATCTTATAGACAGAAATACATATTTTTGCATGCTTAGGACAGTAGAGTTTAAGATGATCATTGTAATGGAATCATGTTACAGAAATGTGTTAACAGTATCTTATAGACAGAAATATACATTTGCCGCTTAGGACAGTTAAGTTGGTGATGAGACCTTATACCTCTTGAAAGTCTCCAACTGAGAAACAGGGTGCGAGCTTCCATGCCAGTTATTTTGCCATCTCTGTCCTTGTCCACATCCCCAAATACTTTAGTGTACTTCTGGATATCTGATTGATTAACTTTTGGCCATTGAGAAGTAGAATTAGAAGCCCCGGCAGAAACACCTGGAGCTGGAACACTAGGTTTTGTGACAGGCAGCGTCTGTTGAGGTTGGCTGCCACCGTAACTCATTGCTGGGGCACCTTGGAGAGAACCAGGCTTTGTTAGATTAGCGATGTTCTGGGAGCCAGTTGGCGTGGACATAAAGCTGGATGCGCTGAGCATCGTGCTTGTCGGAACTGCAGGTGTGGATGTACTCGGCTTTGGCTGCGTAAGAGCCGAGAAGATGTCAGTGCTTGCTCCCGAGCCACTGGCAGGGCCATTTCCGGATAGCACTAGAGCTCTCGAATCTTGAGGCAACACAGCACTGTGCTCTGTGGAGGCAATGACGAAGCCGACATTGCGTGCACCTGCTGTCCAGGAGCCATCCCCATTGGGCTAGACAATGCAAGACCAAATCCACCTGATGTCGTCTGTGAAGGAACGGCTGGTCCTGGAGAAGGTTGCGAGATGCCTCCAACATTACCTCCTTGCCAACCAACTGATCCTCCCATGCCGCCTCCACCCAGTGGACTTTGATACATTCCAGTAGCCTGATGCGATGCTGGGGGAGCTCCTACCTGAGGTGGCCTCATGAAACCAGTGCTTGAAGGGGGGAGCTGTTGATTAAAGCCCATGGTAGGAGGCTGCGACTGAGGGCCCCCTCGGCCCTGCAAACTGGTTCGGCGGCATAGCGCCGCCCTGACTCGCCGCCGGCATCATTGAGTTGATGCCTTGGGGTCTCGGAACAGCTCCAGCGTTCACCTGCGGCGCACCGCCAATTTGAGTGGCAGCCGGCATCATCCCGCTTCCCTGTGGCCTCGGAGCGGCAGCCGGATTCATCTGCGGAGCTCCAACCTGCCCCGGAGCGGGTGCCGCCGCAGCATTACCTTGGGGCCTAGGAGCACCTGCCGCACCCGGCTGTGGAGGGGATGGCCCCGCGGCTATCTTTGGAGGTGGAATTCTAGCGGCGGCAGGGCCATATAGGGCAGACTGCACTATGTCGGGCGTGAGCTGACGCCCGCTCTGCGCCACGGTGACGAGGCGCAGCATGTTGAAGAACTCCGGCCGGCCGAGGAAACCGGTCTTGCTCTGATCGGCGTGCATCCAGACCTGCACGATGCACCAGCAACCATTAGGTCTTTCGAATTCGCGGCGCGAAAGATCTAACGCTGCTTACCGAGAGATCACACCTAGAATTTGGGCGCTGGAATCGGAGAATGGCCATTGGATGGGGTTTAGGGAGCTCACCTGGGCGAGAACCTGCTGCGGCAAGCCGGCGCCCTGGAAGAAGGCGACGGCCTCCTGGCCGCTGATGCGGCCGTCCTGGTTCAAATCCGCGCGGCCGAAGTAGGCCTCGAAGGCCTCCATCCCCGCCATGGCCGGGATCCGGGACGGAGAAGTCGCCGGCGGGGCCGCGGCCGAGCGGATCTGCCGCCGCGTGCTTGTGGGAGATCTCGGGGGAGCGTGTCGCGGGGCGGGCAGGAGCACGAACCTCTCTCTTGTGTGTCTGCGGGCGAGGGATGGCAGTGGTTGGGTTCCTCCGGACGGTGAGCTGCTGCAAAAACTTTGCTAAGTGCCCCCTCGTGTTTTCAGTCTTTTTAATCAAGTTTATCACATCACTATGCTGCTGAATTGCTGATTAATCTGATTCCAATAAATAAGGCTTATATCTTTTTTGAAAAGTCAAGCTAAGTAAACTTTAATCAACTTTTAGAAAAAATCAATAATATAACATGAAAATATGTTTCATGATGTATCTAGCGCTAATGATTTTGTATTGTGCATGTTAATGATTTATTCTAAAAACATGTTAAAATTTATATAGCCTGACTTTTCCAAAAAAAAGACTTATTTGTTGGAATAGAGATATATTTAAGACCATTCGCAGTTGGTGAACTATTTCAGCTTGGGTCTATTTTATAATCTGTCAAGAACATAGCACGTGACTAAGAAAACCATTGCACTCCTATTATTTAAAAAATTCAAAGGACCCACCGGGACAATGCCCGATTAAAAAAATGAATCCATCTCTTCAAATGCACAAGTAAATGTTAAAGCCACTTGTGTGCTTGGAATATTCATTAAAAAATATTCGAGCCTTGTCTCACGTGTAAAAGCCGAGACTAGTGCTTTAAATATTATTTGTTGGAACACCAAAAAATCAAGGATTTTTTCACAGTGAAAAATTACAAGCATGTAGTGGACTCAAGCATATAAATGTGTAACTCATTTTGGTTTCCTGGCACATCAAATATATTTCTGTTGAGTTTGTCCCAAGATAATGGCCAAAAGTAGTCCGTTGGGAAAAACTATTGCTCTCCCTGATTAAAAAAGTGGCAAATGATTTAATACAACTTAATATAAAGTTTATACTAAGTCAACGATATTTTTTTCCGACTTGAGAGAGTACTTAACTATAAGCTATGGCTTCTCATCTACCGTGTCAATGAAGTGGATACCTCATGTGGCACTTGTCTCTGGGTTGCACTGTGTGGACAGCCCGTTCCAAGTTTGAAGATTCCAGCCATAGAAGGAGGATCTAATTGATTGATGAGTGAATTCAACTTTGTACCCTTTACTTTTGCATTTGTGACACTAATTATTCTATCTTTAGAAAATTGTCTAAATGACCCCTTTCGGAAACTTTAGACCCATATTACCTAATGAATGTCTGTTAGGCAAGGTGTGCGGTGATTGAGACTCGAATTATTTGGACGACAACGATGAATATCACATATGGTGGAGAGAAGGTTGGACATAATTGGCAATGATGCCTTCGATCCTCACACATTTTGTCGCGTCACATCGACCTAAAATGTCGGCATTATTCAACAGGGCATGTTGAATGCTAAAATTGGACATATATAACCCTGTTCAAAAAAAATTAAGTGAAAGATTTCGGTGAAACTTATATACAATTTAGGTCCAATATGTGTCACAGATGCACAATTATGGGGTAATGGAATTCACTCTTGATTGTAATCAATTGTAAGTTGATCGTTGATACAGTATAGATAGAGATGGATGGCCTGTCCAGAGGGCTCAGCAAAACCTAAAACTCAAAACCTAAAACTCACTAGTTCGGTAGTTCCTCACGTGGAAATCGGCGAAGCAGAAGTCGCTCTAGATCTGCACAGCTCCGATCGTATTTGGTGTAGGGAAGGGATTGGAGTCGGAGTCAGAGTCGAACACGTATGCTAGTACGCACCCTGCTGCTAACATGCTTATTTCAAGATCTGGTGTTAACTCCTCCAGAATCCAGACTCGAGAGACCTCGAGGCAACGAGTAACGTTTAGGGCGGTCGTCCTCGTTGATACTCCAGCATGATGGAGCCATCATCGGTGCCCTTGCCGTTCCTGGTCATGGATCACGACGGAGCGGGCGGCGAGCAATGCACAACCGTGGTCGACATCTCCAAAGGTGAATACCAGCACCACACATCCAGCGACGTCGACGAGTTACGGAACAGGAGGAGGTGGGTGACGCCGCACGGGTGGGTACTCTCGTGGGATCCATCAACCTTCAGCACCTTCCTATGGAGCCCCCAGACCTCGGAGAAGATCGCGCTGCCGTCCCTGACGCAGGAGATACCCATGTACTCCGCGTGCTCCCTCTCCGACAAGCCCACCAGCGACACCGGCTTCACGGTGGTCGTGGTCGAGCCGGTGGACACGGTGATATGGTACTGTCATGCCGGTCGGACGGCGGCGGCTGGTTTTGGATGGGTCAGGCACGAGTACGACCTGGGAAGCGTCATGGTTCGGGGGCTCGGCGGCATCAAGGGGCGGATCACCCGGTTGACGGCGTGCCGAGGCAGGCTCTACTTCGTCCAGTCCATCGACGAGCTCGGAGTGCTGGAGTTCTCTCCCGAACCGGTCCTCACCTCCATGGCTGTCCCCGCCGTGAAGCGTCCTGCGGGGATGACCTCCATGGCGGCGTCCTGCGTCGAGCTCGGCGGGGAGCTGTACCTGGTCTCCGCGTTCCTGCACAGCGACGTCGGCGTCGACACGAGCGTGCTCGGCTGTGGCGTCTACAGGATGGATTTCGCGGCGAGGAGGTGGCGCAGGGTCCGTAGCGTCGGCGATCGAGCCTTTCTCATGTGTCCGAGCCACTTCGGAGGATGGTGCGCTGCTACCGGCTCTGGGTTGAGGCCGAACTGCGTGTACTGGATGAGGCCATGTGACAACCTGAACCTTCTGCACGTATTTGACATAGGTGGGAGTACCTATGAGGTGCACGATCCGTGCAAAGGTATCGCAGGGCCAAATTCTAATTCAGTTTGGATGCTTCCTACCGATGTGTGATTAGGGATCGATGGATGTGTATTCAGGTCGTATTTGTTTGGCCTTGCACCGATCGGTGCACAGTCATACATCACAAAGTATCATCTGAGGACAATAAGCAAAGGAGATAAAGACGTACAATAAGAAATTATGTATTGCCAATCATCTTGTTAAAGTGCCAATCATATTTGGGTGTGCGTGCATGGGTGAAGTATTTAGCTTCCGAATTACAAAACAAGTCCTATAAATTTAGTCAAAAGTCAAGCTCCACTAAGTTTGGCTAATTATATAGGCAATATATGAACAACCATGATACCAAATCAATGTTTATAGCCATGAAATGTTCTAAAAAAGATTTACCATAAAAAGGATTCTCATAATGTATTTAAATGCAAACATTGTAAATATTCGTACTTTTACTATATCATAGTCAAACTTAGAGCACATTGACTTTAAAATTTTATGTCTTATTTCATGAAATAGATATAGGAATATTTTTCATTATCATACTGGGTATATTATTTTTGACATATATTCGGAGAAGGAGGTTAACCTTTGGCTTGCACCCAACCATATTATTTGTTAATTATAAGAAACTATGGCAATCATTAATGTCAAACAAATCGGTTAAAAAAGGAAAAAACTTGAGGACCTCATGCATGGCCAACTTCTCTGTAACATCCACATAGTCCTACCACAAGCCCTATAAGATATAGGACGTTGCTAACACAACGACGTGGCCCAGTACCATACTATAGTCTTATGCGGTTCCCCTTTTCTGAATCTAAACTTTCCCGAAATAGAAAGTTGGGGCTAGATGTGACAGCGACACAAAACCTCTTTTCCCACTTGCAAGCATAAGGCATCGCTGGTGTGGATTTTTTTAACAAATATGACCCTCTGCCCATAGTGATTGTCAAAAATAACCCTCTTCAAATCTTATTGGCCTCCCGTCAAACTCAGATGGGAAAGTACTTCCCCCCAACCCATGTGGCGGGAAGTCTCCTACATCGACACATGGCACAATCACACCACAGCCAGCTTAGTGGCATGGGACTTCCCGCCAGCTGGGTTGGCAGAAGGTCACTTTTCGCCATCTAGTTTGGCGGAAGACATGTGTCGCTTTCCCTCCCACCACTCCTGCCAAACCAGTTTTGACAATACTTTTTAGATGGGGCCATTTTGATAATTACATTCAACGGAGGGTCATATTTGTAAAAAAAAGTCGCTAGTGTGGGAGGAAACGTGGTCCATAGCGTGCGTGGAGAGGATAACAATGGCATCGATGCAATCCCACACACAAAGAGAGCAGATTAACACAAATGAACTGCTCGATGATCCCAAAAAAATAAAGAGAAGGGGGCAGTGGAATAGTACTTAGAGAAACAAGGGTTGCCACAATTCACTACAACACCAGTTGCTCCATCTAATACACACCATCCCCACACATGCTTTCGCTTACATGCTTGATCAAAACAAGTAATAAAGAACAGGGTAACAATATGCATCTACTCATACATAAACATGAAAAGATTCACATCTCATAAATCATCAAATAAAATAAGGATCCACCACATAAATTATATAATATAGCCATAATCATGATAGAGACAGCTTCATATGGCTTCTAAGCACCATAGCACAAGAAATAGATAGATCAAGCTACTGCCACAAACCCATAGTCCAGAGGTGGACTACTCCTTTTTCATCATGGTGGCGGTGTTGGTGATGTTGGAGAGGTTGGAGAAGCGACCGGGGACGGCTCCGGAATGTTTCCCCCAGGTACAACCTCTGCTTTGTGGTTTTGTGTTTCTCCGCCGCCTCCTCGAGGAAACGCCTCAAGGGGTCTTTATATAGGAGTTTTTAGGTCAAGACGGTCGATCTGGGATCAAGACGTACGACATCGGAGATATGAGACTCAAACAAGCCTGGGTGGAGCGGCCTGGCCAGGGCCCCGCCCCACTTGGTCTCGTTTGGCCCTCATAGGCCCACCTGTGTACTTCTTCTTCCTATGTTGGTTCTCAGGGGAAAATAATAACGCCAGAAAAATCATAGCTTCGTTTGAGGTCCGGAAGGTCCCTGAAACTTTAAAATACACAAAATAGGTGTTTTCTATTCTGCAGAGTTATAACCCAAATAAGGGGGTTGATGAAAAATCCCCATAAATCAATGCAAAACATGATTATAACATCTAATAACATGTAAATATGATGGAATAAGTGACAATAAACTACAAAGTTTATGCATGAATTTTACATCCATCAACGTGCAACGTCGCGGCCGCGCTGGCGCGCTGTCGTTCCTTCCCTACAGCGAGGACAACACACATATCACGTTCCTCACCGTCGCCATCATCGGCCTGATCAAGCAGTGACACCTTCCCTTGGCGCCGACACCATAGGAATTGTCAAAGCTCACCATAGCACAAGATCACTTGATACAACATGGTACATCTTTATACTTTGTGAGTTGATCAACTTGAATACACTAAGCTCACTTCGTCTTCGTCAACCTTGTATCTTCTCATGCTCTATCAAATATCTATTGAGATGCATAAATAAATCTTCATTTAATTGCATGCTCTAAGTCTTGGTCAACCATGGCTCAACTCATGAGACCAGCATGACCTTGACATATAGCCATCACTTGAATTATTATCTTGTTACCAAACTCTCAAGATCATATTCATCTCTTTATACCGATGATATTGATGCCAATTCTCAAAGTATATCTTGATAATTATAGAATCCAACACATGGTCATTATCTATGGATGGTTTCTTCATATTAACTCAATGAAAATATTAATCCATAGAGAATGTCATCAATTATCAAAACCACATATGAACGGTGTTCTGATCTGGTGGTCTGATCCTATTTTATATTTTCTGACACACAAAATACACAAAGAGTGCTACAATGCGTACGTGTGATTAAGATTTCTTCCATTCATTCTCTTAACAAGATATTTCTTCTTTCCATGTTAGAGATATCAAATTAAATCTTTTTATAACAAATTACTGGTTTGGAGTGCCAAAAAGGTAAAGAAAAGGGCAAAAGGAAAATTGATGTCCCAAATTAGCAAAACCAGTGGTTGAAATTGTCTATCATGCCATCCTCGATGACTTTGCCACATACCTCCTTTGTGACATACTGTGATGAGATTACTATGACCGGAAGCGAGCTTGTTTTTCAGCTGACTTTATTTGACTATCGATCTGTCCATGTTATTGAATAGTTTCTTGTATGTTTGTAATCAATATAAAAAGTTTTCTATTGCATGTAAAAAATCGACATATTTATTGCTTAACCATATTTGGTAAATATGAAAAAAATCACAACAAAAGTTGGTTTAGTTATTTCATTTTAAATTTGCTATCTCTTTAAAAACATTTTTTAATACTTAATGGGATGTTGATACATAATAATTATATTTTTTGATAAAAAATACAACATCGATTTCCAAGGATTAATTTGTGGCCCTTGGATGAAAGAATAATGCATATGCCTTTTATGCACAATTTGGTATTCTAAAGTACCTTGGTAGAGAGCTCTAAACCATATTATCTACTCCCTCCGACCCATATTACTCTTCGCTAATACGGATGTATCTAGACACATTATAGTGGTAGATACACCCATATTAGCGAAGAGTATTATGAGTCGGAGGGAGTAGAAAAATATCTTGACAACATATATATGTAAGTAAATAAAAAGTTCTGGAGCATATAAAGTGTCTGTAAGGATTTTTCCTTGTATGTTTGGCAATCCTTGTTTATTGGTTCTTTTACCTTAAATTATGTTGGTTGCAGTTGAGATTTCACTTCTAGACCATCTTGTGATTCGTCATGAGTTGCAGCTTAAGGCTAGCCATAATGCTAGTATCATAGCTAGTATCATGCAAACAAGGCCCACAAAAAATGCTAACATGGCAGCTAATTAATGAAGAGAGAGGAAATTAGATTACTACTCTATCATAGCGTAGATTACGAGAAAAATTAATGCAAAATAAATCTTATACACATATTTGCATTGAGATACTACAAATCAATAAATTTAACAACTATATAATACTACTCTATGATACCATGCATTATAAAGATAATATCATATACAAGTATCATATACATAATACTAAGATATGATACTATCCTTTATGGTCAGCCTAAGAAAATTGGACTGAAACGTTATATTGCTTTGTGATTTGTGCTAGACTACTTAGTCATAAATGTAACGTGAGTTGCAAGCTGAAATTGGATGACATTAGAAAATTAAATTAGCCACTCCCAAAAGTTTCCATAGGGTTTTATGTAAAGTGCACTTAATGCATGAGTACGTTGTATTACACGGGCGCTACATACTCCCTCCGTTTTAAAATATAAGATGTTTTAGTTTTGTGATACAAATGCATTTAAACATCTTTTAGTGTGTAGGTTCACTTAAATATACACACTAAAATATGTCTAGATACATTTGCTTCACAAATCTAAAACATCTTATATTTTAAAAGGGAGTAGTTCTAGTCTTAACTGCAGATGCACGTTTCATGCGTGCATACGTTGCTACACCATTGTAAGCTGAATATAAATCGTCCTTTCAGGAAGAAAATACCTCAAGATCAGTCACCGGACAGGCAGACCATCCCGCTAGCTCCACAGGAAAGAAGAACGATGAGGACAAACTTCTCTCTCCTCGTCGCCGCTGCCGTCGCCGCCGCGTCGTTCGCCAGCATGTGCCGCCCCGCGCAAGCCGTGACGACGGTGATTGCGCCACTGACGAAGACGGCAACAGTCTCCGGCACGTGCCAGGCGGCCCACGACGCCGACAGCCGCGTGAACGCGACCTTCTGCATCGCCCACCTGCGCAAGGAGCCCCGGGCGATCGACGCCGACACGGCTGGCCTCGCCGACGCCGCCGCGGCCGCGGGCGTCCGCAACGCCGACGCCGCACGGGCCGAGGTCGCGGCGGCGCTGAGGCGGCGCGACGAAGGCGACGAGCAGGTGTACGACCCGCGGTACAGGGGCATGCTGGAGCGGTGCGACGAGCTTTACAGCATCATCTGCCAGAAGTTCGCGGCGGCGCGGCAGGCGATCGGCGAGCAGAGGTACGGCGACGTGGAGAGGGAGCTGTCGAGCGTCCCGTGGCTGGGGCACGCGTGCGACGCCGGGTTCGCCCTGCTGGCGCGGCGCGGCCGCGCCGGCGCGTCGCCGTTCGTGGAGTATGGCGAGGACAACACGCAGATCACGTTCCTCACCCTTGCCATTACCGGCCTGATCAAGCAATGAGGCATTTTCCTTGGCGCCGGCGCGCCGTGATCCGGCTGCCTTACGTCATTTTTTCATGTGGAGAATATGGTTGTCACTGATAAGTGACTCGGATCGAGAAAAGGTTTCGATGCTTGAACTAATCAATGAATAATCGAACTTCTTCGTATATGGTTGTCAGTTGTCACCGATCAGTGCCTCGGCTCGAGAAATGTTTCGATGCTTGAACGGATCAATGAAAAGGCAAAGTAATCGAACTTCTTCATCGCGTCGCAAACTTATATTTCGTGCATAACATGTATCATCGCCGTCCATTTTTCTACTACGTCTGGTAAACAAAAAGCTTCATTTAACTATTTTTTAACTCCAAGATATAAGTGGTCTGCATCTAGCTCGAGAGAGAAAGGATGAAAAAGGTAAAAGAGGCACGATGCTAAGGCCTTTTAAATATCGAGAATGGTCTCGCCACATCGATCGCTTATACCAAGTCCGTTGATGTGGGCAAGCAGTCGAGTCATATGTTTCCAGATCCTGAACAATGCGGAAAGCTTTATTAAACCTTTATCATTGTTTTTTTAATGTATAAAACTACATCAAGTGTTGCATGACGGCTATTCTTATAGTCTAAATGTGTCCACCTCTTGAAATCGCTCTCTCGATTATGTTACAACAAAGTTCAATGGAGAGGTTGATTCTCTTCGAGAAGCTCAAGAGAGTAGGTCTCCCTATGGCCTCTTTGATTCAAATGTTTTTCATAGGACTTTTGGAGGGTTCAAATTCACCAGTAGCTGTTTGATTCATAGGACTGAATATAATCACCGATTTTTTCCTAAGAAAAAGCCTTTGCACTACATTTCATAGCACATCTGACATCCACTAAAAGCTCTTTTTTATACCCCCTTTGTCTTTCCTAAGATAGAATCCAACAAACTTTGATGCATACAAAATCTTGTAAATGTGCCATGTAACCTCCACGGTACGGTCGGAGGGCTATGAGGGGAGTCGTTTGGGAGGTCGACAATGGTTTTTAGGTCCTCAGTTTCTAGCAAACTGAGGTATCATGTATTTAGTTGAATAACAAAGAAGGATCAACACAATTTATGTTGGTGAGTTTAAAATATTACATTTGTATAACAATTTATAATTTCACATGAGACCAAGATATCTACACATGTGCATTGCATTGTATTTCTATACACAAGTACATGCTTTGTAATATTTCAATGAGATATAAGTGCATTGCATTGTATTTCTATGCAAGTTTGCGGTGAATCTGGCTAGTGGCACAATTAAGTAGTTTTGCTTATTCTCATTTCAATGAGAATTAAGTAAGAGTTGAATCAACTCCTTCATTGTTGGATATTACGTGGAGATTTGTGCTGGTCAACCGGATTATTCGGATGCATACTACTAGTTGCGATTTTTTGGAAAAAAAAA